>CM062808.1:121433310-122633310 GCA_031772625.1 Pinus tabuliformis | reverse complement strand
TAAATGTGGTATTGGGGTTAAACAAGGATTCCCCCTATCCCCTACCCTTTTTAGCATTTACATCGATAAGCTAAAGGAGTGTCTGGAAGCTACAGGTCGCAAGGGCATCGAGCTTATTGGTATAATCATTACTCTTCTCCTTTATGCTGATGATATCGTTCTTCTTGCATGTTGGCTTGATGGGCCCTAATCCAGGTTCAACGTTAGTCAGCCAAGCAAATCCCTACACTACTGGCCCTTTCAGCATCAATCCACGGAGCGCAGACTGAAGTCTCACCCAAAGCAGTATGGGGGGATGAAGGAACCAAGTTTCCGCACCATGAGATGGTTGCGTTGTTGGTTTTATACGCTAACTCTGCCTTTGCGCAGATCGGTAAGCCTTTAGGGCTTCTCGATGTACTTCTCTATCAGTCTTTTAAAACCTCCATGAGGGTATGCAATCGTCCTTCGCGTAACTCTAACAAGCGATCTCGGAACTTACGCACCTCTGTAACTACGTTGTTATATAGTTCTCTAAATTATCTTAAGAGTTCACCAATTATATCATGCAATTTACATTATATTTGTGTAAACATATATCTCTACTTGTGTTCATATAACAAAGGAAAACATATAGATTTGCGCATCAACTTATCAATAAAACATAAACCCAGTGCTTAACATAACATAATCGCATGCAATTGACAGAAGTAAAATACACAACAATTTCATAATACTCTTCTTTATTGATGATCCAGATGTTCAGTACAGACTCTGACTACCCTGCGCACATAGCTGCAGGGGTCCGCGCACTCAGCTACAAACTTCTACCCTAGGCCTCTGCGCACTCAACTGCAGAGCCTTCTTCCTACGCTAAGACTCTCACTCTTAGCTCCTTTACACACTCATCAATGACTCCAATTAACTGAACTCCCCCCAAAAATCCTCAAAGACCTCCTTTTTATAGAATCCCATGGTCCGCGAACCAAGGGCAGATCTCATCAAGCCGACACAACCTATCTAAACTAAGGGCGAAAAACCTTTTTTACTCTTTATATCTTCATGCTCCACGAGCACAAAATGTGGAGACTTTACATTTCTTTATACAAAATTCGGGCCTTCTGCCCTAAAACTTGGGTTTTTAACCCCAAAATTGACCCGAGGGGACTCGTTCCCAACAAGCCCCCAACACAAACATGGTGACTCACCCTTGAGTCACTCAGCCGGTGTGGAGATCTTGTCGTGAAGACCTCCCAGCTTTACCTGGACTACTGTAACTTCGGCAGTGCACTGTGTTACCGCTTACATCATCTCCTCAACCTGTTGCTCCGTTGCTGGCCCTGTACTATCTGACTGTATCTTCTTCTGAGTCGCCTGCAAACAAGCCAACCTTCCTTCGATGGTGGCGATGAGTGCATAAGCTTCATCAAGCCAAGGCCCTATTTTGGCCTTGAGGACGCTCTCTTTGTGATGCGCTGCATCCACCTACTCCTTTAGTACCTTTGCCTCTTGTAGTTTGATTAGCCTCTGTGTAAGGGCGATGGTGCGCACCGTCGCTTTGACTTCATCTTAGCGCTAGTGTAGCTCTCGGGCCTTCATTTCCAACCTTTGCAAGGTGGGATCTTCCTGCAAATTGGTAACCACTTCGAGCGCTTGCTCGAAGAGCACGGTACACTTCATTACGGTGATGTTTACTACTGCCATGACGTCCTTCACAGTTGTCTCGCGCTACTCTCTAACTTCTGGCAGGGTTGAAGGCTAGGCCTTCAATTGCAGTTCTGTGATCTTGAGGTTCAGGTCAAACTGAACCTTCGCCAACTCTGTTCTGGCATCGTGCACTCCAGCAACGAGCTTCTGAATCCGCACATCTATGGGCTCATCATTCGGAATGGCCAGCTCTGGGACAGACCTGCATGCCTCAACCACCACCTTGGTCGTGTGCTCATTTTTGTCTGTGATGGCTTTGACGAGGTTGACAACAGAATCTCTTTGTACAATCATCTAAGCATTGTTGACTTTTTTCTCATTGATTACCTGTAACGCGCATTGTTCAAGGGCTCGAAGTTCCGCGATCACGCCATCCTGCAAATTGTGAAGTGCCTCACTGGGAAGCGCAACCAAATTGAACACAATTCCTTTGAGGGTGCTGACAGTGGGCCTGTCAGCTTCAGTCTCTGTGGTTAGCGCTCCCTTCGGTAGCAGTATTGCCCGGGGATCCAAGGTGTGCACCATCCCTATTCATTCTAATGTGTCAGGCACCAAACTAGTTGATGTCACGATGCTTCATCCCACGCTGGTCTGGACCTGTGACACTTGGATCTGCAGCTCATGCAGACCCATTTGAATGGCCCCCAAAGCCTGCTTTTGTTGTAGCTCAAACTGTTGCAGCACTTCCACAATGGTACCTCTTACTGTATCACCAATATCATTTAAATCAACTTTTGTTAAGGTGATTGGATCGAAAGAAGTCTTTTTGGTCTTAGACTTCTTTCGTGGCCCTACCTTCCATGGATCTTTGTTGCGTTTAATGCAGAACAAAGTGGTCTCTAGGTCCACTCCTCCCTAGTCCGACTGATGTTCCTCCTCCTCTGTCTCCAGAGAAGGCGACTTCTGACTCCTGTCAAAGCCGTGCTCCTCTTCTTTTGCTTGTCCTCCCATCTGCTTCGCGGTGGCACGCTCTACCTTGGCCTTGTCCTCATCCTAATTTTTTCTTTTTTTGGCCAACTAATCCATCTTCAGCTTGGCCTCCTCCTTTTTTCGCTACGTTTCAGTCTTGCTAGACCCAGTTGTCAAGTTCGAGGCAGTATGCCAATCTACTGACCAGCGGTCGAGGACCATTGTAATTGCGTCATCTGTGGCTAGGTATGGCAGTTCATACCATTTCTTCTCAGGGTCCTTGCGCACACGTATCGAGACTCGGTAGAAGTCGACCTTGAATTCCACATACTCCTGCAGCTTCTCATACAGGGTTGGCGACCACCGTGGTTTGTAGTTGATGGCCATATGGGTGCTCATATCCAT
The DNA here is from genome assembly GCA_031772625.1 of Pinus tabuliformis. Taxonomy (NCBI): domain Eukaryota; kingdom Viridiplantae; phylum Streptophyta; class Pinopsida; order Pinales; family Pinaceae; genus Pinus; species Pinus tabuliformis. Next base: position 122,630,310 of record CM062808.1, on the reverse strand, counting down.
CAAGATCCAAAATACCTTGTTATCCTTGACCCTTTGAGGGTCCTTCGTAGCCCACAACGAAGTGAACTTTGCTGCCTCTGGTAGGACAGGCGCGACCGAAGGAAACTGGCTATCCTCTAGTAACTCCCACATGACCAACACTATGGACAGCAGCAGCTAGGCATAGTTGAATGTTTTGTTGTGATCTTGCACCTCTCTACAGTTCACGAGGAAATCTCCGCAGAGGTATCACGCCTAGTTAAATTGTATGCCCTCCATGCACTGGGCCACTAAGGCAACTACTGGTGCCTGCACTTCATCTCCACGACACTTTCGCATAATCTTTCCTGCCAAGATTTGCGTTGCAACTTTGACTACGGGGTCAACTATACCTGTGATGGCATTGTCGCACAGCTTCTTAGTGAGTTTGAATTTGTCCTTCATTGCTTCAGCGAGGTCGCGCTCACCTGTCTTTCTGCTAAATTCCATGGCCGGATTTTCTCCCAAGTATGGCAGCCGAGTGATCCTATGGATCAGCATGTCAGTGATGGGTATCGACTCTTCTAGCCATAGACACCCATCATGCACCAAGCACAACAACTGCTTGATCACTACCATGGTTATGGGTGTGCGGTTATAATGCGGTACCCACAACATGTTTAATAGACCTGCCTTATCCACCCCTTTTACCCACTTCCTTGGCTCCAGCGCGGTCACATGAGAATCTTTGTGGAAGACGCGATGCATGAGTCGGTCCGTCGCTAAATGGGGAAATTGTTCTGCATAATTCAAATCCCAGTCCTCCAATTTTAACAGGGGGATGTGCCCCAAGCGCGGACCTTCAAAGAATATTTGGTCCGGTAGTAAGGGTGTGTGTAGTATGACATTACTCTCATCAATATCCTTTGGAACCTTCGTCTTGCCTCTGCGTGGAGGAATGTACTCGGGCAGTTTAGAAATGGGGTCAGACCCCTCCACTTCAATGTCCTCTGCCCCCTCCATCTCAATGTCGTCTGCACCCACATGGAGTTCTTCAACCTCGACTTTAGGCTCTAGGTCAATCACCTTACCTGTTTCTTGCGCAGTGGGCTTTCCTGTCTGTGGGTGCTTTCTAGGTGATGCACGCACTGGTTGTTGCACTTTCTGCTTATCCTTCTTTGATTTTGGACCCTCCTGGGTCAGCGTAGGCCTTGACCTAGGTGTCTTGGGGGATTTAGGCACTTCTGCTGGTACTTTTACACTTCCAACCTCTGGGGCAACTCCCTCAGCTGCCATTACGACTTCTGGTGCAGTTCCTTTGGCTGCCATTGCTTCTCCTGCACTTAGGGTTTCTGCAAGCACCGACATTATGCTAGACAACACCACCTGCATCTCTGTTGGCAACTTCTCAATGGTTGAATTCGCTCTCCAGGCTTCAAAGAGCTCAGGGTTCATACGTGCCTGAGATCTTAATACCTCAATTCTCAAAATGTAAGTATTTTCCACTGAGAAGCCACCTGTAATTTATAGGCATTTTGGAATTCAAATCCGACTGTTCCCCCCATAAATCATTCATAAATGTTGGATTGGCGGCATATTTTCACAGATCTTGTCCTTAAATTCCGACTTAAATTCCCCCCCACTCCATTTGGCCGTTTTTCGACAATCAAGTCATGAACATTGATCATAACGGTCACTTTTCGGCTGCCCTACGTGGTCCCTCCTTGGATAGCACAGCTCCCTGCGCGTATCTGCTGATACTATGACATTCCTTCATTCTGCATAGTTCCCCAATCGTGCAGCTCCCCAACCCGGGCAGTGTAGTTTATAGTCCCACGCCTCCTTTCAGCTACTTGGAGCGCTAAGACTATGCTTCCATCATGTAGTCATCTAGCTGGATCGTCAGTGTATGGCTTCAATCGGCTGCCATTCACCCATCCTGGGAATGGTTCTCCATTCAATTTTACCAACTGAACTGCTCCACCATCGGTAATCTCCTTGATGACATAGGGCCCCAGCCAATGCATCCTAAATTTCCCTGGAAATTTATCAAACTTGTTGTCATATAACAAAACTAGATCATTTACCTTGAAGGTGTGTAGTTTGATGTGCCAATCGTGCCATGCCTTTTCGCGCTCCTTTTGAACCTGTTGATGGAATCCAGCTAGAAATTGATCTTCTTCAAGCTCTGTTAGTTGCGTGAGCCTCTCTTCCAGGGCTCCGTGATCGCCATTCTTATGAATTCCGTTATTTGTAGACTAGGTACAATGTACTCCATCAGTATCACAACTTCCACGCCATAAACCAGTCTTAACGGTTGTTTTCCAGTCAACTTCTTGCAAGTTATTCTATAAGCCCATAGCACCATGGGTACGCGCACATCATAGTCGTTTCTTTGAGCATTGCAAACCTTCGTGAGCACATTCTCCAATATTTTATTAAATGCTTCCACCATCACATTAGCCTACAGATGATAGGGTGTGCTCTTCTGATGGTACACTTGAAACTCCTCTGTCGTCGTGCTGATCGTCTCATTGAGAAAGTGTGTACCGCGATCACTCACTAGAATTTTTAGACAACCAAACCTTGCCAGTACATACTCAAAGATAAATTTTGCGGTTGTCGCACTCGTACAGTCTTTCACAGGTTGCACCTCTGCCCATCTTGTTAAATATTCAGTTGTGGTTAGTCACTCTTGTTATCTTATATGGATGTGAGGTTTGGGGTTGCAACATCTCTAGAGAATCCTGGAGAAAGATTGAGCAAATCCAGAAGCATTTTATAACATATAACCTCAAAATTAAAAGCAATACACCCTATCCTATTCTCCTTATAGAAGTGGGTCTTTCCCCTATTGAGAACCTAGCTATTGTAGGAATTTATAGGGTAAGTTCCTCAGACAGAACACCAAAGGACACCGCTCACAAGCAGATCACAGATCAATACACCAATACTTTTGACGTGGTTAAAACCCTCAAAGAGGGAAACAGTCCACGGCCTGAGCCAACGCGGCCACTTCAGGAAATTTATTAATAAAAGAATGAAAATTTACATAAGCTTCTCTCATGGACGGTTAACCTACAAATGACCCTCCATGCTCTTTAAATAGAGATCATGGACCAATCGGGTGTTAAGCCACGGATCAAGTGTCGGTAATACCGAGGAGAGAATGAACCGTCGGATCACTACATATCATGACCGTCAGATTGTAAGTTACAAAATGTACATAGTAAAGAAACACACTTTACCTAACTCTATACTAGACCAAGTTATACTTAACTATTTCCTATGTGTCGGAATATCCTAACACCCCCCCTTAAGAACAACTTGGGATAGGATTGAAGGATTTACAAATATGACACAATAGGAGAAGGAAGGAGGCACTAGAGCCTATTGCTATGACTAGGCTTATGTTGTACAAGCACAAACTCAATAACATAGGAGACCGTAGACTTCATAAGCTAGCTTTAAATTCCAGCCAAAACCACCTAAGGCTCAAACGAGGTTGGTATAAAGACACTAGGGCCTGGTTAAACCATTGGGAGATCGACGAGAATGTTGCATTGCAAAACATTAATAACATTAAAAATATTGTTACTTCTATGTTCAAAGAAAAAATGTGGTGTGAGAAAGATCTAGCAGCTAAAAGAAAATTAAGATATTATAAGGAGGTCATCAACCCCACCCTAGAAAATCGTAAGTATCTCTTTGTTTTAACTAGCTCAAAGAAGAAAATTAATATAGCCAAGATTAGAACAAACTCTCATGAGCTCCATAGTGAGACGGGTCGTTGGGAAGTTCCTAAAACACCATGGATGGAAAGGATCTGCCATCTCTGTGAGAATATGAACATCAAGGATGGAAATCACTTCCTCTTAGAGTTCCCCGCGTACAACCACATTAGATCTCAGTTTCATAATCTTTGTTGCAATACTAATGTTCCTAGCCTTTTACGATGTCAAAATTATAGTGAGCTCGAGAGGCACCTCTCCAAACTTTTTGAGTATAGGAAGAAAATCTTAAATCAAACTAAATAATCCGTTTCTTTAGGTCCAATAGACCAAATTTTGGTCTCAGTGGACGTTAACCACCATCATCATCATGATATTTTTCATTATATAAAATTTGTTGTTGGTATGGTTTGTATTATTTGGAATCAATTAATTAGATTTGAAATTTTTATTCTAACTAAAATAATTTCTAGTTTAGTGTTTGGTTGAGAAATTATCTCAAAATATTAATTATGTGGTTAAGATAGGTCAATTCTTGATATATTTATATGTGTGTAATTATTGATGTTTAATAGAATATAAAATTATAATTCAGTTTGTGCAATTTTTTTAAATTAACATTATAATTACAGGATTCCTTGTAACATTTTCATAGAATATATATATATATATATATATGTTTTTAAACAATGGGAAAACCTCATAACTCACTCATTCAAGGAAAACTCAATTATTTAAGGAAAACATGTCACTTATAATTACTTATTTGCTGGTGGTTTTTATGAGAGCAGACTTTCACTCATGAAAAATTTTAGGGGCTAATATTGGCAGTGGGTTAAATTCCAACGATTTTTTTAAAAAAATTATTTCCCATTTTTTATAAAAATTGATTCCCCCAAATTTTACAATACAAAATTATTTTACCTTAAAAATAGCCAACATTATATATATAAAATATATATAAAATCATTTTGAATAATTTAATAAATATATCAATAAACATTTAGAAACCAATAAAATCTACTAATATTTTTAAATTTCAAGATAATTTTCCATTTTTCAAATTTTCCAAACTTTTACCCTCTAACTATTAACCCTTTCAAAAACCAATATTATGAAAAATATGTGAGTAAATTAGATTATTTTGTGTAATTTTTGTTTTTGACCTAATTAATTCTATTTAGGAAGAGGGAAACAGTACACAGGGATGACATATTGGAAATCTGCTAATAATAACTTTAAATGCTAATAATAATTTCTATTTTCAAGTGACATATCCTTGTCGTCACGGGATCTCGCCGCGCATTAATAGTTGCTGTCTGAACAATAAACCTTTCAACAACTTTATTCAAATTTGATGGATGGATACGTTGGCAAATTCAAATTTCATTCAACTTTGCTGGGTCGACAAAGGTGTCAGTGGCGTCATATTTTGCAGCAACATCTCTCTGACTGCCCTCTCTGACAAGTTGATGGAATTTAAAATAGTTAGCTAGGGCGTTGTCTACCAAGGCCCGGCAAAGGTAAATTTTCGGGCAGGAATTAGGTCAGAAAAATATTTAAAAAATTGATTGTTTTAGTGTTTGACTTGATTTTTTATAGTGGAAATAAATTTAGCAGTGTAAAATCTTGAAGCTTGATAATTATAAATTTGATTTAAAATTTTAATGAAATTGTATCAAAATATTACTAGAATTTCTATTATTTTCTGGACTAAGTTATTGCCTCATTTATTGGATGATCACCTGATTTGTCCTTTGCCTCGAGAGTAGATAATGTTATGTTGGAAGATTGACTGAGTGAGTAGATAATGTTATGTTGGAAGATTGACTGAGTGTATTTAGGTTTTAGACTATTTTATCAAATAATTGTGAAGTGAGTATGATATTTTGATAGATGGAAGTATCTCAATAGAATGGTTATTAATTGAATTTTTATAAATAGCTAACTAGTTTGAAGCAACTTTATATTCAAAAGATCCAATCAAGTGAAGCTCACTATGGATGGTTGTGTTAGTTTGGAAGTTGTGGATTAGGGAAGTTGTGAAAACATGAAAGTGCTCTCTTAGTGAGGTTGAGACTTAGTAGGGTTGGGACTTAGTGGCATCTAGTAATTGATTTTGGGAGATCTTGAGAGTTTATAAATAGAACTTTGAAATTCAACTAGGGAGCTACACTTTTAAGAAAGTTAGGAGACAACTTGATGGAACTCAACTCACTAGATTTCAAAATAATTAAAGAAGTTGATGTAGACAAAAGATCAAGACGAATACTTCTTAAAGGAGGATGTTAGACATATTAATTACAACTTGTGTTGTGCTTGATATTTGATATTCCTCATCATATATGATTTGTTAATTTATATTATTTAAGAGATAGTTAATTGATTAGATTTGAAAATTTTAATTGAATAAAAAATAACTCCTAATGTGATATTTATTTAGAATATTTTCTCAATTAATTAACTATATAACTAAGATATATCAATACTTAATGTACATCTATATTGTACGCTTATTAAAATACAAAAATATAAGTGTATATGTCAAACTTCTCGAAACAAATTTGATATATATTATATTAAAATTAATTAATAAAAAATTATTTACTTGTCTTGCGCTTGATATTTGATATTCTTTATCATACATCATTTGTTAATTTGTATTATTAAAAAATTTGTTATTTAATTAGATTTTGAAAAATTTAATCTAACTAAAAAATTATTCTTAGTATTTAAAATATTCTCTCAATTAATTAAGCATGTAATTAAATATTATCACTACTTAATGTACATCTATATAGTACACTTATTAGAATACAAAAATATATATGTAATTTTTTTCTAAACAAATTTGGAATATATTATACTAAAAGTAATTAATAAAAAATTCATATTTATCCACCTTAGACTAAATAAAGGTAAGGCTATGAGTAATTGGGTGAAAACTGGACATATCTTACAATAATATAAAGAGTGATAGTCAGTGTAACCATAATAATTAGCTTAACATAATAATTACAGAATTACCTGATTATTGTTTTTGTTTATATAAATCAATTAGTCCAAATCAGATGCATAGCTGGTTTGCCCGAGTGGTTAAGGGGGAAGACTTAAGATCTTCTGCACATAAGTGCGCGTGGGTTCGAACCCCACAGCCAGCACCCTGAATCTCCTGTTGAAATTTGCGCTCTGCATAATTATATATTTGGAAATTATACTACGACTTTTCCATTTTTTGAATCAATAAATATAGTACCACTGGGATTGCCACGTTAGCATGCATAATTATATATTTGGAAAATTATACTATGACTTTTCCATTTTTTGAATGGATAAATATAGTACCACTGGGATTGCCACGTGAGGATCGGCATCTTTTATTCGACCTCTGCATCTTCTCGTATTTGGAAACTTATAGTATCACTTTCCCATCTTTTTTATTTGGGATTTCCATCTTTTCTCAAAATTATAATATGACGTTTTCCATATTTTTTAATTGATAATTAACGTAGTCCCACTGGGATTGCCACGTCAGTATGGCATCCTTTTCTATTTTGAAAATTATAACCTAACTTTTCCATTCTTTTAAGTTATTAATTAAAGTAGTACCACTGGGATTTACATTTTGATCAAATGTTATATTTTCAATTTATTTTTAATGAAGTACAATTACAAATAATAATAATTTTTTATTAGTTATGGTTGATTATGCAGAGAAAATAAAGTACCATGTTTGTGTTAAGGATTTCGAAATTATTGCAAGGATTGATAATTTCTACAATAGGAAGTTGAGAGAGGTTCTTAGTTATTGTTGAATATGCAAAGAAAAAGAAGCACCATGTGTGTATTGAGGATTCTAAAATCATTGCAAAGATTGATAATTTCCACAATAGGAGGTTGAGAGAGGTCGAAACAGGCCAAAAATCTCAATACAACTATAGTCAGAAATTATAAATTCGTACTATTTCTTTGTGATTATTTATTTATTAAATTAAATTATTATTATTGTACATCATATATTACATATATACACAAATTGTCATCCGTCATACAACTATAGTCAGAAATTATAAATTCGTACTATTTCTTTGTGATTATTTATTTATTAAATTAAATTATTATTATTGTACATCATATATTACATATATACACAAATTGTCATCCGTCATACAACTATAGTCAGAAATTATAAATTCGTACTATTTCTTTGTGATTATTTATTTATTAAATTAAATTATTATTATTGTACATCATATATTACATATATACACAAATTGTCATCTGTCACATCATTCGTACATCATATATTACATATATACACAAACTGTCATCCGTCACATCATTCGTACATGTACCAGAATACATTCACTGCCGCGCAGCAACACAATAGCGAGATTTGATCACTGGCGGGGTGCGTGAAAACCGTCTTCCCCAACCAAATAAGCCATACACCTGGGTGGAAAGAAGAATTTCTTACCTATTAACTAATTTAGTTATAATTTTTATATAACTTTTAATATTTGTTTTGATTAAATTATATTTAAGAATAATTAATTAATAATTAATTGAAATTACTATTAATTTAATAGTTTTTTATTAAATTAATTATAATTTAGTTGTTATTATTAATTTTGATATTATTATCCTAAAAGCTAATTCTGAAACTTGATATATTTCTCTGTTATTTAATCCTATTGATAAATCTGTTATTGACAATATAATTTATCCGACAACTAAATATAAAAATAAATATAGATCACAAAAATTTGACATCAAAAATCTGAAATCAAATAGAACTAATCTATTTAAAACAAAGTTTATTATATTATTGATCGAATTGAAAGACGATTAAAACATAAATTTATATATGGTGATTGGATAGCACTTATCATAAATATCTTTCATTTTAAAGTGAAGGGAATAAATATAAGGCTAAGTCTTGAGTTGGGGAAACAGACATTTTAGGCACGACTTATCTTCTGATGTGTCCAGGTAGGAACAATAAGTAGTAATTAGCTGGCTTGGTTGAGTGGAGAGAGCATAGGTAGATATGAACATATTTTTATTTGTTTAAAAAAGGGGAGTTAAAAAGTGTTATTTTTTTGAGTGAATTTATTTTTTTTAAACGTAAATTAAAGTTTTTTTTAATGTATATTTGTTTGAAATTTTGATAGTCTAGATTTTTTTAAGATGGTTAATTTTTTAATGTTACAGTTTTATGATCAAAGTCTGTATCAATAAAGTGGAGTTACAATTTTTGATAAATTTTTTTAAAAATGATTAAATTTTTTTAAAAATGATTAAATTTTTGAAATTTTGAAAGGCTAGATTTTTTAAAAATGGTTAATTTTTTAATGTTACAGTTTTATGATCAAAGTCCATATCAACAAAGTGGAGTTACAACTTTTGAGCAAATTTTAAAAAATGATTAAACTTTAATATTTGTTTTGATTAAATTTTAATAATTAATAATTAATTTAGTAATTTCTCATAGATTTACTAAATTAGTTATAATTTTTTTGACTAAAAATTAGTTGTTATTGTTAGTTTAGATATTATTATCTCAATCACTAATTTTGGAACTAAATGCATCTCGCTGCTATTTAATCTTATGATAGATCCGTTATTGTCAATGTAATTTATCCGAAAGCTAACTATGAACATAAATATGGATCACAAAAGTCTAAGATCAAAGAGAAATAATCTATTTAAAACAAAGTTTATTATATTATTGATCAAATTGAAAGAAAAGATTAGATTATATATTGTGATTGGATAACACTTACCATAAATATTTCTTTCATTTTAAAGTGAGGAGAAGAAATATAAGGCTAAGTCTTGATGGGGAAAATAGACATTATAGGCACGACTTATCTTTTGATGTGTCTAGGTAGGAACAATAAGTAATTGGGTTGGCTTGGTTGAGTGGAGAGAGCATATGCAGATATGAACATATTTTTATTTGTTTAGAAAAGATTGAGTTAAAAAGTGGACAACTTAATCTTTTTGGTGAATTTATTTTTTCAAGTAAACTAAAGTTCTTCTCTATTGTACATTTGTTTGAAATTTTGATAATCTAGATTTTTTTTAAACGGTTAATCTTTTAATGTTACAATTTCATGGTCAAAGTTCCCATCAACAAAGTGGAGGTACAACTTTTGACTAGATTCTTATTACATTTGAAGGAGAATTCTTACATAAAAATGATTAAATTTGTCAACTTCTTAAATTATTTTGCTCAAAATTGTTCCCCTTTATAATCCCCACAAATGAAGGGGAAATTTTCATGTACACTTTCATTGATTTTTATTAATATCCCAATGCATGAAAACTTCAAGTTCAATCCAAATTACGTGTTGAGGAACTCTTAACTTTCTATTTTGGTTACTTACATAGTTCATATTGGTAGTTCCACTTTAGATTAGGAATAATGCAACTAGCTATGGGAACATTAATGGATGTTTCCTTTCATTGCACAGTCAGCCCTATCAAGTTTTAAAAAAGGAGAGAGTGGAAATCCCAATATGTGTTTGAGTGAAAGTGAGATGAAAGCGTCATGAAGTTCACAAGTTGGATAAGTTAATTCACAACCTTGACATCTCTAAGAAATAGGAGGATGCAAATCCTTAAGGAATGAGAGGAAACACCTTTTGTAAACTTGTTGGTTGCATGAATCTCTCACAAATCTAATGTGAACCTATATATAAGATCAAACTATATCAATGTCGATGCAAGGTGGAAGTAGCACATGATTGAGCAATATCAAGTTATTCTTCAAGATGAAATACATTTACATTTAGGAGGATAAATTGAATATGGAACTGTAAAATTTGAATGGGACATCCCATACCTGAGGTGAGATATCAATCTCTAAACACTTTATAGGGGAATTTGATGTGTTCTCAAATGTGTTAACTTATATATTAGATCATAACTAGGATAACGCCTATGATGCTCAACGTTTGCACTTGCTCCATAAAGAACTAACAATCAAAAGAGTTTTTAGAGGTTCTAATTTTTGAGGTTTGTTATCACACAAAGTCACACTTTTTGAGATAAATTTATAAATCTCATAAGAGGATTTGGTGTAACTCGTGGACAAGGGAATTATTACTTCACTAACCCTTTCATAGACTTTAGGTCAACTCTCCTCTAGCTCTAGGAGGGATTCTCTAGGATAAGATAGCTAGGATTTTTAGGTAATGAGTTCTAAGGTGATATGAAGAGTAAACCTAGAAAAGCAATTTTGAAAAGGATTGAGAGAATAAAGTTGATGGAAGAACAAAAGACCAATGTCTTTACAATGGGCATATGGGGTCAACTAAGGCTCCTCTATTAGAATTTACAATTGAAACTAAAATAATGGTTGGGATTGTCCACTACAAACCCTAACAAATCATCCAAGTAGCCCATCATGTTTCAAGGTTGACCAAGGGGAAGATCCTACACTAATAATTCTTAAATGGATTTGAGAAGGGATCTATCTATAAATGAGAAGAGGATGCACTACAATCACTAAAGGAGAAACACCGCACTTAACACATTTAATAAATAAATATTCTTGTACATTTAATAAATAAATATCCACAAGAATATGAAGAGAAACACTTACTAATAAAATCATGTACAAAATATTCATCCATTGAGAAGCACCCATAAGACAATTTCTTCAAGAGAGTGCTCTAGCTAGACATCCATAGCATCAAATAAAGAGATAAAATAATTTCCTCAAAAAAGTATCCAAAACATATTTTCAATTCAAATCTATGGTATTCTTTCCCAATCCAACCATGAGTTCTATATATATATATATATATGTATATGTATATGTATATGTATATGTATATGTATATAGATATATATATATATATATATGTATATATATATATGTATATATATATATATATATGTATATGTATATATATATATATATATGTATATATATATATATATGTATATATATATATATATGTATATATATATATATATATGTATATATATATATATATATGTATATATATATATATATATATATATGTATATATATATATATATATGTATATATGTATATATATATATATGTATATATGTATATATATATATGTATATATGTATATATATATATATATATATATGTATATATATATATATATATATATATATATATATATATATATATATATATATATATATATATATATATATATATATATATATATATATATATATATATATATATATATATTGATGTACATCTTCCTTTACAATAAAATATTAATATCTCATTGGAGATCCTAAAATCTAGTCGAGGAAAAGTAAAACACAATTTTCGTACAACTATCTAATAGAGAATACAATAAATATGAAGAGGTCATGCCACATGTACATTAATAAAGAGAAGTATTCCCTAAAGAGAGAGAATATCTCCACCTAAAAAGGATGGAAGGGTATCCGAGATGCAACATTCATCCTTTGAAAACCCTCCAAAGGGTAAATCGCCAAAATTTTTATCTAATCATGCAAGCAGACCCTTCAAGTCATCTTCCAAGTTGGATGTTGAAGTCTTCAAGGTGAAATTGTCCTCTAACTTCAAGCATAAATCCTCAAAAGGGTAGCTCCTCAAAACCACCAACACAATGCCAAGTGTAAAGCCTTAAAATTGTACCAATCCTCATCAAATGCATAATGCAAGGCTTCTATATCCCCTCTAAGTGAATGTGTGTGTCTTCAAGATAGAACATTTTTATAAAACATGAGTGAAACCACCCAAAAAGGATGTGACCCCTCAAAAAATAGCTACAAGAGTCATGGGATGTGATGCAAGTTCAAAAATTCTTCCTCAAAGCAGACATGTCAAGCATATTATGGCTCTTCTAATATGGGTGCATGGTTCTCCAAGGTGGCATGGAGTCAAAAAGAAATTAATATACCCTTCAAAAGTGGATCACACCTCCTTTAAATCAACACTAACATGACAAATGTGAAGTCAACAAGGTGTAATCTTAGTTCTTAAATCAAGTATAACACTTCATCAATTCATGTAGGAGCCAAAGAGACCCACATGTGCAAAAGTAATCTCCCATTGAGGATATTCGAGCGAATAAAGTGACACATGCGTCCAATATGCCAACAAGGTAACACCTTCAAAAACTAGAGTATGACATGTTAAGAGGAGTGCTAGTACATGAGAAATAGCCTAAATCTATTTTTACCAATGCCTTGGGAATTTTGAACTACATGGATAAGTGGAAACTTCCTTAGGAACTATGAAAATGCCCCAAAACATGAAAGATTCCAATTCCATGCTCAAACCCTAGAGTGCTTCATAAAAGGAACTATACCTCATCAAGAATAACATCACATGATCAACTACAAATCCATCAAACCATCCAACTTCGCCCATTATATGAAACCAAGTGAGTCCCACACTGTCCAAAGCTTAATAAAATACAAGGGATAGTGAAGAAAATTATTTGGAGTAAACCCCATGTTAAATTAAGGGGTAACAAGGTTGAAATAAAAATTCTTTTAACGCACCTTTGGATATTCTAGAGATAGTTAGTCAATAGTTAATAAAAAACTAGGAGAGTCGAATTAGTGGCAAGTAAGAGATTGACTAGGTAATCAACTAGTCAAACTATTATAACAAGGCAATCAACTTATATATATATATATATATATATAATATATATATATAATATATAATAAAAATAATAAAATCGAGGAATTTGTTATGTGCCCTCACCAATCTATAATAAAATCGAGGAATTTGTTATGTGCCCTCACCAATCTATATGGACCTCATCTTCCTCTCTCTAAGGGAGTTCATTACATATTTGTGCTATTTAAGATGGCCTTATGGATCTATCTATGAGCATGAAAACATAATGTATATGTGTGTTGTATATGGAAATATTTTTGTTTCATACACTTCTATGTTTGTTGAGATATGCTCTATTATGATTAAGTGTTGTAGCAAAGTCTTTCAACACCATTTCCCTTTTGGAATACTAGCTCTTTGATCTACCTAAACCTCTAATTCTCGGACATTGTAACAAAGCTAGTGGCTTGAGATCTAGCTATTACATGTGTTCCTAACAAGTTAGACATGTATAGTAAATTGACTTAGGGTTATGAATTGACAACTGAATCTTAGATTAGATATGTTGATTAGCATTATGGATTCCATGCAATATTTTGTGCTTCCAAATGGCCATAATAATGAAATACAGGCACAAGATATGGTAACATTGCTGAAGTCTCAAGAATAGTGTACAAAACGACAATTCCAAATATGAAGGATGGCCAACAAAAAATTTTCATCAATGAGAAGAAGAATGATATTATACGAGTCATAAAAACCTATATCTCTACAAGGAGTCACTTTCATACAAACGGGATTGATTATTCAAATGTTGTTTAGAAGAAGTTGAATATTTTATTTAATAAAACTAATGAAATTCATTTTATGTGAATTGATAAAGAGTTGATCTATATGCATCTGTTGTGAAGGAAAATCTACTCTGTGGATAGAGGTGATCCCTCTAGCCCAATGAGTGGGTCTAGCAATAAATTTAACAAACTAACATACACTTTCCTAGCTTATGTTCGACAAATGCAGAGAGAAGGAGAAACCTACCTCGCTCTGATGCTAATCGATCGATCCTTGGAGATGGCTTTGGATATTTCGCTCCAAGCCTCGATCCTTAGTTGTTCTTCACGTCCGGTACCTGCAAGGAAGATCAAAGTACTATGCAAGATACAAGAGCATATATGGCATACATCAAACATAAACTACTTAAAAAGTCAAGGAACATTAAGATAATAGCATAAACATTTACACAATTATGGAAAGTGAACATCAGGTGTATATATTTATAACTTAAAAAGGGAAGCATACAACCTATGCCTTAATGTTGGAGACCTCCTTTCGGTGGATTTCCAAGTCCAAGAAAAAACTATTCAAGCACTCCTTCTCCAAGATAGAATGGGAAGCATGTAAACATAATCTCAGCATAGGGATGCAACAATCAATGACCAACCATTTGGAGATGGAAGGGAGTGAACTTATAAGAAGGGAGAGGGAGTTAAGGCTCCACAAAAGAGGGAGGAAGTGTTATAGACATATTTGGGCACATCAACCCCAAACTTATATGTTAATAAACTAGGGCTTATCAACCCATAAAAGAGTTGTTTCATACCCTAAAAGAACATAGTCATCTGAATACATCATTCCCCAAAAGTTTCTTCTGAGAAACCATCCAGAAATTGCCTAAATTGAACCATATTGACTGCTCCACTGGAAAAGTGTGATGCATACTGATTAGGCCTTCTATAGGGTGCGATGGGCGAGGATGGACAAATGTCTGGGACAGTTTGCTAGGTGGTTGCTCATGCAATCTTCTAGAAACTTCTCCTGTGCCACTTGCCTCTCTGAATTCGCCCAAGGATGAATAAGGGATCTAAGAGATCTCCAAATGGAACTAATTGTAGCAAGTGGAATGACACTAATCAAACCCCATGGATGACTCACACCCTTGCACACATCTATAAATGGATCCCTCATCTAAGAGATCTAGAGGCTCGAATATTGTGAATTGCAAAGAAGTGTTGATAGTTTGTAATTGAGGAAAGAACATTGTATTTTTTGTGTGATCTTGCTATTTCATGAGGTGAAGAGGGATTGAAGCTGGGAAGATGATGCTGGATCAGAAAACTGGGTTGTAATTCTCCCTTCTATTAATAAAGTTCTTCAAGTTTTCTTCCATATGATTGTGCAATTGTGAATGTTATCATTTGTGAATGCTATCATTTGTTCATTATATATCTGATTCTGTAATGTTTATGTTGTAATAGATCATGATGCTTTGATGGTTCTTTGTTGCTGTACTTGTGCAGGTACTCTCTAAGCGTGTTAAGTACAGGGAGGAGTTGCAGGATTTCTCAAAGGGGAGAGAGAGCAAGCAAGGGATTAAGCGGCAGTTCCAAGTTGGTTCCATTATCTTTCTCTTATCTGTTACACATAGAAGAAATCGTTGAATTGCTTTAAACTGTTGTTTCTAGGGTAGCTGCCAAACCTAGAGGGCTAGTCGTTCGACAAGACAATAGTTTTCCTAGAAACAAATTGGTGAATCCGCTAGGGAATGAACATATGTTTGTTTGTTGTTATTTTTTGTTTTATAAACTATATACAGAGCCTAAAGTCAACCAAGTAGCCGCTCTGCAATTGCATAGTAGATGAATGCTGCTTCAGTCAATCTCTGGTTTAGTTTATGAGTTAAACATTTGACTTACAAGCACATCTAGATGCCCTTTTGGTAGCTCAGTAACCTCTCAAGACATTCCTCTATACTTTGTTCTTTATTGTTCATCAAAACTCAGATTAACTCATTGAAAACAGCTACACATCTGAGCCAAAACCCATTTCAGTTGCGCTCCTTGGAACATTGCACTGTCTTCCACTGTAACCCAGTATGCATTGCACCTCTCGAGTGTAGTAAGTGTGATGCATCTTTATTTCTGTGAAGCCTAGGTGCAATGACTGACTGAACTCTTTTTCCATTCTAGAAAGTGGGGGGTTTTGACCTTGTTTTCAGTTTTGTTTAGTTGTTTTGCTGCAAATGAACAGTGCCTCTTTACTGAAGCTTACTTGCATCACATAGATCAGCCTCAATTACATTAGGATTAGTGAATGTTTTTGTGTATTTGTTCATCATTTACAATCCCTTGTCAAAAAGTTGTTTAAATCGATTTGTCGCTTTGATACAAAAAGTGTCGTAATTGTTGTTTTGTGTCGAAAAGAGAAGTGTCATGAATTCTTCCTTCCCTGGATAATCGATTGAAATTTTCTTCATGTATTTGGCTTGATTTGTTTCTATTCGAAGTGTCAAAAGAATTTTTTATTCAAAATTGAAAAGTGTCATTGAGTCTTCCTTTCTCTTTTGAAGAAGAAATTGTCGAAAATGTCATTTTGAGTAAAATATTTCAGATCTTTGCTGCATTTGGTTTTCCCTTTTGGCATTCTTTACATTAAGGAGAATGAAAAACAAATACATGCATTTGCATTTAGCATTTTTTTGGTTTGTGTTCGAAAATATGTTTTAGGAAAATGCACTAGTGTGTGCTCTTTGCTCTTTAAGCACTGTAATTTTATTTCCCTAGTAGCTAGGATTTTCATTGCTCAAAATAAAAAAAATATTGTTTATCATTGTAGATTGCATTTTAGGAATTTCAAATCATCATCACATGGTGAACCATTGAAAGGCAAACTCTAAACAAGATCAACTTTAAAATAAATTTCAATGAACCTAACAACGCTTTGGAACTTAACGCAACATATCTAGAGGTCTAGGCTAGAGACGTGTTCCAGCATCGTTAAAACTAATGGCTATCGTTTTCATTGAAGGTTGGGTGATTCCTCCTCCTTGATACGACAAGTGCTAGCATGGACTTGTGCTCCCCGTACCGTCGCGTATATATTGGGAGACCACAATAGGCTTAAATCCTTTATCCATAGGAAGCCGAGTCTGCCGCCTTATTGATCACAATGCACTGAACACAACATTCGGGAAGATTGACTACCGTACATAAGTCCTTGGCAATTTCTCTTTAATTTATCACCAATGTGTATGTTGCATTTTTGCGATTGGTTTGGTAATTCCTCTATCTAGATTTTTCAGAGTAGTCATTTTCGTTCCTTTTCGACTCTTTAAAAGAAAAGGTCCATCTGAGCATTTGTCCTTTCAGGCTCATTAAAAATCAAAGGAGACTAGAGTCATCTTTAGCTTTTTCTCGACTCTTAAAAATTGAAAAAGAAAAGTTGTGTCCAAGTGTCATTAAAATTAATTGAATTTGGAATAACATCCTTGTTCCTTAGTTGATCTTAGGTTGAGATAAATGGATACAAAACGGAGTCAACGTATCAAGGAATCCCTTTTGAAGGGAATCCTAGTCCTTTTCCTTCTTTCGGAAATATTGGTGCTCCTTATATGGCTACATTATCCCTTCTGGGGCTTACCGTTGGCATGCCAGTATGGTTGTTTTCAACCTCTTTGGTTCAAAATGGGGGTACACCTTCAACTGAACAAAGTCAACCACCAATTGATCCTGAAGTTGATCCTTCGCCTTCTTCCTCGTTTGTTTCTCCCTCCCCTTCTTCCTCTTCGCTTGGTGAAAGTAGTGATACTAGTAACCAGGTGGCTGAGAAGAAGAAGAAATGGAAGGAGAAGAAGAAGAAGTCAATTCATCAAGGGGGCAACCAAGCAACCATTGCTTTGAATGCATCATCTGGTGAAAATCCACCCATTAAACTTCCCAAACCCAAATTCCCATTAATAATTTGTACCAGAGACCATCTTCATCGAGATTGTCCTCACTTTCCTCGGATCTTGAAAGAATGGTCTCCCCATTCACACCACCTCGTGTCATCAACCTCTGGAGATTATGTTGGTAACATGCCATCAACTAGTAATAGTAAAGTTCATGGACGGAAGGGAAAGGTCATGATTCCATGTAGGTTATGTGAAGGTAATCATTCCCTTCACCTTTGTCCATTTTTCGATGAAGCCAAAAGAGTGTTGGATAACCGTCCTGCTTCACCACAATGATTTCCATATTGCTACAGGAAACTCGCCTTAAGTCCTTAGCTAGTTGAAAAATCGACTGACTTAAATCAACTGTCAGTCAAAACCACTCTCTCTGAAAGTGAATCTTATGAGTCTATACCCGACCAAATTCAATAGGTCGAGGTAATTGTTGACCCAATTTCACCTTCATCTAATCGTAGCTTTCACGAAGAGAGTGAAAATGATACGTTCAAGTTATTTTTATTACTTCAGATTCTAATGAACTTGCGGGAAATCCTCTTGTTCCACCAAGACAGGAGGAAAACCCTCCAGTTCTCATAACTCAAGGGATTAATTCTCCCATTTCCTCGGTACCCCCTCCAAGTAGTCTAGTCACTTCCTTTGATTAGAATCGACTAGCAAGATCCTGCCTTCCTTCTTATGTACCTTTCCGGATCATAGTAAAAGTTTGTAAAATGATCATGTCTGGAACTATTATAGATGAAGATGCATCAGTGAGTATCCTTTCCTCAACTGCTTGGAAAGCACTTGGTTCGCCACTGCTTATGCCTGTTACACATAATTTGTTGGGATTTAACAATGGAACCAGTCGACCGTTAGGGATCCTTCCAAAGTTACCTATCACTTTGGGAGGAAAGACCGTTTATCTGAACGTGATGGTAGTCCTAGGACCTTTAGACTACAATCTACTTCTTGGGCGTGACTATGTTTATAACGTGGGAGCTATTGTTTCAACACTCTTCCGAGTGATGTGCTTCCCGCATGAAGGAAAAATCGTCATCATTGACCAGCTTTCATTTCCAGGTCCAAGCATAGCTCTAAGTCAATAATCATCCCTAAATGGTCCATTTGCATCAATGGTATCAATTGAACCTTCATTCCATCCACCTGATAGCCATGAGTAATCTGGTGATTGTAATGAAGCTTGGGGGGCATGCACCTAGCTGTAAAGATAAGTTTCCCTGTAGGTTATGTGATTGGTCTAACACACCATTCACCTTTTTCTATTCTGGATGAAACACTATTCACCTTTGTCTATTCTGAACAAAGCCAAAGAAGTGTTGGATAACCATCCTGCGTCACCGCAACGATTCCCGTCTGGTTACAGAAGACTCTCTTTTTCATCATCCTGAGGGAATGTAAACCCATTTTCAAGCATAATTTCTTCATTTTGAGCTGGTGTAAAATTGAAAACTGAAGCCAAGAATAGTTTTTCATTTCAAGCTTGTGTAAAAATGAAACCAAATCCAAGCATAGTTTCTTCATTTCGAGCTTGTGTAAAAATGAAACTGAATCCAAGCATAGTTTTTCATTTCAAGTTTGTGTAAAAATTAAACTGAAATCAAGCATAGTTCCCCATGGTTCAAGCTTGTCTAAAAATGAACCCATTTCCAAATTTTAAACCCTTTCGATTGCCATTTTTTCAACCTTTTGAGCCTTGGCTTTTTTCATCTCATCACCACCATCTCTTCGACCGACCATACACTTTCACTTGGTTCTTTTACCCTTTTTGAGGAACAGTTGCAATGAGTGGTCTTATTAGCCAGCCTCTTCATACAAATCAACATGTTTTGAGAAGTTCCAACATCACCAGAACCACTTGCTACCCTAGATACCACTCATTCCTCGAAATAGAGTCTTATTTAAACCCTTTTTAGACTCGTTAAATATGAAAAGATTGTCCAACGCTTGTCTTTTTCAACTCGTTAAAGTGATTGGAAAAGTCATCCCTTTTGTATTATTTTATCCTTTTTCGGACCTAAGGGATTATTTTACGAAAAATAACTTATGGATTTTTCTTTTCGTCCCTTTTCAAACTCTCTAAACATGAAAAGGACTGAGTTATCCTTATTGTTAAACTCGTTAAAACAACAACGATAAACTTGTCTATCTAGACGAGACCGAGTTTCACTGTCGCTAGACTCGTTAAAACATTAATAGCAACAAGTTTTCCCAAAGGGAAAATTATAGAACAAGCATATGCTATCCTCCTTGAGCTTGACAAAAATAAAGAGGTACTGGTCAGCAATTACTAGGGAAAAAGGGAAAAAACTTGAAGAATTTATGGTAGCAAGTCGCTCTTGAACATGAAACTTTCACTTCATCACCATTATTGAGTTGGGTTGGGCTATTCCATTCACTGGTCATCTCACCATTGGTATTTCATACCATCCATCTTTTGGGGTTAACGCTACCAATTCATCTTAGTGTCGCCGACATGTTCAAGAGAAGTCATTCAGTTGAGAAACCACCATCTAGTTAATGTCTCATCCATTGCAATAGCTCCAACCTTCATTTTTTCATGACCACCATTCCTGAACCTTGTGTCGTCAGTCCATTTTCACCTCCAAAAATCAATTGCTTCGTTTCGTGTCGTAGATGTGGGATACATTAAGGCCCTCCTACAATGAGTCGCTTCTTGTCGACATCAGCTCATTATCCAAGAAGTTGACTTAGAAACAACCCTTTCAATGCTTTGAGGCTTGCATACATCAATGGAAAGTTTCTCACTTCCACCGATAGGTTGACATCAACGGCCTTCGACCGAAAGATTTTGCATGGTAATTCCTGTCGCGTCTGTTAACAACTCACATTATTGGTTGGTAATCAGGCGATGTCTTTTCATGTTCGACTTCAGAACATATCTTCACATGGATTGACTTGTACATCGGACGAAGATTGAACGAGTTTGAAGACCCAGGATCTAGTTTCATCCATCCGGGCTACGACATATTCAGGGATATAAAAACATCAAATGTACAAAGGCTCTACATAGATGGTCATCCTAACCATGGATGATGACTCTATATCTGAAGAATCACCAGTCGGTATCTGCAGATGACTATCTGACCTATGTACATGAAATGAGTTTATCAAGTTGAGCATGGGAATCCCTCCCTCAGCTAGATCATGAAAATTATGTTACGATGATGTATTGTATTGTAACTTATGCAGGTCACCTTCCAGTTCGAAACTTCGGATCCTCATGATAAAGCATTTCACCCAACATCAATATTTACGACTTCATGCTTTAGGGGGAAACTATTATAGACATATTTGGGCACATCAACCCCAAAATTATATGTCGATAAACTAAGGCTTATCAACCCCTAAAAGAGTTGTTTCATACCCTAAAAGAACATAGTCATTTGAATACATCATTCCCCAAAAGTTCCATCTGAGAAACCATCCAGAAATTGCCTAAATTGAACCATACTAGCTGCTCCACTCAAAAGTGCGATGCATACTGAGTGGTACACTGCCAGGGTGATGCATACTGAGTAGGCCTTCTATAGGGTGCGATGGTGAGGATGGACAAATGTCCGAGACAATTTTCTAGGTGGTTTCTCATGCAATCTTCTAGAAACTTCTCCTGTGCCACTTGCCTCTCTGAATTCGCCCAAGGATGAATAAGGGATCTAAGAGATCCCCAAATGGAACCCGTTGTAACAAGTGGAATGACACTAATCAAACCCCAGGGATGACTCACACCCTTGCACACATCTATAAATGGATCCCTCATATAAGAGATCTAGAGGCTGGAATATTGTGAATTGCAAGGAAGTGCTGATAGTTTGTAATTGAGGAAAGAACATTGTATTATTGGTGTGATCTTGCTATTTCATGAGGTGAAGAGGGATTGAAGTTGTGAGGATGATGCTGGATCAGACAAATGGGTTGTAATTATCCCTTATATTAATAAAGTTCTTCAAGTTTTCTTCCATATGATTGTGCAATTGTGAATGTTATCATTTGTGAATGCTATCATTTGTTCATTATATATCTGATTCTGTAATGTTTATGTTGTAATAGATCATGATGCTTTGACGATTCTTTGTTGCTATACTTGTGCAGGTACTCTCCAATATTGTTATGTACGGGGAGGAGTTGCAGGATATGTCAAAGGGGAGAGAGAGCAAGCAAGGGATTAAGCGGAAGTTCCAAGTTAGTTCCATTATCTTTCTCTTATCTGTTACACATAGAAGAAATCGTTGAAATGCTTTAAACTGTTGTTTCTAGGGTAGCTGCCAAACTTAGAGGGCTACTCATTCAACAAGACACTAGTTTTCCTAGAAACAGGAAGGTCCACATCTCAAGGGGAAAATCCATTATGATAATATCAAGAGGCCCAAATGAGAGAGCTCGACCATATCAACAACAACCAATATCCAGTTCGTTGTTCTCGAAGGTTCTAGTGAGCGAAGCTTCTCCTCCAATTTGGGAAAACATGTCAGAAGAGGTTTAGCACGGGTTTTCCTATGAAAACCCACGCTGGTAGCGTGACTGTATAACTGAAAAGCCTACCATCAACATGGGCAGGCAGTGGAGCAAAACACATCAATGCCAAAAATTAGGTTTTTAGACAACCTTCTTCAGAATGGATTTAGGGAAAATTTCCTTTGATTCTTCAAGGAGGCTTTGGTCAGTTTATCATGATGGATATGCTACACAATAGTCAACATTTTGGCACTTCAAGATATGGGACAAGAAGTGAATAGGAGGTGTGACAAAATATTGTGTAACAGATGCCCCCTAAAGCATGAAAGCAGGACAAGGAGTGATGGTTGAGATGCTTTACAAGTCAATGCAAGGACGAGAACAAAATCGTCAGGAGACCTGCAAATCAAGAATATACATATGAATATACATATATTACATCTCTGATGATCATTCCTAATGATACATGAATAGGAAACTAATAATACATGAATCTGCGGTATAAGTGCAGCCATCCAAATATGAGGGATCATGTGCAAAGATCCTCGGTATGGTCGCAGACATCTAAATAAGAAGGATCATGAATATGGACCCACAGTATGGTCACAACCATCCATCCAGAGGAAACATGTGTACAATCATGAATGACTCATAAATCACGCAACTTGGATTTTATCAAAAAAAATCTAGGGTCTTGCACTTCATATCGATCCGATCAATGTACGAATTCTAACATATGAATAGATGTGTCGAAGTCAAACATGGTAGAAAACCACCTAATAACTGGTCAATGATGTAAATTGTTAACAGGCTTGAGAGAAACCACCAATAATGACAGTGGCTCTCAAAGTACAATCAGCACCATCCACGAATTTGAATAATGAAGATGATGTCGAACACCCGTGGAATCATCCAATCAAAGGTCAATGATCTAAACCTATTGTTGAATGCAAAGAACTTGTCATTGAGGCATGCAAGCTCTAAGGTACTAGAAGAGAGTTTCTAGATCATCTTCCTGGATAATGAGATAAAGTCAACAAGAAGTGATCAGTTGAAGGAGGGCCATAATGAATCCCACATCATTGACACGAAACAAAAAGATGTAGTAGAGTAGATAAGTGTGATCCAGGATTGTGGTAGAAAGTTAGACAGTGTATAGGTAGTAAAGAGATGCAGATAGGACTTATCTTGAACATATCAGAGACATGACTCTATAGTTTGGTAGCATTTGACTCAACATAGGATCACAGGTCATGATGACGAAATGATATAATTAGAGGAGAGGCAAAATGGATTCCCCAAAGCCAGGAAGGAAAGTAACCAAGTGAGGATGTCCCAAACCTGACACGAACAATAGATGAGTGTCTTGTTCAAGAGTGGCATGTTGTCTTTATAAAATACAAGAGATGATTGCTTTCACTTTCCCCCCACCATTTCTAGCAATATCATATGCTTGCCATATAAGTTCATCCTTTAGATGAATCCATCCTAGTAATTTTTACGAGCCCTAGGAAGGATAAACTCGGTCTCATCATGGTGACAAATCCTACATCATTTATGTTTTAGAAGCCCGACGAAGGTGAAAGTCTACATATTTTTCATGTTTAGAGAGTTTGAAAAAGAAGCGAAAAAGAAAACTCCAAAGGTCCCTTTTCGTAAATCATCTCTTGAACCCGAAAAGGTAGAAAACAATATCCAAGAGAACCTCTTAGCCATGTTTGACTAAGGTATTCCTTTTTCGTACAATAGTCTATCTCAGTCCGGAAAAGGGTTAAATTTATACTGAGTAGACGTCATTTCATTTACTTTTACGAGTTCAAAACGACAAGTACTCGACAATATTTTCATTTTTTGAGAGTTGGGAAAGAGCTTAAAGACGACTCAAGGGGGTCGCTTTTTCGTTTATTTTTTGCGAGTCCGAAAAGGTGATAAAATAAAATTTGTTTGAATCAGTTAAGATAAATCACAGTCACCAAGAATATATGACCTGTCGCTACACAAGGAAACACACATTACCAATTTCGAGGAAATAATGAGTGAAATGTGCCATAATTTGGTAAAAATATTATTTAAAACTTATAAATAGGGCAAAAAGTAAGTTATTTTTACCATTTACCAATTGGCAATTGTAAGAGCATTTTTACCTCGTTTTACCTCATTTTACCTCGATTTTCAGGCAAGGAGCATGATCAATCCGGGACACCATTTGTCGCGCCGCTTGTTGTAGCTAAGAGATATGTCCCTTACCTTCATTTTAGTAGTCATTTTTATGCATTTTAATCCATAGGGTAGGTTGCAATGAAGACTTGCAAAAAATTCATATCGTGGGTGACCAGCGCGGGTTTCACCCATTGGACTCACGCTGCTCATCCTGCGGTCAGTTAGGCCCTCGTGTTGGCGCCGAGGTAAAAAAAATTAAAGGGAAATCTTCCATGTAAAATAGTTAATCTTGAATTTTCTCTCCATGGATGCTCATGAAATCTTGGTTTGTTGATATTTTGTAGGATAGCCAATCCAAAATGGTGATTGAATGGAAAGAGAGGGGTCATGAAGCCGAAGACCATCAAGCTATGCAGGATCCAAATTGTATTGATTCCCTACGAGCATGTGGATTTCTCAAGTTATTCATGATTCCTAGGATCATATCACAACTTGACTTATTGAGGTACTTAATCAGTTGGTGGGACATAGATCACTAACAATTCATGTTTGGCGATCAAGAGCTCAATATAGAGGCTTCTGACATGTATTTCATCACTGGGTTGTCCAAAAGGGACAACAAGTGTAGTTGTCAAGATCACGCACTAGAGGAGACAGCAAAGATATGCTCATTGCGAGGCATTGTCCAGGGGCCAAGAAGACTCATAGCAGGAAAATTGACATAAAAACCATTACTAGCCTCCCACTGTGAACAATCCTACACACTATGGCCCGAATAGCTAGTGCACAAGCATTGCATGAGGCAACAAAGTCCCATTTCCAGTATGCAATCGAGTGCCTAAAACCCATGGTTTTCAATTGGTGTGAACGTTTGTTGGTTGTCATGAAGCGCCAACTTACCAGGTACAAGTCAGGGAATCTGAAACAATTTGGTTTCGTATCTATTCTAGTGACGTTCATCCTGGAACGTGTGACATTTTCCTATTATCAGTGGTTGGTTGTGGATCCACTAGTGCCCAGAGATCCACGATTATTCTGATGGGGAGAGTTGATGCCTCGACATGGAGGCAGTCAACAGATTTCATTCCCTCCAACATTTTTGGGATTCTTGGGTCAACAACTAATCATGGTCGATGATTTTTCATATGCAGGTATAGATTTCCGAGGAGATCCAGATCTTCCACTCCCTCCAAGGGCACAGTGGACCGATTCAGGTAAAAAACTATTTTTGAATTTTTTGAAGTTTTTGCTTTTTTTATGTGTACTGAGACTTGACTTATGATGTTATGCATATGTTGGACCAAAGAGACCTCTAGGGTTTCTCCAATAACCAGGCGAGTGGCACACTAGATTGAGTAGGCTCCTCCATATGAGGAGGGAGAAGATCCTATCGTCGAGGTAGAGTATAATTTGGAAATTTTAATCAATGGGATTCCAGAATATGCCTCGATCGATGAGGTGCCATTACACTACCAGAGGAACACTATAGAGGTTTCCACAAAACTACGTCAGCTGCTGGGTTGAGTCATTAGGGTTGTCTCGCACTATCATGAGCACCATGTGGGCGAATAACCAACTTCTAGTTTACTTTCTACACTATTGTAGGCTTGTAAATTCATGTGTCTTGGAACACAAATTTTGTTACTTTGATGTAGCAAACTCTTGTGATGCTTAACGATTTACAAGCTTCACAAATATATATCTAAAACATAGTTAGCCAATGCATCTGTTAATGTGTTCATGCATCTTGGAATTTGATGAGAAGTAATAAAATCAAATTCTCGTTCCAATAAGTGAACTCACAAATACATTCTCAAAATTTGAGGGCTTCTAACTGAATATTTTCCATTGTTGTAGCATAATGAACTAATCCAATCCCACATCGTTACACCCTTTAGAGTAATAAAAATCAGGTGTTAAAGTCGGAGTCAAGGTCAGGCCAAAGGTTCAGGTGTTTCAGGCCGAAGGCTTAGGTGTTGGATCAAGTTTTAAGATTAACTCTTTAATGCCAAGAACAATAGCTTCTGACAAAATCTCAATGACCGCACTATATTCGGCAATGTTATTAGTCGTCCGACCTAAAAATATATCTTGTAAATCCACTAACTCACCATTAGGGTCATAGGTTTCCCATGCAGCAGAAGATATATTCTATGTGCTAAGACAACCACCATCAGCAAAACTAATGTAATGGTTGGATGACATCTGCAAACCAGGTAGAGCATGAGGTAAACAGAGGAAAACCTTTGCAAAATAAAACTAACACACCAAAACCACATTACACACTAATGAAAACATGCTAATGTACATAAGTATTTACATAGATAATTACGCTTAATACTTCTTTAGGTAAAGCCCGTTTTGGGGCTCAGCCAAAGAATTTCCTTCATATTCTACTAACTCATAGGTACCCTTTTGTAAAATGTGTTTGACAATGTAAGGCCCATGCCACATTGGTTCAAATTTCCCAACTCCCAATTTTTCATTGGCTTGATCCAATGGTAGTCTTAGTTGCAGTTTGGTATTCCTAAAGAGCTGAAAATAACATAAGATGCCAATCTTATTTATGCATCCCAATGGTGCGTCGAAGCATAGTAACCAAGACATTGTTGACTGCCTCAACTTAGCCATTGGCCTGTGGATAGTAAGGAGTTGATTTGTTGTGATGCAAACCCAACCAAGCAGTAAGCTCTGCCGTCATGTAATTTTGGAAATGAGATCCATGATCAGTAACAAAGTCTTGAGGGACACCAAATCAAGCTATGACATGGTTGAAAAGAAATTGAGCAGCAATTTTACTGCCAACATTACATGTGGGCATTGCCTTGGCCTATTTAGTGAAATAATCAACGACAACGCTAATATAACCATGCCCTCAGGCTGAGCAAGGGTCACATGTCATGAAATCAATACCCCATTTAACAAAGGGGTCGACGGTAACAACTGAGTGGAAGGGTGTGGGTGGGGCGCGTTTTTTGCAGTTGTAAATCTAGTAGGCGTGACATTTTTGGACTGATAAAATACAATCTTTAAAGATAGAAGGCCAAAAATAATCACACGAAGGATTTTCTTAGCAGTTGCATACCCTGACATGTGACCACCACAAGCCTCAGAGTGGCAGTCATTGAGGACTCTTTCAACTTCTTCGAGTGTCAAACATCTACGAAGGATAGAATTGACACCAACACAGTACAAAGTATCGCCAATGATTTGATATGGTTGGGACTAATGTCGAATGCGATGACATTGAAAATTGGACAACTCTGATAAAAAAAAATTGGGTCTGGACATAGAAAATAATATCCCCATACCATGCGTCAAGAGTTTGCTGACGGTGCTAGAACTGCCAACATGTCAAGGGGATCTCCCCAGTAAGAAGTCTCAATTAGATCTCAGACCGTTTGGTGTAGGAGTCCCAGTAGTGGGTTGTAAGGTAAAGCCTTGACCGCAATGTCGCATAGAGGCAAGTAAGATAACTCTATTAGTAGCAAGGGTGTGATCGCCGCAGTGATTCAAGGAAGGTGAATGAAAGGTTCTAACACATAGGGGTTGGGATGAGTACGCCCCTTGACAACTTGTATCAGATGGGAAGGGAACACATGAGCGAAGATGCATCACAAGTTGGAAATCAGATCAGTGGACAATCCAAAGTGATGGTTAAACCAACAACACATCTGCAACAAGATTCATATAATTGCATACGAAGCAGTTCATACAAAAATACATAAGTTAAACAACATACATCATGAAAGCAACCGGAGCAGTCCAACTACAATAAAAACATATGCATGAAAATGTGGTGGCTCTTATTATATGAAGAAGTGTAAGTTCCAATCATACAATACATCCATGAAAACCTGTTAGCCCCAACATTTAAACGTTATAGCCACATTCGCCTACTCCTCCAAAGAGATGTACTAGCTCTGTGCAGTGGAGAAGCCAAGGCGCATTACAATACTATCGAAGCTTTCTTCAAGATAGTCTTAACAAAAGTTTGGCTGACCAAAAGCCTCTACAATGAGTTATGCGGGACTCTTTATAGCAAAGGGTGGGGTGGCCCTTAACATTCCTCTTTGTGACTGTTCAACTACCCTTACGACTCTTCACCTACTCTATGACTGTTACATTCACTATTGGCACTTGAATTACACTTGACATGACTCAACATTACAATGCACATGTACCCATGTGAGCACAAGGGCTTGAGCAAGCCAAACTAGACATCACTATGACTTAGACAACTATAGAAGTCCAACTGCTCAACATCCTCATGTTGATCAAAAGTAACATATTGATGTCAAGCTCTGTAGTCTTTGATAGTGTCTATGTGTTCCGTGGTGACATCTTTTTGAAACATGACCTTCACCTCCATAGCATCTGGGTACACTGCTTGGGCTCCTCTGTCCAAATGATCTGAAAGCATGCGCATCATTGTCTTCAATGTGGCTGGACTAGCAACATACTTTTGCATGATGTCTGCACTGATAGGAAAGTCTAGGCTGGTGGCGATGCACATCAACTCGTCAAAGTACGAGTCAAGCTCTAGTTGGACCTTCTTCTTGGTCTTCGCCTGGGTGAGAGTCCCAAGTGATGGGATCGCATGTGTGTGCACCACAACATCCATGCTCTTGAATACTCGTGCATGGGAAGCCTGTATGCTAGTGATGAGTTGCGGGAGGTCCTCATAGTTCTGGATCTGACTCCGAATACGTGCTTTCAGCTCGACCGCATTTGGCCTCATCATCTTTGGCAAGTGAAGTGGGGCTCCCTTGTACTTCATCGTCCATGTTTTATGTCATCAACAACAACATGTATGTTTGTCAAGATGCATGCTCTCCTAGCACATTGTTGCTGCCATCCGTTGAGATGGACGACCGCCTTATGCACGATACCAAACTTGGAGTACAATGCTCGCATAACTGTGTCAAGCGACAATGCTTCATCTAGTATTGCCTTCTTCTGTTCAGCTTAGGCAGACATTGTCACCAAGTCTCCCCCTTGCCTGGCCACCTGTATTTCCTTCTCCATTTTCTCATTCTCAGCTATAAGAAAATGAAAACTTGAGCTAGTGGCTTCGGCATACACTCTGGTTGCATTGAAAAAAGCAGCTGGACGCGTGCGCACATCAGTAACGATCGCTTATTCTTCAACTTGCACAGGGCATGTTTTATCCTCCAAAGTTGACACTTTGTGAGACTACACAACTCTATGTTGGGATTCATCAAACGAGATGTTGTGCATCTCTTCCTCTAACTAATCACCAAGGATCTCAGTGCCTCCTTAGTCATCCGAAAATTGATCTTCTTCTAGATGCATTGAAGTGGGTGAGTCAATCTCCCCGTGGTGAGGCATGAGGTCGGTGTCCTGTGTGTTAGTGCCTAGATTTACCTTAGGCTGAGAAAGGTAGGATCCAGGACCAACATCAAACCACGCTTAACCTGGTATCTAGCCCTACCAGGTTGGGAGAGGGCTCTCTCCGGGTCAATCTCAGCAAAATATGATCAATGAGGGCTTGAGATGACTGATAGAAATGCTGATCTTAGGCTAGGTATATGTGCAAGAGAGTTTGATTGAATAAAATGATGTTTTTGTTGGCTCAGATGGAAAGGTAGATTTTGGGCGCGGGGATTGAGGCTCAGTCTTGCAGAGATCTCAATGGGGCAAGGTAGGTAATTGTTTTTGGCACTTCAATTTGAATGAGATGGAAGGATTAGACAGGTGAGGAGTTGAAGAGGGCAAGGAAAGTCATGGATCCTCTCCAAACAACTGAAAACATCAAGAAACTAGAGCAAACCTCAAGTAGAGCACTGCAATTTCAATGGATTCTACTTACACTCTTGTTTGTTTATTTAAGAAGAAACAAGATATAGAATGACATAAATAACACATAAGAAAAATTACAATTACAAAAGAAATCACTGTACCAAGACAAATTGCCACATGGATCCCAAAGAGTGCTGCAAATCCTGGTCTCAATTCCTTAGCCAAAACGCTGATATGAGTGTACAATGAAGCTCAAGGATTTCTCAAAAGTCCAACCTTATACCAAAATCCAACCCCTACACTATGAAATTCATAATATATATATATTTTCTTATCCTTGTACTAAGGGATTGAGCTCAACCATTTTCTTCAAAATAGAATCAGTTACATTAAACTTGGGCCGAATTTATGAAAATGGGTGTTGAAGATGGACTCGTATCTCCTAAACCATAGCACCTGTTACAAAAATGAAAGATATTTTTGTAGATAAGGTCATATTGGAGAAAAAGCTCTCTAAAATTTGGGAAATTCGTTTCTAGTTGCTCGCAATCGATTCCACAAAATCATCTCTAAAACAGAAAATCATTAAAAATATAAATCTGTGAAAATGAGCTGTAAAGATCTAGTCACATATCCCAATTCGTGACACCTGTGAAAAAACCAAAAGAGGTTTGTGTTATATGGCTCGTGGTTAACAAAAACCTCCTTGGGTTTTTCAAAATTACTTTCCATCTGTGGTAAAATGGCCTCGTACTAAAATGACTAAAACAGTAAAAAATATGAAAAATTTGCTTTGTTTTAATGTAAGCTCCAAATATCACTGTATATCATCCACATAGTAGCACCTGTACATAAACCGAAGGAGGTTTTTGTTATTTGTTATGTGATGAACAAAAATGTCTTTCACTTTTGAAAAATTCCCTACCCTTCTTTCAGAAACTGATTTTGTACTAAACTTGTCATTGTGTGCAACAATTGACGTCAAAACATGCATAACCAAGAATCACTCATTCATTTCGATCATATCTTCTAATCAGCGAGCTGGTTACAGGAGTGTGATATACCGTTGGAAATATTTTTCCGAGCTTCTTCTGATGGACACACTTGTGACATGTTTTGTGCTGAACATCATGTGCAAAACATCTAACAAAACCAGACATAGTAAGAGCTCATGTTGATCCCTAGTGACAGGCTGCGAAGACTGGAACTAACACTGTGTGAACTCATGTTGCTCCATGTCTGCATCCAACTATTGAAGTGCATGTTCTATCTCATAAGCAAAGTCTTTCCCTTGTGATGGTTCACCCTGTTTTCCTGATGCCAGCTATTTAGATGAATCAACTATTTGTACGGGTGCTGCTTCGTCTATTTGCACGTTATGTGCCCCCTGTTGTATTTGTTGCTATTGCACTTCCATCTCCTATTCGCACAACTATTGTTCTTTTTTATTTTCTCCCTCAGCTCATGAAACTCCTTCTCTGCTTCTTCCATTCTCTTCGTATCCCTTTTCCTTCACGTCATTTTCTTGTCGCGCTGCTACCTCTTTGCCTCTATAGCCATATCTGCTTTCTCTACAAGTGGATTTGCTCGAAACTTGTAGCTTTGTTCCTCCTCCATGCGATTGACAATATTCCTCTTCCATTTGTCACACACTGGTATCCTTGGATCTGCTACTACTGCTACTGTTGGTTCTCTCCATGATGATGCTTCACGCTGCTTCGCTAACCACTCCTCACCAAATCCGACTGGTTCATTGGGTCTAGAGAAACTATAGCAATATCTCCATGGGTCCTCCTCGACCCAATGAAATGCCACATAGATCCATTTGAACTGAACTCTCATGCAGTGATCCTTCAAAATGAAATGTGGGTCATACGGGTTGTAGGTTTGAAGGTCGAACGGGTATTTCTTCGTCAGTTCTGCTTCGACATCAACTTGCTTGATACTCCGTATCTCATATAACCCAATTCGCAATGGAAGAGTTGGCTAAGGTGCCTTTTTCTTCCGTTGCAGTCTAGCTATCAATCCTGTCGAGATGTGATAGGCTACTTCCTGCATGACAAGTACGTCCAAGGCAAACTTTGGTAGAACATGTGGAGGTTTCTCTTCACTGAACATTCAGATGAAAGTGTCGAACAGTGAGACATACCAATTTTCAATACCTATCAAAAACTCCATTACTTCCTTTGACATGTAGGGTGGATCTTGTTCGAATATCATCTTGTATAAAGGGATGAAAAAATGATCGGAAAATCATGTGATTACTCCTTTGAAGCTGCATTTGGACAAAAACTTGAAATATGTGTTCACAGTAGTCTCCGTCGGTGACCATGTCTACTCCAAGCCTGGGAACTCGTGTCGGACACCGACTGCATCTAGGATGTAGGCAGACATGTAAAAATTTTCATGCATACCTCCAGGTGACTGTTGAACCTTTGTAACTTTCTCCTTCAGCTGATGAGCTAGTATGTTGGACCAGTTACATGTTTTTCCTTCTCTAGCCACTTGGTCCAGTGCAACCACCCAACTCTATGGGAAGGTTTCCATGCTTACTTGGCTATACAGTCAACATGAAAATATGATTAAGTATTGGTACACCTTCCCCAATATCTTTGTCTTGCAGACCTGGTTGGGTGTCATCCTTAAACGAGCTGGCTCCTTTACCCAATCCTTTAGAATGTCTCTGGAGTTAGCATTGTTGTTGGCTAAGCTAAACGGAGCCTCCATGATAGTCACATGCTTTGAAATCTGATAAAAATCATTTTAATCATGTTTCCAGAAGATCGCAAGCTTTGTCCCAGTGACACTGCTCAAGGTCATCATCTCGGGATCAGTGTGAGAGATGATCCACTGTATCATGTTCACACATGGGAACACAGGATATCTACATGCAATCTAGTATAGTCCAGACTTGTGATTGTTCACGTACACCCGACAGTCTTCTAAGTGTTCCCCAAAAGTTCCTACAAATGTTTCATTGACTTCTTGCCACTTTAGTTTGATTTCATTATCTAGATACAACTTTGTATCTTCATAGTTCGACAGACTAGAGGACATTTGATCAGTCGCTACTTTAGCTACATTTCCATCAGTGTCCTGAGATCTTGTTCTCTTGGAATTCATTGAGAAAGATGAGCACGTGAAATATCTGGAGACAAGCAACATGCATGGCAAGAAATCTTTCAGCAAAAACAAAGCAAATTCTAGGGAATGACACAGCACATACCTGCGAAACTGATGAGCAAGATTGCACAATTTCTTCTGGGAGGCTGAGTGACTGGCTGCCAGAACTCCACAAAATTTAGTCTGGGCTATCTGGGAGGTAGGACTGGCTACTGGATCTGCGCAATGCGCAATCCAGACTGGTTGCTTGGATTATGAAATACACAATTCCAGATGGGAAGGACTGCAGCCCCAAGGACAGATTTGTACAATTTCCTGGGCTAGTAGTCACTGTCCTCCATAAATGCAGAAAATAGTCCTGGAGGCTAGTACTGGGAAAAAATGTGCATTTATGGAGAGAAAGGCAGAACCTTCCTTTCCCAGATTGTGTAAAGCAGTCTCAGTGAGGCAGATTCTGGGCTAAGGTTGGCCCAACTCTCTGACGGGAAACTGAAAGAAAATACGACAGTGAATGCATGGTGACACTAAGTGAAATAAGAAGTGATTGACAATGCATGCAAAACATGAATGAAAGATTCAACAAACAGATCAACATGCATGTGGGTGAAGCAGTCTGTCAGTTGGGTGAACGTTCGTGCAAAAAAGTTTCATGCATGCGACAACAGTGAGATAGAAACGAAAACTAACACAGAGCTAGGACAAACTAGTATACATGTAAATGACAGAAAGCATTCAAATAAATCAAGCAAACAACACCCATACAAGCGAATACACAAAAAGCGACAGAATTGCTGAAAAAGACAAGTTGAGACCACTTACCCATGAATAGCTAAGCCGGATGTGTCAAAGAGTCTCGGATGTGCTGTGGGATGTTAGAGCTCCAAGATCGATGTGAAAGAATGAGCTATGATGCATCGTATAAATAATTTTGGGCTCATGACGCGCTGGCCACAAATCTAGGAAAAAGAGACACTTGGAGGGAAAATTCTAAAATAACTTTGCATGTAAACCCCCCGCTGCTAAAAATAGCTCCCTGAATCATGGGATTCCTTTTGCATGTTTCCTTTTGCTATTCCAAGAAGAACCAGCCATGCATGCATGTGAGTCAAGTTTCCTTGGTCCCGTGTGGAACTAGTTAACCTGACTGTTCATGCATGCAGTTGCTCAACTTTTTGAGAAAAATGTGCATTCCTGGCTGGGAGTTGGGCTGAATTCCCAGGAGGATTGCAAAATTTATGGGCAGAGTAGCTGACTACTGCCCATATTTGCGCAAATCCAGGGCTGAGCAACCCTGCTGGGGAAATTTCACAAATCCTAGGCTGAGCAGCCCTGCTGGGAAATTTGTGCAAATCCTACTGGGACTGTTGACTAGCAGGATTGCGCAATCCTAGAGCCCAGCAGGTTGCCTGAGAGGATTGCACAATTTCTGGAGGGAAGGATGGTTTCCCTCTGTTATCACCCAGGTTGTTCCCTTTGACTCCCAAGGGAATACGGCCGGGGTAACCACTAACCAAGCTTTGGATTATAGATCCTAGCTAAACTGTAATCAGAGAGGGCTCTCTCTTTAAGATTTATCTTTGTTTTGTGAAAATTTTAGGCTAGTTATGAGTTCGGTTTTTGTTTGAGGTTTTGGTTGTGAACTGTTGATTGAGAAGGGCATGAAATGTTTGAGGGATTTCTAGTCCATTGGGCATATGGAGTCAGAAATTGAGTAGGTCCTGATGTCTGCGATGGAGAAGGATTTACTGTAGAGCTAGACAGCTATTCATGATACAAATTTTGGTTTATAAATGAAACAGAGTGAAATGGAAACTTATATATAGTGTGACTGTAATCTGAGAAAGGGCAGAATCTGTTCAGTAGCATCTAAGAATTACTGCACAGAAACTATCAAAGATTTATAGTAATTTGGAGCATTTAAGAATTCCAATTTAACAGCTAAACCTGAAGAAAACATTTATAACAAGGAAAGATTGAATTCAGGGTGTCTCCATGGACAAATCCTTAGTTATTCTTCTTCTTTCTTGTTGATATTAGACCACATGTATGAGAAATGAAATACACAAAAATAAAACATAGACAGAGATAGAGAAACTTATTGTATCAAGCTATATCACTAGAATTCTGCAGCATTCAATGGTTCCAACACAACATACATCAGAAAGACAATCTCTGAACTCTTGAAGCTTCTTTGTATTATCTCTCCAAAAAAATACAGCCAAGTTCTCTTTTTGAACAAGTTACAACAACCCCTGCAAGCTTATGCGAGGGGGAATATATACAATCGGTTCTACAAATATTTGAACCGCTGAATCATTTTGATAATTAAATATGCTCACCAACTTTACAAAATAACAGATAAAGAAGTTATTACTGCTCTTAAATACAAAATGAATGCTCTTTAACTCTGTCAGAAGTCTTTTTGACCTTTGGAGGCCGCTGAGTCGGTTGAGCGTTCTGCATAAATGCTGAATGATGTGTCTTTATGGCTTTGTCATGTTGTAGCTTTCTCGGCCCTGTCATCTGTAACTGTCTGTGCTGCTTTAGTGGCCGAATTTTTCTGCTGAGTTGGCTCAGTCCATCTTTCTTCAGTCATACTGAATGCATCAAATTTTCCTGTACATGTTGACTTATGTTTTTTGATGAAAAAATTTGATGAAAGGCTTTTGATTACAGTATCATCTGTATCATTTTGGTCCACCATTCTTGTGTGGGCAATTGATGTCTCAAAATTGCATCCAAGGTCTCATCTGCCTTTGTATATTTGTAGAAGTTTGGAGGCACTTCAAACAAATGCTTGATCTCATTCATAATAAAAAATAAATTCTCTACTCTATCATAGAGATTTTTCCCAGATGCTGGCCCTGTTTCTTCTGAAGTACTTGGTGTTACAGTGATCTGATTTGTAGCAAATGTGTTGACCCTCTTTGCATAGTTCTCATGTGAAAGTAGCCTACCTGCGCTGTTCAGTAAGCCAGGAAGACCTCTGCCTTGTAGTGTTGCAAACTTGTCCATGAACCTATTTACTTCTGTCTGCATGTCCTGGCTTCTTCTTTCCAGTGTTTGTACCAGGCTTCTTAATGTAAGGACCCTTTTATCAGCAAAATGGTTTCAGTTCTGTTGGGAATTCCCATTGCTGCTAGCTGAGGACCTGTACGGTTTTTGAGCACATTAATCATTCTATTGGCTACCTCAGGCATATTGCCTAGAGACGCCCTTGATCTCTGGACTTCTCTTTGTGCTTTTCCTATGAGCTCCATTTGCTCATGAATAGTCTCAATGTACTGCCACTGATCTGTAATTGATTGGCCAATGTTGGCCCATAAAACTGTCTTAAGCTCAGCCACCACTTTGTCAAGGGTGAGCTCCTTCTCCAGCTCCTTTATCTTCTCCTTAAGGGCCTTTATTTCCCTCCATTTTTCTGCCACATTTTGCTTTGACTTGTCATATCTTTCATTGAGCTTAGCCAAATTCTCCCTGGCTTCATTTAACTCTGCCATTTGGGCTTCTAGGGCCTGAATTTCATTCTTCAGCTTCTGCATATCAAG
This sequence comes from Pinus tabuliformis, assembly GCA_031772625.1. Classification (NCBI taxonomy): domain Eukaryota; kingdom Viridiplantae; phylum Streptophyta; class Pinopsida; order Pinales; family Pinaceae; genus Pinus; species Pinus tabuliformis. Next base: position 122,593,224 of record CM062808.1, on the reverse strand, counting down.
GCTCGGAGCCTGCTCTGTTGTTGGTGCTGGTGCTGATGTAGATGGTGCTGCCTGAGCTGTCTGTTCTGTAGGAGGAGCACTAGTTTGAGGGGGTTCCTCAAGGTTGATTATTTGTGGAGGGGGCTGTGATGTTTGGCCTACTTCCCTCTGTTGTAGGACTGCCTGCAGTGCTGCCTCTGATTCTCCCAATTTCTCCTGTGTCTGGATCAGCTGTTTGTATAACGATACAAGCATAGCTGCTGCATCTTGGTCATGTCTTAGCTGAGCAACCTCTTCTGTCTGAGGATGAAGAGTTGCTGGAATCTTGATCATTTTTTTCAATGCTGCCATATCTGCATCTCTTAGCTTCAGCAGCGCTTGTACAGCCTTGATGTCCTTGGGATCATGCCCAAGTTCTATGATTATATCCTCTAAAGCTTTGATTCGGTTGTCCTTTGCTTGAGAGGATGCTTTCTCCAACTCAAGTTGGGAAGCTGTATTGTTTAGGCTATTTTCCAGCCTAAGATTTACCAATGTTTTGTCTGCAAGAGTGGTATACACCATCTCACCTGTTTGCTTATGCAATTCAATCTAATCCATAGGGTGGATGTCTTTTGCAAGGACCTCAAGGTTGGTCCTTATGTAGTCTGCAGCTGACTGTGGCTGCAACGTGGTTGGCATGAAATGACTCATTACCATTTTTCCCTCATGTACATCATAGGCAGACATTAACCTATGTTGGTTTGTAGGAGCCATCTTTAATAAGTGGTTGTAGAGCTGTATCTTGAGTGGCTCATTCCTCTTTTTGATATCTATAAACTGTTGTTTGATGCCTGCTTCAGCTCCCCTTTGGTGGCTTGAGGAGCTGACTTCTCCTCCAACTGTCCTTTCATGTTCCTGTTGAAAGGAACTTGCAGATGCTTCCATGCTTGGTGGGCCCATGCCCAAAGAATGCCCAATAGGCATTTCTTCCTCAGAGAGGGGATTCATTCTGTGCCATTTCTCCCCGTGAGTTGTGGAGGTGGTGAGGGGAGTCTCCTGCTCTCTATCCCTCTTTTTTCCCTTTTCTTCTTGTTGTGGAGTTTGTAGCACTGAAGCCTCCACTGTCTTTTCTTGCCTAGGGGGCACATTCTCTTGAGCCTGTTGCTCAGCGGATATTGGGGCTTCAGGTGTTTGTGATTGCTACTGTACTTGCTGCCCCTCTTTTCGCCCTCCTTCTTGCTGTTCTACCTGTTTTTCTGCTTGCTTTTCTGCCATAGGAGGTGGCTGTTCTTGCTGATGTGCTGTTGAAGATGATGCAGCTGCTCCAAGCTGCCTTTGGTATGAAGAGGAAACCTGCCCACAAGTTTCCAAGTCAGCCTCTTTCTCAGTATTTTTTGCTTCTCTTTGTAGTATTTGCTCTCTAGTCATTGGCTCTTCTAGGTTGCCCTCTTCCCAACTTAGTAGATTGGCATATTTCTCAATATGAGGCAATTTAATGTGAGCATAGCCACCCAATTTATGTTTTATACTTCTGAGAGAAATAAAATGATTAGGGTCATAAGGTACCCATTTGAAACTAGTTTCTAATCGGAGGCCCTCTAGGATCGTATCTTCTTCCTTCCATCCCTCCTCCCTTATGTTGTAAAGGAAAGGGCCTAGCTGGTTCCTGACTTTTAGCTGCACTTTCTTGTTTTTACTATGGAAATGGATTTGGTCTGCATTTCCAAACTGTCTGAAATATTCCAAGGCAAATAGTCTCATAGGGACATATCTTGGCAGCCTATAAGGGTTCATCTCACAGCCATATACTCTGATCACTGTATGGTGTTGGTAAAAATACCAATCACCAATGCTGTAGGACTTAGAGAGATGGAGAATTCTTTGCATTTCCTCGGTTAATCTCGGAGGAGGAACACCATATAACAAAGTCATTGCTGGATGAATGAAAAGGTCTATGAATTCACAGTATGTGTATGGTGAACAGGAGGTGCAATGAAAAACTGAGGTCCAAAATACCACAGACCTTGGATTCCCCTGGGCATCAAGTTTCTTGAGGGGAATGGGGAAACTATTTGGTTGATAAAATAGGAACATATGATAGATGTATGAGGCGTATCTGAACACCTTTTCCCTTTCTAGATTCATCAGTTGCTCATGAATCTTGTTTGCAATATATTCAGCATAGTCATAATACACAGCAGGAGGCTTCCCAGGAGAAAATATGGACAGTATGGCCATTATGGTATCATCAACATCTTCAACTCCCTTGTAGCCCAGGACATAGCTAATCAAATCCACTAGCATCCTCCCCAAGTCATTGAGATACGGATGTCCAATAGGAGGTGTTCTCAGAGCTTCAGAGCTTGGCTGAATGAATAACTGATTAATTTTGATGATTTGGGCACTGGACAGGCTCCCCCCTTTCTTTAGTAAATCTAACATGGAGAGAGGAGTCAATGGCCTTGCAGAATGAAAGTTGAGAATTCGATTTATGGCCTCAGGGGTGATATGGAACAAGACTGCACCTGAGGGATTGAGAACAACTCTCTGGCATGGATCATAGCATTCACAGCATCTATGGATCAAGTCTGGAAGGGCATTGACTTGAGGGAGGTTGTAAATGGGCAAGTTGGAGTCCCAAATCCCTAAAATATCAGCTCCACTGAGGTGTTGAGCTTTCAATTCATTTAGCATATGAATATTATACTTAGAATTTATTGGGAACCAGTCTAACATCTGATAATCAATATCTCCTAGGGCCTTCCATTCTAACTCTCTTTGTGGGGAATTCAGAGGTTGAATATTCAGGGCTACTGGTGTTTCCATGATTAAGTAATAGAATGACTTGTATTAGAACTGGTGTTACTAACAGAGCAACACAGAGGAGTATCTCTAGAATAGATAGGTGAATTGCAGAGGAACAGAGGGAAAATTGCAGTGACAGCAATTGAAATACTGCACAGAGGACTGATAGAGTAAATGTCAAGCCTAAAAAGCTTTCTTCACGGTGAATTAGAGCAGCTGGGTCTTGAGTTCACGAATGCGCGAACTAACTGTGTTTTTAGGTAAATTGAGCTGAATGCAGGTTCTGCAGGGGAGTTTTCGACCCAACAATTGAAAATAGGTGTTGATTGCTGGAGTTTGCTGGTAAATACAGTGTTTTCTCAATCTCTTTAACTAGCTTTGGAGAATTATGGAGAAAACCAGGCGCAGAGGGAATAATATGGATAAATACCTTATGAATTGCCGGCAATAGTTACAAATGCAGGTGTAATGGACGTGCCCACGGTCTCTATAGCGATTTCTGCAGGTTGGCGCTTGTTTGGTCGTAAAATGCATGCAGGGGAGCAATAGTTGTTTTTGCAAAAAGTGAGAAAAACACGGTTTTTTGGCGAAAATATGGACTTTTGGGTCATTGGTGCCTTTTTTGGATGACGTCATCAGGTGGGGTCAGGGTCGGGTGACGTCAGCATGACGTCATCGGGTGAGGTGGCAAGCTGTGAGTGGTCCACGGGGATGCGTAGCTGGCGGACATGTCGGAGTGCTGGCGGGCGGGGGTGCTGATGCGGCGGTGAGTTGGCCTGACGTGGGCATGACGCAACAATGACGTGGGCGCAGCGGGACCAACGGTAAACCAGAAACGGTAAATGGTATTTCTCGGACCGCTATTGATACGGTCGTGGATTTGTCAGAGGGCGACCCGAGAGAATTTGGGGGTGACGCGTGGCGGAGGCCTGACGTCACCCTCTGACAGTTTCTCGGGCGATAAAGGTAGTACATCGGGACCGACCCGATATGGATCAGGGTCGTCAGATGGGAAAACCCAGATCCGACGGTCAACGGGTTGATGAGATGCAAGGACAATACGGAATGCGGGGCCAATAAAATATTATTATTCTCTGAACTGTGTGCCCGGCAGGACTTTGTAAAAAGTGGGTTTTTATGGTTTTTTTTGCATTGTTACGTGTTAAATGGGTGATGCGCAGGTTTATTAACAAAGCGGATTAAGGTTATTAATCCAAGCTGATCTTGGATTAATCCCTGGATTAATTTTTGGCGCTATTTGGGTCGCGCTCAATGGTTTTAGCGCTTATAAACATTTGAAACCAAAATTAGAGCTATAATGCTCAGGGAAGGGGATACATAGGTATTTTGGGGTTTTTTTGCATATTTTACATAGTAATAGGGGAATAGGGGGTATAGGGAGTTACATAGTAAGAAGTTAGGGGTTAATATGAGTGGAAGAGGTGGATGAGGAGTGGAAACACTGAGTTTTATGTGGAATCAACTTAGTTTAGGGAGTAGATCAAAATGAAAAGAATTTTACACAAGAAATGTGGCTTTTAAAGAAACAAGAACCACCATAAGACCTTGGTTACTTTCATGAACATGGCTGGCAATGGGATGTTAGCAATGAATGTGAGGGGGGAGACTAGGAAGTTAGACATGCTCCATTGTGTTGCTGCAAATGATAGGGAAGAGGAGCTTCTCTTATCCATTGATGCTTCCTTTAGGTTAGACCAGCAAAATTCAGTTGAAAGGAATGACATTTCTGCAACCCCATCTACCTACCCATCTACTTGCCTAACATTTTTTGTTTCTTCATGGAGGGTGCACTTAGACTTGCAGACCCTTATGTGCCTTTTCTTTTCCTTTGGCTTTTTCTTTTGATTTTCTATCTAGAACTACCCTTATTGCTTCCAAGGCCCCAGATTAAGCAGTTGGGATCCTTAATTCTCTACCTAACTACTGGTCTGCCAAGATTGAACAGTTTGGACAGACTTCTTTCTCTATTCTACAACAAGAAATTGAAACATGGCATGATCCAAATTAGGCTGTTGGACCATCCATCAAAATTGAGTCAACATCAAGCTTATGTACACACATTGTCTTCTCTTGGAAATATGGGATCTTTGCATCACCAAAGCAGAGCATATTTGGTATTTTTATTTGACCATCATGAAATATGAAACCTATTGGTATAGGTATCTAACAGTGGCTCCACATGGGGATGGTTTTTCTTCTTGAAAGACCAAGAACAGCAGGTCAGAATGCCTTGGCCCTTTGACTTCTCTTTACCAAAACTTGGAGTTTTTCTTCCTTGAAATCTCAAAATTGGAATCTGTCATACTTGTGGAACTTGCTGAGTTAAAGCCTTTTCCTGATTCTGCAAGACCTTTCAAATTGAGCTATTCACATGCTGAAAGAAAACATTATATATAACAAATTATGTACAGGGGAACAACCTTGCTATGTTCATGGAAAGTAGTCAAAATAGTGCTTCAACATCCTGCCATTCACAAGACCTTCATCCAAGTCAGTTTCATCCAGATTTTTTAGGAAATAAGTGTTGTTTCCTTGCACTGCTTGGATAACAAATGGTCCTCTCCAAAGGGAATCAAATTTTCCATGTTTTCCTTTATCTTCCCTTCTTGAATCCCACTTAAGGACTTTGTCACCCATGTTGAAATCTTCAGCCTTAGTTCTTCTATCAAAAGCTTTCTTTAACTTTTCTTGTAAAACTTGAACTCTGCTATAAACTTGGTCTCTAGTTTGCTGCAAACATATAATTTGATTTACCCTTCTTTGCACATCATTTGGTTCAGCCTGGCTTTCTTGAAGAAGTTTCATGACAGGGATCCCTAGTGATGAAGGAAATTTGGCTTCTAATCCATAAACTAACTCATATGGGCTGACCCCAATAGATCTCTTGGTTGTTAGTCTGTCTGCCCATAAGGCATTGACAAGCTTCTTATGCCAGTTCTTCTTATTTTCTTCCAACATCTTCTTTATGATGTTTATAAGGCTTTTATTTGATGATTCAGCTAGGCCATTTCCTTGAGGGTAGTATGCAGTAGAATGGCCCAAAGTAATGTGGAATTTGTGACAAAAATTGACCATCTTCTTGGATCTAAAAGCAGAAGCATTATCTGTTATGATCTTGTCAGGACAACCAAATCTAGAAAGAATATTTGTCTCAAGGAACTGAATGATAGTGGAATCATTTGCTTGTCTACATGGGATGGCCTCAATCCATTTGGTGAAGTAGTCTGTGGCTGTGAGGATCCATCTATGTTGGCCTGAGGATGAGGGATGAATTTCCCCAATGAAATCCAAGCCCCATTGTTGAAAAGGTCTTTCTGTTGCAATAGGCCTCAAAGGAAGTGGCAGTAACTTTCTCTTTCCCTCAAACACTTGGCATTTATGACATGAAGTGGTAAATTTTTTGACATCAGGGAAAACAGTGGGCCAAAAATAACCTGCCCTCAATATCTTATCCACAGTGGACTTCCAGTACAAATGTCCACCACAATCACCTGCATGAAATTCTTTCATGACATTGTTAGTCTCGTTCTCAATTAAGCAGTTTAACAATATACCCTCATGGTTTTTCCAAAGCAAATTACCATCCATGACACAAAATCTTGAAGCTTTCATTTTTAAGAACCTACATTTAGTTCTGGACAATCCTGGGGGAGCACACAGGTTTTGTAACACATAACATATATCAGAATACCAAGAGGATTGTTCAAAGGCTGCATTGATCTTTGGAGTCGCCAGCTCCGGTTCATTGTCCAGTTGGTTAATGTCTAAGGCTTGAAAGTTTGCTTCTGTCATTAGTTTGGCCAAACCTTGCCCTTTTTTCAGTTTTGTAGGTTTTATTTCAATATCAAATTCCAAGATGTTGGCAATCCATTTGCCTCTTCTGCCCTCTAGGTTTTCTTGGGTGAGTATGTCTTTCACAATGGGACTTGGCACATAAGCTATAACATGGGAGTATAGGATGTAAATCCTAAAGTCTTTAATGGCCTTGACCAAAGCATAAGCTTGCTTCTCCATGATCTGATATTTCAGGGTGCATCTCTAAGGGCTCTACTAAAGAAAGCAATGGGTTTTTCATTTCCTTGGTCATCTTTCTGTAATAAGACAGTAGCAATGGTATGCTGGGAGGCAAAGGAGAAAATGATAAATTCTCTGTCAAATTGAGGATTTGTTAAGACTGGTGTTTGGGTAAGGGCCAACTTTATGCCTTCAAAAGCTTGATTTGCTTCTACTGTCCATTTTACTTTTGAATCCTTCTTAAGCATGTTATTTAATAATCTGATCAATTCTGCTAGGTTTGGGATAAACCTCCTTAAGAAGTTAATCTTTTCCAAGAAAGCTTGTAATTATTTGATGTTTCTTGGGTGGGGCATTTGTAAGATAGCTTGTATCCTGTCTGGGTCAATTCTAATGCCATCCTTTGAAATGATGTGACCTAACAACTTACCTTCTTCTAAACCAAACAGAGATTTCTTAGGATTTAAGGAAATTCCGTATTTCCTACATGTTAAGAATATCTGTCTCAAATGTTTCAAGTGTTCTTGGTCAGATTTTGAGAAAGGTGTGAGGTCATCTAAATAAATAACAAGGAACTCATGAATCTCTTTGGCAAAAGCAATATCCATTTCTCTTTGAAATGTAGCCCCTGCATTCTTCAATCCAAAAGGCATTTTTACATATTTGAAGGTTCCCCATGGGGTTGTGAATGCGGTTTTGTCTTGATCATCAGGGTGTACTAGGATCTGATTAAAACCTGAGAATCCATCAAGTAGTGAAATCCTTGAAGCCCCTACCACTCTTTGGAGAATGTGATCCATCTTGGGTAAGGGATAATTGTCCTTGAGGGATGCTTGGTTTAAGTTCCTTAGATCAACACAAAGTCTTATCTCACCAGTTTTCTTTCTTGTGGGCACCAAATTTGAAATCCAGTCTGAAAACCTGATAGGTGCTATGATACCCGCTTTAAACATTTTTTGTACCTCTTTCTCAATTGAAGGGAGAAGCATAGGATTTATCCTTCTCAATTTTTGCTTGAATGGCTTTTGATTAGGCTTGAGAGGGATGGTGTGTTGGATAACAGAGGTGTCATAGGATTTTAAATCCTCATAACTCCATGCAAAGACATCTTGAAACTCTTTGAAGAGGTCAATGTATTTAGGCTTCTGATCAGGAGGTAAGGATGCAAACAATTTTATTATCTTGGGCTTTTCAACAGTTCCAATGTTGCATTCTTCAATGGCAGCATTAAGGGGCTGCATTTTTGGTTTTCTAGGGACATCATTTGAGTCAAAAATATCCTCCAATGGAGTTAGGCCTGTTGGAAGAAAATTGTCTTTCAATTGTATCACTTCAGCTTCAGCATCAGCCACTTCTTCACAACTGATTTGTTGAATTTCTTGTATGTTGTCTTTGTTAAAAATGGTTGGATGTAGCATTTGGTTAGCTGTTTTGAGTGATACCGCTATTTGGTCTTGTTCACATATAGTTTGTGACTCACTTACAGCCTCTGCATCAATGTTTAGTCCTGAAAATTCTTGCTGTAAAGTCAAGAAATTGTTTATTTGTGTGTCATCCTCAAATACTTGCCAATCCTTGATATTGTTTGGGACAGAGGGTCTGTGTTTAATCTCAGCTGTAAAGCAGTGCTTGGGCTCAAAAGGTAGTTTGCATGTACTTGCAAATGTGGCCAAACTGTGAGCATGGAGATTATGGGTTCTAGAAATTTTGGTAATTTGAAATTCAGTGAAGGAACTTAGTAATTCAACAGCAGCAGACCTATAAGATCTTAGTCTTTTGTCATTAGTAACAAAATTTCCCTTCACTTGTTGGATAATTAGGTCTGAATCCCCCATGACTGAAAGTTTTGTGGCTTGTAAGGATTTTACTAGTTTGAGGCCTAGCAAAAGAGCTTCATATTCTGCCATATTGTTGGTGCATCTGAAATTTAGTCTATAGGCTCGACCTTCTGCCTGATTGTTTTGTTTGTTATGTATCCAAACTCCTGCTCCTACCCCTAATTTGTTGACTGACCCATCAAATTCAATGAACCATAGGATTTCTTGGTCAAGGGAGGAATTGTCAACCACCATGGGGCTAGGCATCAACAACTTGAGATCTTGGCTTACACTAGGTTTTTCTTCTTGAACACTTTCATTTGTTGACCTTTCAACCATTATTTCCTGAGTAGCATCTTGTTCATTTATATCCTGATCTTGTTTGAATGTCTTAGTTTCATCATCATTTGTAGAACCTGTATTATCATTGAAGAGAATATAGGAGTCAATGTCAGAATGGACAACATATATGGGGAAGTTTTGAGGTTTTTCTTCACTGCTTACCATGTATTTCATCAGTGTTTCTCTGTATAGTCTTTTTGGTTGCCCAAAGACAGATATGGTGGCATAGGACATGTCTAATTGAAGAGAACCTTGAAGTTTAGCCCCCCATGATCTTGATAACAACATTCCATATTTAGGTGGAATATCAGCAACTACAACATCCATCAAGATTGTCTTGTTGGGGTATTGAACAAGTGAGACACAAAGATCCTTTATCAGGCCTAAACACTTGACTTGGCTTGAGTCAAATGAAAATAGGTCCTTATATGGTCTTGTAATATCTAGATTTAATCTTTCCATGACTGATTTGGGCATCAGGTTGTGGGAAGCACCTGAGTCAAACATTGCATTGTGTAATATCTTATCATGAACATGCAAGCTGACATAAAAAGGTAAGATCCCTGTAACTGCTGTCTTTCCATCAACCTCTGGACCGAAAAGTAGTTCTGGGGTATCATCCAACACATTAACATCATCTTTGTTATGAGTAAGCTGAAGGGATCTCTTAATTTGTTGTTTATAGATTTCATGTTTGGCCAACTCTGAGAGAGGAATGGCTATTTTCAGTTTTCCAATTTCAGCTTCCAAGACAAAAGGTTTTTCAGATTGGGTTTTGGTGTTCTGGTTGACAACCTTTTCCCTTTCTACGGATTCCTTGGAGCTTTCTCCTTGATTCTCATTTTGATCTTGGGGTTTGTCCTTTTTACTCATCTTTTGAGAAATATTGTTGGGTTTATGCTGCAAGGATGATGTCACCACTGGCTGTTGATTTGAGGGAGATGCTTCAGTTATTTGTTCCACTGTTACTTCTTTTGTGATTAGATCAGTTTTATCAATTGGCTGTGTGACAACAGCCTTTTCAGGTTGTGGGGTTGCCTTTGTTTTGTCAGGCTGTGTCACATTTATTGTTCTACTTCTCAATTTATATTTCTTATGAACCTCATAAACAACTGTATCATAGCCTTGTTTGAAATCAAATGACTCACCTGATTTGGTTTGGAACTGCTTGATATCATCATCCTTATGATCTTCTTGTGTTAAAAAGACTTGATTTCCACTGTCCAATCCCATTAGGTTGATGTGAGGGTCCTCATTAGGCTCACTAGATGTGGAAGCCTCAGCATAATTCTCTTGAAAAGGGGGTCTGACATGTTGGTCAGGATCAGTTCTTCCCACATTGGGATTTTGATTCTTTCTAAAGTTTTGGTTTCTTACGTTGCTTGTTTGCCCTTCCCATGATGCCTTTCTTTCTATGGTTTCCACTCTGTCCCCAAGCCTATCCATTCCTTTGATGGTTGCATCTAACTTCTGCTCAAATACTGAAGGTTCTTCCTTAAAGGTAGTTCTTCTTTCAGTTCTGGCTCTATTTCTCTTGGCAATCAGATTTGCCTCTACACTTACTGCTATGTCTTGCATGTCTGCCAAAGTTGCAGGGGCTCTTTCTCTCAATTGATATGCCATATCAGCATCAAACCCATCAGGGAACTTTATTAATGCTAAATCAGGTGGAGGTCTAAGGTTTTGAGGAATAGCACTATAGATAGAATTGAATCTAGTGCAATAGTCCAAGACAGTTTCTTGTGGACCTCTCTTTATGGTGTCATATTCAGATAAAATATGTAGAGGGTCTTTTTTCTTTTCCCATCTGTTTAGAAAGGACTGGTAAAGGGCAGCCGAATTAGCTATAGAGTTTGCAGCCAGTGCCCTGAACCAAGTTCTTACTTCACCTGTCAGACTTTGTACAAAGATTTTCATTCTCACATCATCATCATCCATCTCATAGTTTTCGAAGTAATCTTGCATTTTCTTGGTATGCTGTAAGGCAGTGTATGTGCTGGTTCCATCAAAATAAGTGATTTTGCCTTGGTAATCCTAAGGCATAGCCCCAGGATTGTTTGGCAGCTGGAGGGGTGCATAACGATTAGCCATATTTGGTGGGGTAAGTGGGACAACTGGAACAACAGGAACAACAATAGCAGTTTGTGTGTTAGGTGTTGACAATATGTTTTGTGAAGTGGATGATGAAGAGGGGGAGAAATGGGTTGTATGGAGGTGAAAGGTTGGCTTAGAAGGGGTGGCAATAAAGGTATGCTGAACTGCCTCAGGGCTAGATTCAGGAGATTGCTCTGGTTCCTTTTGGCTCTTTTGAGTTTTATGGATCAAATTTGGATTGTCGAACACAGGGGGAGGATTTGGGTCAGGATTTAACCTGGTGTGCCTAGTCTTCCTTTTGGGAGCCAGCTTCTGAACTTCTTTTTGGTATTTTAGGATATTTTTAGAACTATTTCAAGGGACTGCTCAAACTGTTTCTAGAACCACTGTCTAAAGACAGACAACAGTTTGAACAAATATGCTCATTCCCCAGCGGAGTCGCCAATTATGTTATCACCCAGGTTGTTCCCTTTGACTCCCAAGGGAATACGGCTGGGGTAACCACTAACCAAGCTTTGGATTACAGATCCTAGCCAAACTGTAATCAGAGAGGGCTCTCTCTTTAAGATTTATCTCTGTTTTGTGAAAATTTTAGGCTAGTTATGAGTTCGGTTTTTGTTTGAGGTTTTGGTTGTGAACTGTTGATTGAGAAGGGCATGAAATGTTTGAGGGATTTTTAGTCCATTGGGCATATGGAGTCAGAAATTGAGTAGGTCCTGATGTCTGCGATGGAGAAGGATTTACTGTAGAGCTAGACAGCTATTCATGATACAAATTTTGGTTTATAAATGAAACAGAGTGAAATGGAAACTTATATATAGTGTGACTGTAAGCTGAGAAAGGGCAGAATCTGTTCAGTAGCATCTAAGAATTACTGCACAGAAACTATCAAAGATTTATAGTAATTTGGAGCATTTAAGAATTCCAATTTAACAGCTAAACCTGAAGAAAACATTTATAACAAGGAAAGATTGAATTCAGGGTGTCTCCATGGACAAATCCTTAGTTATTCTTCTTCTTTTTTGTTGAGATTAGACCACATGTATGAGAAATGAAATACACAAAAATAAAACATAGACAGAGATAGAGAAACTTATTGTATCAAGCTATAGCACTAGAATTCTACAGCATTCAATGGTTCCAACACAGCATACATCAGAAAGACAATCTCTGAACTCTTGAAGCTTCTTTGTATTATCTCTCCAAAAAAATACAGCCGACTTCTCTTTTGAACAAGTTACAAAAACCCTGCAAGCTTATGCGAGGGGGAATATATACAATCGGTTCTACAAATATCTGAACCGCTGAGTCATTTTGATAATTAAATACGCTCACCAACTTTACAAAATAGCAGATAAAGAAGTTATTACTGCTCTTAAATACAAAATGAATGCTCTTTAACTCTGTCAGAAGTCTTTTTGACCTTTGGAGGCCGCTGAGTCGGTTGAGCGTTCTGCATAAATGCTGAATGATGTGTCTTTATGGCTTTGTCATGCTGTAGCTTTCTCGGCCCTGTCATCTGTAACTCTCAGTGCTGCTTTAGTGGCCGAATTTTTCTGCTGAGTTGGCTCAGTCCATATTTCTTCAGTCATACTGAATGCATCAAATTTTCCTGTACATGATGACTTATGTTTTTTGATGAAAAATTTGATGAAAGGCTTTTGATTACAGTATCATCTGTATCATTTTGGTCCACCATTCTTGTGTGGGCAATTGATGTCTCAAAATTGCATCCAAGGTCTCATCTGCCTCTATATATTTGTAGAAGTTTGGAGGCACTTCAAACAAATGCTTGATCTCATTCATAATAAAAAATAAATTCTCTACTCTATCATAGAGATTTTGCCCAGACGCTGGCCCTGTTTCTTCTGAAGTACTTGGTGTTACAGTGATCTGATTTGTAGCAAATGTGTTGACCCTCTTTGCATAGTTCTCATGTGAAAGTAGCCTACCTGCGTTGTTCAGTAAGCCAGGAATACCTTTGCCTTGTAGTGCTGCAAACTTGTCCATGAACCTGTTTACTTCTGTCTGCATGTCTTGGCTTCTTCTTTCCAGTGTTTGTACCAGGCTTCTTAATGTAAGGACCCTTTTTATCAGCAAAATGGTTTCAGTTATGTTGGGAATTCCCATTGCTGCCAGCTGAGGACCTGTACGGTTATTGAGCACATTAATCATTCTATTGGCTACCTCAGGCATATTGCCTAGAGACGCCCTTGATCTCTGGACTTCTCTTTGTGCTTTTCCTATGAGCTCCATTTGCTCATGAATAGTCTCAATGTACTGCCACTGATATGTAATTGATTGGCCAATGTTGGCCCATAAAACTGTCTTAAGCTCAGCCACCACTTTGTCAAGGGTGAGCTCCTTCTCCAGCTCCTTTATCTTCTCCTTAAGGGCCTTTATTTCCCTCCCTTTTTCTGCCACATTTTGCTTTGACTTGTCATATCTTTCATTGAGCTTAGCCAAATTCTCCCTGGCTTCATTTAACTCTGCCATTTGGGCTTCTAGGGCCTGAATTTCATTCTTCAGCTTTTGCATATCAAGGCTCGGAGCCTGTTCTGTTGTTGGTGCTGGTGCTGATGTAGATGGTGCTGCCTGAGCTGTCTGTTCTGTAGGAGGAGCACTAGTTTGAGGGGGTTCCTCAAGGTTGATTATTTGTGGAGGGGGCTGTGATGTTTGGCCTACTTCCCTCTATTGTAGGACTGCCTGCAGTGCTGCCTCTGATTCTCCCAATTTCTCCTGTGTCTGGATCAGCTGTTTGTATAACGATACAAGCATAACTGTTGCATATTGGTCATGTCTCAGCTGAGCAACCTCTTCTGTCTGAGGATGAAGAGTTGCTGGAATCTTGATCATTTTTCTCAATGCTACCATATCTGTATCTCTTAGCTTCAGCAGCGCTTGTACAGCCTTGATGTCCTTGGGATCATGCCCAAGTTCTATGATTATATCCTCTAAAGCTTTGATTCGGTTGTCCTTTGCTTGAGAGGATGCTTTCTCCAACTCAAGTTGGGAAACTGTATTGTTTAGGCTATTTTCCAGCCTAAGATTTACCAATGTTTTGTCTGCAAGAGTGGCATACACCATCTCACCCGTTTGCTTATGCAATTCAATCTGATCCATAGGGTGGATGTCTTTTGCAAGGACCTCAAGGTTGGTCCTTATGTAGTCTGCAGCTGACTGTGGCTGCAACATGGTTGGCATGAAATGACTCATTACCATTTTTCCCTCATGTACATCATAGGCAGACATTAACCTCTGTTAGTTTGTAGGAGCCATCTTTAATAAGTGGTTGTAGAGTTGTATCTTGAGTGGCTCATTCCTCTTTTTGATATCTATAAACTGTTGTTTGATGCCTGCTTCAGCTCCCCTTTGGTGGCTTGAGGAGCTGACTTCTCCTCCAACTGTCCTTTCATGTTCCTGCTGAAAGGAACTTGCAGATGCTTCCATGCTTGGTGGGCCCATGCCCAAAGAATGCCCAATAGGCATTTCTTCCTCAGAGAGGGGATTCATTCTGTGCCTTTTCTCCCCGTGAGTTGTGGAGGTGGTGAGGGGAGTCTCCTGCTCTCTATCCCTCTTTTTTCCCTTTTCTTCTTGTTGTGGAGTTTGTAGCACTGAAGCCTCCACTGTCTTTTCTTGCCTAGGGGGCACATTCTCTTGAGCCTGTTGCTCAGTGGATATTGGGGCTTCAGGTGTTTGTGATTGTTGTTGTACTTGCTTCCCCTCTTTTCGCCCTCCTTCTTGCTGTTCTACCTGTTTTTCTGCTTGCTTTTCTGCCATAGGAGGTGGCTGTTCTTGGTGATGTGCTGTTGAAGATGATGCGGCTGCTCCAAGCTGCCTTTGGTATGAAGAGGAAACCTGCCCTCAAGTTTCCAAGTCAGCCTCTTTCTCAGTATTTTTTGCTTCTCTTTGTAGTATTTGCTCTCTAGTCATTGGCTCTTCTAGGGTGCCCTCTTCCCAACTTAGTAGATGGGCATATTTCTCAATATGAGGCAATTTAATGTGAGCATAGCCACCCAATTTATGTTTTATCCTTCTGAGAGAAATAAAATGATTAGGGTCATAAGGTACCCATTTGAAACTAGTTTCTAATCGGAGGCCCTCTAGGATCATATCTGCTTCCTTCCATCCCTCCTCCCTTATGTTGTAAAGGAAAGGGCCTAGCTGGTTCCTGACTTTTAGCTGCACTTTCTTGTTTTTACTATGGAAATGGATTTGGTCTGCATTTCCAAACTGTCTGAAATATTCCAAGGCAAATAGTCTCATAGGGACATATCTTGGCAGCCTATAAGGGTTCAGCTCACAGCCATATACTCTGATCACTGTATGGTGTTGGTAAAAATACCAATCACCAATGCTGTAGGACTTAGAGAGATGGAGAATTCTTTGCATTTCCTCGGTTAATCTCGGAGGAGGAACACCATATAACAAAGTCATTGCTGGATGAATGAAAAGGTCTATGAATTCACAGTATGTGTATGGTGAACAGGAGGTGCAATGAAAAACTGAGGTCCAAAATACCACAGACCTTGGATTCCCCTGGGCATCAAGTTTCTTGAGGGGAATGGGGAAACTATCTGGTTGATAAAATAGGAACAGATGATAGATGTATGAGGTGTATCTGAACACCTTTTCCCTTTCTAGATTCATCAGTTGCTCATGAATCTTGTTTGCAATATATTCAGCATAGTCATAATACACAGCAGGAGGCTTCCCAGGAGAAAATATGGAAAGTATGGCCATTATGGTATCTTCAACTCCCTTGTAGCCCAGGACATAGCTAATCAAATCCACCAGCATCCTCCCCAAGTCATTGAGATACAGATGTCCAATAGGAGGTGTTCTTAGAGCTTCAGAGCTTGGCTGAATGAATAACTGATTAATTTTGATGATTTGGGCACTGGATAGGTTCCCCCCTTTCTTTAGTAAATCTAACATGGAGAGAGGAGTCAATGGCCTTGCAGAATGAAAGTTGAGCATTTGATTTATGGCCTCAGGGGTGATATGGAACAAGACTGCACCTGAGGGATTGAGAACAGCTCTCTGGCATGGATCATAGCATTCACAACATCTATGGATCAAGTCTGGAAGGGCATTGACTTGAGGGAGGTTGTAAATGGGCAAGTTGGAGTCCCAAATCCCTAAAATATCAGCTCCACTGAGGTGTTGAGCTTTCAATTCATTTAGCATATGAATATTATACTTAGAATTTATTGGGAACCAGTCTAACATCTGATAATCAATATCTCCTAGGGCCTTCCATTCTAACTCTCTTTGTGGGGAATTCAGAGGTTGAATATTCAGGGCTACTGGTGTTTCCATGATTAAGTAATAGAATGACTTGTATTAGAACTGGTGTTACTAACAGAGCAACACAGAGGAGTATCTCTAGAATAGATAGGTGAATTGCAGAGGAACAGAGGGAAAATTGCAGTGACAGCAATTGAAATACTGCACAGAGGACTGATAGAGTAAATGTGAAGCCTAAAAAGCTTTCTTCACGGTGAATTAGAGCAGCTGGGTCTTGAGTTCACGAATGCGCAAACTAACTGTGTTTTTAGGTAAATTGAGCTGAATGCAGGTTCTGCAGGGGAGTTTTCGACCCAACAATTGAAAATAGGTACCGATTGCTGGAGTTTGCTAGTAAATACAGTGTTTTCTCAGTCTCTTTAACTAGCTTTGGAGAATTATGGAGAAAACCAGGCGCAGAGGGAATAATATGGATAAATACCTTATGAATTGCCGGCAATAGTTACAAATGCAGGAGTAATGGACGCGCCCACGGTCTCTGTAGCGATTTCTGCAGGTTGGTGCTTGTTTGGTCGTAAAATGCATGCAGGGGAACAATAGTTGTTTTTGCAAAAAGTGAGAAAAACACAGTTTTTTGGCAAAAATATGGACTTTGGGTCATTGGCGCCTTTTTTGGATGACGTCAGCATGACGTCATCAGGTGGGGTCAGGGTCGGGTGACATCAGCATGACGTCATCGGGTGAGGTGGCAAGCTGTGAGTGGTCCACGGGGATGCGTAGCTGGCGGACATGTCGGAGTGCTGGCAGGCGGGGGCGCTGATGCGGCGGTGAGTTGGCCTGACGTGGGCATGACGCAGCAATGACGTGGGCGTAGCGAGACCAGTGGTAAACCAGAAATGGTAAATGATATTTCTCGGACCGCTATTGATACGGTCGTGGATTTGTCAGAGGGCGACCCGAGAGAATTTGGGGGTGACGCGTGGCGGAGGCCTGACGTCACCCTCTGACAGTTTCTCGGGCGATAAAGGTAGTACATCGGGACCGACCCGATATGGATCAGGGCCGTCGGATGGGAAAACCCAGATCCGACGGTCAACGGGTTGATGAGATGCAAGGACAATACGGAATGCGGGGCCAATAAAATATTATTATTCTTTGAACTGTGTGCCCGGCGGGACTTTGTAAAAAGTGGGTTTTTATGGTTTTTTTTTGCAGTGTTACGTGTTAAATGGGTGATGCGCGGGTTTATTAACAAAGCGGATTAAGGTTATTAATCCAAGCTGATCTTGGATTAATCCCTGGATTAATTTTTGGCGCTCTTTGGGTCGCGCTCAATGGTTTTAGCGCTTATAAACATTTGAAACCAAACTTAGAGCTATAATGCTCAGGGAAGGGGATACATAGGTATTTTGGGGTTTTTTGCATATTTTACATAGTAATAGGGGAATAGGGGGTATAGGGAGTTACATAGTAAGAAGTTAGGGGTTAATATGAGTGGAAGAGGTGGATGAGGAGTGGAAACACTAAGTTTTATGTGGAATCAACTTAGTTTAGGGAGTAGATCAAAATGAAAAGAATTTTACACAAGAAATGTGGCTTTTAAAGAAACAAGAACCACCATAAGACCTTGGTTACTTTCATGAACATGGCTGGCAATGGGATGTTAGCAATGAATGTGAGGGGGGAGACTAGGAAGTTAGACATGCTCCATTGTGTTGCTGCAAATGATAGGGAAGAGGAGCTTCTCTTATCCATTGATGCTTCCTTTAGGTTAGACCAGCAAAATTCAGTTGAAAGGAATGACATTTCTGCAACCCCATCTACCTACCCATATACTTGCCTAGCATTTTTTGTTTCTTCATGGAGGGTGCACTTAGACTTGCAGACCCTTATGTGCCTTTTCTTTTCCTTTGGCTTTTTCTTTTGATTTTCTATCTAGAACTACCCTTATTGCTTCCAAGGCCCCAGATTAAGCAGTTGGGAACCTTAATTCTCTACCTAACTACTGGTCTGCCAAGATTGAACAGTTTGGACAGACTTCTTTCTCTATTCTACAACAAGAAATTGAAACATGGCATGATCCAGATTAGGCTGTTGGACCATCCATCAAAATTGAGTCAACATCAAGCTTATGTACACACATTGTCTTCTCTTGGAAATATGGGATCTTTGCATCACCAAAGCAGAGCATATTTGGTATTTTTATTTGCCCATCATGAAATATGAAACCTATTGGTATAGATATCTAACACCCTCCAAAAATGTGCAATTTTCAAGGGGAAGTTGCTTAGCCTGCACCTGGACCAAGTCCAGGTGAATAACTTATGAGGGTAATGCATCAAGTTGTGCTCTACAGGCTGCCTTTGTGCATGAAAAATATTGAAGCTTGTGTACTTGACGAAGCAAGAAAAAGTGTTGTGTAAGGTTGGTAGGGAGGCTCCAAAAAGGGCTAAGGAAAAATTTTGGAGGGTGGTTGTATCTGCTACAACACTTGGCGACATAATAGTAGAATTCCAGCTCTCTGAATGGACCTTGTTCGTGAAAAGCAAGTCTTACGCCTCTAGTAGTATTGTTCAGTTCTCAGCTCATCTTGGTTTCACACTGGCTCGATTTTAAGATGTATCATCTGGAAAACTCTTGGTCGATTGACACACATTCCAAGCTAAGGCAACACAGTTGTTTCGATTGGGGTTGAGGAGTATGTAGGTGCACAAGTAGTATAGTCATCAGAGTCTTAGTTTCATCTTTGGTGTTTCTCCACTACCAGCAGGCCTGGAAAGTACCCCGGTGCAGTCACATAGGAACACAAGCATGGCTACACTGCTATCGAGCCTGGTCAGTACCCCGGTGAAGTTACTTGCATCACTTCCCTGTGCAAGAAGCCTTTCTCTTCTGTCACCTTATTCAATTTTCATTTTGAATTTTTTGACTTTTCATTTTGTTTAACTGTGCATAACACTTATTCATTTCAAAGGCAGAAGACGGATCCCAACTTATTGAGAGAAGAAGAGGTTGTTCCAGCAGAGAAGTGGTTTATTGTATCTCTGACGTGCCTGTTAAGGTTTTCCCCCTCACCTTACTCTACTTGACTGAGCTAACAAGGGTTAACCCAAAAACAACTGACTATAGAAGGTAACACTAGTTAGCGCGCAAGCATTGTGTTTTCACCAAGGTTCACTTCGAACAGTACATATTTTCCTTCGACGTATCATGGAATGAAAGTAACAAGCTCTTCATAAAGAGGCAAGATCACAGATAACCAAGTAGAGATAGCCGTACAATCCCTCTTGTACTTCACCCAGATTGTTTCAAGAGTCATACATGGTTCCATGCAAAACTAACCTACGAATGAAACAAATTAGCTAACGAACATTAAAGCAAAGAAAAAGTAGAAGCAAAAGTGGAAGAAAATCAAGTAAGCAAACAATCAAGCAGACAAACAAGTGAATAAATAGAATAAGCAAACAAGAATTCAAGCAAACTGACTAAAAGAAAACACTACTCCTACTCCTACAATAACGGTGCATGGGCCTCATCACGTGAAGTGATGTTTCCAATGCAGCCACCGGCGCATCGGTAGACCCATGTTGGTGAAAGCTTGGTCCGCGAGAAACCCAGTTGTGTGAACTAGAAAACAAGAAAGATATAACAATGAAGACAACCACATTTTGTGTCTGACATGGCCCACAGGACCTAAGCGAGTGCAAGTGCATGATGAGCAGTCCATGGACTTATCATGGTGCTGAGTGACACTGCATGCAACTTTGGAGCATAAGCACACTCTTGACTGAGACATGCAAGCAAATGAAAGAAACAAAGACAACTTGCGTCATACACATGTGCTTGCAATGTAAGATTCCTCCAATGCATGAGCGATGGGATCATGCAGTTCAATTGGAGGAGATGTGACCTGTGTCTGAGATGGATCTTCAATGCGTACAAATGAGTGATGAAGAGCCTTGGGTGATTAAACAATTTCATGATCAGAAGTGAGACTAACCCCAAGAGAGAAATGACCTGACATAACCATTAGCTCGGGCTAAAGTGCCTCAACGGTCTTGGGTGTTTCAACTTCATCATCAGGTAGATCATCATAAGCTAGTGGCTTTGAAAGATCGACTGTGATAGAGCCATGATCATGATCAAATATGGAAAAAAATGGATCACGACTGACACAATCAGAAAAATCAATGAATTCATCGGCATCCTCATGATTAGATGTATCAAACAGAGGGGTAGATGAAAAGTGAATAAACTCATCCTCTACGTTTCTAGGAAAGACATATGAAAGATCAAGTGGATTTTCAATGAATAGCTTATCCTCTCCATTGTCGAATGATGGACCAACATCCGGTGAGTCCTGCGAGTGATCAACAATGGGTGCATCCGTCGATGAAGACACGCATGCAAAATCGTGGATGGTAGGTTCGCCAACGATGTTCGGAAAGAAAGGAGGGGGCTTGGACGGAAGGGATTCATCCTTTGCTGAGTGTTGATGCTCAAGCTCCCACTCATACTCTTCATGAATAACAACTCTGGTTGGTTGTGCAACACCAACTTTGTCAACCGGTTGTTCCTCATTCACAAAAATTGAAGAGTCCAGAATGGACGAACACAAGATAATATCATCCGAAGGAACACCCGAGTGTGAAGACAGAGGTCGTAGAAAAGAAAGCATATGAGAACTCGAAGGACTCAACCAAATCCACGTGAAAATTGAGTGAAGTGATGTTGAGAGAATGTGAAGGATGAACGGGTGTGTGAGCATGTTCAACGTCACTAGGCAGTGGTGGAGCTATTGAATGAGAGGGAGGTGGACAGTCAGGCGATACAATAACCACATCCACATGAGATTGTGCAGCTCCATCAATGAATAATGTTGAGCCAGGCTTGATTTCAAAATTTCTCTTGGGATGGGCAAATTTCTTAAGGCAATACTCAAACCAGCCCCAAAGATAAGCAAATTTCATCTGGCTCCTCGAAGCTTGAAACTACAAGTCACGGAAGTACTGCCAAAAATCAATATTTGATTCATGCAGAGCCCTTCGTTTCTGTAACGGTTTCTGATCAAGATGGTTTGGATCAAAATGATAGAATGTGTCTTCAAGATCACATAAGTGTTCAAATGAGTGCACACTCTCAGTCGATAGGCTGAGCAGCCAACAAAATGGAGATTCGCAAAGTGTGTATGCAAGCAACAAACCAGCCTGTTCATCAGAAAAATCATCTTCCTCATGAAGCATGGAAAAAGTCATGTAAGTACTTAGGCTAGGCCACTTCGCCTTCACCATCATACGTGAAAGTGGAAAATAGATCAAAAAACTCCCCCGTGATGGAAACATCTTCCCAATTTGAAAGACACCATGGGGGAAGAAGAGTGCAAGACTCCATGAAAGGTAAGCAGAGGTTCAAAACTAGATAAGAGGACACATGTTGTCATCTGGCCCTCCTTCTAGTGCCATAAATGTTGATGGTGCTAGACCCACCAACATGTCAAGGGTATCTCCCCGGTAAGAAGTCCCAATGAGACCTCAGACCGTTTGGTGTTGGAGTCCCAACAGTGGGTCGTAAGTTAATGCCTTCACCACAATGTTGCACAGAGGCAAGTAAGATAACTCTGTCAGTCGCAAGGGTGTGACCGTTGCAGTGAGTCAAGGAAGGTGAATGAAAGGTTCTAACACATAGGGGTTGGGATGAGTGCGCCCCTTGATAGCCTATATCAGTACTCAGTTGGGAAGAGAACACACGAGCGAAGATGCATCATAAGCTGGAAAGCAGATCAGTTGACAATATAAAGTGATGGTTAAACCAATAGCACATCCGCAACAAGATTCATATAATTGCATACAAAGCAGTACATACACAAATACGTAAGCTACACAACATACATCATTAAAGAAACTGGAGCAGTCCAACTACAATAATAACATATGCATGAGAATGTATTGGTTCTTATTATATAAATAAGTGTAAGTTCCAATCATACAATACATCCATGTAAACCTGCTAGCCCCAACATTGAAACGTTACAACCACATCCACCTACTCCTCCAAAGATATGTACTAGCTCCGTGCAGAGGAGAAGCCAAGGCGTGTTACAATACTGTCCAAGATTTCTTCAAGATAGTCTTAATAGAATCTTGGCTGCCCAAAAGCCTCTACAATGAGTATGAGGGACTATTTATAGCAAAGGGTGGGGTGGCCCTTAAAATTCCCCTTTGTGAGCGTTCAACTACCCTCATGACTCTTCACCTACTCTATGACCGTTACATTCACTATTGACACTTGACTTGCACTTAACATGACACAACATTACAATGCACATTTACCCATGTGAACACAATGGCTTGAGCAAGCCAAACTAGACATCACTCTGACTTAGAAAACTATAGAAGTCCAACTGCTCAACATCCTCATGATGATCAATAGTAACATATTGATGCCAAGCTCTGTAGTGTTTGATAGTGTTTGTGTGTTCCGTGGTGACATCCGTCTAAAACCTGATCTTCACCTCCATAGCATCTGGCTACACTACTCAGGCTCCTCTATCCAACTCGTCTGAAAGCATGCGCATCATTTTCTTCAATGTGGTCGGACCAATAACATACTTGTGCATGATGTCTGCACTGATAGGCAAGTCTGGGATGGTGGCGATGCGCATCAACTCGTCGAAGTATGAGTCAAGCTCTAGTTGGACCTGCTTCTTGGTCTTTGCTTGGGTGAGAGTCCCAAGTGATGGGATCGCATGTATTTGCACCACAACATCCATGCTCTTAAATACTCATGCATGGGAAGCTTGTATGCTAGTGATGAGTTACGGGAGGTCCTCGTAGTTCCAGATCTAACTTTGAATGTGTGCTTTCAGCTCGACTACATTTGGCCTCATCATCTTTGGTAAGTGAAGTGGGGCTCCCTTGTACTTCATCGTCCATGTTTGCATGTCATCAACAACAGCATGTATGTTCATAAAAATGCGTGCTCTCCTAGCATATCACTGCTTCCATCTGTTGAGATGGACGATCGCCTTGTGCATGGTACCAATTCTGGAGTACAATGCTCACGTAACTGTGTCAAGGAACAATACTTCATCTAGTATTGCCTTCTTCAGTTCAACTCAGGCAGACATTGTCACCAAGTCTCCTCCTTGCTTGTCCACCTGTAGTTCCTTCGGCATTCACTCATTCTCAGCTATAAGAAAACAAACACTTGAGCTAGTGGCTTCGGCATACACTCTGGTTGCATCATCCAAAGCAATTGGATGCTTGCTCACATCAGTAACGATCACTCGTTATTCAACTTATGCAGGGGATGTTTGATCCTCCAGAGTTGACACTCTGCGAGACTGCACAATTCCATGTTGGAATTCATCAAACAAGGTGTTTTGCATCTCTTTCTCTAGCTGATCACCAAGGATCTCAGTGCCTCCTTGGTCATATGAGACTTGCTCTTCTTCTAGATTCATTGAAGTGGGTGAGTCGACCTCTCGATCTTGAGGCATGAGGTCGGTGTTCTGTTCCAACTCCTGTTGCTCCATTTCTGCATCCAATTGTTGAAGTGCATGTTCTATCTCATGAGCAAAGTCTTTCCCCTGTGATGGTTCACCCCATTTTCCTGATGCCAGTTGTTCAGATGAATTGACTAGGGGGGGTTAAATAATATATTTATCATATTATTTTATAAATATGTCATATGTTTGCACATGATGCGCCCCCTATTGTATATGTTTCTACTGCAGTTCCCTTTCCTATTGGCACAAATCTTGTTCTTTTTGGAGTTGCTCCCTCATCTCATGCAACTCCTTCTTTACTTCTTCCATTATCTTCTTATCCCTTTGCCTTCGCGTGATTCGCTTGTCATGTTGCTACCTCTTTGCCTCTATAGCCATAATTGATTTCTCTACAAGTGGATCTGCTCAAAACTTGCAGCTTTGTTCCTCCTCCATGCAATCAACAATCTTCCTCTTCCCTTTGTCGCACACTAGTATGCTTGGCTCTGTTGCCACTATTGCTATTGTTGGTGCTCTCTATGATGCCGCTTCACGCTGCTTCACTAACCACTCCATAGCGAATCCGACTAGTTCATTGGGTCTGGAGAAACTGTAGAAATATCTCCATGGGTACTCCTCAGCCCAATGAAATGCCCCATAGATCTATTTGAATTGATCTCTCGTGTAGTGATCCTTCACAATGCAATGTGGTTCATACGGATTCTAACTTCGGAAGTTGAACGGGTATTTCTTCATCAGTTCTGCTTCGACATCCACTTGCTTGATACTCCGGATCTCATATAACCCAATCCACAATGGAAGAGTGGGTCAAGGTACCTTCTTCTTTCGCTGCAATCTAGTTGTCAATCCTTCCAAGATGTGATAGGCTACTTCCTGCATGACAAGTACGTCCAAGGCAAGCTTTGGTAGAACATGCGGAGGATCCTTCGCACTGAACATTTAGATGAAAGTTCTAGACAGTGACGCATACCAATTTGCAATACCTATCAATGCCTCCATTTATTCCTTTGACATGCAAGGTGGATCTTGTTCGAATATCATCTTGTACAAATGGACAAAAAAATGATCGAACAACCATGTGATTACTCCTTTGAATCTGCATTTGGAAAACAACTTGAAATATGTGTTCACAACAGTCTCTGTCGATGACCATGCCCACTCCAAGCCTAGGAACTCGTGTCAGGACTAGACTGCATCTAGGATGTAGGCGAACATGTAAATCTCTGCATGCATACCTCCGTGTGATTGTTGAGCCTTGATGAATTTCTCCTTCAGATGATGAGCCAGTATGCCAAACTAGTTACATGGTTTTCCTTCTCTAGCCAATTGGTCCAATGCAACCACCCAACTCTATGGGAAGGTTTCTGTGCTTGCTTGGCCATACAGTCCACAAGAAAATATGATCAAGTATTGGTATGCCTTCCTCAATATCTTTGTCTTATAAGCCTAGTTGGGTGTCATCCTGAAACAAGCTAGCTCCTTTACCCAATCCTTCAAAATATCGCTGGAGTTAGCACTATTGATGGGTACGCTGAATGGAGTCTACATGATAGTCACGAGCTTTGACATCTGATACATCTCATCATAATCCTGTTCCCAGAGGGCCACAAGATTTATCCCAATAACACTGCTCAAGGTCATCGTCTCGGGATCAATGTGAGAGATGATCCAGTGTATCATGTCCTCACATGGAACACAAGATATCTGCATGAAATCTGGTATAAGTCAAACTTGTGAATGTTCACATACACCTAAAGGTCTTTGATCCAGGTGGATATTGGTGGCCACCCACCAGTTCCACTTGGACCCCCACTGTTGTTTCTTTCAATTTTTCAGTTTCCTTAATTGTAGCAAAATTTACTATTTTTAGCATTTTTTCGGGTCCTGAATTTCCGGAGTCATTTTTAGGCCCTAAACGACATTTTTTCGGAAACCTGGGAGCAACATGGGTCCATGGGCCAATTTTCCTCTTTTCCAAAGTTGTATTCCTCGAATAGATCTTTCTAATGAGGTATTCTATGTGTCAAACAGAGATCGTATGCCAAAGTTACGACCACAGGAAGTTGATGTACCAATTTACCCAAAACGGTACCCATAGTTTGGCGCTTCATCTCCTAGGGTTAGTTTTTTGGATGTTTAGGGTTTTCCATTGTTTCTCAACAATAAATAGGTCTTTGAGCCTCATTGTAAGATAGTTCAAAGGCATGTAGCTGCCACATCTCTTCTCAGAGATAAGCTACCATCGCCCTAGCTAGTTAATTTCCATTTTTGTTTGTAAGCATATTTCATTATTTTACAGTAATGAAAGGAAGTATTATTTCTGGTGCATCTCTGTATGTATGATTATATCTGTAATTTGTTGCATTCCTGTTTAAATTTAGATCAGTGGTATCATAGGGGTCTGCTCTTTCTGTCTTTCTTTGCATGTTCCCAATGAGGTCGGGATATAAGGAGTTAGGGCTTGGACTGGTCGAACCTTTGCAAGACCATTCTTGCAAATCGCGACAACCTCCCTTGGTAGATGAAAAGAAAGAAGAGCGAGTAGGAGATCCTATCACTTGCTCAAAGATGCCCTCGAGCGACAAAGGAACGCGATGATGGACAAATTTTCCCAGATCCTTCAGCAGGTACCTAGAGGCGACACATCTACTTCCAACAGCTACTCTGGAAGCGCCACACCCTTTAAGGTAAAAGTTAAGTTTGACATTCCCATATTTGAGGGTTAGATAGATGCAAACACCGTAGATAAATGGTTAAATATGCTAGAAGGGTATTTTTCTGTTCATGATTTTTCCGGCTAGGAAAATATTACCTTTGCTCTTCTCAAAGCTTCCCCCCACGTCAAGGATTGGTGGGAAACCTACTATGAGTAGAAGGATGAAAGTACGGCCTCATTGTTTTCAGCCGCACCTACTTGGAATTCATTCTAGGATACCATCAAGGAGCATTACTACCCTGTCATAAGCTATGAGGATCAATACATAAAGTGGACCAAGTTGTGGCAGGGAAGGGACCATGATGTGCCAGAGTTTACCAATATTTTACATACCCTTCGCACAAAGTTGGGTATTAAGGTTTCAGAGCAGCATTTGGTACTCAAATGTTGTGGCTACCTACACATGTACATCCAGGATGAAATAGAATTCCTGAACATCTCCTCGCTCAGCACGGCCTACCGATATGTCGTCAAGATCGAGAAAAAAATTAAACAGAAGAAGCGAGACTTTGGATCTGTGAATCCAAAGCAAGGGAAAGGTGGCCCCAAATGAAAGAACAAAGGACAAAGCCAAGGCAGGGTGGCCCAAGACAACCCGCCAAAGCCACAATCAAAGAACAACGTCGTGAAGCCGAAAAAGGACATGGGAAAGTGGTGTGAGTTCCATAAGAGCTCCACTCACAACACAAGTGAGTGTCGGGTCAAGCAATCATTGGTGGCCGAGCTAAAGGTTTCAGAATCAGATGCATGTTCTGAATCAGAGTCAAAACTTGATAGGGGGAATGAAAAAGGGAAGTAGATTATCGATGCAGATCCCAACGCCACCGTTGCCACCAAAAAGATCCAAAAGGAGGAACCCGAAAATCCAGAGGAGGAGGAGCGCCTCTTCCACTCCCATATGTGGGTAAAGGGATCCCTGCTATAGTTCATTTTCGATAGTGGGAGCCAAAAGAACCTCATTTTGGCAGAGGTCGTGAAGCACCTGGGCTTACCGACCACAACACATCGACAACCATACACCGTCGGGTGGCTTCACCCAGGACAGGATCTTCGCGTGAGCTAGCAGTGTCACCTTCCATACAACATCAAGTCCTTCACGGATGACGTATTGTGTGACATTGCTCCCCTTGATGTTTGTGATGTATTATTAGGCCAACCATACTTGTGGAAGCGACATGTTGTGTATGAATCAAGGCCTCGTGTTGTTATTGTTACTTTACAAGATACCAGAGGTAGCATCACCTACCGCCATCTCTTTGGTTACTGCAAAACAATGCAGTAAGCTCATTTCCAAAATCAGGAAATTTTCTTTTTGATGATACGCCCTCAAGGAAAGAAGAAGACAGTGGCCACAACCTCTAAACAGGGCCCCTTCGCATGACAAATACATATGGATAAGGTCGTGGAGGAGAACGAGGACATCTTCACCTCCCCCACAGGGGTTCCTCGACACCGTCAGGGCAAGCACTCCATCGTTTTGACCCTAGGTGCGTCGCTGCCCAATGGAATAATCTATCAGCACTCCATTCTGGAGAATGATGAAATCAAGAGGTAGATTTAGGAGTTGCTACAGAAAGGTCACATCCAACCGAGTTCATTGCCCTATGGGAGCCCAATCGTGTTGGTACAGAAGAAGGATGGGACTTGGAGACTCTGTATTAACTATCGGGCACTGAACAAGATCACTATCCGGAATAGGTACCCAATACCACGGATTGATGACCTTCTAGACCAACTGAAGGGGGGAAAATATTTTAGCAAGATCAATTTGAAGTCAGGATATCATCGGGTACCAAGCGAACCCTCCAATGTGTGGAAGTCTGCCTTCAAAGCCAAGGAGGGCCTTTTCGAATGGTTGGTTATACCTTTCTGGTTGACGAATGCTCCTGCAACCTTCACGGGCTAATAAATGACATCTTGTGGGCATTCACCAACTTATTTGTAGTGGTATAATTGGATGACATCCTGATCTTCAACCAGAGTTAGGAAGAGCACCTCCACCACATCCAACAGGTTCTCCAAACACTGCGACAACACAAGTTATGTGCCAAATTGGAGAAATGCACTTTTGGCATGACCCAAGTTCAGTATCTAGAATACGTTATTGATGAAAAGGGGGTGCATGTGGATCCATCCAAGATCCAAGTCATTCGGGATTGGCCATCTCCAACCACTTTGACAGAGCTCCGCATCTTTTTGGGTCTTGCCAATTTCCTCCACAGGTTTGTGTTGGGATTTTCTCGTGTCACTTGGCCCTTGAGTCAAGTCACCAAGGGAGGAGCAAATGCAAAATTCTTTTGGTCTGAATCTCAACAAAAGGCATTCATAGAGTTGAAACATTGCCTCTAATCAGCACTCGTGCTCGCATTACCAGACTTGCAACAACTATTTGAGATTGAGATAGATGCCTCTGACTATGCTATTGGTGTAGTCCTTATGCAACACGGGCATCCAGTGGCATATCACAGTGAGACACTTTCAGACACAATCCGGAAGTATCCCACTTATGACAAAGAGATGTATTCCATTGTGCAGGCCTACCAAAAATGTAAGCATTACATTTTGGGGAAGGAAACGGTCATCCACACAGACCACCGGCCCCTGCAATTC
Organism: Pinus tabuliformis; assembly: GCA_031772625.1. NCBI lineage: Eukaryota > Viridiplantae > Streptophyta > Pinopsida > Pinales > Pinaceae > Pinus > Pinus tabuliformis. The sequence continues at coordinate 122,564,087 of CM062808.1, read as the reverse complement.
ATACAGACACAAGGGAAGTTACAAAATGACTACCATCAGAAGTGGTCCACATACCTGCAGCAATTCCATTTGAATATCAAGTATAAGAAGGGAAACACCAATAATGTTGCATATTGCCTCAATTGACCACCGATCATGGCGTTAACCACCGTGCTCAACTCTTATGGGCACAAGACTTTTGATTGGCCACTTCTCTACAAAAGTGACCCAGAATTAGACCACACATACCAGGCACTCTTGGAGGGTCAGCATGTTCCAAATTTTCACCTCCAAGATGCCCTGTTATGCCACCTGGGTCACCTTTGTGTTCCTTCAAGCGAGCATGCCAAGATGATTTGCGAAGCACACTATAGTCGGGATGTTAGGAATTTCGGGGTCGAGAAAATGGTGGCAGTACTGCAAAAGTATTTCTATTAGCTAAATCTTCGACAGTATGTCGGGAAGTACAACAGATTCTGCACTGCCTGCACCATTGCCAAATTGACCATCAAGAAGCAAGTCCTCTATCCTCCGCTGTCTACCCCTAGTCGACCTTGGGAATCCATATCCATGGATTACATGTCAGGCCTTCCTTCTACTAAGCATGGAAACAACTGTGTTTTTGTGGTTGTCGACAAGTTCTCGACGATGGCCATTATGGCGGCTTGCAAGAAGAATACCACAGCAGAAGCCACTGCTAAACTCTTCTTTGAACAAGTGTGGGTACACTTTTGGATCCCATAGTCTATCATCTCAGATCGGGATATCAGGTTCCTTAGTAAATTTTGTTCCAGTCTCTGGTCGATGCTAGACACCAAACTCACTAAGTCCATAGCTTTCCATCCCCAAACTGATGGCCAGACGGAGGTTGTCAACAGGATGATCGTACACATTCTACGCATGTACAACTCAAAGCATCCACGCACATGGGATGAAAACCTCCCCTACATTCAGCACATCTATAACCGAGCTCTCCACAGATCGACTAGCCACAACCCTTTTCAGGTGGGCTTGAGATTCTAGCCACTATGTCCCATTGATGTGGCCATGCCATTTACAGTTACTCAAGTAGATTCGCTTCATGTCCAGTCCAAAACAGATAAGGAAAACAACTTCATTGATCACATCCAACATATCCTCCAGCAGTTCCATGACATTATGGAGAAATCAAATGCCAAGTACAAGTAGCGACATGATCAACATCGGGTGCCACACAAGTTTCACGTGGGCAACATAATCTGGTTGCATTTTCAGAAGGAACACCTTACCGGAGCCTATCGGAAACTTGGACCACTCTGATATGGTACTTACACCATTACCAAGGTTGTGGGAGACAATGCATTTGTATTCCCCCATTCCTTGGCCTGCAACCAGTGTTCAATGTGAACCGCCTTCGGCCATACTTTCCACCATTACTACACACATCCGACATTGCAGAACAGCTCACACCAACAAAGTTAAATCCAGATTGCATGGAACAAGCTGCAACTGATCAGATTATGGACACATATATCAGGCACACTCGCCAGCAGAAGATGCAACTGTATCGAGTTGTCAAATCATGCCACCTCCTTCACGAGGGCAAGTGGCTCACCAGGGACCAAGTTCAGCAGAAGCTTCCTCATCTCATGGAGGAACTCAACGCAATGGGGACCATTTCTTCCTAAGGGGGGAGGAATGATATAAGTGGATATTGGTGGCCATCCGCCAATTCCACTTGGACCCCCACCTTTGTTTCTTTCAATTTTTCAGTTTCCTTAATTGTAGCACAATTTACTATTTTTATCAGTTTTTCGGGTCCTGAACTTCTGAAGCCGTTATGAGTACCTAAATGACGTTTTTTGGGAATATTGGGAGCAACATGGGGTCCATGGACCAATTTTTCTCTTCCAAAAGTTGTAGTCCTTGGATAGATCTTTCTAACAAGGTATTGTGCGCGTCAAATGGAGATCGTATGCCAAAGTTACGACCCCAGGAAGTTGATGTACCAATTTACCCAAAACAGGGCCCATAGTTTGGCACTTCATCTCCTAGGGTTAGGTTTTTGAATGTTTAGGGTTTTCCATTGTTTTTTCAACAATAAATAGGCCTTTGAGCCTCATTGTAAGATAGTTCAGAGGAATGTAGTTGCCACATCTCTTATCAGAGATAAGCTATCATCACCTAGCTAGTTTATTTCCATTTCTGTTTGTAAGCATATTTCAATGTTTTACAGTAATGAAATGAAGTATTATTTCTGTTTCATTTCTGTATGTATGATTATATTTGTAATTTGTTGTGTTCCTATTTACATCCAAATCAGTCTTCGAGGTGTTCCCCAAAAGTGTCTGTGAATGTTTCATTGACTTCTCGCCACTTCATTTTGATGTCCTTGTCTAGATACAACTTTGTATCTTCATAGATCGGCAAACTAAAGGACATTTTCCCAGCTGCTGCTCCAACTACATTTCCATAAGTGAAAACAAAGCAAATTTTGGGGAATGACATAGCACCTACCTGGGAAACTGATGAGCAAGATTGTGCAATTTCTTTTGGGAGGATGGGTGATTAGCTGCCAGAACTATGCAAAAGGTAGTTTGGGTTGTATGGGAGGTATGCCTGCTAGATCTACGCAATGCGCAATCTAGACTGGCTGCTGGCTACTGGGATTGCGCAATGCGCAATTCCAGCTGGGAAGGATTGTAGCCACATGGATAGATTTACGCAATTTCATGGGCCAACAATCGCTGTCCTCCATAAATGTGTAAAACAGTCCTGGAGGCTAGTGCTGGGAAAAAATGCACATTTCTGGAGATGAAGTAGAGCCTTCCTTCCTCAAATTGTGCAAAGCAATCTCAGTGAGGCAAAGTCCAGGCCAAGGTTGGCCCGACTCGCCGATGGGAAACTGAAAGAAAATAAGACAGTGAATGCATGGCGACACTAAGTGAAAGAACAAGTGATTGACATCGCATGCAAAACATGAATGAAATATTCAACATACAGATCAACATGCATGTGGGTGAAGCAGTTCACCTGTTGGGCAAACGTTCGTGCAAAACAGTTTCAAGCATGTGACAGCAATGAGATAGCAATGAAAACTAAAACAGAGCTAGGACGAGCTAGTATACATGTAAATGAAATCAAGCATTCAAATAAATCAAGCAAACAACACTCATACAAGTGAATACACAAAAAGCAACAAAAATGCTGAAAAAGACAACTTGAGACCACTTACCTGTGAATAGCTGAGTTGGATGTGTCAAAGAGTCCTGGATGTGCTGTGGTATGTCAGAGCTACAAGATAGATGTGAAATAATGAGCTCCGATGCGTCAAATAAATAATTTTAGGTTCATGACGCGCATGCCACAAATCTAGTAAAAAGTGGCACTTGGAGGGAAACTTCTAAAACAACTTTGCATGTAACCCCCGACTGCTAAAAATAGCTCCTTGAATTATGGGATTCCTTTTTCATGTTTCATTTTTCTATTCTGGGAAGAATGAGTCATGCATGCATGCGAGTCAAGTTTCCTCGGTCCCAGGTGGAACTGGTCAACCGGATTGTTCATGCATGCAATTGCTCAACTGCTTGAGAAAAATGTGCATTCCTAGCTAGGAGCTGGGCTAAATGCCCAGGAGCATTGTGCAATTTCTAGGTAGAGCAGTTGAATACTATCCATATTTGCACAAATCCTGGGCTGAACAACCCTACTGGTGAAATTTGCGCAAATCATGCTGGGAGTGTTGACTGGCAGGATTGCGCAATCCTAGAGCCCATTAGGCTGCCTGAGAGGATTGCACAATTTCTAGGGGGAAGGCTGGTTTCCCTCTAGAAATGCAAAATTTTCAAGGGGAAGTTGCTCAACATGTAGCTGGACCAAGTCTGGGTGAACAACCTGTGAGGGGAATGCATCAAGCTGTACTCGACAGGGTGCCTTTGTGCATGAAAAACACTGAAGCTTGTGTACTTGAACTTGACAAAGCAAGAAAAAGTGTTGGGTAAGGTTGGTTTGGAGGGTGGTTGTAGCCGTTACAATAGAGTGTTGATGATATAGAGAGTCCTGTCAGGAATGAGCTCATCAAAATGTCATAGATATGGTTGTGGAGGGAAGATCACAAATCAATTCAGTGAAAACCAGCGATTTCTTTGATTTGTCTTTAGAAAACTCCAAATCAAATTCCTGAAGGATAACAATCCACTTAGAATATTTCCCCCCTAGCAACTGACGAGTCAGGATGTAGGCCATGGGGTTGTAATAAAAAATCACAGTGGTTTTCCGCAAGAGAATATAGTGTTGAAAATGTTGAACAGCGTGAACAACTACTAAACAATGTTTCTCGACATGGGCATATCGAGTTTCAATATTGATAAGATTATGGCTTAAGTAGTAGATCACGTGTTTGTTTCCATCAACATTGTCTTGCACCAGTACCATGGCAATAATACTATCGGTTGTGGCCAAGTACAAGAACTAATCGCAATGATAGTTGGGGGGATGCAGCAAAGGAGCACTAATGAGGGTGTTATTTAATGCATAGAAGGATTTTTAGCGATTTCATCCCAAATAAATGGGATCCCCCTTTTCAGCAAACGAGTAAATCCCTTGGCAAGTTCAGCATAATTGGGTACAAAATGATGAAGGAAATTAGCTTTCCCTTGCAAGCTCTGCAACTAATGTAAATATGATGAAGGGGGTAAATTTACAATGGCCTCAACTTTGAGGGGGTCAATCCGGATGCCTTCCTTAGATAATACAAACCCTAGGAGATGACCAAATTCAACGTATAAAATACACTTATGCGGATTTAAATGAATGTTGTAGCGTCTACAACGAATAAAAATTGCTCGTAGGTGGTCAGGATGATCATGACGCTTAGCAGAATGAGTCGGTAAGTCATTAAGATACAGTTGAACGATGTGTTTGATGTCATGAAAATAATAAGACATTGCTCGTTGGAAGGTAGCGCCAACATTTTTCAGACCAAAAGGGAGTTTCTTGTATCCAAAGGTTCCCCACGGACAGATAAAAGCAGTTTTATGTTGATCGGCGAGAAGAATGTTAATATATTTATAGCAAAAAAAGTCGTAAATAAAAGAAAAAATCTCACTCCTGGCACACTCATCAATGATTTTATCGATAAAAGGAATTGGATAATTGTCTTTAGGACATGCCCGATTGATATCATGGTAATCAACATAAACGCAGATATTCCCTTGTTTTTTAGTCACAGGGACAATGTTCAAAACCGAATCTGTCAATGGAATGGGGTAAATGAAACCAACATTTAGAAGTTTTTCAATGTCTCCCTTTATAGCGGTTGCCTTTCTAGGGTGCACTAGACGAAGTCGCTGACGAACAGGCTTCACATCTAGATAGGTAGGAATTTCGTGCACAACTATACTTGGATCTATGCCAGGCATTTCTTCATATGACCAAGCAAAGACATCGCGGAATTCCTTAAAAAGGGAAGTGTAAATCTTGATCTCATTAGGAGAACAAGAAACCCCGACATGGATGTTCTCAACAATTCCTAGTTTAACAGAAATTTCAATAGGCATGGTAGCATTAATGTTCCCCATGTTTCCCTTAGACAAAAATTCATGCACCAAGATGGGCATTTGAATTGTATGGGTGAGTGTACGGGAAACAAAGGTATCCAGACACGATGAAATCTCTCCAAGACTCAAGAGAAATGAGGAATGATGATGAGAATCATTCTAGGAAGATTCCTCAAGAGACATAACCTCGACGATACTCTCATCAGTGGGAAATGTCTCGTTCAAGGTATCCATAGAATCCCAAGAACTAAGCCAAGGGGATTGTGAATACACGTCTAGATGCATACTAAGAGTAGTATGACTTTCAAAATGGGTCATCGAAGCCAAAACAACATCTTGATAGGTTTGTTTTGTTGGGATGAGTGGCATGACATTTCCAAAAGAATCAACCTGATCAGGGGAAGGAACCATCCAAGGATCGTAAGAAGTAGAGATCATGTTAACAGAAGCGACGTGTGGAGGTGGGAGGGAAGAAGATCCCATAAGAGCAGAGTCTTTAAAAAAACCTACCCCAACACTCTCATAAGGAATTTTGGTATTACCCACATATGGCACGTTGTCATTCGAAGAACTAGAATAGAAAACCGCTAATTGATCAACGATGATTATTTTCCCTTCATGAGGAAAACGGATCACACGGAACAAAGAAGAAACCACACAAAACATAGCATGATTCCAACTTCATTCAAGTGGAAAGTTATAATTCAAATTTTCATCAATGACTTCTACTTCTAATTCAACAGTTTTTCCTTCCAACATGTTGGGAAAACTCATGAGAATATTGTAAGGACGAGATCCTCTGCCATCAAAGGCTTCTAAGGTGTTCGGAGACTGGTTGAGAGGCGTAGACTCTATAGATTTCTAGCATGAAATAGACATGACGTAAGTGGAAGCACCCTCATCAATCACAGTCTGATGAATCGTCTTCCCTTTTATAATGACTTGGATAAAAACACAAGTTGATGGGGAAGATGAGGAACATTATTTTCCAGGTAAAAAGTAATCAAAATCGAATTCGTAGGGTCAATTCCTCATATAGAAGATAGTAATGATTTCTACTGCGTTTGACATGCTAGCACTCCTTAGTGTGCCAAGGCTGAGAAAGGAAGCCAAGTAACCTCAAACCAATATTTAGATTTGGAATCTATCCCTACCAAATCAGAGAATGCTCTCAAGAATCTCACAACCAATGAAGTGACTGGAGATGGATTTCAAATGTTAGGCTAGATATTAAGCTCAATGGTGTTTGATTTTATGGTTTGCTAGATGAAGCTGATAGATCTAGGACTAGGCTAAGGTTTCTAATGATCAATTTTAGAGATATAATGGGGAAAGGTAGGCATGATTAGTGACAAAAATATTTTTTCGTGGTGGTGCAAAGATGAAAAGGTAGAGGATCATAATGAACATGTAACCATGAATCCATTCATCAAGAAGAAAGAACACTAGCATGAAAATCTCATGAAAACAGAGCATATAACTCATGAATTTTGTTTAAAAATCATGGGATGATCACAAGAATCATAGAGATGGTAGGAAAAATAAATTTCAGAGAAAACAATGTCACATAAACATACCACAAGAATCCCAAGATAATAACTGCAACTGCATGTAATATTACTGCAAAATGTATAGTATCTCCAAGATATGATTCACAAACATCCAACCAACAATACTTCGAAATTTGAAGTATTTATACGATTATTTACAAAATAAATATCTTGAAACAGAATTCAATATTTGTTACAAACATTTATAAAAATAGATAAATATTGCTAATAATATCAGTCGGCTGAGTTTTTGGAGTTGTTCTGGGCATTCTGGTGGTAATTGAAGCCTCAAATAGACATTGATGATAGTCCTACTAGTTGATCAACTGCGTTGTTTTCCCTGTTTTTCTACATTATATTTGAGCAGAGGTGAAATGGACGATTTGGTGCTCTATGAATGGAGGAAATTACATTAAAAATAGTGAGAAATCGTGAGCGGGAGTGTAAAACAAATAACTCATTATGACCATCCGAGAGGATTATTAACCATTGATCTGGGCTGGATGATCCAGGCTGATTAAATCTGGGTCATTGATCTGAGCCATTGTATTATCGCAATCGCAATAGGTAGAGGGACCTTTCACCATGTTTCATAGTGTTTTGTCGACGAGCTAGACCCGAAACTTCAAAAACCACAATATATAAAATATCGCATATGTGGGCTTTATCACATCGCAATCAGAGAGGGGCTAGTGGAGGAGGGACTTAAGACTCATGCAATTCGCGATTGTGATATTGCAATCAACGGGAGAAGGGTTTATCGCAATCGGCAGAAGGGAAGGAACTTTGGGATATCGGCGGAGGAGGCTGACAGGCAGTTGTTTTATTGTTTCATGCGATATACAATAGCGAGATATTGCAATATGGTGACACGTCACTAGTGGGTCTGTTTTATTGCAGCGGGAGTGGGTTTATATATGTATTATGTACATTACAGCGTAATGTATTGCAAAAGACTTTGCGGCCATGTTTAATGATATGGGGAACTGCTAGAGTTGGATTTTTTAACAAAAATGGATAATAATTATGTGAAATAATATGGGATATGGATAGATTTAAATGGAAAAGATTAGGAAAATAGAAAATGGCTAGATTTGGAAATATGAAGGGAGAATGAAATTAAGGCTGGAAAAGAGAAAAACGTAGTCATGGGTCCATGAGACAAGTCAAATTTAATCTGAAAGTATTATAATTTGACAAAAAATTATGTCATCAATATGAAAGAGTACATTTGATCGCGGATACTATTCAACACTAAGAGGACAAGTATGGAGAACTTCCAAGGCAGACATTGCCAAAGGCGCTTGAGCTAAATCTTCAACAATATTGTAATGTTGGGCAGCTCGCACATTCGGATTGTAAGATGATTCCTGAAGGATGCCTTTGGGAGGTGGTCAGATAACAGAGTCATTACTAGGTTTCTCAATATGAAGAGGACTGGAACTTTGTGGATTATAAGTAGAAGGTGTATCAGTAACTTCTTTCTACACAGTCTGTTTGGGCAGAGTTGGATAGTCTTTTGACCAAGTGGCAACAGAAATAGGCATTATTCCACTCATATAAACTTGAGAACTCAAAGATGTAGAAGATTGTGGTTGTTCTACCAATTGGGTCTGCTGTGATGGGAAAGGTTCTTTCAGTACAGTCGGTGTCCCTTGAGTGCCTTTTAACAAGTGACTAACTTCCACATGACGGGGACAATCCTTGGTATAGTGATCTTCCTCACAAATGAGCCAAGGATATTTGGGCTTACGTTTAGATGCATCATCAGCAGATGATTTTGGAGGATCATGTTTTGGGGTATCATATTTTTCTTTTCCTTTACCCTTTTTTTAACCTTTGGAAGATTTTTCTGTCGCGACAGACTGAACCACATTAACCTCAGAGGTTTTACCAGGATTTGAAGAGCGATTCAAAGGAGGATTGAATGTAGAATTCGAAATGGATTTTTTCTTCGAAGAAGATTTACTATAAGTTTGAGTCAGTGATCCAATAATAACATCGACAGGTGGTACATCTAGAGGTTTGGAAGACACTGGATAAATATATGATCTCAGAGAATTAGGCAAGAGATCATATAACATGCCAGATTGGGAATACACCAAATCTGAATATTCAGCACGAGCAATGGCTTGATCTTTGGTTACAAAACCTCTCATAGCTATGTCTGCAGAAATTTTGTTGACGAATGATTTGGTAAACCATTTAGTTAACAACTCATCAGATATATCAAACTTGATAAGGTGACATCGATGTCTCCATTCATGGATATGATCAGAGATGTGGGTAGCAGTTTTCTGTTTCAAAGATGTAAGAATATGGGTAACAGTTTCATAGCGAATCGGTAATTGGAAGTAAGGAATTCCATTGCCAAAGAATTGAACTCTTGATAATCACCTCGAGGCAAATCAATGTACCATTTCGCAGTAGGACCCGTGAGGGTTCGTTGGAAAATACATAGATGAACAGAGCCTTCAACCAAGGAATTATATGAACACCACAAATGGTAATTCATAACATGGGCTTGGGGATCTTCTCCAAATTTTCCTTCGAATTTCGGAAAATCTCTAGGAAGCTTAGTAGGAACTGGAGGGCAATATAGTGAATGAAGTATTGGATCATTAGTGATTCTTGACACATTCGATAATTCCAACATTTCTAGAAATCAAAATTGTGGATTGAAAGGCATGGGAGGCCTTTGAAAAGGCCCATATTTTGGATTCCATTCTTGTTGGTATGGGTTCTTCCCAAAAAGTGGCATATTTTGACCAAGGTAAGGTTGATACTGACCCACCATGGGTTGTTTCGAGCCATAAGTAAGATAGACAACTTCTGAGGCATATGGATTATAACTTTTTTGTTGCAACTGTTGACCCCAGTGATAAAATTATTGGCCCTGCTGCTACAAGGTTTGACCTTGTGGCTGTAAGGGTTGACCTTTTTGATATAAGGGTTGGTTTTGCTGCTGCAAGGGTTGTCTTTGCTACTACAACGGTTGTTGGTAAAGGCCTTGTTGTACATAAAGGACTTGTTGTACATAAGGTTGTTGTTTTACATAAGGTTGTTGTTGTTGGAAAGTTCCTTGTGGAATTAATTGAGTTCCAGGTTGGTACTAATACGTTCCAGCTTGAATTTGACTAAATGCCCCAAAAGAGGGATTTAAACGAAGCTGCATTTGGGGGCCTGCCTATTGAGTAAAAGGTGGATTTTGAGGTTGTTTTGAGCCATGCGGAGGGTACAGTTGTTGGTAGGGTATATGAGCGGAAAGAGGTTGTTGATATAGGATCTGGCCTAATCCATATGGAATTGATGATCCACCAGGATAAGGTACACTGCCAACATCTTGACTAGCTCCGGTAATGTGATTTTGAGGTGCACTCACATAAGCTCCACCTGAAACAGAAGATACATAAGGCGGAGGTGGTTGTTCCCCCCATGTGGTGGGATAGGTGGTGGCACATATTTTGCACTTAATCGAGGACCCGAGGAACTTATAGGGACATTAATTTTCCCAACCGTAATTTTCTATTGTACGGGAACTGATGAAACTGCAATCAGTATAGGAATTTGAGAGGCCGCGTTTGAAAAAAACAAACTAGAATTAGGCATGGCCTCCGAAGACCAAATGGGATTGTGATAAAGTGAAGATGGATACCAATTGAGCCAAAGATGTATAACAAGTTGGAAACGAAGGCTCACTACTTTCAGGTGGTGGTGGAGGTACAACACTTCCCACATATGGATAACCTTAAAGTGGAAATTCATATTCAGAATCACTGTCAACACCAGGAGTATGAGTAGATGAGACTTATATAGGACCTTGAGAAGAGGCTAGAAACTCACCTTTTGAAGCCATGGGTGGAAAGAGTTGGCAAGGAGGAATCTGAGAGGATCATGGAGATAACTCCAAAGGCACACCAGTATTATCGTATGGACTATAAAGTTGTTCAGGAGATATAACCAATGGATCAAAAAGCGAATTCGGAAGAAATAAAACAAACTTCTATGGACTCTCAGGGGTTTCTAGATCAGATTCCTGAGATGATGAGTCTCAAGGTGGAGGACGAGAAGTAAGGATTTGAATACTCGGGATAATTCCAAGTTCAAGACCTTGGGTTTCATGTGACTGTGAAAACTCAAGATGAACTCCTTGTGATGACCCTTAAATTTTAGATGATGAAGAGGAAATGTAAGGAGAACCCAGTGGTTCATCCACGATGACCTTTTCTCAAAAACAATAAGGGGTGGTTGATTTGAGCCTACAATTAAAATTTACTAATAATCAGGCAATATGAGGCCAAGGATAACTGCATAGGTAAGTCATATTATCGTGGGTAGTTAAATTTTACAACTTAAAAACAAGAAATAAATAAAAAAGGGTGTATTGCACAACAGGGTTGACCAGGGATCCGTGAAACATTATATACACCTTAGCCAAAACTAAGGACTTAATGTACGATGCCCAATCTCCTTGAATTTTTTGTTTGGTGTATCATGTTAACAAGGCGCCTGACTCAGTTACCTGAGGCTAAAGGATAGAAACCTAGTGGGGTCTCCCATTATATACTCGATTGTACGGGGAGCACAAGTCTGTGTTAGCATTGTCTAATGCATAACCATTCGGTGAGAGTGTTTCCATATACTTTTCATACTAGAGTGTCTCTGATATACCCAAGAGTACTGGAGAACCTCCAATATACTTTCGTACTGGAACGGGATTTCACCCCCAGGATACAATGCAGGAAGTTAAAGATAGTTTCTAGGTTTTTAGACGCAGGAACACATCTCTATTCTAGACCTCTAAATGTTTGCGTTAATTTCTAAATGCTCCTTAGGTTAATTCAGTAAATTTTAATGTTTTCTTGAATTAAATTTCAATTTCGAGCTTAAACGATGTCACCTGAATCCTACAATGCAACTATATGAGGAAACCTTTCATTTCAATGAATTCTATACTAACAAGGGAAGAAATTTCAAGCAATTAATGCATCAAAAAATATGCCTCCACTAACTTTTCCAAATGAAAAATGAAAGAGAAAAAATAAACTTCACTTTCACTAATGAATATGTGTCTATTGAAAGCAAAAATGAATTTTACTTTACTAAGATGCACTTTACCTATACAATGTTCTCTTTGATTTCAGATGCTCACATGCAACTAAGCTTCAAAAAATGAAGATTTTGATTCAAAGTACTCCTAATGCAAATAAGGCATCAATCAAAGTAACACCAAATTCAAAAGCACTTAATGAAAATGTCTTTCACTTTTTCTTTCGAATAGATAAGAAAATATATTCATTTCATTTTGCAAACCAAACAATGTAATCTATGCTTGATAAATGACAAAGATGGATTTCAAATGCAAGATGACCTAGTACACATGAAAAACAACTTTGCACAAGACAAATCGAAACCAATTTAAATCAATGTTTCAAGTGATTTTACTATATGAATAGACCTAATCATTCAACAAATTGAAGACCCAAAGACACTCACAAGCGACAAGTGACAATCAAACGACCTATAAACCATAAAATCAATCCAATTGCACTCAAACACTTGAAGGTTCAAAGAAGTCAGAATTTTATAATAAAATAAGATAATCAATTAAAACATTAACAAATCTAGTCATGCAGGACAAAACAAGACATCAGGGGCTCAGATACACTATGGTTTGACAAAGAAACCCTAGGTTTTTGCCAGTCTCAGGGATCATCATGGTTGTTATTTCCAAACTGGCATTGAACAGGGGAGCAATGGTGATTGTTTTAGTAAAAAGCAGGCTGGGAGCGTGACTATCAGAGAAAAAAGCACGTTGGGAGAGGAATAATGTAAAAGATTAAAAAAAAATCACAAACACTTAAAAGACTGAGCACTCTAAGATAGAAACCAGTGATTGTGCAGACCTATACAAACCTAAACTAACTGAGAACATGATGGTTGGTCAATCTGATCAAGAGATCAGTTGAGAAAGGAGGATTAAAAGGCTATAGATTCCCCAGTGGTGTCGTCATTTTGTTTTGAAGGAAAACCCCATCTACGGACAGAGTCGATCCCTCTAGCCCAATGAGTGGGTCTAGCAACAAATTTATCAAACTAACATACACTTTCGTAGCTTATGTTCGACAAATGCAAAGAGAAGGAGAAACCTACCTCGCTCTGATGCTAATCGATCGATCCTTGGAGATTGCTTTGAATCTTTCGCTTCAAGCCTCGATCCTTAGTTGTACTTCACTTATGGGTATCTATAAGGAAGATCAAAGTATTATGCAAGATACAAGAGCATATATGGCATACATTAAACATAAACTACTTAACAGATCAAGCAACATTAAGCTAATAACATAAACATTTACACAATTATGGAAAGTGAACATCAGATGTATATATTTATAAGCTAAAAAGGGAAGCATACAACCTATGGCTTGATGTTGGAGACCTCCTTTTGCTGGATTCCAATTCCAAGCAAAGACTCTTCAAGAACTCCTTCTCCAGGCTAGAATGGGTAGCATGTAAGCATAATCTCAGCATAGGGATACAACAATCAATGACCAACCATTTGGGGATGGAAGGGAGTGAATTTATAATATCAAGAGGACCAATGAGAGAGCTTGACCATATCAACAAAAATCAATATCCAGCTCGTTATTCCTGAAGGTTATAGTTAGCTAAGATTCTCCTCCAGTTTGGGAAAACCTGCCATAAGAGGTTCAACACGGGTTTCCTATGAAAACCTGTGCTGGCAATGCAAGTGTATAACTGAGCAACCTTCCATTAGCATAGGAAAGTAGTGGAGGGAGGCTTTAGTTTGTATATCATGATGGCTATGCTGCACAGTATTCAACGTTTTGGCACTTTAGGATATGGAATAGGAAGTGAATAGGAGGTGTCACAAAATATTGTGTAACAACATTATCTCTATAGAAGATTGGCCTATGTGAAGGAGATTTAGTTGAAACTGGTTGATTGCAGAAAGGATTTTCCTAAGAAAGATGGTCAATTCATACAAGTTATCATATTAAATTTAAATACACCCTCTTGTGTATTCTAGTAAACATTCTATACTGGTTGGACCTCCAAAAAAATGGTGCTAAGGATTATTTATTTAATTCTTCATGACAATTATTGATTAGGGCATTGAAAAAATTGTTATATGAAGGAAAACATGAGGTCAAGCAACCAACTCATTTATTTAGGGGAAAATTTTGATAAAATTATAGAGAAAGAGGTTGACAATGTAAAAAGGAGAATGAATATGAATGCATTGACTAGACTATTAATAAGAAGCACTATGATTAGAATTTAACTAAGAAAGGTGAAAATAAGAAGATGTTAAGGAAAATTTGTATAGGATTCATGGATTTCCCAAGAAAGATTCAAGATTAAATGCACCCATAGATAATACCAATAACATGAGTCGACTTTGACATGAATTACTTAGGCATTTGAATTTCAAAAGCTTGAAATTGATGGTGAAACACAACGTAGTTATTACACTATCTAAGGTTGTTATGCCTAATAGAGTGTGTTATGTATGCTTCGAAAGCATCATTAGGTTATCTTTGAAACAAATAAAGCTTAGAGAGAAAAGGATCGGTTGGAACTTGTCTATAATAATTTTTGTTCTTAGGAAAACTATCACTAACTAGTTCAAAGTATGTTTTAATATTCATTAATTTCCTTTTCAAGTTTACTTGGGTATATTTGTTGAATAGTAAGAGTCATGTCTTTCAAAAGTTCAAGGAATTTATGGAATTAGCTAAAATTAAATGTGGTAAACTTATGAAATGTTTAATATCATAAAACTATGGAGACCATGTAGTTAAGGATTTTGAAAATTACTTGTCAAAAATGATATCTCTTAGTGAATATCTATATCTTATACACCTTAGTATAGTGGTTTTGTTGAAAGGAAAAAATCAACTTTGGTAGAAATGGCATGTTGTTTTCTTTGGGCCAAAGCTTTATTGACTAAGTTTTGGGAAAAAAAAGTATTGCTCAAACTATTTGTTAAATATGTTTATGAATAAATCTATATGGGATGTGACTCTAGTCTAGAAATGAAGTGGAAGAAAACCCTAAATTGGACATCTTAAAACCTTTTTTACATAGCATGGTTTCACAATCTAGATGATAGAATAAAAAAAGTAAGTACAAAAAGTCATGAGTGTATCATGATTGGCTACTTTGGAGATTCAAATGCCTCAGAGGTTTTTTGACCTCATCAAAAAAAAGATTATCTTCAAAAGAGTTGTGTATTTGATGAAAATACCTCAAGTATCACTCTATCGAAATCCTCTTTCAATTTTTTTGAGTAGCGATTCTTTGTGAATTCTAATGAATTCTCAGTTGACTAGCTACTTCATAGGAAAATAGACTAGTTAATTGACTTATAGTCAAACTTCCATGGAAAAAGCATGCACAAGGTTTAGACTCCTTTTTAAGTCTAGAAATGTTGATCTTGGTATAAGAACTCCAAAAAAGGGGGTTTGTCTTCCTAGATGGGTGACCAAGACAATTGAAGTTGGATTTGATGTAGGAGACATCAATGAATCAAGAAAAATTATAAATCATAAACAATATGGCATCTCCAATGGGACATGTGTTAGAGACATGTGATCATGTAGACACACGTGGAGAACCTAAATTTCTATGGCTAATGAATATCATTCCTCGATGAAAAATGACAAATGGTATTTAGTCCCTTATAACGAAAGAATATAGTGAAGTTTCAATGAGTATAAAATATAAAACTCACATCTAAAGGCATTATTGAAATACGTAAGGCTCATTTCATAACCCATAAATTTTCTCATAAAGAAGGCATCAATTGCATTGAAACCCTTGCTCTAGTTAAAAATTTGAACTTTGTTCCACTAATATTTTTATTTTATGCTAAATTTGGATAGGAGGTACATAAGATTAATATCGAAAGTTCCTTTTAACATGGTGATCTCATTCAAGAGTTTTATATCGGGCAACCCCTCAATTTTGAAAAGGCTAATATTTTGTTCACTAATTGAAGAAGTTTTTAGGACATGGTATGAGAATATTTATTACTTTTTTCCTCAATCTCAAACACTGCGAAATATTATCATAGTACTTATCTATTGCATGTACATTATTTCAATTTATGTGGATGACCTAGTCATTACCATAAGCAATATTGATTTAATTGTGGCCTTGAAGAAGCAATTAACAGATACATTTGAGATTATTGATCTTGGTCTATTATGTAGGTTTTAACTCTACACAGATAATACATGCAAACAAATTCTTAGAACTAATATAAAAGATACAATGGAGATCACATAAATATACACAGAGAAATTTCTTCTAAAACCCAAGACCACGAAAACCATATTGATATTTCATTATGCTCCAATATTAATAAACCCTCAATCCATTAAACCTATATTAGAATATAAACATAGTTCATTTTATCAAATCTACAAAACCATGGGCAAAAAAACCATGCGCCTGAAAATTGAGGATACAAAAACCACCCATATTTTTTTTCGAGATGTTACCTTGAACCTCGTGAAGGGGGGACACTGCCCCCCACTGTGCCCAGCACATACATAATTCACGTAGGGATATTCATGCAAATAATATAACACATACCCAACATATTACATTATTTTTGGGTATCTAAGCCTCACAAATGGATGTTGGTATATTTATTTCTGACCCAAACTATGTGTTCAATATTTTATAGAACTTTAGAATAGGAAACTGTAAAGCATGTGCTACCCCTTATCAATCATCAGTCAAGCTAACCAAGGAGTGTGATTCTGTGTTACACTCTATTTAAGAAAAAATTGGTAGCCTTATATTTTAAGTCAGCATCGGCCTAATATTTTCTTTAACATCGGTATAGTTTCTTAATTTATGTAAGATCATAATAAAGTTACCTCAATGCCCCAAAGAGAATTGTTCATTATATAAAGGGAACTTACCAACTTCGCATAAAATATTATAGTGATAAAGTGAACCAATTATTCAAGTAATTGTTTTGGATTAGGATAGAGATTGTGATGATAGGAAGTCCACATTTGAATATGTGTTGCGTCTTGGATTTGGACCCATAATATGGTCTTGTAAAAGGGCGAATGAGGTATCTCTTTTTATCACAGAAGTATATTAATTTGTTTGTGTTAGATTCGATCTTTACATCCCTCCGTCAGAGATCATTTCTCTTATTGCATTTCATTTTTAGGTGTCTCACTCGATTCACTCAGTTGCATTCCGCTAGGGGCATGCCATAATCTGACGGGAGGGTCTTGTTATTCATTACCCCTCATGCCTTATACCTGCTGGCTCAGGTCTTTTAATCAAGCTTTTAAAGTCACTTACAGTCTTGTTTTAGTCTTTTGATCAGCAGAGTCATTTCAGTTACTAGGTCTAGGGTTTTACAAATTGTGTCTTCAAAGTGTCCAATAATGCCAGTAGAACCATGAGGTAGGTTCTTTATAAGTTTTCATTTCCAAATATTTTCATCATCATATTATTGGCTATGTTTTTTCTTCAAAACTCTGTTTTGAAGAAAATTCGTCATTTCGTTTTGTAATAAATTGCCATGTAATTTTCAAAAGTTTTTGCAGTTGTTGAATTCTTCAGATGCAGCCCTAGTCATCCTTTGCCTAAACTTGATGCCATCATCCCTGCAAAAAATTGACAAGAATTTCATTATTCTAAGCCAAAAATCAAAGAAGAAACAAAAGATCAAGGTTTGTATTAAAGTGAAAAAGTGCCAAAAGCTAAAACAATACAAAGATGGGTTTTTGAGAACCAAAAATCAAAGCCATGTCTTTATAAAGATTTTTTTGTGTGTATAATGTCATTTGCATCCAAGAAGAAAAAGGAAATTTGAAGTTAGTGGTGAGAAGGAGATTTTCAAATCCAAGACTGTGTTCATTTCCTGCGCAGCGCATTGGGTTAGAGCGCAGTGCACATAGGCTGCGCGACGCATTGGGCCTCCTGCCACAATGCTTTTCTCCACTGGCGCGGCGCATCCACAAGGTGTGGTGCACTGGGCTTGCGTGCGGCACACAGAACCTCCAAGACAAAAAATCATTGTGGCTTCAATAAAAATCAAACCCATCATTCCATTAGACATGTTCATTGCTTGAAACATCCATTGCTATGCCAAGAGGTCAAAGGATATCAACCTGAGGGTTAGAGGAGCAAATTTTGTGTTTGAAGGGCTGAGATTGTGTTTGAAGGTCCGCGCGACGCATTGGAGGAGGTCGCGGCGCACACAGACAACACGGCGCATTGGGCACAAATTCACAGTTCTTTTTTCCACTATCGCGGCACATCCAGGAGGCACGACGCACTGGTTTTGTGCATGGCACACAAAGCCTACAGGCCAGTTTTATGCCATTTTTGTCATCAAAACTCACTAAAACGCCAATTTTTCTGCTCCAAGTAAGTTCAAGCGTGCTTCTATTGAATTTAACTTGTGTTGGGTGTTGTTTTGAGGGAGAATTCAAAGGTTTGAAAGTGTGAAAATATAAACCCTATGTGTATATCAAAAGCTGCTCCTTTGGGGTTTTAAATTTGGTGTTTTGAAATTATGATGGTGGTGCCAACTCTATTTTCCCACCTGTGATTTTTTCCTATGCCCTAACCACCCAAACCAATCATATCCCAGCTTCCCATTTTCCCTATTTTACAATCATATCAGTCCTTATCATTATTCTCCCCCTCCTATATCATTTATCACTATATCATTCACAAAATCCCTAAATCCCCACTCCCTAAACACAGTCAAGGGACTGTTTGCACATTTCTTCACTTGACAAATTCCATAATCCGCTTTTCCCACTGTCCCATATTCCTCACAGTCCCATTTCCCTTTGGCACATTCAGCATTGAAAAAACACATCACCAAACCAATCAAACATACACATTGCAGCACCATGACAGAGACAGATTCATCATATGAGCAAGTAAACTTCACCTTGACACCAGAAACCATCTCTCAGGCCACCGGGATATCAAATATAGGGGAAGAGTGGAACAAGAGGCAGCAGCTGGATAGATCATATTATGAACCTTACATTAGGCCTAGCTATTTGAAGTAGCTCAGGAGAGTATTCCCATTTTAGTTTCTAAAGGAATCTTATGCGCCGTTGATGAGACTCAGTATCAGATACTTTAGTTGTGAAGGTCGCTTCTCATGCCTCTATGCATACCATATCAGGTTATTGATGCATTTCACGAGAGTGAGGTTCATGAATATTTTGTATTTCATGTGCCAAAACATCAAGAGGATGACCACTCTTGTGCAGAAGAAGACTCTGGAACAGCAGTACAACAACATTTACCACTATGCGCTCATAAAGATCATTGTTGTGCATCAACTTGGTTTGCAGGGTATCACATGGGAAGATTTAATTTCCTGTGAGTTTTTCACAACTTCAGTAGTTCATTAGGAGGTTGTCCATCATACCGGTGAACCTTCATATCAGCATGGAGGTCAGGAGGCAGAGACTACTAGTGTGCTGGCATATGTCACCTATCAGAGAGGCACAAGAGGATTGTTTGCAGCAACAAAGTGAGTGTTATCTCCACCCGGTGTGAAAGGGGCCTCGCTTCCGACATCAACATCACAAGTACATGACAGAGGCAAGAGGCTAATGCAGGATGAGGGGCCTTCAAGTGAGCGAGACTTTATTCTTATTCTAGATGACGATACAGACATGGGCCCACAAAGTGCACATCTTAGAGACATCATCCAAGAGCAGCAAACAGAGATCAAAGCCTTATCCCTTGACTTGGAGATGGCTAAGTGGAATATGAAATACTTGGAGCAGAGGAAAAAACAGCTTGAATATTAGCAAGCAATCATGGAGTTACAAAACATCCACGAGAATCACCAAGCTGCACAAAGGAGGAGGATTGAGCTCACTTGATTGGAGCAAGAGATTAATGATGATCGGGAGTCTTGGCTTGAAAGAATCAACATACACTTAGAGAGACTGCTGGAAAAGGCTGGTAGGGATAAAGAATTGTTGAGACACATGGTTTTCCATTACAGGTCACGACATATGAGTTCCAAGGCACGAATAAGGAATCTAAAGGCAAAATTGAAGAAGGCGACAAAGAAGCAAAAGAGGAAAAAGGAGCATGATCGACTCCAAATTTTGGCCGAAGATTCTTTGGCTAAGCATGGTACTTTATTGGGGACCTACAACCCAAATTTCAAGGAATTTGGAGAAAAGTTTGTCAATTTTGAAATTTTTGGTTACAAAACAGGTTTTTCTGCCCAACGCGTAGCGCCACTTGGCGTGCGCTTATAATTGGGAGGTCCTCTGGAGGAAAACTTTGTATTTCTGAATTTTTCATCAAAAGTTATGCATGCTCATGGATTACCTAAGGATTTCATCAAGTTCTGGGTTGCCGAAAGGGTCAAAAACACCCTAAAAATGACCTCTCTGCCACCGTTTGCACCCATAGGAAGCAGTCTTGGGAGATTGAAGTTTTTGAGGGGAAAATGACATTCAAATCTAGAAATTCTACTTGGGTTGGAAAGTACACAGGTAGGGCTTTCCAACAAGCACACTTGGGCTCAATTTGGACTTTGGGAAGTGCCTCAAAATCAGCTCCAAAGTTGTGCTACGCATACATATTTTGGCGCGGCGCATAGAGAATTTTGGCTTGTTTTTCACTTAGCAACTCAGAATTTCACCCAGTTTTGACCAGTTTTACTTTTTGATGTAATTATTGATCTATCTTGATGTAACTTGTTGACTATGAGGTAATTTTGGCACATATTTACTTCTTCTAGAAGATTCATTCACTAAAAGGTGAAAATTAAATGAATGAATCAGTTTCCTAGCATATAGGGGTAAGTTGTTTGACTACCTAGATTTCAGTTCCTTGTTTAGAATTGGTTCAAACAGCTCCTAGAATGTTGAGCTCGACCCTAGAGGCAAGGGAATAGGTTTGGATTGCCTATATTATGTAATTTCTAAGTCATTTTCAGGGTTGGATACTTGGGATTGCTTGGCACTCTATTGTACATTTCATTTCTACAATTTTGGCAAAGGACCAACCAGGGTTTTGCAACACTTGTTGGGATCCATGTGGCTCTATATGTTGATGGTGTGTTTATCTATGTATTTGTAAGTTCACTGATGTTTATGTGTATCATTTTCCCTTATCTTGTCTTCTGCAATTTAACAAATGAGTGATTAAGGTAGAATTCATTAGATTGTTATGCTCTGCCTTGATATTTTGTTTAATTCTACATGTTTTCATATTTTTGAGGAGGACTCTTGAGACTTTCTTGCCCTCCTTAGCCCCTCACTGGTCTGATCCATCCATTCATTCAATCCAAAGCATCAAAACTACTGCCTATCTTGCCCCTACCTAAACTCTGCAAAAATCTGGCCTCATCCCCGGACCCAAAATTTGCCTTTCCCTTTTTCCAACAAAACCTCCAAAAACTCAAAACAAATCATTGTACTTAATACCTAGCCTAAAATTAGTTGCTAAATCAGTCATCTCCAGCCCATTTGATTATCTTTTGCTGATATTGACTTGGAGAGAGCCCTCTCCTATCCTCGTAGGGCTAGCTACGAGGCTGAGCGTGGTTTGATGTTGACCTAGAACCTTGTCTTTTCAGCCTGAGGCAAATCTAGGCTCTAACAGGTTGAATGCATGCTAGCACCAAGGTCGTATGGATTTGACATCTCATGGGAAAACTAAGTTTTATAGTCAAGGCATTAGATGTGGTTTGTGGCAATCAAAGTGTGATTTAGGTTGCAAAGAATCATGTTGCACATAGAAAGATGAAGCATGTTGAGCTTCATTCTCATTACTTGAGATAGTTAGTCAATGATAGTGTTGTTATTCTTGTTTATTGCATGGATGAATGATCAATTTGTTGATATATTTATGAAGACTCTATTAGAATCTAAGCTTATGAAATGTCTAGCTATGCTTGAGCTTTGGGAAATCACAATTATGCGAGGGTATGCAAAAGTATTTCACCTAATGAATTTCTAGAGCATTATGTTGAATCTCTATAGTGTTATGTTGATGGGGTGATGTTGAAGTAATAGGATATTCTAGTTCATCACACCTCTAATATTCTAGAGTCATTGAACTAAGCAATGGATTGAATGATTAGCTAAGGGTCAATTTGATAGTTAACCTGGCATTCAACTAGTTGGATAATTAGATCAATGTAGTGAACTAGCACATAAAAAAATAAAAATCAAGGAGTTTGTTAGAAAGCCTCACCAATTCATGTGGAATCTTCTTCCTCACTTCAAAGGAGTTTGTTACATCTCGGTGCTACAAAATATGGCCTTTGGGTTGATATAAGAGTGTGAAAGCATGATGTATGACATGCATTATGTATGGAAATATTTTTATTGCTTACAATACTTTGTATGTTAAGCTATTCTTGGCTGTACTTCAGTGTTGTGATAATGTATTTAAGATCACATCTATCTTGAAGTACTAGCTCTTTAGTCTACCTAATATTTAGATTCCCATCTAGTTGTTCTTAATTTCCTGTGAAATGAAAGGATTCGTATTCGAGTCTTGAAGTTTTTCCATTTTCCATATTTTGTAAATAACATCAACATTATTTTTATATATAATTTCATAATGAGGGAGATAGTAGTGATGGTGATCATGATTGGATGTGCATTGATTTACATTACTATGATTTTGAGTAAGGACATTACAAATGGTAACACCATGGGTGATCCTAACATAACATCGCCTATAATTCATGGTTTTGTTCTAGTCATCAAAGGGAATGTAAATATTCACTAATTTGGGGTTCAATACTTGAAATTTGATTTCTAAACCAATATCTACATTAAAGAGAATACAATGACAAGTGTGTTAGGTTAAACTTGACTTGGTCATAGAATCATTTTGATATGGTAATTAATGGTTTTATCATTGTCTCACATATCCAGTTCTCTCAATGACTCACAGAGGTCATGGGGTACAAAAAACATTATTTTCCTTTTTACTGGCTTAACAATCAACTCTGATACCACTATATTACACAGTGGAAAAATTAATTAGAGGTGGAAGCCGAGGAGATAAATGGGTTCCATTTTGTGACTTTGAACCATCGCACCTATGACCCTGAAAGAGTAGTAGCATCTCACTACAAGAAATCTAATTTCAACTGGTCATACCCGCACACCAGGCACACTCACAAAGACAAAATTAGAAATTGGTACAATGCAGCTAGGGAGTTCAGCCCCAGTGAACAACAAGAAAAGGATGATGAGAAAGTTAGGCATTCCCAAGAAAATGTGAGCTTACAAGAAAGGTCAACTTCACTTAAGAGGAAGAAAGAACAGCAAAATGTAGTGGGGAAACTAAAGAAACACAAAGGCAAAGAGACAGAAGATCCCCCAAGTGACCAAGATGAGGGTGAATATGATGAAACATTGGAGTAGAGAAATGCGACCTTAGAAAAGCACAAGAAGAATCTCAAGAGAAAAAGAGAAGAAGAACTCAGACGGTCACAGAAGTTAGGAGACCAGCAACCTGAAGACCAACTTGAGAAGAAGTGACAAGAGTAAAAAAGTAGGAATAAACAACTAGAGGAGGAATGATTGAAAAAGAAAGAGGAGTAGAGGGCCCAAGAGGAAGAAGAGAAGAAGAGACAAGAATATAAATATCAAGAGGAGAAACATAGACAAGCAGAAGAGCTCAAGAAGAAACAAGAACAAGAAGAAAAAGAAAAGAATAGACTGGAGGAAGAACAAAGGAGGAAGGTAGAGGAAGAAAAGAAAAGAGAGGAAGAAGAGGAATTAAGAAAATGACAAGAAGAGGCTGACAAGAAAGCTCAATAGGAGTCCGAATAGCAACAACAATTCAATGAGAAATTTGAACTGCCTCCGCTAGATGTCCCCCCATCCACTCCCCTCACTAAAGGTTATCTCCCTCTCAAAGAGATAGGCATTACTGATGAGGCTGAGGATAAAGTGATAGACCTAACCAAGCTTACCTTCGATTAAGTCAATTGAAAGATCATGCGGGATAGGAGGAAATATTATGCTAGCAATCTTGCAAAGCCTTTGTCTGTGACCATGAAGAAGGAGATTATACTAGATATTACATTAAACCTTGAGATGATCGCCTTGGTCGGTACCTCCTTTGTGACTGTGATTGAGCTAAATGTTGGCAGAATGAGAAAGCAAATTACAAAACTCAAAATAAATCTCTATGCATCTAAGCAAAGAGTCACCCAAGTAGAAGAGGATAAAAGGAAGATGGAAGAAGAGAACACAACACTTCACTTAGCTCACTCCAACATGAAGGAATTATAGGCCACAATTAAGGAAGAGGCTGAAACCCTGAGAGGAGCCATGGAAATGGTTTATGAAGAGATGTCAAAACTACATCATATTATGGCCCCTATCCTAGCCATATAGGCCAACACAAAATAAAAATATTCCATGCTAAAAGATGTCATTACAACTCTGGACAATATTCATGAGTGGAAAAACAAAGTTCTTGCTTCTTACAGGAATCTTCTGAGTGGATTGGAGTCAGCGCTTGAGAACCACGGGGTTCCTTCTATTGGGGTAGTTAGAGAAGTGAGGAAGCAGGAGGATATTCCATAGGATGTTCAAGCATTTATCGACACATTCAGGAAAGCTTCCAATTCAAATGACGTGCAAGTTACAAAAGAAAACATCACATGGTATGTGGTTGAACCATTGAGGATGTACACGAAGTTGATAAATTTAACCAATCAGATCAACGTCAAAATAAGCACCCTAATTCTAGACGCCCTTGAATGTTTGCATAGGCATGATGAAGATTAGCCAAAGATAGCTCCAATAGCTGCTAAATACAAGCTCTGACACACTTACCTCGTGGAGCAACTACACTTAGATGTTCTAGAATTATCTATTGTCAAATTGATAGGATAGAATTTGCTTATTTTGTTGAGAATAGAAAGATAGGATAAAGTAGAAAAAAGTAGGAATTTGAAGACTCATGGGGAAGTCTAAAAGTCATGAGGAAGTCTAAGAGTCAAGGGTAGACCAAAAGTCACCCTCTTTTCTATAAATACACCCTCATGGCATATTGTAAATGACTTTTAGCTTTGGACTTATTTTGGTACATATTGTTTTGAGAACTTGTGCTCTTCTAATAAATGCAAGGAATAATAGTATATTTCCACTGTTGGATTGGATGAAGACTTTGTACTTTGATGCCATGAATATTATTAGCTTGGTGAATTGGAGGTTCCTATGAGATTTGGTGTACTATATCCTCATGTATCTTCCAATGCTATGAGTTTTCCTTTGCAACACATGGATGGTATATGATATGTTGACCCTATGCTTATGTTGATAAATTGCTTTATTGATATTGGCATAGTACTATTGTAGATTGTGCACTCACTTGTGTTTGTAAATTCTTAACCATATTGAACTCATTCTTGGTTGTTAAGTTTATCCTTTAGATATGTGTGGTCTTATTTGAAGTTTTGCTAACAATGCTTTACTTAATATTCATGCTTTGAAGTTCTAATATTTCTATTTATGGTATCTATTTTATGAAGCATTCATCAGTTACTCACTTGTGTTTGTTGAAGTTTATATGTTATGTTTAGCCGATATTCCCTTCTCATCTAAAGCCAGTTTCAACCAATTATATAGAAGTCGGGCCTACACACCATATGGGATCCCTAAACGAAACTGTGTAGAGTCTAATTGAGATTCTACACCGGGGAATCCCCTAGTTGTTGGCAATAAATTCCAGCCTGTCAACAACACCTTAGCAAAACTCCATTGTGGTGCTTCTAGAAAATCACTCCATGGACCAGTTCATATGATAGAGGCTTTAAGCGGATTTTCATTTTATGTTTACTTGATATGTGAGAGGGCAAGGTTCCATGTTCCAAAAAGTTTAGTAATTATGCATACCAAGGTGCTGTGGATGTGGACTGAGGAATGTTATCAACATTGTACATCTCTATTTCCTGCTCCCATCACGATAGGTCTTGTTTGAGAGAATCCTTTTCTTCGATTGTTAGTTTGCATAGGTCATGTCCCTTTATAGTATAAATTGGTTTTAATTTAAGATCAAATTCTTGAAGATGGATCATCCAATTAGCTCTTTTCTCACTCAATTCTTGTTGCACAAGCAACATTCTTACTATTGGGTGAGGTATGAATACAATGGTCTGATATTTTAATGAGTAGGACCTGAAATACTTCACTACTTTGAATATTGCATATGATTGTTTATTAACAACGGGTTAATTTAATTCTAGTCCATGTATACTAGCGCTCATAAAAGAGATAGGTTGCTCATTTCCTTCATTGTCCTTATGATTTAATATAGTGGCAATCAATAAATCTGAAGAAAATGTATAGAGCAGGAAATCCTTACCATAGTCTAGACTGAATATTGTGGGTGCATCGGCAATAGCCTGTTTGATCTGAGAAAAAACGTCTTTCTCCCGTTTGTCCCATTTATATATTGCATCTTTCTTGATCCTCTTCTATATATGGTTGACTATTGGAGCGTAATCGAAGATAAATTTTCTGAGGAAATTGATTTTTCCCAAGAAATACTGCATGGCTTTCCTGTTCACCAGAAACAAGATATGTGTAATAGCCTTAACCCTTTTGGGGTTAATATTGATACCACTCTTTGCTATGATGTGTCCTAGCAGGATCCCTTCGGACACACAAAATATGCTCTTGTTAGGATTCAGAGAGATCCCATACTTTCAACACTGCTCAAATATCTGCTTTAGATGACATACATGATCCAAAATTTTCTTAGAAAATATAGTGACATCATCTAAGTAGATAACAACCTCTGACCTATAAGGCCACAAAATGCGATGTCCATCTCTCTTTGAAAAGTTTCACCAACATTGATTAGTTCAAACGAAATTCTTTTGAACGTGGACATTACCCATTTAGTTTGGAACACAGTCTTCAACCTATCTGGTTTCGATAGTAGCACTTGATTATAGCCTAAAAATATGTCTAATAGAAAAAACATTTCAAACCCAAATACTATCTAGAGTATCTGCTCCATGTATGGCACTAGATAGTTTTCTTTGTCAAAAGCCCAGTTAAGATTTTGGAAATCAACACATTAGCGTATTTCACTAGACTTATTTCTTACTGGGACCAAGTTGGACACTCACATGGAATGTCTAACTTTGAAGATGATATAAGCATCCAACAACTTTCTCAACTCCTTTTGAATGAGGGGCTCTAGTGTCGGATGAAATTTTCGTAGCTTCTGCTAGAACTTTTTCACCCCCTTTGTTATAGGAATCACATGTCAGATGATACAGGTATCATAAGTCTTTAAATCATCATATGTCCAAGCAAACACATCTCGATACTACTTGAATAGACTAATAAATGATTGTCGTTCATGTAGGGAAAAATAGGTGCCAATATTGACATACTTTGGATCTTGTGGGATTCATAAATTGACTTATTCATATGCGAGCTTCAAACTTTGAGTTTGAGTTTGTTGACCCTCTAAACTAGTTCTGCAAGTCATATAATTTCTCTAGGGACACTATGCCTTTCCGCATAATGTTTCCTTTAGGTGATTGAGATTATTCTTGCAGAGCTTTCTTGAGCTCATCCTCCTCTATGGCGGCGTATTTGAATACATCAGCATTCACCATAAATTGTAGTATATGTTGGTCATCATTGAAAATGGGTAATTTAGTAAAATTGTGAGGCAAAGATGGTTTATATAAAATTTCAATAGAAAACCATTTTTCAATGGTGAAATCCTAGCAGTAGTGTTTGCTAATGTATTTTTTGATGTGTTTCTCACTCTTGGAACGGAAACAATATTGAAAGCTTTAAAATGATTTATGAAATGCCATACCTCCTAATCGTAGTTTTTGAGATGAGGTGAAACACTGTGTATAGTATCTTGTACCTAACAAGTGACTAGCTCTAAGTCATTGATTACCTTCAAAAACTCTACCTTCAGGTCTATCTCTCTCTTCAATCCAATTACGAGTGCTTCATATTCTGTAGTATTATTAGTGCACTCAAACTCCATAAGGCATGAAATTACATGTTTCTTGTTATGTGGGTCTGTAAGGACACAACCGACTCCAGAACAATCATGTGACTTAGAACCATCAAAATAAAGAGTCCAAAATTTACAAGCTGCTAAGCTATATCATGTACAATTGCTACTAGTAATATTATGTGTACCAACCTCCTCCCACATCTACCCAAGCAACCGGCCAACTGGGGTAAACATGTGACAAGAGGCCACTATGATATTATTTGACCTCCTAAGTCACATTAAGGAAGTGGAACTGACAGAAACACACCATACAGACATCCAACATAAAAAACAGAACCCTCATAAGACAAGTTAGCCACTCAGACAGCATGTCCCTGGGTCCCACTATTGTTTTAGGTCTCTTGGGCCATAGTCACTCTCCTATTGGCAAGGGAGTGACTTGCAACCTAAATTTTCTCTCATAGGCATGCCTTCCAGCGAATGTGGACCATAATTGTCAGTGTTGTGCCAGTGACTCCAGGATTTGAGCCAATTTTTTAGGCCCAGAGCCTAGGTCACTACCTAGAACTAAATCATCTCTTCATACCAGTAATTTAACATGGAAATGATAGCATTAAAGTAAATTCTTGTTCAAGACCTTGACAGGACCCCCGCTAGCCATGACAGGCATTTCGTCAAACATATCATCGACATGTAATCTACATGTGTAAATAACAGAGTTAAGTGTAGGGATCTCATACTTATCTCATAATCGTTATGAACCATTGTTCCCTCATGCGATTTGCTACATTATCATCTATTAGGTCATAGGCACATTATCCATTCACATACAAGTAAAAACATGTTGAGAGCCATACATAGTTTTTGTCATAAAATGTGCATATAACCACCATAATAGGAATAGAAATAGAATAAACATATCATCCATCAAATCCATAAATACATCAGTACCTTTACACATGGAAATCAAGGGAATGTATTTATCATTAATGAATTCAATGAACAAACCGGAGATGGAACTACCACGTTCCACCCAATCGTAGAATGGTTGAGCCCAAATATCTCTTTAGCCATTCACCCCCATGCCATATTCAACCCATCAAACAATGATTCCACCTCACTTTCATACATCACAAAACCATCATTAGATTTGTTTCCATCCTAGTCATCCAGGGCTCTAGAGAATTTTTTTCCAGCCAAGGCTCCAAGACTAGTAACTCAACCCACCAAGGGCTCCAAAGAGTTTTTCCAACCAAGGCTCCGGGACTAGTAACTCAACCCAAGTTGTTACAGGGCTCCAAAGCATTTGTCTAACCAAGGCTCCAGGAACTAATAGCTCAACCCAAGCTAAGGAAACATGAGAACCAACCAATACAAAACAATGAAAGTAACCCACACTCACCATGGCTATCTAGGAAATGGAAAGGCTAGGCTATCCACTATCAATCCAGGCAATTCTCCATGCCAATGACATATCATGACCAAGAATCCACATGCATATGCCATGCATATCCAAACTAGTGAATAAATCGTATATGTAACTTAGTACCTGCAAGCAAACATGATGTAGTTGTTAATGTTGATGCCTTCTTGCGCTTTCCTTCTCTTCCTTTGTCTTCTTGCTCCAAGAATCCAAGAGTGTGAGAGAGAGAGAATAATGAGAGAGATCTCCAACACTGAACTAACAAAAGCTTACCAACTGGTCCTCAAAAACCTTTTTATGAATGAGGCCTCTATTTTCTACATTTTCCATTATTTTACTTCATTTTTCTCCTCACATTCAACTTGTGACCTTTCACCTCCTTTTTCTCATAATTTCCATTATTTTCATAAATAAATGTGCCAAAATGCCTTTTAATGCCTTAGCAATTGCCTTTTCCAATTTCCTTAGCCATAAAAAACCAAATGAACACCCCTTAGGATGTCTTCGCCAAAATTCAACTTGAAATAAGTGTCTCAGTCATCTGTGGTTATTGTTTTTAAATTTATTACATGGATTTTTTTCCAAGGTTGTTAAAGAACCCTCCCCCTTGGGGGACACCATCCTCATTGTTCAATCACACATATACCTCAGCAACCTACTAAAAGGATACACATTGCTCATGGATCTTTATAACACAGCTTGATGCAGTATTTACAATGAAATATCTACTCAAGACATAACATCATGACAACATGACAACGTATCGCATAGTGGAGCTTTATAACACAACTCATTACGTTATTTACAATGATCATCATGTTGAGTGCCAACTCATATAACATCATAACATCATGATAACATAACCACATGATAGTGTAATAACATAACACCCATACCACATAGCTCATTATGGTATTTACATCCGTACACAGGTGTACATATAGCAACATCATCAAAATATATATACCAAAACATATACCAAATCATATATCAAAACATATATCAAACATATACTAACATCATATATAAGCATATATCAAAACATCATATAGCATATATCGAACCATCATAATGCATATATTAAACCAACATAAGCAAATACTAAACCACCATGAAGCATATACCAAGCCATCATAAGCAAATACTAAATCACCATAAGAAAACACCAAACCACCATATCAAGTTTTCTTTGCCTTAAGTGGCAAATAAGGAAGGATACATAAGCCACATCTGATCTATCATCTCCCATGTAGCTTCATCGAGCCCAAAGTGCTTCCGTTGCACTTTAACTTGCTCTATTTCTCGGTTCCAGAGCATGAGCACCTTTTTCTACAATATACACTGAGGCTCCGACTGGAATTCTCCATCTGTTTCCACTTGTAATACAGACCAATTAATCACATGATCATCATATTTAACATACTTCTTAAGCAATGAGATATGGAAAACATCATGGACTTTCATTGTCGGAGACAGTGCAAGTCAATATGCTTCTGGCCGAATCCGCTTGGTGATACTGAAGGGTCCAAAAGACCATGGTGCCAGCTTGGCACATGAGCCAATTTGCAAGGAGATCTTCATCGGCTTGATGTGTAAGTACACATGTTCCCCAACCTGGAACTCCTTGAACAACCTATTCTTGTTTGCATAGCTCTTCTTGTTATATTGTGTTGCCTTGAGATTCTTCTTGATCACCTGTATCTCCTGTTCCATGTCTACGAACATGTCTGGTCCAACAAATATCATGCTAACTGGATCACTCCAATTGATGAGAGTGTTACAACTCTTCCCATGAAATGCCTCAAAGGGACTCATATTCAGTGACTCTTGATAATCGTTGTTGTATTAAAACTCAACCAAAGGGAGATACTCTTCCCACTTCCGTTGTTGATGCATCACATACATCCTCAACATGTCCTCTAATATCATGTTGATCCTCTCTGTCCATCCACCCATCTGTGGATGGTAAGTTGTGATGGAGGCCAACCCTATTCCCAAACCTGCAAATAACTTCTTCCAAAACTTGGAAGTGAAATTCACATCCTTTCCTGACATAATATTCTTTGGAACACCATGTAGTCTAACCACATCTCGAATGAATACATGTGCCACATCACTAGATGAGAATGTTGACTTCACCGGAATGAAGTGTGCAACCTTTGTTAACCTTTCCACAATGACAATGACGGAATCATGTTGATTCACTGTCTTCAGAAACCATGTGATGAAGTTCATGGAAATGACCTCCCATTTCCATTCCGTAATCGCAATCAATTATAGTAGTCCACCTGGATGTTTACACTCTACCCTCACTAACTGACAATCAAAGCATCTATCCACAAACTCCGCTACATCCCTCTTCCAATTCGGCCACTAGTAATATTTCTTCCTTGTTGTGAGTATCTTCTGGTAACCCAGGTGACCTTAAAATGGTTTCACATGAAACTCCCTCAAGATTAGCTTCTTGAGCTCACTGTTATCTGCACATATATACTATCTCGAAACCTGACTAATCCATCTGTAGTAAGACAATATCCCAAGTCATGTGCACCTGCACCTGTACCTGTGCATGTACCTATACTTCCACCTGTACATGTACTTATACCTTCACCTGCACTTGTACCTATACTATCACCCTACTGCAACCTGTGCATGATCTCCATATACTTGACATCCTTCTATCTTACTCACAAGATCTTGTCTTGTAAGTCCATCCCATAGGAGCTCGTAGCTGCCAAGTGATGTAAATCTATCCTTCTACTGAGAGAATCTGCCACCCTATTTTCTTTACTTTGATGTTCCTGATCTCAAAGTCAAACTCGCTGATCATTTCCAACCATCTAGCCTACTTGGCATTTAGATTCAGTTGGTCAAACAAATACCTCAACCCAATGTGATCACTCATACGCACACACCTCCTGCCAAGAAGATAGTGTTTCCACATCTTCAATGCATGTATAATTGATGCCAACACGAGATCATGTGTGAGATAGTTCTGCTCGTGCTCATTTAGTTTTTGGGACTCATAATATGTAGGAATTTACAGGGTAAGTTCCTCAGAAAGAACACCAAAAGGACACCGCTCACAACCAGATCACAGATCAATACACCAGTATTTTTGACGTGGTTAAAACCCTCAAAGAGGGAAACAGTCCACGGCCTGCGCCAACGTGGCTACTACAGGCAATTTATTAATCAAAGAATGAAAATTTACATAAGCTTCTCTCATGCACGGATTACCCGAACAATGACCCTCCATGCGCTTTAAATAGAACTCATGGACCAATCGGGTGTCAAGCCACGGATCAAGTGTCGGTAATACCGAGGAGAGAATGAACCGTCGGATCACTACATATCGTGACCGTCGGATTGTAAGTTACAAAATGTACAACGGTAAAGAAACACACTTTACCTAACTCTATACCTAACTCTAAACTAGACCAAGTTGTACTTAACTATTTCCTATGTGTCAGAATATCCTAACATCCCCCCTTAAGAACAACTTGGGATAGGATTGAAGGATTTACAAATATGACACAATAGGAGAAGGAAGGAGGCACTAGAGCCTATCCCCCCTTAGTGACAACTTCCTGAACTCCAAGCATATATCGAAGTTTAGTGAACTTCGCCTCTGTGAGAGCCTTTGTGAAGATGTTTGCAACCTGATCATCTGTTGAACAATATTGCACTTCAAGAACATGGTCATGAATGAGCTTTCTGATGAAGTGCATGTGTAGTTCAATGTGTTTGCTGCGCTGATGCTGGACTGGATCTTTGCATAGCTGAATGGCACTTTGATTATCACACCAAAGTGTGGTTGGATGCTGCTGCTCAAAGCCAAACTCTGATAGGATCTGACAAAGCCACAAGGTTTCCTTACTAGCTTCCACGGCACCACGATACTCTGCTTCTGCTGACGAAAGAGAAATGGCAACCTGTTTCTTACAAGCCCATGTAATAGGTCCTGAACCAAGAGTGAAGACATAACCGGCAGTAGACTTCCGATCATCAGGGTCACCAGCCCAATCAGAATCAATGAAACCACCTAATAGAGGAGATGCTTTTGCACTGTAATGAATCCTAAACTGTACTGTACCTCGAACATAACGAAGTATTCTTTTAGCTGCTTTCCAATGACTTTCACGGGGGTTTTGCATAAAACGAGCAACAAGGCCAACAGAAAAGGAAAGGTCAGGACGAGTATGGGTTAAATACAAGAGTTTTCCTACAAGTTGACGGTATAAGGTAGCATCAACTTCAGGAGAAGTACAAGAGACTGAAAGTTTGACTCCAAACTAAAAGGGAGAAGGGGCTGGCTTACAGTCTTCCATGTGAAAATGACGAAGAATATCACAAGCATACTTGGACTGGGAAAGGAAAATACCCTCCTTGGATTGCAAGACTTGAAGACCGAGAAAATAGTGTAAGTGTCCTAAGTCTGTCATTTCAAATTTCTTTTTAAGGCTGGACTTCACATGGTTTATAAGGTTGGGATCACTACCAGTAAGAATAAGATCATCAACATAAAGAACAAGGATGATAAGAGAGTTTCCCACTTTCTTGGTGTAGACAATATTGTCAGAATAACACCTAGAAAAGCCAGATTCTAAAAGAAAGCTATCCATTTTGGCATACCAAGCTCGAGGAGCTTGCTTGAGACCATAAAGGGATTTCTTAAGTCGACAAACAAGGCTGGAGTCTGTTTGTATGAAGCCAATGGGTTGTTCCATATAGATTTCTTCCTGCAAGTCCCCATGCAAGAAGGCAGATTTAACATCCATCTGATGGACTTCCCATTTTAAAGAGGCAGCAAGGGAAAGAACAAGGCGGATAGAGTTCATTTTGGCAACAGGGGAGAAGGTTTCAGTGTATTCAATGCCTTCAACCTGTGAAAAGCCCTTAGCAACAAGACAAGCTTTATGTTTATCAACTTTCCCATCTGGTCCATACTTGGTTCTGTAAACCCATTTACATCTAACAAGTTTGCGTCCCTTTGGTAGAGGAACAAGATCCCATGTATCATTTGCCAACAATGAATGATATTCTTCATTCATAGCTTCTTCCCAATGTGGATGGCCTGAAGCTTCTGCAAAAGTGTCAGGATCATGATTTACTGGAGCTTGAGCCAGTAAAGAAGAGGCTCTTTCAAACTGAGAACGTGTACGTCGCTGATCTGTAGGATCACCGGCAAGATCACCTGCTGCATCCCGAGTAGCACAGACCCATCTTGGAAGTTGAGGATCCTGAGAAGGTGGGGGAGGATTATCATCCTCACTTTCATCATCTGAAGAAGAAATGTTTTCAAAAGTAGAAGAGATAGGAAGAGGTGGCACATCCGCCAGACTAGGCTCGCAGGCCGATTTATTTTCATCAAATTTTACATCTCTTCTAATGATAACATTTTTGGACTTAAATGGAATAAGTCTATAACCTTTTACATCTTCAGAATATCCAACAAAAGTACATTTCTCACTCTTAGGTTCTAAAGCTTTATGCTTTTCATCTGGAATATGGGCCCATGCTTCACTTCCAAAAACACGAAAGTGACTTACATCTGGTTTAATGGAACTCCAAGCTTCTTCTGGAGTGATATTCTCTAGAACCTTAGTAGGAGTGCGATTGATTATATAATTTGCACAATTAATTGCTTCGGCCCAAAAAATAAGACTGAGTCCTTTAGATTGCAGCATACAATTAGCCATTTCCTTTAAGGTGCGATTTTTCCTTTCAGCTACACCATTTTGTTGTGGAGTGTATGGAACAATATGTTGCATTTGAATTCCATTTTC
Organism: Pinus tabuliformis; assembly: GCA_031772625.1. Classification (NCBI taxonomy): domain Eukaryota; kingdom Viridiplantae; phylum Streptophyta; class Pinopsida; order Pinales; family Pinaceae; genus Pinus; species Pinus tabuliformis. Next base: position 122,528,779 of record CM062808.1, on the reverse strand, counting down.
GGTGCAAAAGTTGATGAATGTGTTTTTAACATATTCTCCACCATTATCAGTTCTTAGCTTAAGAATTTGATGTCCAGATTGTTTTTCAACAAAGGCTTTGAAGGCCAAAAATGTGTTAAATACTTCGCTCTTGAGTTTTAAGAAGTATACCCAAGTGCGTCTGGAGAAATCATCAATGAAAGTTAAGAAATACTTGCAGCCAGAGAATGAAGCAACAGGAAGTGGACCACATAAATCACTGTGCACAAGCTGTAAAGGGGTTGAGGCGTGCCAAGAGGCACGTTTGTCAAAACTGTCCCGATGATGTTTTCCGAGTACACATCCGGAACAAACACCATCTCTGCAAGATACCATAGGACCTGTCACCATATTTCCTTTACATAGATGCTGAAGGGAGCGATAGTTTAAGTGACCAAATCGCTCATGCCAAAGTTTGCTCACTTCATCATTATGAGCAACAAATACTGAGGGAAGATTTGATGACCCAAAGTTGTGAAACTTATACAACCTTGTGGAATCATCAGCAATACCAGTAGCTAGAATCTGTTTAGGATCTCTTAGATCCTTGATTACAACATCATGAGGTGAAAATTCAACAATTTTACCTTCACCTGAATGAGTTATCTGATATACAGATAGAAGGTTGCAGGATAAGGTTGGAACACATAATACATCATTAAACTGACCATTGTCTAGATGAACAGTTCCAGTCCCTACAACATTAAGAGATCTATCATCACCAACATATATATTTTTGGTGTTACAATCATTTAAAGAAGAAAACATGGCTTGGTTTTTGGCCATGTGATAAGAGGCTCCAGAATCAATGAGCCACTCATGAGAAGGAGAGGAAGAAGATACATTTAATGCATAACCAGACTGAGATGATTGACAACGACATGCAGAAAGTGCCATTCTGGAAGTTGAAGTTGAAGTATGCTCCACATGGATGTTATGTTTCTTCATTGCGGCTTCCAAGGCTTCCATCTTCTTAAAGCATTTAGATTCTAAGTGGCCATCTCGATTACAAAAGTTACAATGTCTATCAGTCTTCTTCCATTTGTTTTTATTGGTCTTATCATTTTGCTGAAATGATCTTTCATTTTGAGGCTGAGTTGGTTTAGGACCATTCTTTTGAGGATATGACTTCTTAGGATTCTTTGAATTTGGTTGCTGCTGGGCGGCTAACGCTTTCGTGGAAGAGTTTCCAAGATTAAGAAGACCAAGGTGTAAGAGTTTTTCTTGTTCTCTTATTAAAGAATCACAAAAAGAGTCAAAGGAAGGGGCCTTGTAGTCTTTTCCTTGACAAATGAAAGCTTCCCTTGTAAAATGGAAGGTGGAAACAAATACAGAGTAGGCTGGTCCCAACTTAGTAAGGATGGAATAAATAAGGTTACTATATTTTTTCTTAACCTTAACACCTTCCAAAAGATATCTAAGGGTCTTGAATTTGGACAAGAAATCTTCAATGCAAGAAAAATTATTAGGATCCAATGTAAGCAACTCATTTTCAAGTTGATGGGCTCTAATTTCATTTTTAATCCCAAAAACTTTAGTGAGTTTTTCCAATGCTTCATGAGGAGTCTCAAGTTCTGCAATATGGAATCTAAGATCAGGAGAAATAGACATCCCTATCAAACCACGTGCTTGATCTTGTCTATTTTCCCATTTTGCAGCCTTGTCTTCATCTTTTGGTTTCTTCTCTTGGTTTGTGGCTATTCTATAGAGACCTTTACTTCTAAGTAAATCTTCCATGTAGGCTATCCATTGGAAGTAGTTAGTGCTGTCAAGAATGACTTGGCATGGACTTTCCATTTTTTTTTTTAAAACTGAAGCTGAAGATGCTGAAAGTAAGTGTTCCAATGGATAGATCTCAAAAAATTAGGCTGTTTTAAAAAAAACGGCTCTGAAAAAGGCTTCCGGATGAAGAAGTTATGGCTTTTTGAAAAAAAATTGTTGAAGTTGCCGGCAAAGTGCGCGAATGAAAAAATCCACCCCCACAAAATGGAGACTTGAACCCAAGACCTCTACTCTCTTAAAATAGCTTTGAACCAATTGATCTATACAAAAAATTTGAGAGAGAGAGAGAGAGAGAGAGGGGGGGGGGGGCCTTGGTTTGCGTGCTTGCCTTGAGAAAGTTCTTTTTCCCTACAAAACACAAAACACAAAACCCAACACGAATATGCAAAGAAAAACGAACCTTGCGGCTCGAAGTTAGCTTTAGCCAAAAAACTAGATATATTAAAAAAATGAACCTTGCGGCTCAAAGTTAGCTTTAGCCGAAAAAATAAATATTTTTCTCAATGTTTCTGATTTTCCGAGATCACACTAAGGTGCAGGGAAAAGAGCATACGCATGAGAAAAATCCTTCCTTTCTGTTTCTGATTTGCCCAGATCGCACAGAGTCGCAGGGAAAAGAGCATACGCAGAAATGAAAGGTATAGATCCGGTTAAAAAAGGCTAAATAAACCGAAACCGAAATAAGCAGAGAGAAAATAACAGTAAACTGCAAATAAACACTGTATACCTCCCGATCTGAAAAATGACGCAGCTAGGGCTACCAAAAACCTTTTCGCGTGAAACGAAAGGGGTTCCTCACTGGAACAGATGCTTCAAACGCAACAGAGCAGTCCTCTCGGCCCGAAAGCAGTCAGAAACAGCAGATCTAGGAAACGACAGTCGGATGCAGTTCTACCGGCTTCAGATTTCGATCACCAACGAACGCAGCCCTCAAATAGCTCCGATACCATGTAGGAATTTACAGGGTAAGTTCTTCAGAAAGAACACCAAAAGGACACCGCTCACAACCAGATCACATATCAATACACCAGTATTTTTGACGTGGTTAAAACCCTCAAAGAGGGAAACAGTCCACGGCCTGCGCCAACGTGGCTACTACAGGCAATTTATTAATCAAAGAATGAAAATTTACATAAGCTTCTATCATGCACGGATTACCCGAACAATGACCCTCCATGCGCTTTAAATAGAACTCATGGACCAATTGGGTGTCAAGCCACGGATCAAGTGTCGGTAATACCGAGGAGAGAATGAACCGTCGGATCACTACATATCATGACCGTCGGATTGTAAGTTACAAAATGTTCAACGGTAAAGAAACACACTTTACCTAACTCTATACCTAACTCTAAACTAGACCAAGTTGTACTTAACTATTTCCTATGTGTCGGAATATCCTAGCATAATAGACCACTTTTCCATTTTGCATAAGGACTCCACCAAGCCCTCCCTTGCAAACATATGTACATACTAGAAACTCTTTTTCTGGATCTGCAATCTCTAGTACTGGTGCATGTGTCAGCAACTGCTTAAGTTGCTCAAATCTAGTCTCACACTCTTCAATCCATTCGAACTTATTACCTTTCCTCTGTAATGATGTGATAGGATAAAAAATTTGTGAGAAGTTCCTAATGAACATCCTATAGTAGCCTACCAGACCCATGAAATATCTCACGTCATCCACACTCTTAGGAGCTACCCACTGCATGATGGCCTTTATCTTCTCTCGATCTACTGCAATGCCCTACTTGGAGACAACATGTCCCAAGTAATGTACCTTAGTCTGAAAGAAACTGCATTTGTTTAGCTTAGCACACAACTAATGCTCTCTCAATAACCTCAACATTGTTGCTAAGTGCTCAACATGCTCTTCCTCATTTTTATAATATAGTAGTATATCATCAATGAACACAATAAAAAACTTATACAAATATGGATGCAACACATTATTCATCAAACACATGAACGTAGTTGGAGCATTCTTCAAGCCAAATGGGACTACAACAAACTCATAATGGCCATACCAAGTCTTGAATGTAGTGTTTTATATGTCATCCTCTTTGATGCGTACCTGATGGTATCTGGATCTCAAGTCAATATTCAAGAACATTGTTGCTCGCTTCAGCTGATCGAGCAAGTCATCAATCCTCGGTAAAGGGTACTTGTTCTTGATAGTCACTTTGTTCAACTACCTGTAAGCAAAGAATAATCTGATGGTATCATATTTCTTCCTCACAAACAAGACCAGTACGCCCCATGGTGATACACTTGGCCTAATGTATCCCTTGTCCAACATATCCTTCAGCTACAATTGTAACTCAACCAACTTAGGTGTGCTCATCCTGCAAGGTTCTTTCAATGTTTGAGCTTCCCCTGGTACTAACTCAATAGAAAATTCTACCTCCCTATGAGGTGGAAGCTATGTAATGTCCTCAGAAAATGCATCCTTGAACTATTGTAAAACCAGGTACTTGTTCAACACATCTACGTCCTCAACCTCCTTACCCTTATCACTAGAAATATGTACTGTAAATAGCTTGCACCCTTTCATGCGGCTAGGCTTTTCTTTCATAGTTGTCACCATCCTAACTGATGTGTCTTTCTTCTTACCTTGCCAGACTCTTGGTTCCCCATTGTCATCAACACACTCAATAGCTTTGTCATAGCAATCAACCTTGGTTCTATGTAAATACAACAAATCCATGCCCAATAACATATTGTATGAACCCAACGGTAAAACATTCAAATGTGTTGTGGTAGGAATACCATTCAAGTGAAATGTGTAAGCTCTTACCCAATGATGAACTCGCTTCTTCGTACCTATATCGAACTGCACTAACCAAGACTCTACATGAAATTCCTTACTCAAGCCACACTTATCCACCAAGTCAGGACAAACATAGCTATAAGTTGATCTAGGGTCAATCAAAATAGAAATAAATTGATCACATAGATTATCATCGATCTCAATGATAGATGTATAATGCTCGGCTTGCTTGTTGTCCACGACTGCATAGATATGAGGAATACTTTGACCTACATCCCCAACATACATTGCCTCTTGTGCATTGTATATCTGAGGTCTACCACTCTGATGTTGCATACAATCTCTCCTAAGGTGGTCTTTGCCACAATTCCAACAATGCATAGGCCCCTTACATTGCTCTTGAGGCCGATGTCCCTCTCCTTTATTTGATGCATTGAACTTCTTAGGTGTTGCAACATTCTCCTTGTTATTTGTACTATGTGGCCTTGCTCGCGTTTTATCCCATTTTCCTTTTTTCTTTACATTACCTCTCCAGTCTATCGTAGTCTCCTTTCTGTGCTTCGATTGCTCATACAAATTCTTTAGCTTTCGAATGGACTCCTCCAGTGATCTAGGCTCATTGAATTCAATCTTGTCTTTGAATGCAATTGGTAATCCACTAATGAACCTTTGAATCTTAGCCTTTTCCTCAGTAAGATAAGGGACATACCTCAACAACTCCAAGAATATTCTAGTGTACTCATCATCTGTCATGGAACCCATCTTTAGTTCATAAAATTCTTTTTCCCTATCATCAAAATACCTTTCTAAAAAGTACTTCTTAAATAGCCACTCAAACTCACTCCATGAAAAATCTTCCTCATTAATACACCTGACATTCTTCACATCTTCCCACCAAATGTCTGCTTTACCTTTAAGACTGAAGGTAGCTACTCTAGATTTCATATTCTATGAATAATCATGCAACCTAAAGAACTTCCTCATGCCAAGCAACCATGCCTTTCCATCCTAGGGTTTCTTCATTTCCCCATCAAAAGTAGGTGTATTTCTTTCTTAAATTCATCTGGAAGATACCCCCTATCACTCTTCCTGTAAGGATGATACCAATGATGATCATAGTGCCTATATGAATCAAAACTAGAATCATACATGTGTTTATCCCTTCTCCTCTCCAAAGCATCCAAATATTTACCATCTCATATGGCATCAAATCTATCTAACCTATTTCTACTACGAGACCTGCTACCATATGCCTCATTAGTTTTTTCCTCCTCCTCATGACTGATCTAGAGTGGTCTTTGGCGCTAATCCGACAAGCTCTAAAGTATGACTGCAATTACCTCTATTAAATTTTCTTGTGATAGTATGATTCTATCATTATCCACCTTACAACTCTTGATCTCCTCCTTTAAACTTCTTAGTGTCACTGCCAAGTCGGAAGAGTTCCCAACACCATATTTCTCTTCAGATTCGTAGGGAGAGTCTCTGTAGTCAACCATCTTGCTATCCATTTTATATTTCTTCCTGCAAGGCATAATATGTCAGATAAACCAATCACAATAAATCACGTACCTTAGCATAACTTAGGGAGTATACCTTATCTGCAAGATTTCCAAATCAAAATAATACATGTATAACATAATCATAACATCATATAGACATACGCAAGTAAATGTATCAACTCATAAACACTACTCTAACTAGGGTCCAGTCATCAATGCAAGGACATATCAACAATGCATGTTATGACCTCATGAATGACAACAATCATTATTCCATTGTACACATTGCCACATGCAACTAGTAGTATGCATAAGCAAAGCCAAACCAACTGCAAATATGCATAACCACATGTAATCGAACATATTCAATCAATTCTTGTAATCAACCTACAAGACTGATGCATGTATGATGTAACCAAAATATTCAAAAACGTAACGTAACATACAAGGATGTAAGTAGGTACCATGAAATCGACATGTAAGCGACATGAAATCCATAAATAGTCAGTCACATACTCAATTCAAACACATTTCATAAAATCAATAACAAATTCTCCATGATAACCATACTAAAACCCTAATCCAACATCAAGCAAATGTAACAATATATAAGTGTAAGAGACACACATGCAACTGACAAGCATGCATGACCAACACATAGCCCATCTAGTCTGAGGGGTGAACCATGCTCTAATACCACTCTTTAACACCCTCCTACCACATCTACTCAAGCAACCGACCAGCTAGGGTAAATATGCGACGAGAGGCCCCTATGATATGATTCAACCTCCTAAGTCATATTAAGGTAGTGGAATAGACAAACGCACACCGTACATACAACCAACATCATCAACGAAACCCTCAAAAGACAAGTCAGCCACTTAAGCAACTTGTCCATGGGTCCCACTATTGTCTTAGGTCTCTTGGGCCATAGTCACTCTCATGCTATGGGAAAGGGAGCAACCAACAACCTAAAGTCACTCTCACATGCCTACCTACTAGCGACTATGGACCAGAATTGTCAGTTTTGTGCTAATGACTCTGGGATTTGAGCCACTTTTTCAGGCCTAGAGCCCAAGTGACTGCCCAAAATTGAATCATCTCTTCAGATCACTAATTTAACATGGAAATGGAAGAATTCAATCAAATACTTGTTCAAGGCCTTAACGGGACCCCTACTAGCCAGGACAGGCATTTCGTCAAACATATCATCGACATGTAATCTGTAGGTGTAAATAATAGAGTTAAATGTAGGGATCTCATACTTATCTCAGAATCATTTAGAACCATTGTTCCCTCATTCCATTTGTTGCATCATCATATATTAGGTCATTATCACATTATCCATTCACATACAAGTAAAAAAATGCTGAGAGACATACATAGTTGCTGTCATAAAATGTGTATATAACCAGCAAAATAGGAACAGCCATCAAATCCATAAATACATCAGTACCTTTACACATGGAAATCAAGGGAATGGATTTCTCATTAATTAATGCAATTAACCAACCGGAGATAGGCCTACCAAGTTCCACCCAACCATAGAATGATTGAGCCCAAATCTCTCTTCAGCCATTCACCCCCTTGCCATATTCCAAGCATGAATGTGGGATCTCATCGAACACATCAATCAAAACTCATCCAAGGCTTCCATAGGCCATCCACCTCAACCCATCAAACAATGGTTCCACCTAATGGTTGAACATCACAAAACCATCATCAGATATGTCTCCATCCTAGCCATCCAGGGCTCTAGAGAATTTTTTCCAACCAAGGCTCCAGGACTAGTAACTCAACCCACAACTTTCGTCGGGCTCCAGGGCATTTGTCCAACCAAGGCTCCAGGACTAGTAACTCAACCCAAGTTGTTACAGGTCTCTAGAGCATTTGTCTAGCCAAGGCTCTAGGAACTAATAACTCAACCCAAGCTAAGGAAACATGAGAAACAACCAAAACAAAAAAATGAAAATAGCCCATAATCACCATGGCTATCTAGGAAATGGAAAGGCTATCCAATCCACTGTCAATCTAGGAAATCCTCCATGCCAATGGCAGATCATGACCAAGAATCGACATGCATATGTCATGCATGTCCAAACTAGTGAAGAAATCATACATGCAACTCGATACCTGTAAGAAAATTTAATGTAGCTTTTGATGTTGATGCCTTCTTGCACTTTCCTACTCTTCCTTTTCCTTCTTTCTCCAAGTCTAATCCAAGTATGCCAAACCCACCAAGAGTGACCCAAGAAAACTCTAAGCATCCAAGAGTATGAAGAGAGAGAATAATGAGAGAGAGCTCCAACACTGAATGGAAAAAAGGTTACAAACTGATCCTCATAAGCCTTTTTATGAATGAGGCCTCTATTTTCTTCATTTTCCATTATTTTCCTTCATTTTATTCCTCACATGAAACATGTGACCTTTAACCTCCATTTTCTCCTAATTTCCATTATTTTCATAAATAAATGTGCCAAAATGCATTTTAATGCCTTAACCATTGCCTTTGCCAATTTCCTTAGCCATAAAGAACCAAATGAACACCCCCTAGGATGTCTTTCCCAACATTCAACTTGGAATAAGTGTCCCAATCATCCGAGGTTATTGTTTTTAATTTTATTACATGGAATTTTCACCAGGATTGTTACATTATGTACAACTATATTATACAAATCATTTGTGCCAAATGGAGAGAAAGGAAGGAGCTCCAGTTGTGTATCTATTGGAATAGGTGAAGGTCGTGTGAGATAGCACCCAAGGTCAGTTTCCAAAAAGTAATTAGCAAAAATTAGATCTGCGAATGCAACTGGCTCAATTTTCTGGTCCATGCCCATGCTCTTAACATTTAGAACAACATTCGATCTTTGTGTAGACTTAGTTAGTTGGCTATTTTTGTTATTGTTGTTATTGAACTTATTCAAGAAGTTAAACTTTAGGGGCTTGTTTCTGATAGTGGTCTCGCTTGTCCTTTGTTTCAGTTCTGCCAATTCATTGGATGGATTCTTGATAGTGTGATTCAAGCTTTCCAGATCAGTAGCTTCTTTATCCTTTTCCTTGTTTGAATAGGCCTGAGACCTTTTTCCTGTCTCCTTGGAGTCTTTGGATGATTCATCATCAACAATGACTCTTATTTCACGCAAGTCCTTCTCACCAGCAATAGCTTCTTTGAAATTTTGAGCCAAAGTCTCTTTCACCACTCTCTTTACAAATTGTGATATGTTTTTTGGCAAGGCATAATTATAGTAATCAACCATGATGGAGGCATGAGGTGTCATACCAGGAGAAAATTGGTTCAATGCCCAATTGAACCTCTGATTAAAATAGTTGACCTTTTCTTTTTCCCCCATCTTCAAGTTCCCTAACTCTTTTAATAACATGGCTAGAGTTTTGTCATCAGTGAACTTTTCCAGGATCAATTTTTAAACCCCCTCCAATTCTAAATTGAATTTGCAGGAAGACTATGATACCAAGCAACCACTCTACCATCTAAGGTACAAGGAAAGATTCTACATTCAACATCATCATAACATACCTCGAGCATTTGCATGTGTAGATATAAATTATCCAAATGGTATTCTGCTTTGATCACCTTGTGAGGGTTATATTTCATTAATAGCTTTTCCAGGTGTCTTGGCATCTTATGTAAAATACCCAAAAGGGAAAGTGATGTCTTGGCACGTTATGTAAAATTAGATTCTGAAGAAGGGGAAAGTTTCAGGCTTCCCAAGTGTGTTATGCGCCCAAGGCAAATAGGGATGGCGCAGGGCACACTCCTAAAGGCTGAAGGTTGAGGCTTCATGCCTTTGGGGTGTGATCATGTGCTTAAGAGGCCTCAGGAAGGGCACAGGGCACACTCTTGAAGGCTGAAGGTTGAGGCTTCGTGCCTTCATGGTGCGACAATGCGCTCAATTCAATTGTGCATGGCACATGGGGGAAGGCTAAAGGGCTAATATTCGGGTCTTCAAAATGCACCAGTGTGCTCAATGAGGGTGCACTTTTTTTAGTCAAAGGATTGCTCTCAAAGAAGACTTTGTCACTTTTTGAGGGTGCAGTTCGGAATAGGGACGGGGCATCGTGCTTTTGGAGTGTGCCCAACTTTCTAAGATGGTGCAGGGTGCACTTTTGAATAGTGAAGGGTCACCCATCAAGGATTTTGAGTGCACTCATGCGCTCTTGGCCTTGATGGGATCATTTTGCAACCGAATTTTTTTTAAGATCGGATGATTGGTCAAGAGATGAGAAAGATGAGTTCTAGACATTAAACCATGTGGAACACATACTAACTCATCAAAAACTCATCAATAAAACTTAAACAAGCTTGATCAACAATGAATATACATCAAAACGCCACTTTGTGCACATTTCCCAAGTACAAACGATGAAGTGTGTGTGACTGCGACCCAAAAGTGTCGCTTTACAACAAGAAAGGTGTTGTGACCATGAAATGCATATAAGGATACTTGAATTAATGTGACGACACTTGAGAACACTCAAAACATATGAGACAACACAAAACGACACTTGACGACCAAGGAGACACTTGACACAGTAATGAATTAGACTCCAAAATTAGAATGTAGTAAAAAAAATTAGGGTGTTGTAGTAGTGATAGCAAGTTCGCAGATCCAAAGTCTCACTTCTTCTACTTGAATTTTTACTCACTCTTGGCAGCATATCGGTATGTTGCACTAAGCAAGGAGATGTCTAGGAAATACATTTTCTCCTAAATGGATTTGTGAAAGCAACCGAGGTACTTGATCACCAAATGTTTCTCATAATATTTGATACCCAACTTTTTTTCCCAATGTAGTCCATTGTATGTACTTATATTCATAGCTCTTGATAGGGTAATATTATTCCTTTATGGCATCTCAGAAATATTTCCAAGTGGGGGCAGCTAAAAACAGTGAGGATTCTCTTGCATCCTTCTTCTTATACTAGGTTTCCCACTAGTCCTTGACATGGGGAGTAGCTTTGAGGAGTGCAAAAGTAATCTTCTCCCTATTTGAAAAATCATGAACCAAAAAAAAATCTTCCAACAGATTTAACAATTTATCTATGACATCTGCTCTTTTCTGGCCTTCAAATATGGGAATGTCAAAGTTGACTTGTACCTTAAAGGAAGTGTCACCTCCAAGGTGGCAACTAGATTAAGATGTGTCATCTATGGATATTCGCTGAAGGATTTGGGAAAAGTCATCCATCATCGCGTTCCTTTGTCGCACAAGGTCCTCTTCGAGCAATTTTTTGAAAGGATCTCCTACTCCCTCATCTCTATTTTATTCTGCCATGGGAGGCAATTAGGATCAATGAGGTTGTCCTGGAAAAGGTTCAACCAGTTCAACCCCTAACTCCTTATACACCGACCTCGTTGGGGATGTTAGCTTTGCTATGCAAATGGATTAAAAATTGATTCAAAAAGCTCTCAAAGGCTGCAAATATGCTTACAGTCATGCCCAAAATGCATGTTCGCTGTTCAAATCATCAAGACATGACAAAAGCTGCCCACTGATCAAAGAGGTTGCAAAAGGGAAGCCCTCTAGAGGGCAGAATTACACTATCGGAAGGTGAAAATACCCAAAAAATCACATAAAAACCAAGATTGTAGGCTTATGAATCCGCATCAACCTCAGCCGTCGGATCTGGCCGATCAACGGTCCAGGTCGCGACGGCATATTGCAAGTCGGAGTAGGCAGAGGCAGTGACATGATACATTACCGATGAGCGATCGCCGATATCGCTTTGGCGTATCGCTATCGGCGATAACAAGGGGATGGGCCTTTAACATATATCAGCGATCGCCAATGGGCTGGACCCGACGGCGTTATGAGTTATTTTTGATAACTTATCGGGTCCGCTGTGAATATCGCTATTGGCGTTTTCTGAGGGGCGGGGCCTTTACATATAGCATGCCTCCGATCCGATGGGACGGACCCGATGACACTATAAAGGATTTTTCATAATATCTCAAGTCCGCGCGGGGGCCATTTTCATCGTATTTTGTGTGTTGTCAATGTATAAGGAAATACACAGGAAGCCTTAGCGAATGCCGATAATGATGAAGCCCGGACCCGAAAGGGTCCGGGAAGTGAAATACATATATTTTCAGGTCTGTCAAAGTCGATTTCCTCATGTTTTGCAGCATTGTTCATGAATTTCCAAATATAAAGAAAAGCAAGGGATCGACCGGCTGCGATATGCGACTGTGACCCGAAAGGCGGACCCGATAGAAAGTTATGCCATGTTTGAGGATGTTCGAAGTCCGAGTGAAACAGAAATGGGCAGGATTTAGCAGTGTCGCAGCGTTTTCGCTGTTTATGACCCAGACAGACACAATAACAGAAAAGAAACATTCACAGCTATTGCCTGAAAAGGACCGGTGCAGGGATTTCATAAGAACGGGAGCCACTCCATTACAGGGTCAAGCGGCAAGCCATCCTTGAAGGAACCGTGCAGTTATGTTATATACCAGAAGAAGGATTCGGCGGAGGGACAGCGGCCGGCAAACAGAACCCAGAAAGGGAAGGGGAAGGGCCACTACACGCCTCAACCCAAATCAAATGAAATCATGGAGCATTAACGGCCCTGCCAGTGCAGCAGTCATCCTAACGAACATAATGGGGCATCTTTGGCACGAGGGAGCTCCTATGCATCACAGCAGGCTGCCCAAAATATCTGAGTATGGTTATTTCTCTGTCAGAAGAGGAAAACCGCCGAGCCATGCCTACCTATTAAGGGAATCAATTAGTTAAACAAGACAGAAGGATAGATTAAGACACCTGAAGCCTCAAAAGGCTGAGGACCACTGTAAACAAGCTATAAATAGCTGAAAACAAGATGTAGCAAGGGTTCAACTTTTGGAGATTATTCCTTCTCTGTTTTCTCAAGCTTCTCATCTGTAGTCTTTAGTAATACAAGCTTCTTTTGCTGCTACATGTTTAATGTCCATTTCTCTTCTGTTCTATGCTTGCACTTGAACAGTTTGTTCAGGTTTTCTGTGTGTTTGAGGCCAGATAATTGTCATCTTATCTCTGCTTTGATATATTAGATTTGCAAGCTTCTTTGCTGCCTATGGCTAGCCATCTATATGTGTGATTATATATGCATCTGCCGGTATAGTCAGTAAGTTCATTTGCTGTCTGTAGCTAGCCATTCGTATAGGTCCATGTATGAAACCTGCTGGCATAGTCAGTGTTCTCCATCTATCCATTAAATCTACAAACTATTAAGCATTAGCAGTCTAAAGCCTTGTGTTATTAGGGGTGTTCATGCATGCCTTGAGTGTTAATAGAGCTGAAATGGTTATCCAACTTGATCCACACCATCTTTCATTCCAATATTTCAGAGAACAATATTAAAAATTATATGTTACCAGGCATCTCTGATTTACAACCTCGGAGAGTTTCCTGGATTGATAACAGGGGACATGCATAGAAAAATAGAGAAAGAGAATATCACTCTGATTCCACCGATCCAAACTTATGCAGGAATGAAATAGAATAAAAATATAAACATAAACATGGATATGCAGCAAAAATAAATCTTCATTTCATTAATATCAAAGAATTGAAAGATGCTTACATACATAATGGAAATAACCTAGCTTGGGCGATGGTAGCTTATCTCTTAGAAGAGATGTAGTGGCTACATTCCTTTGAACTGTGTTACAATGAGGCTCAGAGGCCTATTTATTATCAAGAAACAATGGACAACCCTAAACATTCAAAAATTTAACCCTAGGAGATGAAGTGCCAAAATTGTGGGCCCTGTTGGGGTAAATTGGTACATCAACTTCCTGGGGTCATAACTTTGGCATACGATCTTCATTTGATGCATATGGTACCTCGTTATAAATATCTATATGAGGACTACAACTTCAACTACAAATGTTTTTGACAATTGGATGTTTTATCATCTTCCAAAAAATGTCATTTAGGGCCTCAAAACCGCTCCAGAAGTTCAAGACCCGAAAAACTGCCAAAAATAGTAAATTATGCTTCAATTAAGGAAACTAAAATAAACAATGGTGGGGGTCCAAGTGGAATGGGTGGGTGGCCACAAATATCCACCTAGATTAAATATGCCCTAGCCTAGATCTTATATTATTCCATGTGTACTTGTGTGTGACCAATTTTATGTCCATTAGCCGGAGTTGTTGGATGGGGTCCTCCATATTTTCCTCGAATTGGTCTCATATTTGAGAGCCCCAAGATTTCTCAAATTTATGCAGGGTTGTATTAAAATCCCCCCTAGAATACAGTTTGAGCTATTGTTACACAATATTTTTCCATACCTCCTGTTCACTTCTTGTTCCATATCCCGGAGTGTCAAAACGTTGACTATTATGCAGCATATCTATCATGATATACAGACCAAAGCCTCCCTGACGAATCAAGGGAAAACTGCCCTAAATCCCTTCTGAATAAGTTTGCCTAAAAATTTATGGAATCAACGCATTTTTCTCCACTGCTTTCCCATGCTGATGGCAAGTTTCTCAATTATACACTCACGCTAAACCTCTTCTTGCAGTTTTTCCCAAACTGGACGAGAAGCTTCGCTCACTAGAACCTTTGGGAACAATGAGATGGATATTGGTTGTTGTTGATATGTTTTATTTCTCTCATTTGGGCCTCTTGATCTTATCATCATGGGTTTTCAATGCGGATCTTCCTCTCTCTCTTTTGGATCCCTAACTCCTTCTCCCTTCCATCCCAAAATGGTTGGTCATTGATTGTTGCATCCCTACATTAAGATTATGGTTACGTCTTACCCATTCTAGATTGGAGAAGGAGTGCTTAAAGAATCATTTCTTGGACTTGGAAATCCACCAAAAGGAGGTCTCCAACATCAACGCATAGGTTGTATGATTCCATTTTTAGCTTATAAATATATACATCTAATCTTCACTTTCCATAATTGTGTAAATGTTTATGTTATTAGCTTAATTTTCCTTGATCTGTTAAGTAGCTTATGTTTGATGTATGCCATATATGCTCTTGTATCTTTCATAGTACTTTGATCTTCCTTACAGCTACCCAGACGTGAAGAACAACTAAGGATCAAGGCCTGGAGCAAAAGATTGAAAGCCATATCGAAGGATCAAGTGATTACCATCAAAGCAAGGTAGGTTTCTTCTTCTCTCTACATTTGTCGAACATAAGCTAGGAAAGTGTATGTTAGTTTGTTAAATTTGTTGCTAGGCCCACTCAATGGGCTAGAGGGATCGGCTTTGTCCACAGAGGGGATTTTCCTTCACAAAAAAATGGCAACTCCACTGGAGAATCTATAGCTTTTTCATTCTCCTTTCTCAACTAATCTCTTGATCATTTTGACCGACCATCGTTTTCTTGATTAGTATGGGTTTGTATAGGTATGCACAATCACTGGTTGCTATCTTAGAGTGCTCAATCTGGAAGTTTTGAGTAAAATTCTTTTTATTCTTTTCCTTATTCCTCGCCTAGTGCTCTTTTTTCTCTGACAATTGCACTGCTAACACACTTTATATTAAAATAGTTGCATTGATCCCCTGTTCAATGCCAGTTTGGGCATAATAGCCACGATGAACCCTGAGATTGGAAAAAACCCAGGGTTTCTTTGTCAAACCCCAGTGTCTTTGAGCCCCTGAGGTCTTTTTTTCTCCTGCATGACTGGATTTGTTGATGTTTTAATCAATTACCTTATTTTATTAGCAAATTCTGACTTCTTTGAACCTTCAAGTGTTTGAGAGAAATTAGATTAATTTTGCGGTTTATAGGTCGTTTGATTGTCACTTTCCGCTTGTGAGTGTCTTTGGGTCTCTGGTTTGTTGAATGATTAGATATGTTCATCTAGTAAAATCACTTGAAAAATTGATTTACATTGGTCACTTCGATTTGTCTTGTGAAAAGTTGTTTTTCATGTGTACTAGGTCATCTTTCATTTGAAATCCATCTTTGTCATTTAGCAAGCTTAGATTACATTGTTTGGTTTGAAAATTGAAATGAGTATATTTTCTTATCTATTCGAAAGAGAAAGTGAAAGACATTTTCATTGAGTGCTTTTGAAGTTGGTGTTACTTTGATTGATTCCTTTTTTGCATTAGGAGTACTTTGAATCAAAATCTTCATTTTTTGAAGCATAGTTGCATGTAAGCATCTGAAATCAAAGAGAACATCATATAGGTAAAGTGAATATTAGTAAACTAAAAGTCATTTATGCTTTCAATAGATCATATATTCATTAGTGAATGTGAATTTTAGTTTTTCTCTTGCATTTTTCATTTGGAAAAGTTAGTGGAGGTGTAAGGCCCTATCCTAGGGTCTTCTAACATATCTATTTTCTCTAGGAATTAAATGAAATAAGAGGCAATATTTTACTTCTTTACCAGACATTTAAACAATGATAATTTTATCCTTTCTTTCAAGACCTTTAAACAATGATAATTTACCATTTACATGCTAATTCCTACAACTTATAGTGAACATTTCATTTTAATAATAAATTTAAATGAGTAATATATAGATGAATACCTATACTGGTGGATGGTGGAGATTCCTTTGAGCTCCTGCTGAACGCTCCTCTTTGACTAACCCAACTAGATTTACCTCCCAGCCAACTAGGAAATAATTCCTAGCCCAGGAAACCTCCACAGGTTCCATAGCCCTCCAAGCCCAAGTCCAACCAAATGTAGTGTGTGTGTCCAAGATGAATGATCCAGACCAAGATGAACAATATTTCCCTCCTCTCAACAACCCAAGAAACCTCCACATGTTCCTAAGGTCTCCAAAAATCACAGCAAATCCTAAAATCACAACCAACCCAAAAATCATAAGTAAGACCCCACATCCCCTTTTCTCCCTTCCCCCTTCCCTTTTTATACCCTCCCTCTCTTCTCCATCTCAACCACCTCTCATTAATCTCATTAACTTGTCATCCATCCTTACAATTGACTTCTCTTCTCCCAAGTAAAGCTGGGAGTACATTTGGAAATGTGACATGAATATAAAATTGGGAAATTAATGGGAGAAGACCATGTCTTCTCCCAAGTAAATCTGAAAGTACATTTGGGAATGTGAGATGAATATATATATATATATATATATATATAGATATATATAATGATTATTAAATGGAGAGGACTATGTCTTCTCCCAAGTAAATGTGTGGGTACATTGGGGAATGTGAGATGAATATATATATATATATTGACAATTAGTTGGAGAGAACCATGTTTTCTCTTAAGTAAATGTGAGGGTACATCGGGGAATGTGAGATGCATATATATATATTGATAATTAGTTGGAGAGGACCATGTCTTCTCCCTAGTAAATGTGAGGGTACATTGGGGAATGTGAGATGAATATTTATATTATTTGAAATAATGGAAGGAGACCATATGCTACCTAAGATTCAATTTGAGAAGGTAAGTTGGGAATTTGAATAATAGAAATCATGAACTTTATATTAGACCAATATTTCTCAATATTTTCAGATAATGTAAACATTAATAAAATTTGTAGGATAAGATTTAAGTGGGGCATTACATACACCCCTCCTTCAGAAAACTTCGTCCTAAAGTTAGAATGAAAAGATACAAGGAGTTCGAAAGCATAGCAAATCAAAGAGAGTTATAGCAATAAAATTTGATAAGTTAGACAATGACATTACTTCCCATCAAGAGTCTCTAACTGATCTATATCCTCCTATCCATCCTGACCTACTTCCGTTCCCACCCTATCTAACCTCTGTTGCTGTATCAGTGGCAACGACCATACTAACCACTGATAAAACCGACATGGTGGAAGCATTGACTACATCGACCTAACTTTCCCAGCAGGCAACTGGCAATCATCATCACACGTCTAGGGAGCATGTCCATCACTGCCCTCCCATGATTCTAGGTTTCAGAGGATACACGGTGGTAAATGCCTCCACCCATCCCTCACAACTAGGATCAACGCCCTAACACGGACCACACTACAGAGCTGGTTGGACTTGTCATCGAATAATCCAGTTAGGTCATCTTGCCACCTGTCATTCGCATTTTACTTGTGTCATAAGAGTGCATATCAAGTAGATACCAAATGTAATAGAATAATGTACATTATACATTCCTCATGAGATGTCTCGACCTTCCCTCAATGGAAGAGTAGATCTCAGCTTATCATATAGTTCCCTTCCCCCTGTTAGTGTTAGTGCCTTCACCCTGCCATCAGTGATCAAAATCTTCTCTTTTGCATTTCATAGTAGGAGTCCCATACTGATGAATTTGCATTCCATTAGGTCATGGATTCACTAATGGTAGGGTTTACTTCAATTTTCCCTCATGATCTGTACTTGTTGATCCTCTTCCATATATTTCAGTCATGGCTCATGTTCCCTTTGCAATTCATTTCATTAGGTCTTAGGGTTTGGTCTCATTAGGTTTTAGGGTCCCACCATGGTCAAATCCAATAATTACATGCCAATAATGATCAACATGGACATGAGGAGGTGAATAATGATTAGCAAAGCCATAATTTATCATTTTGAAAGCCTAATGTAGTTCTCACCTCAAAACTTGTTTTGAGGTGAACACAGAGTATTTTGTTTTTATCTTCATTTCTTATGTAATTTTATGTTTCCATATGTAATATTGGTTGCCAGCTGCTCCTAAGCATGCAATGATGTTCCCAAGCACTGCCACTGCAAAAATCAAGTCATCATGAGCACTAATTCACCTATAAAAGCAAAAGAGAAACAAACACTAAAACCCTAAATTCCTCTCCCACTGAGCTAGGGTTGGCTATGAGAGAAAAGATATCTGAGTAGAGAGGGAATAAGGGATATCAGAAGGTATGAGGACATTTCATATCATCAAACATCAGGTCTCCATCATTTGTCAAGAAGTCATTCCAAGGAACAAGCCATTCACCACACATAAGGGACGATTTTTCTTCAAACTGTGTTTCTGAGCAAGAAAAGATGAATTTGACAAACATGAGAGGTTTTTTTCCATCATTGACCCAAGAAGAAAAATTTCTTTCAGTTTTTACACAAGTGTCATGGTTTTAGAGAAATTTCAAAAATACAATTGCCTCAAGAGAGTTAATGCACCTCTGGAGTGACCTTGGTAAAATCAATTTTTTCTCCTAGATGGAATTCCAAAATGACTTTCTTGATGAGTCAGCTAATAAGTGGACACAAAGTTCTTTCCAATTAGCTATCATGAGCTCAATTTGGAGTTGAATAAGACCTTCAAAATTTGACTTCAACAACACTATGCATTTTGACAGCATCATTCTGCACATTTTGACCAGTCTTGGGAGATTGAGCTTTTGACAGGGCAAATGAAATCCAAATTGAAAAATTCAAGATGTTCTAGAAAGTAGACTCGACAAGATTTTCAATGCGCTATCCCATGACTAATTTGGATACAAGTAAGGTAGTCAAACGTTATCTTTAATGTGGCACTGTGCTTTTGTCAGGGTGGCACTGCGCTTTTGACAGTGGCGCTGCACTTTTGGCAGGAGAGCTTAAAAACCCTCAAAACTTCAAGAAACTTCAAAATTTCTCTCTCTTACCTTCATTGCAAGTAATTTTACCTCCCTCACTTCAGTTTTGGTTTGCAAATCAAACTTTTAAGCATCATTTCCCATGGTAAATATGAAACCCTAAATTTGCCCCTAGTATGCCTAAAACCCTAAACCCTCATTGTTCCTCCTATCACCTATCACTACAACTCTAAAATCTTTCCCTATCCCTATTTCCCTATCCCTTTATCCCTTTATCCTTATTCCATATCATTCCTATCCCTTTATCCCTCTTCCCAAAGGGCAATTTCTCAAACAAAACAAGCCCTCCCTTTCATTTTTATCATTCCTACTCCCTCATTCATTTTCCAACCCATAAGGTCATCTCCCATCCCCTCACTCCTAAATCACTCCTTCCATACCTTCTCTAGGGGTACATAACTTCAAAACTTAGTAAACATGGACAAGGAAGACCTTCCAGCAGTGCTCAGGTGAAGACAGATGAGAAGGCCAAAGAGACTAGAACTGCTGAGATACCGGTGTTCTTGACATATTAGAGAGAGTCAAGGAAGTTGTTTGTAGTTGCTAGGCAAGTGTTTGCTCCACAAGATGTGGAAGGGGCCTTGCCTTCGTCACCAGTCCACAGGCAAATGTTATCTCCACAAGGTGTGGAAGGAGCTTTGCCTTCATCATCTACAAAACAAGTACAAGTTTAGCAGTTGAGCAAAGGCAAGGAAAAAGTGCAGGAGGAAGATCTTGGTGATGAGGAGGAAAGAGATTTTGATCTGATTGAGCATGAGGAGCCACAACAACACTTTACTCATCATGGAGTTGGCATCATTGACTTGGAAGCTCAGGATGAAGAAACTATCAAGGACATCATCATTCAAGAAAGGGAAGCTCATACACAAGCCTTGGCAGAAAACTTAGAGAGAGACAAGTTCATCATCAAATATTTAGAATAGGGAAACAAACAAGTGAGTGACAAGCAAGTCCTCATGGAGCTGCAAATGATCAAAGCAAACAGGAAAATGGCTCAAGAGGCTCATGTCACATTTACTCCTATCGAGCAAGAGATTGAAAATTATAGGGAAACTTGGCTTGAGAGGGTCAATATACATCTTGAAGGACTAATTGAGAAGGCCAACAGGGATAAGAAAATGCTTCGACACATGGCTTACCATTACATGACCCGCAACAAAATTTGTAATATGAGAATTGGGACGCTGAAAGCTAGGTTGAGGAGAGACTTAGAGGGAAAAAAAGAGAAAGATAGGTTGAAAACGTTGGTTGAAGCCTCCTTAGCCCATCAAAGTACTTGATGGTGGTGCTCCATGCCAAATTTGGGCAAATTTTTGCATTTTTTAAATTTTGAAATTTTTAACACAGAAATTTTCCCAAAAGCGTAGCGTCACCGGTGTTGTGATTTTCCCTGAGGCATCCATTGGACAAAAGGTTAAAAGTTTTGGATTTAGAATGATGAGGACATGCATCCTGCAAATTTTCAGAAGTTTTGGAGCAGAGGTTCACCAAAAGGTCCAAAAACTACCAAAAAATGACCTTTCTGCCTCTTTTTGGACACACAGAAGTAGTCTCGGGAGATTCAATTTTTGAGGGGGGAAATGACCTCCAAATTCAAATATTCCAGGTGTTACAGTACTATACTTGAGGACCTTTCCAATGAGCTATCATGGGCTCAATTTGGATTCCGGGAAGGCCTCCAAACATGACCTGTAATTTGCGCTATGCTTCTGGCCAGTGACGCTACGCTTGTGGCCCTTTTTGCTCAGTGAACCAAAATTCACCAGTTTTGACTGTGAATTAGATTTCTCTCTCCTCATGGATTATTTTACTCATGTAATTGATGACATGGCATGTAAATGTAATAGTAAAATAGTGTTAGAGTGTAGATTCATTAGTTATAGGTGGTTTTGAGGCAAATGAATCTGTTTCTACCTTTTTAGAGGCAAGTTGTTTGACTGCCTATATTCCAATTCTTAGTTGGGAAATGGTTGAAACAACCCCTCTTCTCATGGATTCGACCTCTGAAGGTCAGGATGAGTAGTTTAGATTTCTATATTATGTGTTTTCTTGGTCATTTGGTGGGTTTGGATTCAGCTGGATGCTCATGTACTGAACACTTATCATTTTGTAGAAATTTTAGCAGGAAACTAATAAAGTTGTAGCTATTTTTATGGGATTCCTGTGGTATGGCCTTTAGCATGTGTTTCTTCTTTTGTTAATATTTTCTCCTGTTATTTATGTATGCCTCTTTCATATAATTGCTTCATATTGGTTGTTTTCAAGTCACATAGGTGGAATACATTAGGTTTCAATGCTCTACCTTGGGAAAACACAAGTATTTCATGTTTTCTTCTGTTTAGGAAGGATTCTTGACTTGCTCAGGCCCTTCTTAGCTCCTCACCAGTCTAGCCTTTCACCCCATCAAGCTTAAGGTGTTGAAGATCATACCTACCTTTACCCATAGAATCCCCTGCGATTTTGACTTAGTTTCCTAGACCCAAAGTTGCTCAGCTCCTCCTAATCTGGCAAAAAACACCAACAAATTCAATCAAACCTTTTGAGCTACTATACCTATCATAAAATATTGTTCCTGATCCAGTCATCTTGACTGAGATTCATAAGGTGGGAGCCCTCTCTCGACCTAGTAGGGCTAGCTACTAGGTTAAGCTTGGTTTATGGTTACCCTAGAATTGCCTCCCTTCAGCTTGAGGTCAATGTAGGCGCTAACACCCCCTGCGGGTTATCTCTCATTCATGCATTTATATAACAACAAGACATATAATCGTCACATTACTAAGTCTAGTATCCATGTGTCAATCTGGGAATTCTCACTGGAATTAAATCATAAATTCACTAAGTCATTCATTTAAATAAATCATATCCACTTGAACTATATATGAACCAAAATAGTTCTGATAAGTTACGCACTAGATAATCCGTCAACAAGTAAGTCATACATTAGGTCATACATCAAAAATTTTCATCATCCAAATTAAACCTAAGTAGTTTCATGTGTTCAACCAAATGCATCAATATTACATAATGTTCATAAATAAATAACACTGCAAAATAGAACCTTAACATAGGTAGTTGTCTAAGTCAAAAATAGGCATCATAGATGCTCAAAAAGTGAGGGGTAGTCATGACACATAGCCTTTGCATCCTCCCAGGTAGCAGATCCTGGGATATCCTTGTCCCACTGGACCTTAACTTGGTCCATTGTGTGACGTCTGAGCTGTCGAACCCTGCGGTCCAATATGCGTAATGGTTCGACCACTACGGTTCCCATGTGCAAGACCTACAATTCCCTCCAATCTAGTTGTGAGATTCATCAGAAACATAATGTCGTAAAATAGACACATGAAAAAAATCATGAGTTTTATGCAAATGGGGCGGCAGTACAAGATGATAGGCAACTAGTCCAATCTTCTCCTTGATCCTAAAAGGTCCTACGAATCGAGGTGACAACTTCGTCCCCTTCCCAAACTGAATGGTGCTTTTGTTGGGCCGGATACGAATAAAAACTTAGTCCCCTACTTCATAACTGCGATCAATCATATGTGAATCTGCATAACTCTTATGTCTATCATGTGCTTCCTTTAACCTTTGTGGAACCTGCTTTACCTGTTCTTACATTTCTTGAACTACTTCAGGGCCAATTATTACTCGGTCCTCCAACTTTTCCCAACTCAACAGTGTCCTACAAGGCCTTCCATATACAGCTTGATAAGGAGGCATCCCGATTGAACTGTGATAACTGTTATTATAGGCAAACTATACCAATGGTAAGTACTTTCCCACTGAGTCTGATTATCCATGATGTACATCCTAAGCATGTCCTCCAGAACCTAATTTACTCTTTCATTCTACCCATCTGTATCTGGATGATATGCAGTGATCAGGTTCAACTGAGTCCCTAGTGCTGACTGCAAACTTGTCCAAAACCTAGATGTAAATCGGGACTCTCTATCAGAAATGATCTTGGTGGGCAACCTGTGTAGTCGAATAACTTCATTTACAAACACTCACACCACATCTATAACATCGTAAGTGTCTCTTACTGGGATGAAATGGGCACTTTTGGTCAATTTATCAACTATAACCAATATAACATTGTGCCTTTGTGAAGTGAGTGGTAAACCCACCACAAAATCCATGGAAATTACTTCCCATTTAGACGTAGGGATTTCATGAGGTTGTAGGATTCCTACTGGATGGCGATGATCAACCTTCACTCACTGACATTCAAGACATTTGGCTAAAAACTGGACTATGTCATGCTTCATGCCTGTCCAAAAGAAGAGCTTCTTTGTGTCAGCGCACATCTTCTTTACCCCAGGATATGCAAAATAGAGTGCTCTATGAGACTCCCAGAGGTTGGTTTCTCTTATACCCCCTTCCTTAGGTACGTACATTCTCCCTTGGAATCTCAATAGCCCATCTGGTTCAAGGACATATCCCTCAAACTTTGGTTCTATTGGTTTCCCATTCTGGATGGCTGAGATGAATTTTAGATACCAACTATATTCAAAGAGTTTCTCCAATATCCGCTCCCTTAAATTTATCTTTAAGGCTACCAGGGAGAAGTTTCGTGGCCTCCTTCTTAGTGCATCCGCCACTACGTTCTCCTTTCCCTTGATGTATGAGATTTCAAAATCATACTCACTCATGAATTTGTTCCACCACCTTTGTATGGCGTTCAAATCCCTTTGATTGAAGAGATGCTTCAGGCTTTTATGATCCGTTCTTAATTCAAATCTTCTCCCAATGAGGTAGTGCCTCCATAGCTTCAATGCATCACTACTACCAATTCTAAGTCATGGGTAACATATAACTCTTCATGCTTCTGCAATTTTCTAGAAGCGTAAGCTATTACTCTGCCTTCTTGCATCAATACCGCACCCAATTCTTGTGCCAAAGCATCAGTGCAGACAGTGAAGTCTTTTCTCATGTCCGGTACTTGAAGGATCGGTGCACTAGTTAGTAACTGCTTCAGCTCTATGAATGCAGTGTCACATTCATTTGTCCATTCATACCTAACCCCCTTTCACTGTAATGTGGTGATGGGTTTTGCAATCCTTGAAAACCCTTCCACAAACCTGCCATAATACCCAGATAGCCCCATAAAACTATGTACCTCGTGGACATTTTTTGGTACTGGCCAATCCATTATGGCCTTCACCTTTTTTGGGTCAATTGAAATCCCTTCTCCTCAAATGATGTGCCCAAGTTAATGGGCTTTCTTCTGAAAGAAGGAACATTTTGACAATTTCCCATACAATTGATTTTCCCTTAAACAAGTCAATACCACCCTTAGGTGCTTTTCATGCTCCTTTTCATTCTTGGAATATATAAGAATGTCATCAAGGAATACTTGCACAAATTGGTCCAAATACTTCCTAAACACCCCATTCATGAGGCTTATGAATACTGCTAGTGCATTGGTTAAACCAAATGGAACAACTACAAACTCATAGTGCCCAAACCGAGTTCAAAATGTAGTTTTTGAAATGTCCTCCTCCTTTATCCTCAATTGGTGGTACCCAGATCGTAGATCGATTTTTGAGAAGACTGTTGCTCCCTTCATTTGATCAAATAAGTCATCTATTCGAGGTATTGGGTACCTATTCTTTATCGTGGCTCTATTGAAGTCTCTATAATCTATTCATAGGTGCAAGGAACCATCCTTCTTCTTGACAAAAATTACTAGTGCACCCCAAGGTGAAATACTAGGTTTGATTAATCCCCAAGTCTAAGAGCTCCTTTAACTGCATCTGCAACTCATAAAGCTCTAGAGTTGTCATCCTATAGGGTGTCTTATATATTGGTTCTGCACTTGGTTTCAGATCAATGGTGAGATCAATATCTCTTACAAGAAGTAATCCAAGCAATTCCTCTAGAAAAACATCCTTGAATTCTGTCAAAACTGGATGTTGATCTAGGGAAGGTCCTTTCTGGTCACTTACAGCCTTGACCAAATATAGTTTGCAACCTTGTCTGAGACAACGTTTTACCTTCATCATGGATATGAATCGTAGGGACACTCCCCTCTTGATTCCAAAAATCTCAATTGGCCTACCTTCATCATCTAAATAGATCACCTTCTTATTGAAATAGTCTACCAAAGCTCGATGAGCTTCTAGCCAGTCCATCCCAATAATTACATCATATGTCCCCAATGTTGTGACGTATGCCTTCAACTTAGTCATACACACCCCAAGGCTTACCTGACATTGGTCAACACTAGGCCCTACTGCTTTTTTTATTCCAGAAGCCATCTTAACTTGTTTAAAGTCATCGTGCTCATAGGCTGCCAACCCACATTTTTCTAATGTAACTGGTGAAGTGAAACTATCTGTAGCACTAGAGTCAAACAAAATTTTAAATTTTACTTTGTTTATCATACCTGAGGTTTCTACCATGGCAAACTGGTGTTCAACTTGCTGATTTTCAACTGCTTCATAGATTCAATGGTGGCTACCTGCTCTCCCCATTTGTTCTTTTCCCTCTCTTCTGTTGTTACTAGTTTGAAACTCAGGGCCGTCCCGCTGGTAATGAGGTCCTCTGCATCCCCAACAAGTGATGCGTGGTGGACCTTGAACCAAATGTTGTGGAGTTATTTGGAAAGAGTTTCTTCCCCTGGAACCCCTAGCCCCACTTGCTACTTCTTGCATATGACTTTGATTTGCACACGCCCTTGAAGTTTTGGGTGAAGCTTCACTAGAAACCATTAAAATCCCTACTGTCGGTGTTCTAGGCATAACCTTGTTTCCATATGGTGGTGGCCTCAGACTTCCTCCCCTTTGGAAGGTATGAGGGGCCTTCCCCATAAACCCTATTTGACGTGGAAAGATGGCTCGGCCTTCACTCTTTAAGTCTAAGTGTTCTTCAACATAATGAGCCTGTTCTATAGCTTCTGCAACTAAGGATGGTTTCCACATCCGCACCATTGCCCTAATCTTAGGTCTCAATCCATACATAAAACGATCCACTTGGCGCTGGTCAGTATCCATGTAGGAGACATACTTGACCAATTCCATAAATCAAATTTCATATTCTTCTACAGTATGACCACCCTATATCAGGGAATGGAAGGCTCCTACCTATTGTTCTTCATAATATGTTGGAAGGTACTTCTTCCTGAACCTCTCCTCAAATAATTCCCAAGTAACTGTGTCTGGAATGAGGTGTAGCTGACGCTCCAAGTTACCCCACCAATTCAAAGCACTATCTCTGAGTTGGAATATTGTTATTTTGGCTTTGGAATTGGAATTGTAATCCCTTAGTGTGAAACACCTTCTCATTCCTTCTAACCAGGCTTCTGCATGCTTGCTGGCACGACCTTCTGCAAACTATGGGAGCTTAATATTCTGGAGCTCCTTAGCAATGTCCTCAACTAGAGGTCCTTTATCATAGTCTCTAGATCCCTCGGGATTTCCTAACCCTGATGGAGGGTGTTCCCCTTCCATTTCATTTTTTTGGCGCCCTCTTAAGGTATCATTAATTGCTTCCAGGGAACTCAGGATGAGAGTCAATTCTGGTGAAAGTAATAGGTTATTTGAAGGAGGTCCTTGTGAAGACTCTCTGGGCCCTTGGTTTCTTCGTGTCCTCACCATTTTGATTTGTTCAAAATCTGCACGATATCTAAGACTTATTAGCACTATTCCTAACATTTTCTACCACACTCTAGATAGTCCATAGAGAACCCTAAGCAATAGATCAATTCAAGTTATGCCAAATTACCACAAATTTAAACTTTAGAACATGTTATCATAGGCTAGATCACTGGTTAAAAACATTGTTGGTGCTCTGTTTAAGTGTTGTGCAATGTAACAGGTTCAAGTTAGGACCTAAAGATGAAAGAAAAAAAAGAATATCAATGTCCACCAATAGTCAAAATAGGTCAAAGGAGTTTGAAAATTTTACAAATAAAAAAAAGAAAAATAAGAAGTGCCTAGGGCATATCCTTCCTAAAGCAGAAATATAAAACTAAAGAGAAAAACATTGGCACAAAATGGGGTTGTATCCATAATGGTTGAACCCTTTGCCAAAATGTATAGCATCAAAGATGAAGCAATCTAAACAAGCCATGCCACAGAAGAAAGAAAGATGGCCGGATCACCTAACCATCTTTCATGCCACAGGATTTTGACTTTGAGCTGGCAAAGTTGAGGGTTCAAACGTAAATACCCTGCTTCTGAGGCAACCCCATTCTCGCCATAGCTTGTGGGGTCCGCCATGGGCACTATAGATAAAGGACTGGCAGAGCTCAAAGGGCCAGGTAATGCGTATGGAATTACAGTTCTACCCTGTAGAGTTTACCTGCATAGATAATTAGTTAGAAAGGTAGACTGTTGTAAATACAAATATAATTTACTATCAATATTTGTGATTCCCTTGTTGAGGGATACATAATCTGTTGTAATATGGCATGTTCATGGTGGTTTACTAGGCAAGCTTATTTTCCTATGCAACAGAAAAATGAAAAACTTTACCCTAAACCTACCCAGCCATAACATACTCAAGCATGTCTTCAAAGACAAAACTGTTTGTATTTCTAATTTTGGCTTAAGGCATGAATCTTGGAAAATGATGTTTAGGAATATATTAAATAAGTTGTATCATTTATCTTTTCAGTCCTTGGCACTTATCCATAGCACTTAGCCACAAAATAGTTAGCAGCAGGAGGCAGAGAAAATAAAATATATTTAATACAGCTTTAGTTTTGGTTTTTTACTTAAAGACTACTGCAGGTTAGCAGCAGATATCTGATATACCATTTCTAGTTTTGATTTATGATATTCAATCTTGGCAAGTGATGTTCAGGATTATAGGTTTCCAGTTTTGAGCGTTTCCTTTTAAGTTCTGATATTGTACATTGGCATAGGTAACCAGACATATCACATCAACTTGTAAATTTGTAAAGTCTTTGAATCGTGAAATATCCTTTGCAATGTTTGAGCAATAAGTGTTTTTCTTTATATTATCCATGGATTTATTTCTTCATATGGATATGGTGTCTTCATGCATGAATTGGTAAACACAATTTCTTAAAATGTTGCACCTCACATGCAAACCCCAATGGCTATGCATCAGGAATCCTTGTAAAGAATAGGTACAATAATCAATGTTCTAAACTCAGACTCGGACTCGATATCAATTGAGAGTCAACTTGGACTCAGTAACAACTGTAGTCCAAATGGTTTGACTGTGACAACAACCATGTGGAACATTTTCGATGGAAAAACATCAATCCTAAAAATATTCAACCCTCGAGAAATTTTTTGTGCAAAGCACGCTTAAGGTTATTATGTTATTTACTAGAGCTATTAAGTAGATGAATGTGCAATAAAAATATATTTTCCAATTTTGCCCTTAGCATAGCATCAAAAGGGCATTTGTGAACAAGTATTTTTGCTTAAAATTCTCAGTGTTCTCACCAAGTGCTGAGAAGGTTAAAGGCTGTTGATCATTAAGTGTTTTGTTGCAAAGAGATATTTTCATATTTAAAATGAGTTATATAGCCAATTTTAGAAATTGAGGAAACTGTATATCTTGAACAACATAGAATGCAAGAAGAAATGAATGCTCAGTGCTCACAATCAACCCTATGGGAGAAATAATGACTTAAGTTACAAACATAAAAGGCTACTAAGCTATATGCAACTGCTATTAATCCAACAACCATAATTTAAAGAGCAAAGCCCTAACCAGAGAATAAGCATGTAGGTACTAAGATAAATCCAACGCTCTGGCCTTACCATGGGAAAGCAAATACTTTTTATGACTATCCAATACACACAAAATACAATCAAGCACGACTTAAATAGTTTTGGTCATAATGAGAAACCAACCCTAATTAGCATACATTGCATTGGAAGTCATTTGTCATTTGATTCATGTTACATTCTAACTTATAGCTACTCATCAATTTGTCAGTGCCTTATTCACTTGGTGCTGATGGAGAAAATCTTCCCTGGTTTACTTATTCAAAGTTATAATCAACTAGCAGAACAGAGTTGTTTGTTAAATTAAACTGACATGATGAGAAACTTAACTTCGCGATCAATTCAGAGAGGTTGCAGTGCAACAGTTCGACTCGGACTCAAAAAAAAAATAAAAAAAAATCTGGCACCAGAAACCATTCAAAACAAGCATTTTTCATTTCCTTTTTGGAATTTTCTTTTGCCAGTAGGTTTATCAATTCTCTCAGCAGTGAATTACCCGCAAGTTACTCTCCAGTAAGGATCTGACTGGCAAGTACTAACAAGTTTGACTTGCATCCAACGAGTTTGCTAGTGGGCAGAAACTTAAGACTTAGTTAACTAGGCTCGTCAACAGGGCCAAGGAGAGTTTGACTCAACTAAGAATGAAACCACTTATATACGAGTGAAATGATGTAAATGTGAGACAGGAGGATGATTTATTTGTAACACCATCAATTCATTTAATAATATGTTTAGAACTAGGACAACGAGTGGCAATTTGTAGCAAGAGATCTTTTGCCCTTCGAAATGGGTAGCTATTAGATTCTTAATGTTACGTCCCTATAATACTAGTGATTACCACATTATTATTGTAGTTGTATCCCTTATTAATATTTTTGTGCCCCTATTGTCCCCATATTGTTATTACTGTGCCCCATATAATCCCTCTATTGTTATTTTTGTGCCTTTATATTATTATTGTTAGGTCGGTTGGGTTATATTGTGACTCCTTAGACTCCTATATATAGAAAGGAGGTTTTGTCATTTGAATCATCAAAGAATCATTCATGTGTGTAATGTAAAGGAGGTTGCCCCCCCGAAGAGGCTGAATTCTAAGGAGTTGATCTATCTTTTCTATCTTTTTGTGAGTTGGTTTCATAACATTTGGTATCAAAGCTTTGGATTCTAGGGTTTTGCTACTCCAAATAGGTCATCGTGGAATTTTCTCTGTAATTTTTTATGTGATGTTTTAGAAGCAAAAAAATACCCATTTGAGATGAAATCGCACTAAACCTCAGGTCTGAATTTCATAGCTTTTCGTGATATATTTGCGGAGATATGATCTGAGGAAGTTGGTCTTTTTGCAGACTCCTAAATTACATTCCAAACAGGTGACCTGGGGAAAATCGTCATAAATTTCTATCTAAGCATCGGATTGAAATTTTGTAAGAAGGTACAAAAAGAGGGCGGACTGTAGTTTCTTTTGTATATTTTTCAGAGCCAAAGGTCGAAACAGGGACACGTGGCACATCGTACAAGTTCGCTCTTTTAAACTAGTCTATAATCAGGTCACTGTGGGAGATTTGGCATAACTCTTCCTTGGAGAATCCAATTTGGATCAGACTGGTGGCATTGGAAAGAGGACACAAAGGGCTACTGCAGATAACAATTTTAGAACTAGATGATCTAAAATTACAGAGATACATTAGAGGCAATATCGAGCTCCTACAAAGTGAAAAAAGGTGTGTAGATTTTTTTTAATTTTTGCTTAAGCTTGGTTTGAAAAATTATTTTCAAGGAATTCAAAGGGCATAGTAGAGCATTATTACCGATAACTGATGCCCCAAGGAAAGAAAATGCAAATACCTAGTAAGAAACCTGAAAGCTCTAGCATCACTCATGAAGAAAAGGAAGAAATGCTACATGATATATCAAAATTACAAGACCAAGTGCAACAAATGTCACTCTCAAAAAAGCTAACAGAAGCTAAAATTAATGGCGTGGAATCTAAGAAAAAGGGCGTGGAAGCTAAGATGAATGGTGTGGAAGTTAAGATGGATGATTTGAAGATAGATTTGAAGACAAGCATGGCAGATTTGAAGACAAATTTGACAAATTTTCTACAAGAAATACTTACTAATGGTGAAAGGGTAGTAAAGGAAACCCATGATGCGAACAAAAGAAATGTTAATCATGATTTCGTAGACTCTAATGTTGGATCGAAGACCCACCATATTCCAAGAATCGATATGAGGAAGTTTGATGGCAAGGATCTCGCAACATGGATATTACAGATGGAGCAACTTTTTGATCTCAAAAATGTGCAAAACACACAAAAGGTACGTATTGCAAGTTTATATTTGGAACCAAATCAGTTTGTATGCTATCAATGGCTTTGCTCTCGTAAACAAATTATTACTTGGGAAATTTTTACGGAAGCATTGACAACACATTATGAGGATACAAAAAGCAACACTTTTTTTAGCTAATTGATAAGTCTCAAACAAAAGGGTTCAATAATGGAGCACATTGAGGAGTTCCAAAAATTGAACATAAGGGTAAAAAATATTCTAGATGAGCATAGGATTGATGTGTTCATAGGGACTTTAAAGGATAATATCCAACATGATTTTCGCCTTTGGGAACCTGATTCATTAGAGAAGGCATTCAGGTTAGCAAGAAAAATGGAAAGCAAATTATGGCAACCAGGAAGCATACCACTCACAACTATAAATATGGAAGTGTTGTTGCCCCTAGTCTTCCACAACAATTAGAAGAAAAAAGAGCAAAAGGGCTTTGTTACAGTTGTGATAGCAAATACACTAAAGGTCATAAGTGTGCTGAGAAGAAATTATTCTACATAGATTGTGAACAGGAAGAAGAAAAGGAGCAAGAAACTTCAAAAGAAGAAGATATACTCCAGGAACAATGCGTAGACAAAGAAGAAATGAGTATGACCATATCTTTTAATGCATTGGCTGGAATTACCACACCTCAAACCATCAAGATAGAAGGACAAATCAAGAAGAAAAAGGTAATAGTGTTGATCAATTCAGGAAGTACCCATAATTTTATTCATTGTAAGGTAGCAAAAGAATTGAATTACTTCCTATATCCAACACCAGAGTGTCAAGTGATGGTTGCAAATGGAGGAACAATAAATTGCTCTAGAAAGTGACATAATATCAAGCTATCCATGGGAGAATATGTATTGACTAGCCCAATTCTTTCCATTCCAATGGGAGGTGCTAATGTTGTACTAGGAATCCAATGGCTACAATCCTTGGGTACAATAGCTTTTAATTTTCAAGAACTTTTCATGAAATTTTCTGCGGAAGGAAAGGAAGATGAATTAAGGGGTATTGCAGGGAAACTGGGAAAGATAATCAGCTCTAACGGTAAGACAAAGATTCTAAAAAAGGAACAAAGAGGTGTAATTTCACAATTATGTTCGTTGGATGTTTCCACATCGAAATCATCTATTTCTCCAGATCTCCAAAAATTCCTGGACAATCATTCTAAGGTATTTGAGACTCCCAAAGGTCTCCCACCTATTCGTGATCATGATCATGCTATTCATCTAATTCCAGGAAGTGTTCCTCCAAACATCAGGCCATACAGATATCCCTATGCCCAAAAGAGTGAAATTGAACGTATGGTTGCAGAAATGTTAGAGGTTGGCATAATTCAACCTAGTCAAAGTTCTTTCTCTGCTCCAGTAGTATTGGCGCACAAGAAGGATGGATCATGGCGCATGTGTCTGGATTATAGGGAGATCAACAAGCTCACTATTAAAGATAAGTTTCCCATTCATGTCATTGATGAAGTATTGGATGAATTGCATGGATCAATTTACTTCACCAAGTTGGATATTTGTTTAGGATATCATCAAATCAGAATGAAGACTGAAGACATTCCTAAAACAACATTTAGAACTCAGGAGGGTCATTATGAATTTTTTGTCATGCCTTTTGGCTTTACCAATGCACCTTCTACATTTCAAGGTTTAATGAATTCCATTTCCAAACCCTTGGAAAATTTTTGTTAGTATTTTTGGATGATATACTAATCTATAGCAAGTCTTGTAAGGATCATGTTGAACATGTTGATAGGGTACTACAATTATTGGAGGAGAATATATGCAAAAAGATCCAAATGTTTCTTTGGAGTACAAGAGGTGGAATATCTAGGTCATGTTGTATCTCATGAAGGAGTTAAGGTAGACCCTAGCAAAATTAAAGCCATTAAGGAATGGAAAATCCCCACATCCATAAAGAATCTGCGAGGATTTCTTGGGTTGACAGGGTATTATTGCAAGTTTGTTAAGAATTATGGGAGAATAGCAGCACCTCTAACAACATTATTGAAGAAAGATGCATTTTCATGGACTCTAGAAGAAACAAAGGCCTTTGAACATCTTCAAGAGGCAATGTGCCAAGCATCGGTCTTAGCTACACCGGACTTCACAAAAACCTTTATTGTGGAATATGATGCTTCAGGAAATGGAATTGGTACTGTTTTAATGCAAGATGAAAGACCCATTGCTTTTGAAAGTCGTCCAATCAAGGGAAAGTTCTTACACAAAGTTATTTATGGGAAGGAGATGTTGGCAATACTACATGCACTTAAGAAATGGTGACCCTACGTAATGGGAAGACACTTCAAGGTAAAAACGGATCATGATAGCCTTAAATACCTTTTAGAACAATATTATCCTCTGAAGAGCAACAAAAGTGGGTCACAAAGATGTTGGGTCATCCAACCAGATTTGATAAATGAAGCAAGGGAGGAATGGAAGAATGATGAAGAAGTGTGGGCACTTATTCCAAAGTTACAACAAGATTCCAGTACATCTGATACATTTAGCTAGAAAAATGATTCGTTATGGTACAAAGATCACTTATACCTCTGTAATAATTCCCAACTCAAACAAAAGATTCTTATGGAATTGCACACTTCTCCCTTAGGAGGGCACTCAGGATTTTTAAAAACTTACCATAGGGTTAAGAAGGAATTTTTTTGGGATGACCTTAAATCGGATATTCAAAAGTTTGTGGCAGAATGTTTGGTTTTCCAACAAAAAAAGTTGAAACAATTAAGACCCCGGGTCTATTACAACCCTTATCCATTCCAAGCCAAAGTTGGGAGGAGGTTTTAATGGATTTTATCACAGGTTTACCCAAGTTTGAGGGAAAGAGTGTCATCATGGTGGTAGTTGACAGACTTACCAAGTATGCACACTTTTGTGCATTATCACATCCATGTAAAGCCAATACAGTTTCTACTACATTTATGGAAACAATTCAAAAGCTACATGGAAACCCAAAGATTATTGTAAGTGACAGAGAACCCATTTTCACTGGAAATTTTTGGACAGAATTATTTTCTTGTCTCGGTACTCAGTTAGCTTATAGCTCATCTTATCATCCTTTATCTGATGGGCAAACTGAGATAGTAAATAAATGTTTGGAAGGATATCTTCGTTGCTTTGTATCTGATAAATAGACACAATGGGTCAAATGGTTGCCTCTGGCTAAATGGTGGTATAATACTTCCATACAGCAACAAAAATTACCCCATTTGTGGCACTTTATGGATATCAGCCACCATCCATCACATCATATTTAAGAGAAAATTCTAAGGTTCAAGCAGTGGAACATCACATCGAGCATCAACAACAAGTCCTCCAACTCTTAAAGGATAACCTCGTGTTGGCGAAGAATAGAATGAAACAATAGGCAGATCAACATCGCAACGAAAGAAGTTTTGATGTAGGTGATTGGGTATTCTTACAGCTACAACCATATAAACAAATGCCCCTCAAGCAAGCTAAGAAGGATAATAAATTATCACCAAAGTATTATGGTTTGTACAAGGTGTTGCAAAAAATTGGTACTATGGCATACAAATTGGAGCTTCCTGCAGCTTCTCGAGTGCACCCAGTTTTCCATGTTTCATGTTTAAAGAAGGTTATAGGTGACAAGCTCCCAGTTCAAACAATATGCCCAGAACTTGACGAGGAAGGAAAAATTATATTGGAACCGGAAGCAGTCATGGAAACAAGAACTTGACAGCTGCAAAATCGATCAATTTTGGAGTATCTCATCAAGTGGAAGAACTTATCCGCTAAAGATTCCACATGGGAGGATGAGAATTTTATACACAAGCATCCAGAACTACTCAAGCGTTGAGGACAACACTTTTTTGAAGGAGAGGGGCATGTTAGGTCCCTATAATACTAGTGATTACCCCATTACTATTGTAGTTGTATCCCTTATTAATATTGTTGTGCCCCTATTGTCCCCATATTGTTATTACTATGCCCCATAGAATCCCTCTATTGTTATTTTTGTGCCTTTATATTATTATTGTTAGGTCGGCTGGGTTATATCGTGACTCCTTAGACTCCGATATATAGAAAGGAGGTTTTTTCATTTGAATCATCAAAGAATCATTCATTTGTGTAATGTAAAGGAGGTTGCCCCCTCGAAGAGGCTGAATTCTAAGGCGTTGATCTATATTTTCTATATTTCTGTGAGATGGTTTCATAACACTTAAAGTTAAAAGTAATTTGTTTTTAAATATATAAAAGCATGGGAGAGTTGAATTGATAGACCTTCCTTTGTAAGTGAAGGTGGGATGGACTGGTTGTCCTATTCAACGCATATGTATTAATACAACATAGAGACGGTGAAATAAAAGAATAGGGCTAAAGGATAAAGGATTTCTTTTAATGTTGTTGAAAAAAACTAACACATAAATATGATCGTTGCTTACCTTTGACCATCTTCCCGATGTTGGAAAACAATCCAGGTGGACTATGAAACTGAGCTTGTAGTGCCATATGTGCTAGTTGAATATCTAGATTGAATGTTTATTATTTGTTATATTTGCCACTGTAACTTCAATGACAGGCTTTACAAAATGATATTATAGAAATGATTGGTTTTTGATGGTTTATAAACACGTAGATGAAAGCATATGCACCAGAATTATCAAGATCTATCTCTGGCTTGATCATGTCATCAAATGACATGGTATTTAAAGAAGAATGTGTCAGTATTCTGGGTCTTTCACCAATAGATTTGCATCAGGAAATACTCGATCCTTGGATCAAGCAAAAGATTCTAGACATTATTGAGATGACCGATAGAAACCCAAATAAAATTGTTCAAAATTCATACGAGGAACCGTGGAACAGAGAGCAGGAAGAAGAAGATGACAATGAAGAGAACGTGGATGAATGTAGAAGCATATGGGACTTCTTGTAGCAGCTGTTAGATTCCAATCTGTATAGGTACTCAATCCTTTTAGACCATACAATAGTTACGCTGCCTCCATGAAACACTTGATGCTAAGATTTTCAACAACTCTGTCTAGTTCGAGTTTATTTCCATTCTTACTATAAAAGAGTATTTTCTTCTTTTGCTAACCATCAAACAATATTTATTTTCAGGTTATTCTAAAAATAAAAAAAATGGAAGGAGATGGGAGTCCTTGTGTTGTCTACTGTAAGGGACACAGATTGATTTTAGTACCAAGCACACAATTTGAATTGGCAGTCTTATAATTCCTTGCTGACACTTATGTAGAATAATGCTATGTTGTGATTGATGATGTCCTCATCTAAAAAAAAATAGTGAATATTTGTGTCTAGTGGGTCTTGGGTCCAGATTTCTAACCTAAGCTCTGATACCACGTGTAAGGCCCTATCCTAGGGTCTTCTAACATATCTATTTTCTCTAGGAATTAAATGCAATAAGAGGCAATATTTGACTTCTTTACCAGACATTTAAACAATGATAATTTTATCCTTTCTTTCAAGACCTCTAAACAATGATAATTTACCATTTACATGATATATTCTTACAACTTATAGTGAACATTTCATTTTAATAATAAATTTATATGAGTAATCTATAGAGGAATACCTATACCAATAGATGGTGGAGATGACTTTGAGCTGATGCTCTTGTTGAATGCTTTTCTTTGACTAACCCAACTAGATTTACCTCCCAACCAACTAGGAAATAATTCCTAGCCCAAGAAACCTCCACATGTTCCCTAGCCCTCCGAGCCCAAGTCCAACCAAATGTAGTGTGTGTGTCCAAGATGAATGATTCAAACCAAGATGAATAATATTTCCCTCCTCCCAACATCCCAAGAAACCTCCACGGGTTCCTAAGGTCTCCAAAAATTACAGCAAATCCTAAAATCACAACCAACTCCAAAATCATAAGCAAGACCCCACATCCCCTTTTCTCCATCCCCCCTTCGCTTTTTATACCCTCACTCTCTTCTCCATCTCAACCACCTCCTATTAATGTCATTAACTTCTCATCCATCCTTACAGTTGACTTCTCTTCTCCCAAGTAAAGCTGGGAGTACACTTGGAAATGTGACATGAGTATAAAATTGGGAAATTAATGGGAGAGGGCCATGTCTTCTCCCAAGTAAATCTGAAAGTACATTTGGGAATGTGAGATATATATAAAATTAAATGGAGAGGACTATGTCTTCTCCCAAGTAAATGTGAGGGTACATTGGGGAATGTGAGATGAATATATATATTGATAATTAGTTGGAGAGGACCATGTCTTCTCCCAAGTAAATGTGAGGGTACATTGGGGAATGTGAGATGTAATTAAATGGAGAGGACCATGTCTTCTCCCTAGTAAATGTGAGGGTACATTGGGGAATGTGAGATGAATATATATATTATTTGAAATAATGGAAGAAGACCATATCCTACCTAAGATTCAATTTGAGAAGGTAAGTTGGGAATTTGAATAATAGAAATCATGAATTTTATATTAGACCAATATTTCTCAATATTTTCAGATAATGTAAACATTAATAAAATTTGCAGGATAAGATTTAAGTGGGGCATTACAGGAGGCATATTATTTGATGCATTCTCTTGTTTGATGCATTAATTGCTGAACTTTATTCCCTCGTTAGTATAGAATTCATTGAAATGAAAGGTGTCATTTTTCTCATATATTTGCATTATAGGATTCAGGTGACATTGTTTGAGCCCAAAATTGAAATTAAATTTAAGAAAAACATTAAAATTTATTGAATTAACCTAAGGATCATTTGGAATTTAACACAAACATTTAGAGGTCTAAGCTAGAGACATGGTCCAACATCTATAAACCTAGCAGTTGTCGTTAACTGTCTGCATTGTATCCCGAAGGTGAAATCTCGTTCTAGTATGAAAGTATATCGGAGGTTCTCCAGTACTCTTGGGTATATCAGAGACACTCTAGTATGGAAAGTATATGGGAATGATCTCACCGAATAGTTATGCATTATATAACGCTAACAAGGACTTGTGCTCCCCGTACCATCGAGTATATATTAGGATACCCCGCTAGGTTGCTAACCTTATGCCACATGTAACCGAGTCAGCTGTCTTGTAAATGTGGTACACCGAACACAGAATTCAAGGAGATCAGTCGTCATACATTAAATCCTTGGTTTCAGCTAAGGTGTATATAACAGTTCACAGATACTTGGTAAACCCTCTTGCCTAGTACACCTTTTTTGATTTATTTCTTGTTTTTAAGTTCTAAAATTTAACCGCCCACGTTAATATGACTTACCTATGCAGTTATCCTTGGCCTCATACTACCTTATTAATAGTAAATTTTAATTGTAGGCTCAAATAAACCACCCCCTTTTTTTTTAGAAAGGGTAATTGTGGCTGAACCATCGAGTTCACCTTGTTGAAAAGTGTGCAACAAGAAATGCTTGTTGAGAATGCAACAAGATGATGGAGCTTAGTGAAAAGAGTCGCCTTCACTAAGTGGGCCCGCAGGAAAATTATGGCGAAGTTCTGTTTTTTGATCCCAGCAGGGATGATCACAGTATGAGTGATCACAGTATGGGTGATCACAGTATGGGTGATCACAATATGAGTGATCACAGTATGAGTGATCAAAGTCTATTTTTAGACTGGCTGCCAAAAATAGAAAAGTCAAATATTATTGTCTCATAATAATATTTGGACTATAAAATTGATCTTATTCTCTTGGAGCACTTCAGGATGAGCTACGGATGTGGTACATGCAGATCCCAGAAGGAAATACGTGGTTACCTATGGGATGACTAATATTTTCATGCAGAACTTCAGTTAGAACTCAAGTGAGTTGAGTTTAGTGGACTGGAGGTGTAGTTGATGGAGTTGTGTTCAATTTAACTTTGTTAAACTAGTTGTATTTGGTCTAACTGATCAATAGACTAGAGATGAGTTGGGTCAATTAGTTATTAATTAATTCACAAGTTATTAACTCATAATGCAACTATAGAATACATCAGTTAACTCAGTTGCATGTCAGTGCATGTTCAGTTCAGCAGGGACAAGTGTTAGAGGATCAGATTGCTATCAGTTGTGCCTATAGCTGTGCATGATGATTTGCACAATCAGAGGGATTGAGTATGCCAATGAATTGGCCAATACCAAGAATTGTAGCCTATGCTCATGTCCAACACAGTGTCAGTGATTATTTTCAGGTCAAATACGAGTTTGGTAAACCATTCTCATTAGTTCTTGAGCAGGTATTGAGCTGGAGAGGCAGGCAAGCAGTGGGATAGATTTGGAGATCAGATCTGAGTTGTATTATGTGTAACAAGTGGAGCTGGTACTGGATTACTTGTGATAAGCATTGTACTTTGTATTGTTACATGATTCAATCAATATAATATACAAATATTTGGGGTTTTTAGCGAGATGCTTTCCCCGGGAAAATACTGTGTTGATATGTGTGATTGATGCTTCTATGTGCGCCTGTGAATGTTTCTGCTTCTGTAAACTGATGATCAACGTAGAGGAGGTTATGTATTATGCATGTTCCGCTTATAAGTGTATAATCAGGATAATCCCTGTGAATATGTGTCATATTATTCAAAATTTCTACATGGTATCAGAGGGAGCTGATTTGTAGAAGAAGTTCTACATGATATCAGTGTCGTATTGATCATCAGATCTATTATTCAGAAAGTGTTTACATTTTATTTCTTCAGGCAAACTCTGTAATCGGGCCACGTAGCCTCTGGATTCATCCTTCTTTTTGAAGGTGAGATATCCGGTGAATGCCCAGACAGTCAATCTCTGTACAAGAAATACTTTGTTCTCACGAATTCTAGATCGGAAGTGGTTGAGTTTTTGAGCTGGTGGAATTCGAATTTAATTCCAAAGCAAGAGATAAAACTCAGAAACATTAAGTGTGAGAATGGAGACAGTATGCCCTAGTATCTCACGAAGTTCACCCAATGTTGGGATGAGCTGGGAAGTGTGGGGGTGACTGTCGGATGAGGATGGTGAGTCTAGCACTCCTTGACCTTCCTAAGAGTTGGCATAGCTACCAGGACTCGGTGAATGGAAGGGAGAAACTGCCAAATTGGGAACGACTATGGTCGGATTTGATGCAGGAGGAGATTAGACGGCGCACCAAAGATAGTTCTTCATCTATGCATGATGAGGATAACTGTGCCTTAGCGAGTAAGGCGAAGAAGGGGAAGGAGAAGGTTTCTCTTTCCGAATCCAGTTCTTCCAGTGGTGGGAAGAAGGTTGACAAATCGAAAGTGCGATGCTTTCATTGTCATGAGGAGGGTTCACGGGTCAAGAACCTGTATGCTCTTAAGGTTCAAGATGCATGCAAAGCCTTGAGCAGCAAGGCAACTGATGGAGACTTGGTGGTTGAGAGGGAGTGTATATTACCTCTCAATATGCAGAGCCAGAAGAAGTCTCAAACGATTGTGGAGGAGCCACGATTGGTGCAGCAGCTTCAGGAGGTTGTGGAGGAGCCACAACAAGGGAAGCCGAGAGGAGATCGAGTAGAGACATCTACTCATCCAGAGACCTCCAATAGGGGGAAACTTCGAGCCAGGTGGGCTGAGGGATCGCATGCAGCCATACCTCCAGGTAGGAGGTGGGGTGATGTGGATTGATCGTCCCAAGGAGGAGGGGTAGGATCCTTGAGGTACCCAACCTCTTGGATGAGACCTTGCTACAGGAGCCCCGATGTGTAGTAGCAGGAACTGACTGATTGGGTAGAGACAGATGCAGATGGAGCAGCAGAGAGAGCGACAGTGCAAGGAATCCCAGGATAGCGCATAGCTAGCAGGCTGCAGCAATGCGAGAAGCACAAGTGTTTTGCACAGTGCTAGGTGGCACAGAGAGGTGTGCAATGGTGCGAGATGCATGGAGATGTTGCAGTAGCGTAGATGTCAGAGAGGGAGCACTTGTCAGCAGCAGGTAGAGCTTCAGCATCAGAGGATGTTTCTAGCCCAATAGGGAGGTCAGTTGGGAGGTGCAGTGCAGATGCAATGCTGGGAGATAGAACTAGAAGCATCACAGATGCAGTCAGATATCAAAGTGACAGAGGCTAGAGCAGTCAGATACTGAAGAGCACAGAGATGCAGAGTTTTCAGTCGATAGAGGCATTAGCAGTCAGAGACTTTGATGACAGGGAAAGTGGACTGGCCAGATGTGTTGCATGAGAACATTCCAAAGTTTCAGGATCGGGTTTGAGAGGAAGCCTTTCTAGTTGAGAGGGAGTGTTGAAAAGTGTGCAACAAGAAATGCTTGTTGAGAATGCAACAAGATGATGGAGCTTAGTGAAAAGAGTCGCCTTCACTAAGTGGGCCCGATGGCAAATTATGGCGCAAGTTCTATTTTTTTATCCCAGCAGGGATGATCACAGTATGAGTGATCACAGTATGGGTGATCACAGTATGGGTGATCACAGTATGAGTGGTCACAGTATGAGTGATCAAAGTCTATTTTTAGACTGGCTGTCAAAAATAGAAAAGTCAAATATTATTGTCTCATAATAATATTTGGACTATAAACTTGATCTTATTCTCTTGGAGCACTTCAGGATGAGCTACGGATGTGGTACATGCAGATCCCAAAAGGAAATACGTGGTTACCTATGGGATGACTAATATTTGCATGTAGGAATTCAATTAGAACTCAAGTGAGTTGAGTTTAGTGGACTGGAGGTGCAGTTGATGGAGTTGTGTTTAGTTTAACTTTGTTAAACTAGTTGTATTTAGTCTAACTGATCAATAGACTAGAGATGAGTTGGGTGAATTAGTTATTAATTAATTCACAAGTTATTAACTCATAATGCAACTATATAATACATCAGTTAACTCAGTTGCATGTCAGTGCATGTTCAGTTCAGTAGGGACAGGTGTTAGAGGATCAGATTGCTATCAGTTGTGACTATAGCTGTGCATGATGATTTGCACAATCAGAGGGATTTAGTATGCCAATGAATTGGCCAATACCAAGAATTGTAGCCAGTGCTCACGTCCAACATAGTGTGAGTGATTATTTGCACGTCAAATGCGAGTTTGGTAAACCATTCTCATTAGTTCTTGAGCAGGGATTGAGCTGGAGA
The DNA here is from genome assembly GCA_031772625.1 of Pinus tabuliformis. Lineage (NCBI taxonomy): Eukaryota > Viridiplantae > Streptophyta > Pinopsida > Pinales > Pinaceae > Pinus > Pinus tabuliformis. Next base: position 122,486,071 of record CM062808.1, on the reverse strand, counting down.
GGCAGGCAAGCAGTGGGATAGATTTGGAGATCAGATCTGAGCTATATTGTGTGTAACAGGTGGAGCTGGTACTGGATTGCTTGTGATAAGAATTTTACTTTGTATTGTTACATGATTCAATCAATATAATATACATATAGTTGGGGTTTTTAGCGAGATGCTCTCCCCGGGAAAATATTGTGTTGATATGTGTGATTGATGCTTCTATGTGCGCCTGTAAATGTTTCTACTTCTGTAAATTGATTATCAACGTAGAGGAGGTTATGTATTATGCATGTTCCGCTTATAAGTGTATAATTAGGATAATCTCTGTGAATATGTGTCATATTATTCAAAATTTCTACACACCTTACATTTCCCCTTCATCATATAACACTGAAGGATCCTCACAAGGAGTTCATCCTGAGTTTTCACAGTCACTTGAAGCCCAAGATCTTGAACTTGGAATTATCTGGAGTATTCAACCCCTTGCTTCTCGTCCTCCACCTCGAGACTCATCATCTCAAGCATCTAATCTAGAAACCCCTAAGAGTCCATAGAGGTTTGTTTTATTCCCTCTTAATCCACTTTTTGATCCATTGGTTATATCTCCTCAACAACCTTATAGTCCATATGATAATCCTAGTGTGCCTTTGGAGTTATCTCCACAATCGTCTTAGATTCCTCCTTGCCAATTATTTCCACCCATGGCTTCAGAAGGTGAGTTTCCAGCCTCTTCTCAAGGTCCTCTAGAAGTCTCAGCTACTCATACTCCTAGTGTTGACAATGATTCTGAATATGACTTTCCACCTTAAGGTTATCCATATGTGGGAAGTGTTGCACCTCCACCGTTGCCTAAAAGTAGTGAGCCTTTGTTTCCAATTGGTTATACATCTTTGGCTCAATTGGTTTCAGGTACTCCAAGTGCGTCTTCACTTTATCACAATCCCATTTGGTCATCGGGCGCCATGCCTAATTCTAGTCTGTTTATTTCAAACGTGGCCTCTTAAATTCCTATACCGACTGCAGTTTCATCAGTTCCTATACAATCGACAGTTACGGTTGGGGCAATTAATGTCCCTATAAGTTCCTCAAGTCCTCCATTAAGTGGAAAATATGTGCCACCACCTATCCCACCACATGGGGGGCAACAACCACCTTTACTTTATGTACCTCCTATTTCGGGTGGAGCTTATGTGAGCGCACCTCAAACTTACGCTAAAGGAGTTAGTCAAAATGTTGGCAGTGTACCTTATCCTGCTGGATCATCAATTCCATTTGGATCAAGCCAACTCCTGTGTCAATAACCTCTTTCAGCTCAGATACCTTACCAGCAACAATACCCTCCGTATGGCTTGCAACAGCCTCAAAATCTACATTTTACTCAACAGGTAGGCTCCCAAATGCAGCCTAGTTCAAATCCCTCATTTGGTGCATCTGGTCAAATTTAAGTTGGAATTTATGAGTACCAACCTGGAACTCAGGAAATTCCACAAGGAAATTTCCACATACAACAACCTTATGCATAGCAACAACCTTATGTACAAAAAGTACCTTATGTGCAACAAGTGCTTTACCAACAACTATTGCAGCAATAAAACCAACCCTTATATCAACAAGGTCAACCTTTATAGCCACAAGGTCAACCGTTGTAGCTGCAGGGCCAACAATTTTAACATCAGGGTCAATAGTTGCAGCAAAAAACTTATAATCCATATGCCTCGCAAGTTGTTTATACACCTTATGGTTCTCAACATCCCATGGTGGGCCAATATTGACCTTACCTTGGTCAAAACCCACCTTTGTGGGGGAATAATCCACCTTTGTATGGTTATAATATGTTATGGAGCCAACTCACAAAAAGATAGAAAAGAGAGATCAACGCCTTAGAATTCAGCCTCTTCGAGGGGGAAACCTCCTTTACATTACACAAATGAACAATTCTTGGATGATTCAAATGACAAAACCACCTTTCTATATATAGGAGTCTAAGGAGTCACAATATAACCCAACCGATCTAACAATAATAATATAAAGCCACAAAAATAACAATAGAGGGATTCTATGGGGCACAATAATAACAATATGGGGACAATAGGGGCACAACAATATTAATAAGGGATACAACTACAATAGTAATGGGGTAATCACTAGTATTATAGGGACCCAACATGCCCCTCTCCTTCAAAAAAGTGTTGTCCTCAACGCTTGAGTAATTCTGGATGCTTCTGTATAAAATTCTCATCCTCCCATGTGGAATCTTCAGCGGATAAGTTCTTCCACTTGATAAGATACTCTGAAATTGATCGATTTTGTAGCTGTCGAGTTCTTGTTTTTGTGGCTGCTTCCAGTTCCAATATAATTTTTCCTTCCTCGTCAAGTTCTGGCAATATTGTTTGAATTGGGAGCATGTCGCCTATAACCTTCTTTAAACATGAAACATGGAAAACTGGGTGCAATCGAGAAGCTGCAAGAAGCTCAAATTTGTATGCCATAGTACCAATCTTTTGCAACACCTTGTACGGACCATAATACTTTGGTGATAATTTATTATCCTTCTTAGCTTGCTTGAGAGACATTTTCTTATATGGTTGTAGCCGTAAGAATACCCAATCAGCTACATCAAAATTTCTTTCGCTACGATGTTGATCTACTTGTTGTTTCATTCTATTCTATGCCAACACGAGGTTATCCTTTAAGAGTTGGAGGACTTGTTGTTGATGTTCGATGTGATGTTCCACTGCTTGAACCTTAGACTTTTCTCTTAAATATGATGTGATGGATGGTGGCTGATATCCATAAAGTGCCATAAATGGGGTCATTTTTGTTGCTATATGCAAGGAAGTGTTATACCACCATTCAGCCAGAGGCAACCATTTGACCCATTGTGTTTGTTTATCAGATACAAAGCAACGAATATATCCTTCCAAACATTTGTTTACTATCTCATTTTTCCCATCAGATTGAGGATGATAAGATGAGCTATGAGCTAACTGAGTACCAAGACAAGAAAATAATTATGTCAAAAAATTTCCAGTGAAAATGAGATCTCTGTCACTTACAATAATCTTTGGGTTTCCATGTAGCTTTTGAATTGTTTCCATAAATGCAGTAGAAACTGTACTGGCTTTAAATGGATGTGATAATGCACAAAAGTGTGCATACTTTGTAAGTCTGTCAACTACCACCATGATGACACTCTTTCCATCAAACTTGGGTAAACCTGTGATAAAATTCATTAAAACCTCCTCCCAATGTTGGCTTGGAATGGATAAAGATTTAAATAGACACAGTGTCTTAATTGTTTCAACTTTATTGGCAAACCAAACATTTCACCACAAACATTTGAATATCTGATTTAAGTCCATCCCAAAAAAATTCCTTCTTAACCCTGTGATAAGTTTTTAAAAATATTGAGTGCCCTCCTAAGGGAGAAGTGTGCAATTCCATAAGAATCTTTTGTTTTAGTTGGGAATTCCTACAGAGGTATAAGCGATATTTGTACCATAACGAATCATTTTTCCAGCTAAATGTATCAGACGTACTAGAATCTTTTTGTAACTTTCGAATAAGTGCCCACACTTCTTCATCATTCTTCCATTCCTCCCTTGCTTTGTTTATCCACCACATTTTGCTTCCCTTTTTTGTAGATGATTTCAAAGTCATAACCCAACATCTTTGTGACCCACTTTTGTTGCTCTTCAAAGGATAATCTTTGTTCTAAAAAGTATTTAAGGCTATCATGATCCACTTTTACCTTGAAGTGTCTTCCCATTAGGTAGGTTCGCCATTTCTTAAGTGCATGGAGTATTGCCAACATTTCCTTCTCATAAATAGCTTTGTGTAAAAACTTTCCCTTGATTGGATGACTTTCAAAAGCAATGGGTCTTTCATCTTGCATTAAAACAGCACCAATTCCATTTCCTAAAGCATCACATTCCACAATAAAGGTTTTTGTGAAGTCCGGTGTAGCTAAGATTGGTGCTTGGCACATTGCCTCTTTAAGATGTTCGAAGGCCTTTGTTGTTTCTGGAGTCCATGAAAATGCATCTTTCTTCAATAATGTTGTTAGAGGTGCTGCTATTCTCCCATAATTCTTAACAAACTTGCAATAATACCCTGTCAACCCAAGAAATCCTCGTAGATGCTTTATGGATGTGGGGATTTTTCATTCCTTAATGGCTTTAATTTTGCTAGGGTCTACCTTAACTCCTTCATGAGATACAATATGACCCAGATATTCCACCTCTTGTACTCCAAAGAAACATTTGGATCTTTTTGCATATAATTGTTTCTCCTCCAATAGTTGTAGCATCCTGTCACATGTTCAACATGATCCTTCCATGACTTACTATAGATTAGTATATCATCAAAAAATACTAACACAAATTTTCTAAGGAATGGTTTGAAAATGGAATTCATCAAACCTTGAAATGTTGAAGGTGCATTGGTAAGGCCAAAAGGCATGACCAAAAATTCATAATGACCCTCATGAGTTCTAAATGCTGTTTTTGGAATGTCTTCAGTCTTCATTCTGATTTGATGATATCCTGAACGAAGATCCAACTTGGTGAAGTAAATTGATCCATGCAATTCTTCCAGTAATTCATCAATGAAAGGAATGGGAAACTTATCTTTAATGGTGAGCTTGTTGAGCTCCCTATAATCTAAACACATGTGCCATGATCCATCCTTCTTATGCACCAATACTACTGGAGCAGAGAAAGAAATTTGACTTGGTTGAATCATACCTGCCTCTAGCATTTCTGCAACCATACGTTCAATTTCACTCTTTTGGGCACAGGGATATCTGTACAGCCTGATGAATGGAGGAACACTTCCTGGAATCAGATGAATAGCATGATCATGATCATGAATAGGTGGGAGACCTTTGGGAGTCTCAAATACCTTGGAATGATTGTCCAAGACCTTTTGGAGATCTGGAGAAATAGATGATTCTGATGTGGAAACATCTAGCAAACATAATTGTGCAATTACACCTCTTTGTTCCTTTTTTAGAAGCTTTTTCATACCGTTAGAGCTAATTATCTTTCTCAGTTTCCCTGCAATACCCCTTAATTCAACTTCCTTTCCTTCCACAGAAAATTTCATGAAAAGTTCTTGACAATTAAAACCTATTGTATCCAAGGATTGTGGCCATTGGACTCCTAGTACAACATCAGCACCTCCCATTAGAATGGAAAGCATTGGGCTAGTCAATACATATTCTCTCATGGATAGCTTGATATTATGGCACTTTCTAGAGCAATTTATTGTTCCTCCATTTGCAACCAGCACTTGACACTCTGGTGCTAGATATAAGAAGCAATTAAATTCTTTTGCTACCTTACAATGAATAAAATTGTGGGTACTTCCTGAATCAATCAACACTGTTACCTTTTTCTTCTTGATTTGTCCTTCTATCTTGATGGTTTGAGGAGTGATAATTCCCGCCAATGCATTACAAGAAATGGTCGGATTCATTTCTTCTTTATCTAGGCATTGTTCCTGGAGTATATCCTCTTCTTTTGACCTTTCTTGCTCATTTTCTTCTTCCTCTTCACAATCTATGTAGAATAATTTCTTCTCAGCACACTTATTACCTTTAGTGTATTTGCTATCACAATTGCAACAAAGCCCTTTTGCTCTTTTTTCTTCCAATCATGGTGGTGTCAACCTTATAGGTTGTGGAAGACTAGGGGTAACAACACTTCCATCTTTATAGTTGTGAGTGGTATGCTTCCTGGTTGCCATAATTTTGCTTTCCATTTTTCTTGCTAACCTGAATGCCTTCTCTAATGAATTAGGTTCCCAAAGGCGAAAATCATGTTGGATATTATCCTTTAAAGTCCCTGTGAACACATCAATCCTATGCTCCTCTGGAATAGTTTTTACCCTTATGTTCAATTTTTGGAACTCCTCAATGTGCTCCATTATTGAACCCTTTTGTTTGAGACTTATCAATTGGCTAAAAAAAGTGTCGCTTTTTGTATCCTCATAATGTGCTATCAATTCTTCCGTAAAAATTGCCCAAGTGATAATTTGTTTACGAGAGAAAATCCATTGATACCATACAAACTGATTTGGTTCCAAATATAAAGTTGCAATACATACCTTTTGTGTGTTTTCCACATTATTGAGATCGAAAAATTGCTCCATCTGTAATATCCATGTTGCGGGATCCTTGCCATCAAACTTCCTCATATCAATTTTTGGAATATGGTGGGTCTTCGATCCCACATTAGAGTCTATGAAATCATGATTAACATTTCTTTTGTTCGCATCATGAGTTTTATTTACTACCTTTCCACCATTAGTAAGTATTTCTTGTAGAAAATTTGTCAAATCTGTCTTCAAATCTACCATGTCTATCTTCAAATCTGTCTTCAAATCTGCCATGTCTCTCTTCAAATCTGTCTTCAAATCTATCTTCAAATTGTCCATCTTAGCTTCCACACCCTTTATCTTAGATTCCACGCCATTTATCTTACCTTCTATTAGCTTTTGTGAGAGTGACATTTGTTGCACTTGGTCTTGTAATTTTGATATATCATGTAGCATCCCTTCCTCTTCTTCATGAGTCATGCTAGAGCTTTCAGGTTGCTTACTAGGTGTTTGCATTTTCTTTCCTCGGGGCATCAGTTACCGATAATAATGATCTACTATGCCCTTTGAATTCCTTCAAAATAAATTTTCAAACCAAGCTTAAGCAAAAATTTTAAAAAATCTACACACCTTTTTTCACTTTTTAGGAGCTCGATATTTCCTCTGATGTATCTCTATACTTTCATACCATCTAGTTCTGAAATTGCCACCTGCAATAGCCCTTTGTATCCTCTTTCCAATGCCACCAGTCTGATCCAAATTGGATTCTCCAAGGAAGATTTATGCGAAATATCCCATAGTGACATGATTATAGACTAGTTCAGTAGAACGAACTTGTACGACATGTCATGAGTCACTGTTTCGACCTTTGGCTCTGAAAATATATACAAGAAACTAAAGTCCATCCTCTTTTTGTACATTCTTACGAAATTTCAATCCGATGCTCAGAGAGAAAGTTATGACGATTTTCCCCAGGTCACTTGTTTGGAATGTAATTCAGGAGTCTGCAAAAGGGCCAACTTCCTCAGATCATATCTCCGCAAATATAGCGCGAAAATATCTGAAATTCGGACCCGAGCTTCAACGTGATTTCTTCACAAATGAGTTTTTTTTTAGCTTCTGAAACGTCGCAGGAAAAAAATTTATAGCGAAAATATCACGATGACCTATTTGGAGCAGCGAAACCCTAGAATCCAAAGCTCTAATATTGAATGTTATGGAACCAGCTCACAAAAAGATAGAAAAGAGAGATCAACGCCTTAGAATTCAGCCTCTTCGAGGGGGAAACCTCCTTTACATTACACAAATGAACAATTCTTGGATGATTCAAATGACAAAACCACCTTTCTATATATAGGAGTCTAAGGAGTCACAATATAACCCAGCCGACCTAACAATAATAATATAAAGCCACAAAAATAACAATAAAGGGATTCTATGGGGCATAGTAATAACAATATGGGGACTATAGGGGCACAACAATATTAATAAGGGATATAACTATAATAGTAATGGGGTAATCACTAGTATTATAAGGACCCAACATAATACCCCTCAGTGGGGGAAATATCAAGCTCCTTATGGTCAAAATCCGCCACTTTGGGGGTAGAACCCATACCAACAAGGATGGAATCCACAAGTTGGGCCTTAACAAATGCCTTCCATGCCTTTCAATCCACAATTTACATATCTATAAATGTTGGAATTACCGGATGTGTCAAGACTCACTAACGATCCAATACTTCATTCACTTTATTGGCCTCCGATTCCTACTAAGATTCCTGGTGATTGTCCAAAATTTGAGGGAAAATCTGGAGAAGACCCCCAGGCCCACGTTGTGACTTACCATTTTTGGTGTTCATATAATTCCTCGGTTGAATACTTTGTTCGTCTATGTCTTTTCCAACGAACCCTCATAGGTCTTGTTGCGAAATGGTACATCAAGTTGCCTCGAGGTGCTTATCAAGACTTCAATTCTTTGGTAATGGCCTTCCTTACTCACTTCCAATTACCAGTTCGCTATGAAACTTGTACCCATTTTCTTATGTCTTTGAAATAGAATACAGCTACTCACATCTCTGATCATATCAATGAATGGAGACGTCGATGTCACCTTATCAAGTTTGATATACCTGATGAGTTGTTAACTGAATGGTTTACCAAATCAGTCGTCAAAATAATTGTTGCATACATAGCTATGGGAGGTTGTGTAATCGAAGATCAAGCCATTGACCATGCCCAATATTTAGATTTGGTATCTGGCACGTTATATGATCTCTTGCGTGATGCTCTATGACCATCTACGGATCCATCATCTTCCAAACCTCCATATGTACCACATGTCGATGGTATTATTGGATCAGTGACTAAAATGTCCAGTAAAGCTTCTTAAAAGAAAAAATATGTTTCTAATTCTACATCCCATCCTCCTTCGAATCTGATCCAGGTGGATATTGGTGGCCACCTGCCGATTCCACTTGGACCCCCACCATTGCTTCTTTCATTTTTTCAGTTTCCTTAATTGTAGCATAGTTTACTATTTTTAGCAGTTTTTCGGGTCCTAAACTTCTGGAGCTGGGTCAACCGGGTCCTAAACTTCCGGAGCCGTTTTGAGGCCCTAAACGATGTTTTTTGGAAATCTACCACCAACGATTTTCTGTCCAAAATTGTCTTTTCCGTCATAGTCCTCAAAGAGATCTTTCCAATGGGTTATCATGCGCGTCAAATGGAGATAATATGACCAAGTCACGACCCTAGGAAGTTGGTTGTCCAACTCACTCCAACGGGGCCCATAAACTCTTGGTGTTACATCTCCTCGGATTAGGGTTTTGGTTGTTTAGGGTTTGCTCTTATTGTTCAATAATAAAAAGGCCCTTGAGTCTCATTGTAAGATAGTTCAGAGGCATGTAGCCACCACATCTCTTCTCAGAGATAAGCTACCATCGCCCTAGCTAGTTTATTTCCATTTCTATTTGTAAGCATATTTCAGTATTTCACATTAATGAAATGAAGTATTATTTCTATTGCGTCTTTGTGTTTATGGTTATCTCTATAAGTTGTTGTGTTCCTGTTTAAATCTGGATCAGTGGTATCAGAGCGGTCCTCTTTTTCTTTTCTCTGTTTTTATTTGCATGTCCCCAACGAGGTCTAGATATAAGGAGTTATGGCTTGAACTGTTCGAACCTTTGAAAGACCAGCCTCGCAAATCTCAACGACCTCCCATGGCGGATGATATAAAGACAAGAGGGCAGGAGATCCTATCAAAATCTTGCTCAAAGAAGCCCTCGAGTGACAAAGGAATGCGATGATGGACAACTTTTCCCAAATTCTTCAACGGCTACCCAGGGGCGACGCATCGGCTTCCAACAGCTACTCTGGAAACGCCACACCATTTAAGGTACAAGTTAATTTTGAAATCCCCATATTCGAGGGTCAAAGAGACATAGATGTCGTCGATAAATGGTTAAATCTACTAGTCGGGAAAAGATTATTTTCGCTCTTCTCAAAGCATCCCCCCACGTCAAGGACTGGTGGGAAACCTACTGCGAGGAGAAGGATGAAAGTACAGGCTCACTATTTTCAGCCACACCCACTTGGAATTCATTCCGGGATGCCATCAAGGAGCAGTGCTACCCTGTCGAAAGCTATGAGGATCAATACATAAAGTGGACCACGCTGCGGCAAGTAAGGGACCAAGACATGTCGAAGTTTACCAATATTTTTCATAACCTTCACACAAAGTTGGGTATCAAGGATTCAAAGCAGTATTTGGTACTCGAATACCACGGCTGCCTGCACAAGTACATCCAGGAAGAAATAGAATTCCTAAACATCCCCTTGCTCGGCACAACATACCGATATGTCATCAAGGTTGAGCAAAAGTTTAAACAGAATAAACAAGACTTTGGATCTGCAAATCCAAAGCAAGGGAAAGGTTCCCCCAAACCATAGAACAAAGGAAAAATCCAAGGCGGGGTGGCCCAAGACAACCCGCCAAAGCTACAAGTAAAGAACAATGCCACGAAGCTGAAACAGGACACAGGAAAGTGGTGTGAGTTCCATAAGAGCTCCACTCACAACACAAGTGAGTGTCGGGCCAAGCAGTGACTAGTAGCCGAGCTAAAGGTTTTAGAATCATATGCATGTTCCAACTCTGAGTCAGAACCTGACATGGGGAATGACAAAGGGAAGCAGATTATCGATGCAGAGCCCAATGCCACCATTTCCACCACGAAGATCCAGAAGGAGGAACCCGAAGATCCAGAGGAGGAGGAGCTTCTCTTCCACTCCTAGATGTGGGTAAAGGGCTCCTCGCTACAATTCATTGTCGACAGCGAGAGCCAAAAGAACCTCATTTCGGCAAAGTTAATGAAGCAGTTGAGCTTACTAACCATAGCTCATCCACAACCGTACACCATCGGGTGGCTTCACCAAGGACGGGATCTTCGCGTAAGCCAGCAGTGTCACCTTCCATACAACATCAAGCCCTTCACGGATGAGGTATTGTGTGACATTTCTCCCCTTGAAGTTTGCGATGTATTATTAGTACAACCATACTTGTGGAAGCGACATGTTGTGTATGAATCAAGGCCTTGTGCTGTTATTGTTACTTTGGGACATAAGTTGTACAAGATACCGAAGGTAGCACCGCCTACTGCCATCTCTTTGGTTACTGCAAATCAATGCAGTAAGCTCATTTCTAAAACTAGGAAATTTGTTTTCCTGATGATACGCCCTCAAGGAAAGAAGAAGACGATGGCCACAACCTCCAGACAGGGTCCCTCCACACAACAACTATAGATGGGCAAGTTCATGGAGGAGTACGAGGACATATTCACCCCCCCCACAAGGATTCCTTTGCACTATCAAGTCAAGCACTCCATCGATATGACCCCAGGTGTGACGTTGCCCAATGGACCAATCTATCGGTGCTCCATTCTGGAGAATGATGAAATCAAGAGGTAGATTCAGGAGCTGCTGCAGAAAGGTCACATTCGTCCAAGTTCATCGCCCTATGAGAGCTCGATTGTGTTGGTACAGAAGAAGGATGGGACCTAGAGACTTTGTATTGACTATCGGGCACTGAACAAGATCACTGTCCGTAATAGGTACCTGATCCCATGGATTGATGACCTCTTGGACCAACTGAAGGGGGGAAAATATTTCAGCAAGATCGATTTGAAGTCAGGATATCACCAAGTACTAATCAAACCCTCCGATGTGTGGAAGACTGCCTTCAAAGCCAAGGAGGGCCTTTTTGAATGGTTGGTTATGCCTTTCGGATTGACGAATGCTCTTGCAACCTTCATGAGGCTAATGGATGACATCTTGCAGCCATTCACCAACTCATTTGTAGTGGTATACTTGGATGACATCCTGATCTTCAGCCAGAGTTAGGAAGAGCACCTCCACCACATCCAACAGGTTCTCCAAACACTACGAAACACAAGTTATGTGCCAATTTGGAGAAATTCACTTTTGGCATGACCCAGGTTCAGTATCTGGGATACATTATTGATGAACAGGGGGTGCATGTGGATCCAGCCAAGATCCAAGTCATTCGGGATTGGCCATCTCCAACCACTCTGACAGAGCTCCGCAGATTTCTAGGTCTTTCCAACTTCTACTGCAGGTTCATGTTGGGATTTTCTCATATCACTTGGCCCTTGAGTCAAGTCACCAAGGAAGGAGCGAAAGCGAAATTCTTTTGGTCTGAATCTCAACAGAAGGAATTCACAGAGTTGAAATATCGCCTCTGCTCAGCACCAATGCTCACATTACCAGACTTGCAACATACATTTGAGGTCGAGACAGATGCCTCTGACTATGCTATTGGCGCAGTCCTCACTCAAAACGGGCATCCAATGGCATATCACAATGAGACACTTTCAGACACAGTCCGGAAGTGTCCCACTTATGACAAAGAGATGTATTCCATTGTGCATGCATGCCGATAATGGAATCATTACATCTTGAGGAAGGAAATGGTCATCCACACAAACCACTGACCCCTGTAGTTCCTACAAACCCAAGGGAAATTGCAGAATGATCGCCATCAGAAGTGGTCCAATACCTGCAATAGTTCCATTTGAATATCAAGTATAAGAAGGGTAGTACCAATAATGTTGCAGATTGCCTCAATCGACCGCCAATCATGGCGTTAACCACTGTGCTCAACTCTTGTGGGCACAAGACTTCTGATTGGCCACTTCTCTACAAAAGCAACCCAAAATTCGGCCACACATACCAGACACTCTTGGAGGGTCACATGTTCCAAATTTTCACCTCTAGGATGCCCTGTTATGCCACCTGGATCACCTTTGTGTTCCTTCAAGTGAGCGTGCCAAGATGATTTGGGAAGCACACTACAATCGGGTTTCTCGGCATTTTGGTGTCGAGAAAACAGTGGCAGTACTGCAAAAGTATTTCTATTGGCCGAATCTTTGATAGCATGTCGAGAAGTACATCAGATCATGCACTGCCTGTGCCATTGCCAAACCGACCATCAAGAAGCAAGGCCTCCATACCCCGTTTCCTACCCCTAGTCAACCTTGGGAATCCATCTCCATGGATTACATGTCAAGCCTTCCTTCCACTAAGCATGGAAATGACTGTGTTTTTGTGGTCGTCGACAGGTTCTCGAAGATGGCCATTATGGCCGCCTGCAAGAAGAGTATCACATTCGAAGACACTGCTAAACTCTTCTTTGAACGAGTGTGGGTACACTTTGGGATCCCATAGTCTATCATCTCAGATCGGGATAGCAGGTTCCTCAGTACATTTTGGTCCAATCTCTGGTTGATGCTGGACACCAAACTCACTAAGTCCACAGCCTTCCATCCTCAAACTGATGGTCAGACAAAGGTTTTCAACAGGATGATCATACACATTTTGCACATGTACAACTCAAAGCATCCACACACATGGGACGAGATCCTCCCCTATGTTCAACACAGCTACAACTAGGCTCTCCACAGCTCGACTAGCCATAGCCCTTTTCAGGTGGGCTTAGTATTCCAGCCACTATGTCCCATTGATGTGGCCATGCCATTTGCAGCTACTCATGCAGATTTGGCTCATGTCTAGTCCAAAACAGATAAGGAAAACAGCTTTATTGAGCACATCCAACATATTCGCCAGCAGGTCCAAGACATTCTGGAGAAATCAAATGCCAAGTACAAGCAGCGACATGATCAACATCGAGTGCCACAAAAGTTTCAGGTGGGCGACAAAGTCTGGTTGCATTTGCAAAAGGAACACCTTACCGGAACCTATCGGAAACTTAGACCACTCTGATATGGTCCTTACACCATTACCAAGGTTATGGGAGATAATACATTTGAGCTCAGCATTCCCCCATTCCTTGGCTTGCACCTAGTGTTCAATGTGGACCGCCTTCGGCCATACTTTCCACCATTACTAGACACATCTGACATTGCAGAACAACTCACACCCACAGAGTTAAATCCAGATTGTTAGGGTCCCACCTAACCCCCTTATTTATGTCATGGGATCACGTCATAGTCAAGAGTCAATAAAGCCCATATTAATATTTGTAAGTGGTTAACCCACAATTAATGACGGGACCACAGTTAGTTGCAAATGGGCGGTAATATTAGATAGATAGTAAATGGGCGGTAGTATTAGATAGATGGTATTAATAAAACCCACGATATTTGCCCGTGGTATTGCATGTATGAGTCATATATAAAGGATAGAGACTCCCTGCAAGGAGCATCGTGTCTTGTTTTGTAATCGAGCTCTGCTCTATTGGAGGTAGCCCCCTCGAAGAGGCCTGTGAACATTTCTCTCTGAATAATAAAATCATTGTTATTCTGTGTTTTGGGTATATTTTCTTCACATATTCTGTGTTCTCGGTATCTTTTCTTCGCAAATTCTATGTTTGGGTATTGCTTTGCAGGTTAAGAGCATAACAAGTGGTATCAGAGCAATTTCCAGGGCTCGGTGGGATCTCCAAATTTTAGCAAAAAATTTTTTGGCTAGAGACGTGTTCCGGCGTCTTTAAACCACGGGATCTGTCGTTAAGCGCATAAACCTGCGGATTTGGGGAGGCATGCACGCAGGAAATACAAGAGGTGGTCACGTCTGTTGGACTCCCTTGTAACCCCTGTGGGTACCCCTTCGAGTAGTAGCGCATTAGACAGAACCGCGCACGGACTGTCTTCCACGTACCCTCTGGGTATATAGGAAGCCCCCTAGCTCCCTTGAAACCTCGCCATAGATAAACCTTCGGTCGTCTTGTGGCTACAGTACATCGAGAACAGTACTCGGAGAGATTACTCGCCCGTACGATAGGGTAGTCGGGTTGTACGGCTAAGGGTACGGTTGATCCTTCTTAGTTAGAGCCCTGAAACATTGGGCCGAGTACTACTGTCAGACCCTTATGTATATTGCGATCTGTAGCACCTGACACTCCCCAAGACCATAGTTCCCTTTCTATCGGGGGATCACACATCATCTATTCCAGATCAGCAGCAGCAGTTGTTCCACCATTCAGATCTCTCAGATCCACCAGATCGGATATTCCAGATCAGCAGCAGCAGTTGTTCCACCATTCAAATCTCTCAGATCCACCAGATCGGAGTAGTTGTGAAGGGTTCCTGTACCTGGATATAATTTTCGCAGGACTTTTGGCGGCATTGACATTTTGAGGATTTGGCGACTGCAGTATTGATCAGGAAGGAGTAAAACTCTGTTAGGAGTTTTCCAAAAAAAAAAAAAAGTCTGAGATCTTCCGGGGCGCTTATTGGTGACCTAGCCCATCAGTATCAGGACGACGAGCTGAGCAAGGTGGTACCATTCAATTTCTTAGTAAAAATTTTTAGGCGGTCCCAATTTTTCATCAGGTTGGTGTATGGTAGAAACTCGCGCTCAAGCGATGGCCAATGAAAGGATCGACAAACTTGAAAACCATGTGCACTCCCTCCAAACTGCGGTGAACAATATCGAACTTGAGCTTAAAGGAATGAGTAACCAGATACAACTTGAGCTTAAAGGAATAAGTAACCAGATACATGATGCACTCCCAAAGGGCAAGGAGCCAGCCCACGAGGAGGCGTATAATGGCCATGAATACCATGAGGGTGAGTCTAGCCACTCTCATCACGTCTGGCACTCCCATCCACCACCCAGTCAGCGACCTCCCAAGTTGGATATGCAGAAATTTGATGGTTCTCACACGTCCACATGGCTAGCACAAATGGAGCAGTATTTCCAATTGAATCATATCACAGATGAGGGGACTAAGCTTATGGTGAGCACCATGTACTTGGACAATGAACGATGTCAATGGAAGGAATGGCATCAGCATTGCAATGGAAATTTTCAAAATTGGGCCCAATTTGCCAAAACTCTTCGCAGTCGCTTTGAACAGGAAGACTCTTTTTTGGGGCGTCTCACTAAGCTCCGACAGACGGGTACAGTGGAGGAATATATGACTGCTTTTGAAGCCTTAGCCTTCCGCACTAAGGCTCTCACAGATGAGTTCTACATGGAATGCTTTATCAGCGGTCTTAAAGAAGCCATCAAATCTCAGGTTCTACTCCACCACCCTCCCACATGGACAGAGGCTTGCCAGGTAGCCCGTAAGGTGGAACGTGCATTAACAACCCAATCCAGCCGCCCCAACTTCCCCGCTAAAGGTCGTCCCTCACAGGCTCCCAATATGACTCAGACACTTAAGATTCAAAAGGTGTCAACTGTGGAAATGGCCGAAAGAAGGAAGTAAGGACTATGTTACTACTGTGATGAAAAATATTCCCCGGGTCATAAATGCAAAGAGCACAAGTTTTTCCAAATAGATGCCACTGACTACAGCTCCACCGAGTAAGATCCACCACTTGAGGAACCGGAGGCGATCGAAGAAGATAATCAAAAGGAGATTGTATCTGATGAACCAATTATTTCGCTAAAAGCATTGGGAGGAATTTCTTCCCCTCAAACTCTCAAAATCAAGGGTTTTCTTAAACATCGCCCAGTAGTAGTCTTGATTGATAGTGGAAAGACCCATAATTTCATCCACCAAAAGATCGTTGAAGCAGCACATTGTTTCGTCTGGGCAGTTTCTAACTTCCAAGTCCAGATTGCAGATGGGGGCACAATGAAATGTGAAGGTCGCTGTGAAAATGTCAAAATTCAAATGGAGGATTATCAATTGAAAACCCACATGTTTTTAATACACATGGGGGGTTGCGACATTGTCCTAGGCGCGGAATGGCTCCGCACTCTTGGGCCAATCACAATGGATTTCCAAGAGTTATATATGAGTTTTAAGCAGAACAACTCCACACATACCCTCCGTGGACTACAGGCGGGAGCCCCCTCTATCATCAGCTCGCATAGGATGGAAAAATTTTAAAAAAAGGGCCATCATGGAGTGGTAGCTCAATTTAATGCCATCCAGGTAGTAGACACCATGTCTCCGCCAATTCATCCTGAGATGCAATAGATTTTAAATAAACATCGGACGGTCTTTGACAAGCCTCATGAGCTTCCACCCTCGCGAGGGGAACATGATCATAGTATCACATTGGTTCCAGGGGCCCAACCCCCAAATGTGCGGCCATACAGACATCCGTTCACCCAAAAGAATGAAATAGAAAAAATCATCAAGGAATTGTTGAAAGTAGGTGTCATTCGTCCCAGCATTAGTCCTTATTCATCTCTAGTGGTCATGATCCTTAAGAAATATGGGGAGTGGCGGATGTGTCCCAACTTCAGGGCCCTCAATAAGTTAACAGTCAAAGATAAATTTCCCATACCAGTGGTTGACGATTTGCTGGACGAACTCAATGGGGCTCAATTCTTCACTAAGTTGGATCTTCGCTCAGGCTACCACCAAATTCGCATGAAGGAAGTCGACATTCCCAAGACAGCTTTCAGAACTCATGAAGGCCATTATGAGTTCCTGGTCATGCCATTTGGTCTCTGTAATGCCCCCTCTACTTTTCAGAGCCTTATGAATCACCTCCTCAAACCATATCTCAGAAAATTTGTCCTTGTCTTCTTCGATGAAATCCTCATCTATAGTGGCACTTGGGCGGCACATCTTCAGCATGTAGATCTACTCTTGCAAATGCTCCGCACGCATAAATTATTTGTCAAGATTTCTAAGTGTTCGTTTGGCATGGAAGAAGTTGAGTATTTGGGCCACATTGTGGGGCGTGAAGGTGTCAAGGTGGACCCAAAAAAGATCCAGGCAATGCAAGAATGGCCTCAACCTAAGACCTTGAAAAGCTTAAGAGGATTTTTGGGTCTCACAGGCTATTAGCGTAAATTTGTCCGCAACTATGGCCGCATAGCGAAGCCCCTAACGCAACTCCTAAAGAAAAATTCCTTCTTCTGGAACGAAGAAGCACAACAGGCATTTACCGCTCTCAAAACCGCCATGTGTTCCACTCCTGTCTTAGCACTACCGGACTTCAACAAATCATTTGTCATTGAATGTGATGCTTCGGGAACAGGTATTGGAGCGGTCTTAATGCAGGAAGGGCGACCATTGGCCTTCACCAGCCAACAACTAAGTGGGAGGAATCTGGGCCAATCTACCTACGAGAAGGAAATGATGGCCATCTTACATGCAGTCGAGACCTGGCAACCTTACTTGTTGGGGCGACGTTTCCAAATCCGCACAGATCATCACAGTCTTAAATATTTTTTGGAGCAACGCCTATCTTCCCCACAACAAAATAAATGGTTAGCCAAAATGCTGGGATATGATTATGAGATCATTTACAAGAAAGGGAAAGACAACAGGGTAGCAGATGCATTGTCGCCCCAATTTGAGGAGGAAAGTACTCTGCTCGCAATTTCCCTCCCCATTCCAGACTGGATTGAAGAGGCTCGCAGGGAATGGTTTTCACATCCTGGGCTCTCCCAAATCATTTCTCAATTGCAGGTAGATCCTAATTCCAGCAAGGGCTACTCATGGCAGAATGATATTCTTCGCTACAAGGACAGAGTCGTAATATCACCAACATCCACCCTCAAAAGTCGCATTTTGGCAGAATTGCACTCATCTCCCATTGCAGGACATTCAGGCTTTCAGAAGACATATGCTCGCACCAGAAGATCATTTTTTTGGGCCGGCATGAAACAGGACATCCTTACTTTCGTAGCAGAATGTGACGTCTGTCAACGCCACAAAGGGGAAACCGTCAACACACCAGGCACATTACAACCATTGCCCATTCCGGCGTCAATTTGGACGGAGGTCTCCATGGATTTCATTACAGGTCTTCCAAAGTCTGGGAACAAGTCAGTCATCATGGTGGTTGTGGACCGACTGTCGAAGTATGCTCATTTCTGCGCCCTACCCCAACCATTCACACCCACTTTGGTTGCTCAAACTTTCATGGATTAGATCTTCAAATTGCATGGCATGCCCACTTCTATTGTGTCCGACTGCGACCCAATCTTCACCAGTAATTTTTGGCAAGAGCTCTTCAGAATACAAGGCACTCAACTCAAACTCAGTACTTCATATCATCCGCAAACAGATGGTCAAACCGAAGTCGTCAACAAATGTCTAGAAACCGACCTTAGGTGTTTCACTTCAGAAAAACAACACCTTTGGGTACAGTGGTTACCTCTGGCGGAATGGTGGTATAACACCAACTATCATGCCACCACCAAAATGACTCCCTATGAAGCAGTCTATGGACAACTTCCGCCTTCCCCTACTTCTTATCTCACGGGGTGCTCCAAAGTACAAGCTGTGGATCAACTCCTACAATACCGCGCAACCATGCTTGCGCATCTGCGCGAGAATCTTCATCAAGCTCAGAACCGTATGAAGCAACAGGCTGACCAACATCGCTCAGAGCGCCAATTTCAAGAAGGGGATCAGGTCTTTTTGAGGCTGCAACCATATAAGCAAACATCACTCAAAGACAAGGGTTGTCAAAAGCTCTCTCCAAAATTCTACGGACCATACCAAGTACTTCAGCGCATTGGAGAAGTGGCTTACAAGTTGGCTTTGCCACCTACAGCAAAAATCCACCCAGTTTTCCATGTATCGTGCCTCAAGAAAGTGATTGGGAACAATTGTCGAGTTCAAACTAGTCTACCTGAATTGGACAAAGAAGGGTCAATCTGGCTTCAACCTGAACAGGTTCTAGACACACGAGACAAGCACCTGCGCGGCCGCATGCTTAAGGAGGTCCTCGTCAAATGGAAAGACACCTCTCCGGAAGATGCAACTAGGGAACCAACCACTATTCTTCAGCAGTTTCCGCAGCTTCAGCCTTGAGGACAAGGCTAGTCTTAAGGGGGAGGGCATGTTAGGGTCCCACCCTAACCCCCTTATTTATGTCATGGGATCACGTCATACTCAAGAGTCAATAAAGCCCATATTAATATTTGTAAGTGGTTAACCCACAATTAATGACGGGACCACAGTTAGTTGCAAATGGGCGGTAGTATTAGATAGATGGTAAATGGGCGGTAGTATTAGATAGATGGTATTAATAAAACCCACGATATTGGTCCGTGGTATTGCATGTATGAGTCATATATAAAGGATAGAGACTCCCTGCGAGGAGCATCGTGTCTTGTTTTGTAATCGAGCTCTGCTCTATTGGAGGTAGCCCCCTCGAAGAGGCCTGTGAACATTTCTCTCTGAATAATAAAATCATTGCTATTCTGTGTTCTGGGTATATTTTCTTCGCATATTCTGTGTTCTCGGTATCTTTTCTTCGCAAATTCTATGTTTGGGTATTGCTTTGCAGGTTAAGAGCATAACACATATTACATGGAACAAACTGCAACTAATCGGATCATGGACACAAAGATCAAGCACACTCTCCAATAGAATATCCAACTATATGGATTTGTCAAAGCAGGCCAACTCCTTCACCAGGGCAAGTGGCTCACCAAGGACCAAGTTCAGTAGAAGTTTCCTCATCTCATGGAGGAACTCAACGCAATGGGGACCATTGCTTCCTAAGGGGGGAGGAATGATCCAGGTGGATATTGGTGGCCACCTGCCAATTCCACTTAGACCCCCACCATTGCTTCTTTCAGTTTTTTAGTTTCCTTAATTGTAGCACAGTTTACTATTTTTAGCATTTTTTCGGGTCCTAAACTTCCGGAGCCGTTTTGAGGCCCTAAATGACGTTTTTTTGGAAATCTACCGCTAGAAATTATTTGTCTAAAATCATATTTTTCGTCGTAGTCCTCAGAGAGATCTTTCCAACGGGTTATCATGCGCGTCAAATGGAGATAATATGACCAAGTCACGACCCCAAGAAGTTGGTTGTCCAACTCACCCCAACGGGGCCCATAAACTCTTGGTGTTACATCTCCTCAGGTTGGGTTTTCGTTGTTTAGGGGTTGCTCTTATTGTTCAATAATAAAAAGGCCCTTGAGCCTCATTGTAAGACAGTTCAGAGGCATGTAGCCGCCACATCTCTTCTCAGAGATAAGCTACCGTCGCCCTAGTTGGTTTATTTCCATTTCTATTTGTAAGCATATTTCAGTATTTTACATTAATGAAATGAAGTATTATTTCTGATGCATCTTTGTGTTTATGGTTATCTCTGTAAGTTGTTGTGTTCCTGTTTAAATCCGAATCAGAATCCCTCATCAAATCCTAGTAAAGCCTCTAAGGTTAATTTCATTTAGTCTACCACTATAGACAAAGCCTCCAAAGGTAAAAAGAAGGGTAAATGAAAAGAAAAATATGAAACCCTAAAACATGATCTTCAAAAATCATATGTTGATGATGCATCTAAACGTAAGCCCAAATATCCTTTCCTTATTTATGAGGAAGATCATTATACCAAGTAGTGTCCCCACTGTGCGAAAGTTAGTTGCTTGTTAAAAGGCACTCAAGAGACACTGGCTGTATTGAAAGAACCTTTCCCATCACAATAGACCCAATTGGCAGATCAACTTCAATATTCTACATGTTCGGGTTCTTAGGTTTATATGAGTGGAACAGTGTCTATTTGTGTTGCCACCCAGTCAAAACACTATCCAACTCCTTCCAAACAAACTCTAGAGAAAGAATTTATTGATACACCTTCTACTTCTACTCCACCTTGTTCCAGTCCTCTTCATATTGAGAGACCTAGTAATGACTCCGTTATCTCACCACCTCCCAAATGTGTCCTTCGGAAATCATCTTACAATCTAAATGCACGAGTTTCCCAGCATTACAATATTATCGAAGATTTAGCTCAAGCACCTTCGACAATGTATGCCTTAGAAGTTCTCGAGACATGTCCAATGCAGTGGAAAGCATTACTATAATCTATAGGATGAATTGACCCTATGGATTCAAGTTTGATTACTTTTGACCTGGAAATTCATGTTCCTCGTCTTCCCCATCAACTTGCATTTTTAATCCAAGTCGTTATAAAAGGGAAAATGATTCATCAAACTGGAGGAGAAGCTTCGCTCACTAGAACCTTTAGGAACAACGAGCTAGATATTGGATGTTGTTGATATGGTAGAGCTCTCTCATTTGTGCCTTTTTATCTTATCATCATGGGTTTCCCCTTGACATGTGGACATTCCTCCCTCTTTTGTGGATCCCTAACTCCCTCTCCCTTCCTATAAATTGACTCCCTTCCATCCCCAAATTGTTGATCATTAATTGTTGCATCCCTATGCTGAGATTATGCTTACATGCTAACCATTCTAGCTTAGAGAAGGAGTGCTTGAAGAGTCTTTTCTTGGACTTGGAAATCCACCAAAAGGAGGTCTCCAACATCAAGGCATAGGTTGTATGCTTCCTTTTTTAGCTTATAAATATATACATATGATGTTCACTTTCCATAATTGTGTAAATGTTTATGCTATTAGCTTAATGTTCCTTAATCTGTTAAGTAGTTTATGTTTGATGTATGCCATATATGCTCTTGTATGTTGCATAGTACTTTGATCTTCCTTGCAGGTACGCAGACGTAAAGAACAACTAAGGATCAAGGCCTGGAACAAAAGATTCAAAGTCAACTCCAAGGATCAAGCAATTAGCATCAGAGCAAGGTAGGTTTCTCCTTCTCTCTGCATTTTTCGAACATAAGCTAGGAAAGTGTATGTTAGTTTGTTAAAATTTGGTGCTAGACCCACTCATTGGGCTAGAGGGATCATCTCCATCTATAGAGGGGATTTTCCTTCACAATAGCTATAAATGGTGTCTTCCAAGGTCATTAAGGAAGCTTGAAATTCTTGCTTCTCCTAAAATTGAACTGCCATATAAATATTTATAACTAAACATACCTAGTTTAAGGGGAGATGCAAAAATTTTATTGCCAACCAATGAAGATTTAAAGAACGATTCAGGAGCAAGATTTGTAGTGGATTCCACATTGTGCACAAGCCTCCCGAGGCTCCTCTTGAGCTGATAGATACGATTCCACTGCCTCTCCATAACTTGTGTTGACTTTGGAGGAGCTCTCAATCCTCCATTTTTTTCTCCAAGAGTAGGGACACTATAGGTCTCTCTTTTTTAATTAGGGACTTAACCTTTTCCATTAGTTTTTTATCCCAAGCCCCTACAATTCCAAGAGATTACCTTCACCATTTACTACAAGTGTGGGTTGCTCCGTGAGATGGGGTAGCATTTTTTCCTTTCCTAGTGCTTCTAGTTCCTAACATTTTAGGGTCCAAAGTGCCTTAGAGACCCAATTCATTCTCCTTTCCATTTTCTCCATTCGTACCTCCTTATTTGATTTCTTTCCAACTCCTTTGTGTTATCACACTTGTTATATTTCTTTTTCAGGTTTTGATTTTTCATATACAAATCTAGCAAAGATCGATCATGCTTTAATATCCCTTAGGGATAGGAATTCATCCTCCTCCACTAGTGGAGCTTCTTGATTCAGATGTTCCTAGTCATCTTCCAAAATCAGCATGTTTTCATCTATTTTCTCCAAATCAACCTCTTTTTGAGTCGTCGGATTTTAGGAAGGAATGCATGTTTGTTGGATTTTTCCTTCTTCAACCACCATGTTGAATGCTTCAAATCCATTTCATATACCTCCTTCACTTCCTGATTTATTGGTTCCTTCTCTAGTACCTTGTCCTGATTTTCTTGGAGAGAGTGGTCCTTTCCCTTTATTCCTGATTTGGTCGTTTTGATTTGGCTAAGTGGGTTTTTATTGAGATGTTCCTCTTCTTCCTTTGGTTTGTTTCCAATGATCTCCTATTTCACTTTGTCTGGCTTGCTCCTCATGTTTTGTTTGTTATAGTTGCGTGCAAAATGGACATATTCATGGCAAATTTTGAATGGGAGCTAGTGATAATCTATCTCATGTATGTGATCAACTATCCAGGTTAAATTTTATTGTCATTGGAAGACCTTTGTCCAGATCGACCTCTACAATTAATTGTGCACAAGAGAATAAGCCCTCATGTGGTCCAACTCAATCTATGTACTTAGCCAAGGTGTTTCCCATGTTTTTAAGGTGGCCTAATTCCAGTAGTGTAGAGGGAGAAATGGGAGCTTTACCCACAATGGAATTATAAAGGGACATCACTATCTGGATTGAAATCCAGGCTCTAATGATCCTAATATAAACCTTGGGCACCCATGAAGTAAGGACCACTTCAAAATATCAAGTCCCGATTTGCTTTATTTTTAAAGGAAATGGTAAAGAACCCTTTTCCATAGAAATGAGAAGGGATCTCACTTTTTATTAAGGGTTTCCAATTTTTCTCCACCCAAAGACAGACAGAGTGTGAAGATCACTAAAAGCCCATTAATTGACCAACTAACCCTCACTTTGTTAGTTATAGAGCACTTGATCTGACTTTAGGGGCGAATACTTCAACCTTTGGGATCTCCTTTAGTTTCTTAACAAAGTGGGAAGGCTTGGATATTTGATATCTGGGTCCATTTGAAACCAGCAAGTTGAAGGCTTCAATATTTGACATTGGAGGGGGGTTGGGGAAGCCTGGACACCCGTGACATTTGACATCCTAGCTTACCTACTAGAAGGTAGGTTGCAAATCTAGAAACCTCTGAGCCAATCCAAGTCACTTTGATCCATAGATCCATGAATCCCTGTGACGAACAACAACACCCGAGTCGTCGATAGGCCAGATGTGTCTACAGCACAATCAAAGCCTAAAGCCTCAACGAAGATGCACCATCAATTAATTTTATAAAAAAATATATATATATTTATTAAAATGTTTTGTACTCTATATTTTTATTAAAACAATAATTTTTCTAGAAAAAATCTACATTTATTCTATTTCTTATTATTTTTTATTTTTTTTAGAAGTGGTTCACATGTGGTCATTACATCCATGGAAAATCTAGGCAAATCAACCCAGAAGAGAACCTTTTAAAGCCCTTGGGCCAAACTAACAAAATAATTATTTAAAAAATAACAAAACTTACATTTATCATGTATTTTATTATATTTAAAAATAAAAATACTCTAAATATTCAGAATTTTTCTTTCTTCCTTTATTTTTTAAGAGTTAATTTTACTTAAAATTCATTAATTATAATATACAAAATATAAACCATCCAAAAAAATTCAAAATATATATATTCAAAATCACAATTTTTCAAAAAACATACATTCAAACAAAAATACAATTTAAACTTTCAAAGACATATACATGAAGAAAATATATAATTTAAACTTTCAAAACATATACATCCAAAAATACAATTTTAATAACAAAAAAAAATTATAATCTCACGAAAAATTATACTTTCTAGCTAAAATCTAAACTAACCTTGAAAAAAAAATCACATCACAAGCCTGATTGAAAAAATTATAGATTGCATACCAACATAATATAATTAACTTACTAACTGTAGAAACCAACAAACTCTTATCCGTAACTCTTCGCCAAAACACTGCAGAAATTTTTACACTAGTTATGGAATAACATTTACTTAAGAAACCAAATACAGACTTAACGTTCGTAATGCTGCTAACGCAGGTTGTCTCTTTGCGATGGATTTTTGTAGTTAAATTGCTGTCTTCTGCAGCTTTGATCTCTATTTTCTGCACTGAAATTTCTGTTGCCTCCTCTTCTTCTTGACGACCACTGTTCACGTCGCCAGCCAGGTTTGGTGAGGCATAGTCTATTGACTCCTTTCCTCTGCAAGCAAAATTTCAACCCTCTTCTTCTTGGTTCTGTCCACCATTCCCATCTTGTCTCTTCTTCTGTAGTCCACACTCTTGTCTTCAAGCCTCTCTGAATTATCTGCAGAGTTCCGTGGACAAGCAATAAAGGTCGGATTTGTCTAACATGGCGTTGTATACCGAGTCAAAGAAAACATTTTCGGAAATTTAATGTTTCAATTTTTTTGGGTGGAAATAGAGTTATAACTGTTTAGAAATTTTAAGGGATAGATTTTTATAAAAACAATTTTTTAAGTTTTACTAAAATTTTTATTATTTTCCAAACAAAATTATAACGTCATTAACCTCCTCTCACACATTATTCTTCAACTATTCATTACAGTATTGATATGTCATTTTTTTTTTACTGTACCTTGACTATTCATTACAATGATGATATTTCTTTTCCACTGTACTTCGACTATTCATTCATTATGGAAAATCTACTATACTATTCATTTAATATGGAAAATCTATTGTACTACGGAAAATTGGAATGAGTTATTTTTTGTATTTTGATTTAAAATCAAAAAACAATTTTAATTATTATGTCAGGATCAATTTGGTTGTATTATTTGGATGGTAAATCAAAATTAGACTCTAACTTTAGTGGTAGGTAAAGTTTTAGGTTTCTTATTAGGGTGACAACAAATTTGTTTGGACTAGTCAAAAATGGTTTGAATCTTGTAAAAGAAAAAAGAAAAAAAAATTCTTGTCAGAAGTGTTTCAATTGTGTTTTTTATTATGGAAATGGATAAAGCACCATCAAAAAATTTTGGGCACTCAAAATCTTGAAATTTGATTTACAAAAATTTTTGCTTGATTTTATCAAAATTTTACCCAAATTTCAATGATTTTCCTAACAACTTAACTATAAACCTTCACTTGCTGGGAGGTTTATGGGATGGACGGTTTATATTAAAACTAAAAGCTTTTACAAGATAAATCTGATGGCCCTTATGTAAATCTATGCGGCATCGAGTTAGGGTTTGCAAGACGGTGGTCATTCCATCACTGAACAGTTGGTGGAATATATCAGTGGGTGGGATTTTCTTCTCCAGCGTGGGCTTAGAGAAGCAAGCTCTAATTCACATATCTTTATTTTCCAAGGATACAACCTATGAGGTGCGGTGGCATTGGTTCTTTCTGACAGGGACACAAGTTCTCACTTACTCTCCTCTTGTTAAGTTTTGTTTTATTACACTATGAGTAATTCTCCTTATTTTTCTAAGTCCTTCTCTAGCAAACGCAGACCAAGTGAAATTACCTTAGAGAGTCTTTATGAGTACATTGAATCTTTAGAAAGGCAAAGAGAAGAAAGAGAAAACCATTTTAAACTAGAATTAACTACAATACTTGAGGACAACCACCAATGATTAGAAAATAAAATAATCACACTCTAAATTGAACTCCAAGAAATGAAAGGTAAAATTCAAGAAATAGAACATAGTAAACAAGCAATGGTTAAAGAAAATGACACCTTGAAAACCCAGATTAAAAATCTATAAGAACAACTACATAATAACTCAGCACTAAATAACACAGAGAATAACTTAGACATTAAACCCATAAAAGAGGAAATTAATAAACTAATTGTACTCGACCATGAGCCACAAAAGAGCCTTAAACCTTATAATTGTGGGTATAGAAGAATAATGTAATGAAGGCACGTTAGAAATAGTTAAAGAACAATTAAAAACAAAAACTCAAATTCAAACAACTTATCTCACAGAAGTAATAAGGGTAGGAAAGATACTGGAGCATAAAAATGGACTAATTTGTGTCAAGGTTAGTTGTAATGAACATAAATTGGATATACTCAGGAAATCCCCAAGCCTAAAAGGAACCAAAATCTTTATAAATGAAGATCTCATTCTAGAAGACCAAGTTGAACTTAGGAAAGAAGTCCAAAAGGTCAAGGAGGCAAGAAAGGTAGGGAAATGGGAAATCATTAGGAATAGGAAAGTTATTATTAGAGATAAAGTCTCAAGCATGAGTGATAAATAGGGACTTGCATCACTCTAGATCCTCTTCTAGAACTGTCATGGTTTTCCATGGTGTAAAGGTCCTATGTTAAGTTGGATCTCGAGTGATATTGACCTTATTCTTTTAGTTGAAACTTGGGAGCATGATGAATCTAGGGTCCCTCACCTTGACGGTTTCACTCTTTGGTCAGTTTGGAATAAGAAATCCTCTCGAAGGGGTTTTGGTGGTATAGCCTGCTATATAAGGAACATTGTTTCCTCTCACATCCAACTTCATAAAATCGACCCCTTTAATCAATACATTTGGATCGAAATCTCTTATTTTACCACCAATAGGATCTTTCTTGCAATATGCTATTTCGCTCCTATCAACTCTACATCCTATAAGAAAAACAAATTGGATAAGGATTGTCCTTTCAATACCTTAGAAAAATATATCTTCAACCTAAGGAATGAAGGTAATATCCTTTTGCTTGGGGACTTTAACGCTAGAACTACTACTAACCAAGCTATTATGTTAAGTAACAACTATAACCAACGCATGATACCTTGTTAGAAATATCTATCTGATGATTACAATTTTGACTAAAACATTTATGAAACACTCATGTTTTTTTGTTTTCAAAAAATCATCGTTTAGGGCCTCAAAACGGCTCCGAAAGTTTAGGACCCGAAAAACTGCCAAAAATATTAAATTGTGCTACAATTAAGGAAACTGAAAGAAACAATGGTGGGGGTCCAAGTGGAATAGGAAGGTGGCCACCAATATCTGCCTAGATCAAATATACCTTACCCCATACCTTTATTATTCCTTGTGTACTTGTGTGTGACCGACTTTAAGTCTATTAGCTTGAATTATTGGATGAGGTATTCCATATTTTCTTGGAATTGATCTCTGATTTGAGAGCCCCCAAATTTCTCTTCGTCTCTTATTTGAGAGCCCCCAAATTTCTCCAATTTATGTAGGGTTGTATTAAAATCCCCCCTAGAACACAATTTGAGTTATAAATGGTGTCTTCCAAGGTCATTAAGGAAGCTCGACATTCATGCTTCTCCTAAAGTTGAACTACCATATAAATATTTATAACTAACATACCTAGTTTAAGGGGAGATGCAAGAATTTGTCGCCAACCAATGAAGAGTTAAAGAACGATTCAGCATCTGGATTTGTAGCAAATTCCATATTACGTGCAAGCCTCCTGAGGCTCCCCTTGAGCTGACTAGTATGATTCCACTACCTCTCCATAACTTGTGTTAACTTTGGAGGGGCTCTCGGTCCTCCATTTTTGTCTCTGAGAGCAACGCCACTACAGGTATTTATTTTTTAATTAGGGACTTAACCTTTGCCATTAGTTTTTTTGATCCCAAACCCCTACATTTCCAAGAGATTACCTTCACCATTTACTACAAGTGTGGGTTTCCCCTTGAGATGGGGCAACATTGTTTCCTTTCCTAGTGCTTCTGGTTCCTGATACTGTAGGGTCCAAAGTGCCTTAGAGGCCCAATTCCTTCTCCTTTTCCATTTTCTCCATTCGTACCTCCCTATTTGATTTATTTCCAGCTCTTTTGTGCTATCACGCTTGTTCTATTACTTTTTTAGGTTTTGATGTTTCATCTACAAAGCTAGCAAAGATTGAACATGCTCTAATATCCCTTGGGGATAGGAATTCATCCT
This sequence comes from Pinus tabuliformis, assembly GCA_031772625.1. NCBI lineage: Eukaryota > Viridiplantae > Streptophyta > Pinopsida > Pinales > Pinaceae > Pinus > Pinus tabuliformis. The sequence continues at coordinate 122,457,212 of CM062808.1, read as the reverse complement.
CCTCCACTAGTGGGTCTTCTTGATTCATATGTTCCTGTTAGCTCTGCCACATATTTTGACATTTTGAGGATCAAATACAAGCTTGGCCATATTGTTCATGCTCAAAAGAGGACTCGCACCAGTCATCTTTCTCCTTCTCCTTCACTCCGCTTACTCTCTCATAACCCCGCTACCTCTGTTTTTTCCTCCAAAACCCGGGATAAACCCTTGTTTCTCCAAGCCCTGAGCGCAAAGCTTAAGCCCCGTAAGTCTGTATTCATGTGACCATGCACTTCCATAATTCATCACCACCTTTATTCGCATCCGTTGATCTCTGCCACCCCGATCTAACGGCTCCCGTTGCAGCAACTTACGTGACCGTTTCCTTATCGTCTGATCATCCCCGCCACAATCGGACGGCAGTCGCTCTCCCTGGACCTTCAAACCACTAGGACGATAACACGCGATGAAAAGTGGTTTCATCCTTTCCCCGCCGCCACGCGTCACACTCTGAGTGGTATCACACGCCCTTGTACGTTTACCGCCCAACCTCCAACGCTGGTGCGATCAATACCGCCTGCTGCCAAAATCTCTGTCCCGCCCGTTAAGTGCCGCGCATCTCCAACGCCCGACGACCGTTGGATCTGTCCACCCGAGATCCAACGGCCCGCACTCACTCCGCTTCCATATCTCCCGACACCTATAGCCAAGCAATCTTTGCCATCTATCCTCTTAATCCGACGGCCAGTCTATCTGCTCTGTCCTGCTCATACACTCGCCACGCCATACACGTCCATGAGCCATCCCGTGCACCCGAAGGACGAAGGTGACTAGTGTACCAGTATAAGGTGCATTTGTTCCTCAACGACCGCATTCAAAAAATAGTGTGGCCGAGGAGGAAAAGGACAGAGCCCGAGCAGGTGAATGCATTTAACAGTTATGGAATTCTATCCTATACGACACTCCACCTGCCCGCGAGGACAACAAAGCATCTGAGAAGATCGGATTTATTCACTGAAGCAAGTAAATGCGCCAGAGACTCCATCAAGCAGTTAAAGTGGTTGGTGGTCAATTATGACCCCTCCATACCTAGAATGGCTGAGTGCCTTTGTAATGAAACTCTATATATACCCAAAAACAAGATGTAATCAGGGTTGATGGTTGATGTTTTGATGTAAGGTTCAACTTCTGGAGACTGTAACTATTTTGATACTTGTAGTGTCTCGTCTTCATTTTCAACTAATGCAAGCTTCTTTTGTTGTTAATTGCTCACTTTTCATGCTTCTTCTTTTCAAAGCTGTGCTTGATATGCTTTATTCCTGAACTCTTGTTGTTTAGCATTAGAGAAGCTGTCATCCTATCTCTGTGTTAAAATCTTGTAGGTATCAGTGAATAAGTTATTCAAGTTTCTGTTCACCTAGTGCCAGAGAGTTGTCATCCTGTCTGGGCATTAGGGAATTAGATTTTCAGACTTCTTTACTAGTTGCAGCCGACCATCACAAGGTCTTGTGCATCTGCTGGTGTGGTCAGTATTCTCCATGTTCACCAAATCCTTAAACTGTGAGTAGTTGGTGGTCTAAAGTCTTGTAGTCTAGGGGTGTTCACGCATGTCTAGAGTCAAGCAAAATAGAAGTGGTTATCTGGCTTGAACAAGCATCATTCCTTCCATTCATCCATTTGCAACAATAAGTTGAATTTGTAATGTTCCCGAGCATCTCCGAGCTACAAACTAGGAGAGTTTCTTGGGGTGATAACATTAAATTTGCGTTGTTGCAGGGGAGAGGAGATTGAAGCTCAGCTTCCCTGGGAAAACGACACAGTTCCAGCTTTGATGATAGACAAAGTCTGGACACATTTCTGGTTGGAATCATCTATCTGGCGACTCTACTGGAGAACCAACCTAGTGGCGACTCCACATCACAGTTATAGCTCAGTTTGTGAGGCATACCCTGAGAAATCCTCAGAAATCACCAGCGGACCTAATGCTTGAACCTAAGAAGATTGTTAAGCTGAAGAAAACTTCACTGAAAGGAGCATCAGGATCAGGTAAGACTAAAAAACCTTATGTATCTATGCAAGAAGGGCCTACAGCTGAGAATATCCAGTTTGAAGACATAAAACCTAGCATTGTTAGTGAAGACATACCCTCAGAGATTCATAAAGCTCCTTATTCATTTAGTTCCTGTTTGGATCTCAGTCCAAAGAAAGCCTCCCATACAGTCCATCATATTCCTTTGTCTCTGTCATCTATTTCACCGCTCCCTACCATTCAATCTGCCAGTATCCTTCCACCTACCCCAGTCATGGCAGGCCAGCAAGCACCCACGAAGATGGAAAGAATCATAGCTGCTAGGTATGGACCCTTGGTCTTGCCTATGCCTTTGAATGTCATGCCTGCAGGAGAATACCAGAAGTACATGCCCAAGTTCACTGGTACAGAGGGAGTAACAACTAAAGAACATATTGAGTCTTTTTATAGTTATGTTGATAACCTAGATATCAGTGAGGATGATGTCTGGATGAGAGTGTTTGTCCAGAGCCTTGATGGAGAGGCTAGAAAGTGGTTCAGAGAGGATAAAAAAGACTTGATGTATTACCATACCGAGTTTGGAAACCTCAAAAGGGAGAATGGGGATCCATTCCCTGATTTTAATAAAAGATTCAATCGCATGTATAATAAAATACCAGCTGAAGTAAAGCCTACTCCCACCTCTGCCAAACTTGCCTATGCCAATGCTTTTGACTGTGATTTTTGTCTGCTTTTAAGAGAAAGAAGGTGTGCTACTCTAGCTGAAATGCAAGATGGAACACTAGAGGTGGAATCTAATATATGGCTGCAGAAAAGCTCAAAAGTCATGCTGATAGAAGGAGGCAGAGAGGTGAGGTTTCTTCTTCCTCTTCAGAACCCAAGTTAGACAAAATGACTAGAATGATAGAGTCATTGGCCGCTGAGATATCCAAGCTGAAGCTTGAACAAAGCTCTGGGAAGACAAGTCTTCCAAACACGTTTTCTCCAAGAAACCCAAATCCATTCAGAAGAGCAAATGAACAAATGCAGATCATTCAGAGGAGTAAAGAAGCTGGTGGAGAACAAAAGGTTAAGGCTCCTTTCCAGAATGTAGTCATGGAGGACGAGAAGTTTGAAGAAGAGGATGAAATTCATTGCATGGAAGATAAGGGCAGTGCTGCCTTTTTGACATTGGCTGCCTACGAGGAATTATTATTACAAGACCAAAGCAGTCGAGAGTGGGACAGAGAGGTTGTTCTACAGACTGATGAACAGCAAAGATACAATCTGAGGTCAAAAGCAAACAATGTCAAGGAGAATCTTGCACAAAAAGCTGTTGTCCCAACAGAGCAATGGAACATCAGACAGAGAAGACCAGCAACTAATCCAGTCATCCTCAAAGCACCAGCTCAAGAGGTAAGAGGTCCTGACAAGTTCCCTTCCCCTTTCAGCTTTGAATCAAAAGTCCAAAAGTTAAAAATATCTGTGCCTCTGATAGAACTTGCAAAGAGTGAAGGTTTTAGAAAGCCTATCATTGATGCTCTTGAGCTGAAAGCCATACAGGACCCCACCGACTATGTCAATTTGCAAGATGATAAGCCTGCAGTTATGCTTAGCCCGCTAACCGAACCTGCTGATGATAATTCTCCATCATTTTATGTCTCCTTGACCATTCATGACAAATCCTTCACAATTGCCTGCTAGACACAGGGGCAAGCCACAATTTGATGCCCAAAGCTGTCATGGAAGAGTTGAGCCTTGATATCACTAGACCATATCATGATCTATTTTCCATTGATTCAAGAAAGGTGAAATGTCTGGGATTGATCAAAGACTTGACCATTACCCTAACTCAGTTTCCCATGAAGAACATGATGTTGGACATTGTGGTAGCAGATGTCCCTCCTAAATTTGGCATGCTGTTGTCCAGAGGGTGGATTAAGAGACTAGGTGGTGCATTACCGAATGATTTATCTTATGCCACTGTCCCAGTTTTTGGAGGGGAAAGCAGGAGATTGTATAGAGAAGCACAATTGGCCTACATCATCAGTGATGAGAATAATCCCTCTAATCATCCCATTTATGCTGTGGACACCGATTTTGGAGCATGTATCCTCCAAATCGAAGAATCCTAGAAGGCCTCAATGCAAATCAAGAAACTAGTGAATCAGGCCGAGGGAGAGCAAGGAATTCAGGTTTGGGAGATGTTCTTTAATGGAGCATGTTCAAGGGAGACTGTAGGAGTAGGGGTGGTGCTAATTTCTCCAAAACAAGAAATCACACATCTATCTTTTAAGCTAGCTTTCTAAGTCACCAACAATATAGCAAAGTATGAGGCTCTGATATTGGGTTTTAACGCAACAAAAGATAGAGGAATCAGAAACATAAAGGTGTTTGGAGATGTTGATCTTATCATTCAGCAAGTGAACAAAACGTTTCAAGCAAAGCACCCAAGGCTGAAAGCATATAGAGATGAGGTATGGAGACTCAAAGATTCTTTTGATAATTTTTGTATCTCATATATCCCTAGAGTTCAAAATCAGCTTGTCGATTCCCTTGTTGTGTCTGCTAGCATGTTTATCCCTCCCATGCCTCCCAGACTAGTCTATGAAGTCCAAATGAAATATAGACCATCCTTGCCTGATAATGTCCAGCATTGGAAAGTGTTCGAAGATGATGATGAAGTGAATAGGTTTCTGCAAGTCATTGATGAATTCTCTGAAATGCAAATTGACCAAGAGAATGAAGCCTTGGAAGAAAGTCCCCAATCCCAGCTTAGAAACAAAATTGGTAAAGATAGCATTGTCCAACTGCCCAACAATCATATACCTAAGGGTTTAGTTCCTTTAGAAAAGCTATTTGACTAGAATGATGTGCCTTATAAGGCTGCCCAAAAAGAAGACCAATCTACAGTCTGTAAGCATAATATAGGGAGTCCAGATCATCCAAGATATATAAATTTGTCCACCCATTTATCTGCTGCCCAAAGTTCTGAATACTGCAATTTGATGAAGCAATTTGCTGATGTCTTTGCCTGGGAATATAGTGACCTGAAAACATATGACAAAAAGATCATCCAGCATAAAATTCCTTTAGAGAAAGACACCATCCCTTTCAAGCAGAAGCTGAGACCAATAAATCCTTTGCTCCTCCCTCTGATTGAAAAAGAAATCAAGAAGTTATTGGCTGCCAAAATCATAGTCCCTCTCAGATATTCAAAGTGGGTAGCCAACCTAGTAGTGGTGAGGAAGAAAAGTGGAGAAATCAGACTTTGTGTTGATTTCAGAAATTTAAACAAATGCTCTAAGAAAGACAATTATCCTCTACCCAAAATGGAGCATTTGCTGCAGAAAGTCTCAGGAGCCAAAGTGATGTCTTTCCTGGATGGATTTTCAGGGTATAACCAGGTTGTTGTACATCCAGATGATCAAGAGAAGATTGCATTCACCACTCCTTGGGGCACTTTTATGTATTCCAAGATGCCTTTTGGGTTGGTGAACGCTAGAGCTACCTTTCAGAGAGCTATGGATATAGCATTTGTCGGAGAGAAGGATAAGTTTGTACTTATATACTTAGATGATATAACAGTGTACTCCAGCAGCCATCATGACCATTTGCAGCATTTGAAGAAAGTGTTCCTGAAGTGCAGAAGGTTTGGGATTTCAGTCAATCCTAAAAAGTCACAGTTTGCTTTAGAAGAAGGCAAGCTGTTAGGACATGTTGTTTCTGCTGCAGGTGTCCGGATTGACCCAGAAAGAGTAAGAGCAATACAAACCTTGTCTATCCCGAGATCAAAGAAGGATATCCAGTCCTTTCTAGGCAAAATAAATTTTGTGAGGTTTATCCCAAATTTTGCAGAACTTGTGAAGCATATTACCTCCATGTTGAAAAAGGGGTCAGAGATCAAATGGAATGATGCAGCAAGAAAATCCTTTGAGTCCATTAAGAAAGCTATTATGGAAGCTCCTACTTTAAGCAGTCCAAATTATAGCAAGGAGTTCCATATATTTTCGTTTGCCTCTGATGACACCCTTGCGGCAGTTTTAATGCAAGCAGATGAGGAAGGTTCAGAGCATCCAGTGGCATTCTTCAACAAAACCTTAAGGGATGCTGAGTTGAGGTACGATATCATTGAGAAACAAGTATATTTTCTCATCAAGTCTTTGAAAGCATTCAGAATTTACATTCTGCATTCCAAGATAATTGCATATGTGTCCTCTACTTCAATAAAAGATGTCCTAACGCAGCCCGATGCTGATGGAAGAAGGGCTAAATGGATTGCAAATCTTATTGAATTTAACATAGAACTGAGGCCCACCAAGCTAGTCAGAGGTCAGGGCCTTGCCAGACTAATGGCTGAAGAAAATTGCAGAATGCTGGACATAAATCTCATAAGCACAATTTTAGAGAATGGTTAGGCAGGAAGAAGAAATAGCTGAATCTGGGAAAAATTAGTCATTGGCAGAAAATATAGCTTCTTGTGGATGGTATGCTGCAATAGCTCAATTTTTGCTGAACCTAGAAGTCCCTACAAGTCTTAGTCCAAGCCAAGCCAGAACTGTTAAACTCAAGGCAGCTAGATATTGCATTCATGAAAATCTGCTCTACTGGAGGGACCCATCTGGGATGCTTTTAAGGTGCCTGGACAAAGAACAATCCATGGAAGTGATGCAGCAGTTTCATTCCAGCCCGTGTGGAGGGTATCATTATTGGAAAACTATAGCTCACAAGATCCTCAGAGCTGGGTACTATTGGCCCACCTTGTTTGCTGATGTCCTTTCATTTGTTAAATCATGTGATAGGTGCCAAAGATTTGAAGGGAAACAGCAACTGAAGTCCCTGCCTTTAAAGCCCATATATGTTAGTGGCCCTTTCCAGCAGTGGGGCTTGGATTTCATTGGAGAAATCAATCCACATTCCAGTGGCCAACACAAATGGATCTTAGTTGCCATTGATTATTTCACTAAATGGATTGAAGCAATCCCTACCAGAAAGGCTAATCACCATGTGGTCATAAGATTCTTGACAGAGAATATCTTCACCAGATTTGGTTGTCCACATAAATTAGTCACAGACAATGTAGCAGCCTTCAGGGCAAAAGAATTGGTGGACATGTGTGACTCAATGGGCATTAAGTTGGTTCATTCCACCTCATATTACCCTCAAGGCAATGGTCTAGCAGAATCTTCCAACAAAATCCTGATAAAAACAACTAGGATTCTAAGCTCAAATATGCATTGTGGGCTGACAGAGTGACCACCAAGAAATCCACAGGGAATTCCCCTTTCAAGCTAGTATATGGCACTAAGGCTGTATTCCCAATTCAGTTAACCCTTCATGTGGCAAAGTTCTTGCAAGAAGAGCATAACGGGGAAGAAGGCATGGCAAAAAGGATCATTGATTTAACAGAGGTACATCAGATCAAAGAACAACTGGTTGAGAAGTCTGCAGCACATCAAAAGAAGATCAAGGAAGCTTTTGACAGGAGGACAAAAACAGATAATTTTCAGGTTGGAGACTTGGTTCTTAAGTGGGATGCACTGAAAGAGAAGAAAGGAAACCATGGGAAGTTTGATGCTTTCTGGATAGGGCCTTTTATCATTTCTCAGATCCAAAGGAACAATACTTTCATACTGCAAAGTATGGGAGGGGAGACAGTTTTTGATGGCCCAGTTAACGGGCGGATTTGAAAATTTACGTTGTTTAAGGTCTCTGGCCTTAAGATTGTAAATATGTTATTTTATCAGTTTTTAGTATAGGCTCAGTTACACTCCATGCCCAATGGAACACTAGGAAATTTTGCTAATCTGATTTTCACAGGAAAGGTAATGATTTGCAGTTCTTAAGGCCTCACAGGGAGGATCTCATCCCCAGAAGGAGCCAGTGTTAGCTCTGCCACATATTTTGACATTTTGAGGATCAAATACAAGCTTGGCCGTATTGTTCATGCTGAGAAGAGGACTTGCACCAATCATCTTTCTCATTCTCCTTCACTCTGCTTACTCTCTCATAACCCCGCTACCTCTGCTTTTTCCTCCAAAACCCGGGATAAACCCTTGTTTCTCCAAGCCCTGAGCGCAAAGCTTAAGCCCCGTAAGTCCGTATTCACGTGACCCCGTGCTCCCATAATTCATCACCACCTTTATTCGCATCCGTTGATCTCCGCCACCCCGATCTAACGGCTCCCATTGCAGCAACTTACGTGACCGTTTCCTTGCCGTCCGATCATCCCCGCCGCGATCGGACGACAGTCGCTCTCCCCGCACCTTCAAACCGCTAGGACGATAACACGTGATGAAAAGTGGTTTCATCCTTTCCCCGCTGCCACGCGTCACACTCTAAGTGGTATCGCACGCCCTTGTACCTTTACCGCCCAACCCCCAATGCTGGTGCGATCAATACCGCCTGCCGCCAAAACCTCCATTCCCGCCCGTTAAGCGCCGCGCATCTCTGACGCCCGACGACCGTTGGATCTGTCCACCCGAGATCCAACGGCCCGCACTCACTCCGCTTCCATATCTCCCGATACCCACAACCAAGAAATCTTCGTCGTCTATCCTCTTAATCCGACGGCCAATCTATCTCCTCTGTCCTGCTCGTACACTCGCCACACCATACACCTCCATGAGCTGTCCTGTGCACCCGAAGGACGAAGGTGACCAGTTTACCAGTATCCGGTGCATTTTTTCCTCAACGACCACATTCAAAAAACAGTGTGGCCGAAGAGGAAAAGGACAGAACCCGAGCAGGTGAATGCATTTTACAGTTATGGAATTCTATCCTATACGACACTCCACCTGCCCGCGAGGACAGCAGAGCATATGAGAAGATCGGATTTATTCACTGAAGCAAGTAAATGCGCCAGAGACTCCATTAAGTAGTTAAAGCGATTGGTGGTCAATTATGACCCCTCCATACCTAGAATGGTCGAGTGCCTTGGTAATGAAACTCTATATATACCCAGAAACAAGATGTAATCAGGGTTGATGGTTGATGTTTTGATGTAAGGTTCAACTTCTGGAGATTGTAACTATTTTGATACTTGCAGCGTCTCGTCTTCATTTTCAACTAATGTAAGCTTCTTTTGCTGTTAATTGCTCACTTTTCATGCTTCTTCTTCTCCAAGTTGTGCTTGATATGCTTTATTCCTGAACTCTTGTTGTTTAGCATTAGAGAAGCTGTCATCCTATCTCTGAGTTAAAATCTTGTAGGTATCAGTGACTAAGTTATTCAAGTTTCTGTTCACCTAGTTCCAGAGAGCTGTCATCCTGTCTGGGCATTTGGGAATTAGATTTGCAGACTTCTTTACTGGTTGCAGCCGGCCATCACAAGGTCTTGTGCATCTGTTGGTGTGGTTAGTATTCTCCATGTTCATCCAATCCTTAAACTGTGAGTAGTTGGTGGTCTAAAGCCTTGTAGTCTGGGGGTGTTCACGCATGTCTAGAGTTAAGCAAAATAGAAGTGGTTATCTGGCTTGAACAAGCATCATTCCTTCCATTTATCCATTTGCAACAATAAGTTGAATTTGTAATGTTCCCGAGCATCTCCGAGCTACAACCTAGGAGAGTTTCTTGGGGTGATAACAGTTCCTAGTCATCTTCCAAAGTCGGCATGTTTTCATCTATTTTCTCCAAATCAACCTCTTTCTGAATCATTGGATTTTAGGAAAGAAGGTATGTTTGTTGGATTTTTCCTTCGCCAACCACTACCTTTCATGCTTCAAATCCATTTCCTCTGCCTCCTTCACTTCCTTATTTATTGGTTCCTTCTTTGGTACCTTGTCCAGATTTTCTTAGAGAGAGTGGTCATTTCCCTTTATTCCCGATTTGGTCGTTTTTCTTTGGCTAAGTCGGTTACTATCAAGATGGTCCTCTTCTTCCTTTGGTTTGTTTCCATTGATCTTTTGTTTCACTTAGTTTGGCTTGCTCCTCTTGTTTTTGTTTGTTACAACTTCGTGAACAATGGCCATATTCATGGCAAAGTTTACACTTAAATGGGGGTTGGTCATAATCTACTTCATGTATGTGTGACCAACTATCCAGGTCAAGTTTATTTTCGTCAGAAGGCCTTTGTCGAGATCCACCTCTACATATATTTGTGCACAAGAGAATAATCCCTCATGTGGTCCAGCTCAATCTATGTACTTACCCAGGGTGTTTCCTATGTTTCTGAAGGTGCGTAATTCCAGCTGTGCGGAGGGAGAAAGGGGAGCTTTACCCAAATTGGAACTGCGAAAGGGATATCATTGTCTGGATTGAAATCCAAGCTCCAATGATCCTAATATAAACATTGGGCACCCATGAAGTAAGGCCCACTGCAAAAGATCAAGTCATGATTTGCTTTATTTTTAAAGGAAAAGGAAAAGGTAAAGAATCCTTTTTCATAGAAAGGGAAAGAGATCTCATATTTTATTAAGGGTTTCCAATTTTTCTCCACCCAAAGACAGATAGAGTGTGAAGATCGCCAAAGACCCATGAATTCACCAACTAAACCTTACTCTACTACTTGTAGAGCCCTGGATTTGGCTTGAGGGGCAAATACTTCAACCTTCAAGATCTCCTCCAATTCCTTAACAACAGGAAGGCTTGGATATTTGATATTTGGGTCCATTTGAAACGAGCAAGTTGAAGACTTCAATATCCAGCATTGGAGGGGGGTTTGGGGAAGCCTGGTCACCCGTGGCATTTGACATCCTGACCTACCTACTAGAAGGTAGGTTGCAGATCTAGAAACCTCTGAGCCAATCCAAGTCACTTTGATCCGCAGATCCATAAATCCTTGCGATGAACAACAACAACCAAATCATGGATAGGCCAAATGTGTCTACAACGCTATTAGAGACCAAAGCCTCAATGAAAGTTAATTTTGTAAAAAATAAGAAATAGTTATTAAGATGTATTGTACTCCATGTTTTTATTAAAACAACAATCTTTCTGAGAAAAATCTACATTTATTCTATTTCTTATTATATTTATAAATTATAAATATTTTTCTTTAACATAATTGTTTTTGTTAAAAAATAATATTTATTTAAAAAAATAACCAAACTTAACATTTATCATATATCTTATGATATTTAAAAATAAGAATACTCTAAATATTCAAAGTTTTTCTCTCTTTGTAGATATTTTTTATGGTTAATTTTTTTTAAAATTCATTAATTATAATTTACCACTCCAAAAAAAAATCAAAATATATATATTAAAAAATACAATTTAAACTTTCAAAACACATACATTTACAAAAAAATACAATTTAAACTTTCAAAACATATACATTCAAAAATACAATTTTATAGAAAAAAATTATAATCTCACCAAAAATTATACTTCCAACCTAGAAATTAAACTACACGTTAAAAAAATCACAAATCACATCACAAGCCTGATTGAAAAAATTATCATTAATTGATTGCATACCAACACAATATAATTAACTTACTAACTGTACAGACCAACAAACTCTTTGCCAAAACCCTGCAGAAATTTAAGTTCACACTGTAGTTATGGATTAACATTCCAAATACAAACTTAACGTTCGTAATTCTGCTAACGCAGGTTGTCTCTTTGCGACCAATTTTTGTAGTTAAATCCCTGTATCTTCTGCAGCTTTGATCTCTATTTTCTGCACTGAAATTGCTGTTGCCTCCTCTTGTTCTTGACGGCCACTGCTCATGTGGCCAGCCAGCCTTGTGAGAATAGATTGGAGGTTAGGTGAGGCCTAATCTACTGACTCCTTTCTTCTTCAAATAAAATGTCAACCTTCTTCTTCTTGGCTCTGTCCACCATTCCCATCTTGTCTCTTCTTCTGTAGTCCACACTCTCGCCTTGAAGCCTCTGTGAATTATCTGCAGAGTTCCGTGGACAAGGAATATTCTCCAGTAAAGGTCGGATTTGTCTAACTCGGCGTTGTTTATGGAGTTCACAATTTTGTTCAGAGAAAAAAACAATTTTAAGAAAATTTAATTCTAAGCGTATCTGAATCATTTTCGAGCATGGAAACGGAGTCAGCATTATCTATCCAAAATTTTACTAAAATCCAAAATCTTGAAACTAAAACTAAAAGCAAAACTTCCAAAAAAAAAAAAAAAATATCGCCAAATTTTGTTTTAAATCCCGTCAAAGTTTCTATTATTTTCAAAGGAATATTATAACTCATTAGACTACGGTCTCTCATATTATTCGACTATTCATTACAGTAGTCATTTTCTACTGTACCTTGACTATTCATTACAGTAATGATATTTATTTTCCACTGCAATTCGACTATTCATTCATCATGGAAAATCTACTGTACTATTCATTCATAATGGAAAATCTTCTGTACTATTTCATTCACTATGGAAAATCTATTGTACTATGGAAAATTGGAATGAATTATCTTTTGTATTTTGATTCAAAATGTTTTTCAATTTTGATTATTATGTCACTGTGACATAGGATCATTTTGTTATATCAATTTTTTAGTTGTTGCATAAAAATATTTATTTTATTTTTAGCTGTAGGTAAAGTTTTAAGTCTTGCATTGGGTCATAAAAGGGTATGTGGTAAAAAAATTTTAAAAAAAATTGGAAGTGTTTGAATTGTGTTTTGATGGTGGAAATGGATTAAGCACCATCAAAAATCTTTACTTCTTATTTGTTAGCTCATATGGCTACTTAGGCGCTAGCTCTGTGGCACCTCTCAGACCAAAAATTTCTGCCAGAATTTATCAAAATTTTACCCAAATTTCTATGATTTTACCGGCAAATTTGAAGGTGATTAGACTATGCACGTAACCATACTCTTGTGAGTCATTTCCATGCTCAATTGCTGAGAGCAACCATCAACCAGTGTTACCCTACTTTAGGCATCCTCAATAAAAATTTGGCATTGGTTAGGGAAGCCACAAATTTGTCAGCAAAGCCATTTTTATGGGAATCTAACCATTTTATTTTTTCAAAAAAATCTGATTGTAAAAGTGTTTAAATAGTTTTTTTTTATGGTGAAAATGGATTCAGCACCACCAAAAACCCTTTGGGTACCCAAAATCTTGAAATTTGACTATTATAACACAAATTTCCCAAAATTTCTCCCAAATTTTATTGAAAACTATTGCTACACTGACCCCATCATTTTTTATCCAGCATCATAAGAGCAGTCCTTATCATCAGCAGGCCAATGGTACTGTAGAAGCCTTCAACAATATTTTGGAGAGAGACCTTGCCCCCCGAAAGGACAAGCGGCTTCGCACCTTACTCAAATTTGTTCGGAGGCTTCGCACCTTACTCAAGTTTGTTCTGCCAATCGACATAATTGAATCTTTCCAAAATTTCCACTATTTTCAAAACAAAATTGTAACCTCATTAAACTACTCTTAACAAGAAAATTAACATAAAAATCAAAACTGATTTAGCATTAATTTGAAAGATTTTCTTTATTAATTTGATAGTTTTGAATTCCCTTGTCTGCTTTAATCATGTGGGAAACTCAGTTGTAAACAGCGTGTCTTGTTTTACGTGACAGTGGTGATGAAATAGAAGTGAGGTTAGCACTTGATATCAAACGAAATTTAAAATAGAAGTGAGGTTAGTACTTCGATATCAAATCAAATCTAAATACTTGTACTAGCTTTCCGACTAGCTCTACAAACTTAACCGAGGAATTGTGTGATTTTGTGGTTCATCTTTGATCAGATTTGTACACCAGTGGATGGTACTATAAGCTTCGTGTCTTACCATTTGCAAGCTATACAATGATTTAAATAAATAAAAAAGAACATTTAAATTCACCTCAAGTACATTTAAGATTAAGAGGACTGGTGTATAGATTATAGGATTGGTTATTTATTCAAATCTCATTATTTATAATTATTTTAAAGACTAGTTGGTAATTTTAAATATTGTATTAAAATATTTATAAGATAAGTATTGAAATATTAATTTGTAAGTGAAAAAAATTATAAATTATAATTACCCACAAATATTTAAGTAAATAAATTATAACTAATTTTTCTAATTCTTGTTCTTATTTTTTATTATCTTAGGAAATTACTTAGTTGTTGCATAATGAAGTAAATAACAATATTTACATAATTTGGGTGGGTGTTACATTGTACATCTAGGGATTATTTAACTACATTTTTATTTACTTCATGCACTATCTAATATTTTGCATTCACCTCTAGAAATTATTTAACAACATTTATATTTATATTTGGCCAAGACCACTTTAACCCTCTTTCTTGACACTTGTCCTATTTTTGTCTCCATTTGCCTTCAGCACCCTTTCTTGAGACCAAAGCTTAACTGATTCTTGTTGTGTATCTAGTATCTAAGCCTTTATAATCATGAATACTTTGTTACATAAAAATCAAATAAATTTATCATGAATGCTTTGTTACATAAAAATCAAATAAATTTTAAAACATTCTTATGCAAGGCAGGAAGCTTTGGAGTCTTCGAGTGGCAAGAAACTCCATTTCTGTTTCAATCTTGGTTACAACTTCTTTTACATTTTCATAGCCTCTAGTATTTTTTTAGCAATTTCCTCTCCATCTTCCAAATCGAGCTTACAAATTTCTTTAGCAGTTTCCTTTGCACCTTCCAAATCGAGCTCACTATCAATGACTTCCAACTAAGATGATACCAACAAAATGATTTCTTTAGCAAGAAACTCCATTTCTGTTTCAATCTTGGTTACAACTTCTTTTACATTTTCATAGCCTCTAGTATTTTTTTAGCAATTTCCTCTCCATCTTCCAAATCGAGCTTACAAATTTCTTTAGCAGTTTCCTTTGCACCTTCCAAATCGAGCTCACTATCAATGACTTCCAACTAAGATGATACCAACAAAATGATTTCTTTAGCAGTTTCATCTGCACCTTCCAAATCAAGCTCACTGTCAATGACTTCCAACTAAAATTATACCAACAAAATTATTTCTTTAGTAGTTTCCTATGCACCTTCCAAATCGAGCTCATTGTCAATGATTTCTAACTAAGATGATACCAACAAAATGACATGGGATATAGCAATCCCTCAAACAAGTATTTTGGCAATTATCATGACTACATTGACAATCACATTGGTAATTTTAAATATTGTATTAAAATATTTATAAAATAAGTATTGAAATATTAAAAAGTTAAATATGATATATTTTTTTAATTGATGTAAAATTGAAATAATATTTAAGTGGAAAAAGTTGTAAACCATAACTAACAAATATTTAAGAAAATAAATCATAACTAACCTCTCTAATTCTTGTTCTTACTTTTTATTATCCTAGGAAATTACTGATAAATCATAACTAACCTCTCTAATTCTTGTTCTTACTTTTTATTATCCTAGGAAATTACTGAGTTGTTGCTACTTGAGCTTCACCAGGGGAGAAATACCATACCACGTGGGTTCATATTGGGGGATATATATTGAGGAAAAATTGACTCAATATATTGGGAGATATATAGTGGGTAAAGGGTTTTTATAATGGCAGGTATAAAAAATTGGAGCTCAAAGTTAATGAAAAAATATAAAGGGGTATAAAAAAATTGGGGGGTGTATTGGGTTTATATCTGTAGGGGGTTAAATAATGTTATTTTTAGAGGTATTTTCCAATATGTAGTCAAATTAAGGGTATTTTTTAGTATACCATGAACGCATGCAATATGTCAAAGGTTCATTAAGTGAAGACCCTGTGGTTGTTGCATAATGAAGTAAATTACAATATTTACATAACTTGGGTGGGCGTTACACTTCACCTCCTCATGTTTTGCATTCACCTCTAGAAATTATTTAACTACATTTGTATTTACTTCATGCACTTCCTCATATTTTGCATTCACCTCTAGAAATTATTTAACAACATTTGTATTTATATTTGGCCCGAGACCACTTTAACTCCCTTTCTTGGCACTTGTCCTATTTTGTCTTCATTTACCTTCAACACCCTTCCTTGGGACCAAACTCGGAGACCATAGGCTTAATTGATTATTGTTGTGTATCTAGTATCTAAGCCTTTCTAATCATGAATGCCTTGTTACATAAATGATTCTTGTTGTGTATCTAGTATCTAAGCCTTTATAATCATGAATGCTTTGTTACATAAATGAATCATAGGATGCCCAAATTTCCCTTTTTTCACCTTTGGGTATGAGTACTAAGCACTAAGTTCCTTGTGAGTTGGGGTTGGGACCTATACTTAAACACTTACTTCCTTACACATCCAAAATTGAGCTAACGCTTAACCACATGACTTCATTCACCATAGGATGGTTGGATTGTCCTAATAACTCTTCTCACACTAAAGAGAAGAATTCATTTTGAGTTTTCAAAATTGACAAGATAAATTAAACTATTTTTTTCATATGGAGAATAAAAAAAAAATCATCTATTTCTCACACTTGAAGTACACATAGGCAACATTGGTTAAAAATTGGTTCACTAGTATTAAAATATATATAGGGATATTCATATAGAAGAAATTTAATAGAACTATTTACTTTTTTCTCACACATCACACCTCTTATTGTATCAATTTTATAGACTAGATTAGAACTCCAAGTACACATAGGCAACATTGGTTAAAAATTGGTTCACTAGTATTAAAATCTATATAGGGATATTCATATAGAAGAAATTTAATAGAACTATTTACTTCTATATAGAAATCATATGGAGGAAATTGAATTGGACTATTTATTTATAGTTTATATAGGAATCATATGGAGGGAATTCAATAGGAAGATTTAATTGGTTCACTAGTATTAAAATCTATATAGGGATATTCATATAGAAGAAATTCAATAGAACTATTTACTTCTATATAAAAATCATATGGAGGAAATTGAATTGGACTATTTATTTACAGTTTATATAGGAATCACTCCTCAAATATAATGAAATTGTTTTACAAAGAAACTATTCCTCTTTCTTATAGATTCTTATCAGCTAATTAGTCCAATTGTTCAAAAAATTGTAATGAATTTTTTAAATACAATCAAAATATGGTATTATTTTATGGATATTAGTGCAATGTTGAATAGATATAAAAAACAACAATATTTTACAACATCCAACATGTAATTCTCTATAAAAATAAATATAACTTACAATAGTATTTTGCATTAAGAATTATAGGCCTAATTATTGGTGCTATGATGCAAAACACCATATGCATATGAACACACATAAATAACATTAATTTCGGCAAATGAAAATGAATGTTAAAATTCAATACTACTTATTCAACATGAATGAAATCTAAACAATGGGACCATAGGCTTAATTGACTCTTGTTGTGCCCTCATAATCATGAATGCTTTGTTACATAAATGAATCATAGGATGCTCAAATTTCCCTTTTTTCACCTTTGGGTATGACTACTAATCACTAAGCTCCTTGTGAGTTTGGGTTGGGACCTATACTTAAACACTCACTTCCTCATACATCCAAACTCGAGCTAAGGCTTAACCACATGACTTCATTCACCATTGGATGGTTGGATTGGCCTAATAACTCTTCTCACACTAAAGAGAAGAATTCATTTTGAATTTTCAATATTGAAAAGATAAATTAAACTATTTTTTCATATGAAAATGAAAGAAAAAAAAAATAATTTTCATCTATTTCTCACACATCACACCTCCTATTGTATCAATTTTATAGACTAGATTAGAACTCTAAGTACACTTGAACAAGTACACATAAGCAACATTGGTTAAAAATTGGTTCACTAGTATTACAATCTATACAAGAATATTCATATAGAAGAAATTTAATAGAACTATTTACTTCTATATAAAAATCATAAGGAGGAAATTGAATTGGACTATTTATTTATAGTTTATATAGGAATCATATGGAGGGAGTTCATCAAATACAATGAAATTGTTTTACAAAGAAACTATTCCTCTTTCTTATAGATTCTTATGAGCTAATTGGTCCAATTGTTCAAAAAATTGCAATTGATTCATTTATTAATGAGATTCAAACCCATCTAACTGAGAACATCACAAACCAACTTGATAGTACATCAGTAATACATTATATTCATTTTATTCTTTATTTTGATTTTTGAATATTTTAATAATTATAAATAATATAAAAAATCTCTTTTCATTTCAAAACAACACCTCACTTCCCTTTAAAATCTCTCTTCATTTCAAAACTTAAATCTAATGTAAATTATAATTTCAAAAAATTACATAAAATCATTTTCTAATAAATACATATTTTAAATATGAGTATTCAAAACTTATTTATCTAAATTTATAGGTTCAAAACTTATTTATCTATACAATAGAAATAATAAATACATATTTAAAAAATTAGTTATTTATGTAAATCTCTATAAATAGAAATATATTTACATAATCAATTTTTCCTAATAAATTTTGTTTACCTACTTTTAATGTTAGTGTTTAAATTCTTTCTTTCACAATTTTCTCAATTTTCCATACAATTTTCCATGCATTTAAAGAAAAATAAATTGGAAAAAAATAATTTTCCAAATGAAAAAAATTAATGTTTTTTTCACAATTTTTTCAAATTTCCATACAATTAAAGGAAAAAAAAAACCAAATTTATAACTACCTTCCCATTCATTTCCTTCGACTATATGTGATCAAATTTATAACTACTTTCCCATTCATTTCCTTCTACTACATGTGATTCTTGCTATCTTCTTGCAAGCGATCACCCTATCCATTTTTGTGTTTAGACAATATTACCCTCAGCATTATATTCAAGGGCGTGTTTGGAAAACTACAAACCGTTGGATCAACTTATTGTACTGCAAATAGTTTCGAATTTCATCGAACTGTTCGGTGTAGTTTTTTCAAAATTTTCACCTTCCGGAATTTGGTAACTGTGATTTAAAGCATCTTTTACTGGAGATTTTAGATTGTCTTTCAGATACCATTCTAACCCAACAAAAAAATCACACACCTATGCTATGCTAATTTATATAAAGAGAACAGAACCTTAAATCTCTCTTTCATTTCTTTGGGCCTTTTCTTAACTATTATTATTTTTAAGTCTTTTAACGAGTTTTTCTTTTAATTACTAATTATTAATCTAATGGTGTACAAATTTTCAATCGTCTAACATTTGATCTAATGGTACAAACATATACAAAATAACAATACAAAATAGTAAATGAAACGGTTGATTACAAAAAAACACATTACGACTTAATTAAAAAACATGAACATTTTTATTAATTGTGACCATGACCATATAATTATGATATTTAGTATCCCATTCTCACTTGAGATTATTATTATCTCCATTGATTAACTATTTGCTAGACTTACGATAGTGTTTAAATATAAACCACTAACCTTGAGAGGGTGACAAACAAGTTGTCCTATATTTTAGTTTATTGGTTCTCTTTATTACAAATATAAAATTATGTATTTTTATAATTTGAATAATAAGTATTTCATTGTGATGGCAATGGCTCATCGAAAGAGTCCAAAGGAACAAAGATCCAAGTTTATTTAAGATATAAATATATATTAGTTATTTGAGATATAAATATATATTGTCGTAATAGCGTGATGCAAAAGCATAAGAGTAATTGTGTGTAATTGTGTTTTGTTTTAGATATTTTTGGATTATGCCTTTGTGGAGGGTTAATATAAGGTAAGTTGTTTTAACATAGAGGGTTAATATAAGGTTATTTGTTTTAATATAGAATAGAATTGGTTTTGATTTTCTTAAATTTGGAAAAATCTCAATAAAAATATACTTGGATCTTAATCATGAGCTAAGTATGGTTATAGTTAGAGTAATTGGAACTAAGAATATGTAAAGATGATATGTGAATCTAATTTTATATGTTTTAGAAGCAGGTTTTAGTTTGTTGCAGCTCTATCTATATGGGAGTGTAGATATGTAGGGAGCCATTTCATGTAGATTTGCGTGTTTATGTTTATTGGAAATCATAGATTTGTTGTGTGACACAATATAAAATTGGAAAACATGGATTTTGTTGTGTGGCACAATATAAATTTGGAAAGCATGCATTAGAGGAAATTTCAGCTCGATGAAATTTTCATGTCATAATATGTAAACCAGTCAAAATCCTTTATATTTAAAAAGAGGCACATGTAAAAGAATAAAATTACTTTTTTTAATTATATTTTTGCATGTCATAATATGTAAACCAGTCAAAATCCTTTAAATTTAAAAAGAGGTAGATGTAAATATTTTGGAGGGAAAAGAATAAAACTACTTTTTTTAATTGTATTTTTGGCTTATCTCCTTATAAGTTTACTCAAATTTCAAGTGTAAACACTTGTTGGGTGTGAAATTAAATTCCACATCCAATAAGTACTTATTATGCATACTTTGAAAATACCCATATTAAAATTAAAGATACATTAAAAAGTGTCTTCTCAAAAGTATGCATTTTAGGTACTCGTTGGATGGGAATTTTAATTCTGCATCCAACAAATGTCTACACTTGAAATTTGAGTAAACCTATAAGGAGATAAGCCAAAAATAAAATTAAAAAAATATAGCTTTCTTCTTTTCCCTCCAAAATTCATAACTCTTATTTTATTATTTTAACTATTATTTTATTATTTATCCTTACAAGGCCACTTTTAGGCTAAAATCTCTTCTAATGGAGTTTTTTGTGTGCAACAATAGAAACTAAACGAGAATTTCATGTACTACTAAATTGAATTTGCAGTTGTTAATTATGTTAGAGAAATATTTGGATTGCCCTTAGAAGATTACAAGAAGTGCAATGAGATATCTGAGCTAGAGGTCAATGCTGGAAGGCAATAGTCTAAACAAACTAAAGAATCAACTTTATTGATGAATTGGACAGCTCACAGGTGAGGAGCTCCACCTGGAGACTGCCTCTAGCAGAACGCTCTACATACAATCATCTTACAATAAAAAATATATATAGTGTTCACACATCTAGGGAAGTTAGAACAATTGCCTAAGAAGTAGGAACTAATTCCTAATCTAAGGCTCTAGTGAACCAAATCTCTCTAGATTTACATATTCTCCATTATCTTCAACACTCCCCCTTAATGGAGAAAGGGGTTCACAAGTATTCCTAACATTTCCCTAAACAATTCAAACTTGATTCTACCAAGAGGCTTAGTAAATATATCAGCTACATTATCACATGAATTACAATATTCAACACATATTTCCTTTGACTGCACCTTTTCCCTGACAAAATGAAATTGTGTATCTATGTGCTTGGTGTTTTTATGGAACACCGGATTATAAGCAAGTTTGATAGAACTTTGATTATCACATTTGATAACCGTGGCTTTTGTTTGCTCTTCTCCTGCATCTTGGAGAAGTCTTCGTAACCAAACTGCTTCACATATTGCTGCACACATGGCTTGATATTCTGCTTCTGCCGAGGATAAGGCTACAGTATGCTGCTTTTTACTGCACCATGAAATGACCCTGGATCCAATGCTGAAGGTGTATCCTGTAATGGATCTTCAATCGTCCAAGTTTCCCGCCCAGTCAGAGTCTGTAGATCTTGCCAGTCTAACATCAAATGAATCAGAATATAAAATGCCAAAATCTAAGGTTCCTTGTAGATACCTTAGCACTCCTTTTGCTACAACCCAATGGTTTGTTGGAATTTCTAAGTCTAACTATTAGAAACCCTTCATGTACTTTTCTGATTTATTTTTGCCTACTTGTTCTGATTAATCAACAAATTATTTACCATGTAAATACTGAAAATAAATACAATTACATGCTCAACACATTACAGATCATCAACTGAAGGAAACAAAACAACCACACAAGTGACCGTTGTTTTTAGACCAATGTCCCCAGAAAAATCCAATGCGGGAAAACCGGTGTAGCTATCTGAGGATTTTATTATTATGCACTTTCTGAATAGTCTGGGTGCCAAAACCGGCTCACCCAACAGAGAATAATCTCGGTAGTAGTACCTCTCTACTCGGAAGCAGATATTCCAACTAAAACCCCGGATAAACACTTTGACAGTTTCTAGCTCCAATCTGCCCCACGAAAACCCCAATGTCAGCCTCTAGGGACTGCGCTAGTCTTTTCTAGCCCAGCATTTGCCCAGTGTCACCCAATATCTCCCTACATCAGCCTTTGGAGGCACTGTGTCAGCCCTTAGATCCTATGCATCACCCACGTTGGCTCTTTGAGGCATTACGTAGCTCCTGGTTGCCTCTGCGTGAGCCCTAACTAGCTCTGCATGAACCTCTGTCTGGCTCTATGTCCCTCTCTCCCGGCCTCTACGCTGATCCCCCTGGTACTATCTCTACCTCTCTGCTTTTGTATTCACTGCCCCTCAGCTACAACTTTGATCACTCTTTCGACTTCCTCAGCAAACCCTGCCCCAGAAAATCAAAATCTTGATCAACTCGGTCTATTCTCCAAGTGACCCTCAAGCCTTCTTATATACTTTTCTCATTGACAATTCAACAGCCGAGATTAAGTCCCTAATAAACGGCTAAGATTAATTCTAGGTTGATCCATGACTTTTGGACCATTCTAACACAATTTTATATTAATACTCATTAATATTTTATTTTCCCTAACTTTAGACGGGACTCCATTAAAAATATTAATTGTTTTAGTATCTCCCAAATTGTTTAGAATCTGCCCAAACCATTTCTGGGTATTGGAGATCTCATGTGCTTTAGCCTCTCCACCAATTTTTGTGGCTAGAGCACATCCGATGCTACCCCAAATCAACACTCCCTCTTAGCGAGGATTATGCTCTAGTAATACTCCTCACTAAGTATCACCCTGATCATCCGGCATCAATCCATGTGCTGATGCTAAGCCTCCCTGCCCAACATCCTCTGCATTCCTGCATCATGTATTGCTACCCATGGCCCTGCCACTGCCACTGTTGCATCTGTACGGCAACTCCCTCTACATCCGTGTTGCTGCCCATGGCCCTGTCACTGCCACTGTTGCATCTGTACTACAACCCCTCTCATCATGCTGCATCGTGTTGCCCATAGCACTGCCACTGCTAACTCTTTCACTACAACTCAGTTACTGAGAAGTAAGTAACTAATCTCCCAACTCTGACATCTTCATCAGGCTAGAAACACTCTCAATGTTGAAGCTCCCTCTTTCACTGATAAGTGCTCCCTCTCTGACCTCTGCACTGCTGCAACAACTTTGTGCATCTCGCACTGATGCCTCACGTTTTCCTAGGACTCTTGCACTGTAGCTCCCTCTGTCATTCCATCCGCATCCATCTCTACTGACATCCGTCGGTCCTACTACTCCTCTTTGGGGCTCTCGTAGCAAAGTATAATCCAAGAGGTTGGGTACCTCGAGGATCCTGCTCCTCATCGCCTGTAGTCTATCTAACTATAGCTCAATGTCTCCCCACTTCTGCTCAAGTGGTGTGTGAGAACTCATGACATAGTCATCATATGTCTCCACTTCCTTATCCGCCCTTGTTGGCGCTGCCTTGGTCTCGGAATCCTCTCATTTGCTCTTTTTCCTTAGACACTGGCTCGCATAGTGACCCAATTCCCCATAATTGAAGCATTTGACCTTATAGAGGTCCTTCTTCTTATGTTTCTCTTGCTTTCCCTTAGATGTTAGGGTAGCATCCTCCTCTTCCTCCTTGATTTATCCCTGTGCCACTACTTCCCACCTTGCTTAGCCTTCTGATCTCTTCTTGGCGAAGAGTTGCCCACATTTCCTCCCAATTTGGAAGGCTCGCCCTGCCCAGTATGCTCTAGACAAACACCTCCCAGTCTTTTGAGATTACGTTCAAGGTTGTTCTCACCATCAATTCTTGATCCAGCGTGGCCCCTATGGAAGTCAGTTGATCCTAGATCTCATTCAATCGACTGAGGAAGGTGTCGATTTGTTCTCCCTTTTGAATTTGGTATGACCGCAGCTGATTTTCTAGTAGCATCTTCCTCTACACGGAAGTATGCTCATACAACTTCTTTAGGGCCTCCCACATCTCATTTTCTGTATCCTTCTCGACAATGTGTGGTACTACATGGTCCTTGACCCCGTCAAGGATGATGCTCTTGGCCCTTGCTATTGCATCCTCTTACTCATCGTTATAATCCGGGTCAACTGGGAGCACTATTGTCCTCAAGGCGAAGTGCTTGAGACGATTCCTGTCTAGAACAAATAAGATTCTGGCCTTCCAGACTACGAAGTTTGAGGCTCCATCCAGTCTGTCCTGTTCTCTTACCATGTTCACTTCCATCTCGTTGCTCCTCTACTTCCCTTTTGGAAGTTCTCGGTGTGACTCCCTTTGAGCCTCGATTTCCCTCCTGGAAACCCCTCTACCAATGTCGAGATGCCCCCACTCCGATCCTTAATGCAAGTGCACCACTGATCCGGATTTCTTGGCTAGAAATCATCGGTAGCAACTCCCTCCTCCTTGGTCTTGCCCTGTTAGGTACTGTTCCGACTACAGTACCCTACCAGCTTCACTCTGCAACTTACCCACAACCTCCTAAGCCCCAGCAACTAAAGGTTAGAGCTTCTAGGATCTGCACAATCCCAGCACCAGCAAAATCTGCACCTCTTGGCCATGGGTGTCAATCCTTCCCGACTGAGAAAGATGATTGGGCACTATGTAGGTCAAGTCTACTCCCCTTTTCCATTGCGTTGATCCTCTTCCCGACTCAAACTTGATGACATAGCCACTGCGTCACCCCTTCCTTGTTGCTTCTCCGGTAGGAACAGCTTATGTCACTCAGGACAGTTGTTTCTGCTGCTACTGCTCTGCTCAATTGATACCCTTAGTTCTCCTATGATCTGCAACCACCCTCTAATACCATGTTGGAATTTCTAAGTCTAGCTA
Organism: Pinus tabuliformis; assembly: GCA_031772625.1. Classification (NCBI taxonomy): domain Eukaryota; kingdom Viridiplantae; phylum Streptophyta; class Pinopsida; order Pinales; family Pinaceae; genus Pinus; species Pinus tabuliformis. The sequence continues at coordinate 122,432,420 of CM062808.1, read as the reverse complement.
TTAGAAACACTTCATGTACTTTTCTGATTTATTTATGCCTACTTCTTCTGATTAATTAACAAGTTATTTACAATGTAAATACTGAAAATAAATATAAGTACATGCTCAACACATTACACATCATCAACTGAAGGAAACAAAACAAGCACACAAGTGACACCATTGTTTTTGGACCAATGTCCCTGGAAAAACCCAATGCGGGAAAATCGGTGTAGCTCTCTGAGGGTTTTATTATTATGTAGTTTCTGAATACAATCTGGGTGCCAAAACTAGCTCACCCAACAAAGAATAATCTCGGCAGTAGTACCTCTCTACTCAGAAGCAGATATTCCAGCTGAAACCCCGATAAACACTATGATTGTTCCCAGCTCCAATCTGCCCCACGAAAACCCCAACATCAGCCTCTAGGGATTGCGTCATTCTTTTCTGGCCCAGCATCTTCCCAGCGTCACCCAAGCTCTCCCTACGTGAGCCTCTGGAGGCACTGCATCAGCCCTTGGAGCCTCTGCATCACCCACGTGGCTCTCTGAGGCACTGTGAAACTCCTGGCTGGCTCTGCATGAACCTCTAGTTGGCTCTGCGTCCCTCTCTCCTGGCTTCTGCGCTGATCCTCCTGGTACTATCTCTGCCTCTTTGATTTTGTATTCATTGCCCCTCAGTTGCAACTCTAATCACTCTTTCGACTTCCTCAGCAAACCCTGCCCCAGAAAATCGAAATCTTGATCAACCCGATGTATTCTCCAAGTGACCCTCAAGCCTCCTTTTATACTTTTATCATTGATAATTCAACGGCTGATATTAAGTCCCTAATCAATAGGTAAGATTAATTTTGGGTTGATCCATGACTTTTGGACCATTCTAAGACAGTTTTCTATTAATACACATTAATATTTTATTTTCCCTAACATTAGACTTAGGGACTCCATTAAAAATATTAATTATTTTAATATATCCCAAACTATTTAGAATACCCAAACCATTTCTGGGTATTGGAGATCTCATGTGCTTTAGCCTCTCCACCAATTTTCGTGGCTAGATCACATCTGATGCTACCCCAAATCAACATGGTTCTCATGAGAATGAGATATATACTGGCTCAATACACTGACTGCATAAGCCAGATCATGCCTAATTGTAGTCAAATAGATTAGACTCCCAACCAGATTTATGTACAACGTTGCATCTGTCTCTTTCGAACCATCATTAACCTGTAAATTGATGTTCTGATATAGTGGTACAAATGTAGCATGACACTAATCCATTTTAAACTTGCTCAACAAACTCTTGACATGCTTACCTTGGGACAAGAAAGTCTGGCTTGAATCTCTCCAGACTTCTAAGCCCAAACAGTAATGCAGTTCTCCAAGGTCTTTCATTTCGAACATCTGTGATAATTGCTGCTTGATTTCTTCAATGAGTTTGTTTACATTTCCTATCATAATCAGATCATCTACATACAAAGAAATCAATACAATCCGCCCCTCATCATCATACATAGTATACAAGTTAGGATCATTTTTGCTCCTAATATACCCATGCTTAAGAAAGAATGAATCTATTTTGTCATACCAGGATCTGGGAGCCTGTTTTAGTCCATATAAAGCCTTCTTTAATTTGCAGACTAAATGCTCTTCCCCTTTCTTGACAAATCCCTCTGGTTGCATTAGATATACTTCCTCTTTCAGATCTCCATTTAAGAAAGCAAACTTTACATCTAGCTGGTGTATTTTCCAGTGGTGTTTAGTAGCTAATGCAATAATCATTCTAATTGTGTTTAATTTAGCTACTGGGGCAAAGGTTTCCTCGTAATCTATACCTTCTTTTTGGGAATACCCCTTTGTGACCAGCCTAGCTTTATATTTATCTATAGATCTGTCTACTTTAAACTTTAATTTGTATAGCCATTTGCACCCTATGGGTTGTTTGCCTTCAGGAAGCTAAACTAAATCCCAAGTATTATTTTTAATAATAGATTCATATTCCTCCTGCATTGCTTCCCTCCATTCATTACTTTGACTAGCTTCATTAAAATTAGAAGGTTCAACAATGTTCAACATACCAGTAATGAGCGCATGATCCCTGTATCTAGCTGGCAATTGTATCTGCCTGCTTGATCTTCTGAGTGGTGGAGTGGCTTCAAACCTATTTTGATCTACCACTTCTTTCTCTTGTTTTTGTTGTTGTTGCTATTGTTGTTGTTGTTGTTGCTGCTGCTCACCGACCCCTGTTTCATCACCTTCTTCTAACAGTAAAGGCACATGCCATTCTTCATCACTACGAACAAGGTTCCCATCATCTACCTGTTCATGAAATACCACATCTCTACTTGCAAACACCTTGTGAGTAGAAGGATTAAATAGCTTATAAGCCTTAAACTCACTGCAATATCCAACAAAAGTACACTTAATGGCTTTTGAATCTAACTTCTTCCTATCTTCTTTCGGGACATGAGCAAAATCCTTACATCCAAAGACTCTAAGATGACTTACTGCAGGCTTGAAGCCAAACAATGCTTTGAAAGGAGTTTTATAATCCAAACACTTAGTAGGACTCCTATTCTTAAGATACACTGTAGTGTTTACAGCTTCTGCCCAAAAACCATTGGTTAGATTCTTACCTTTCAACATACTATGGGCACACTCCACGAGGGTTCTATTTTTCCTTTCCGCAACCCCGTTTTGCTGAGGAGTGTAAGGTGTTGTGAACTATTGTTGTATTCCGTGTTCTTTGCAGTATTTGATGAAGTCACCCTTCTTGAATTCTCCACCTTGGTATGAGCGAAGAATTTTGATGAACTTTCATGTTTGCTTCTCAATCATACTTCTGAATTGCTTGAAGTATTCGAAAGCATGACTCTTCTGCCTAAGGAAATACACCCAGGTGAACCTTGTACATTCATCAACAAAAATAAAAAAATAGTAGGCCCCTCCTAACGACCTTGTCTACATTGGCCCACATAGATCAGTGTGTACAATTTCAAGTATATCCCTCTGCTTCCTATCAACAATAGTAGAAAATTTATCTCTATGTAATTTACCAAGGGCACATGCTTCACAGTCAACATGCATACTCTTCAAAACAGGAAGATTATTCACCATATCTTTTTTCTGAAGCAGTAGGTCACTGAAGTTTATATGCCCAAATCTCTCATGCTAGAGATTCTCTACAGACATGGTTGATGATGTCAAAGCTTGATGTGACATACTTCTGACATCCAGTTTATACAATCCTCCTACACATACACCTATTGCAATGGACTTCATTTGATCCATCTTGTCCTTAATTACACAGTAAGATTTAAAGAACTCTACCTTAAGATCTTGATCTGTTATTCTAGATACAGAGATCGGGTTCTTTTTTATCCCAGGTATATACATAACATCATGAATATGCCTAATGTTTCCATCAAGTAGTATGGCAGGGACATCACCATATCCCTTGATTTCATAGCCTATATCATCTCCGAGGTAGAACTTCATACTAGTGTTGGATTCTCTGAAATTTTTAAACCATTGCCTCTTACCTGTCATATGGGAGGAGGCTCCTAAGTCCACGAACCAGATTTCTGCTTCATCCTCCTTAATTGACAACACAAAATCATATACGAACAATCTGATATTCGAATTTTGATCTGCATCAACCAGATGGCCTGCATGCTTCTTGTGTCTCTATTGACCTTCATCAAACTTCTTCTTCCGACAATGTTTAGCCATATGACCAAATTTACCGCAATAAAAACATTTTGGTCCTGAATCACTTATGTTTGGAGACATACCTTGAGATGGAGGTGGATTTCTTTGTGGGGTTCCTCCGCTTTTGTGTGCTGCATTTGTCTTTCCTCTGAAGGGCTTCTTCTTTGCCATTAGGGAAAGATCTGAGCTCTGGGGTTTCAGGGTCATCCGCCTTTCCTCCTCTTGCATTAGGATCCCTGTCAATTCTTCAAACTTGGGGACTTTTTCTCTCGCATTCAACCCAGTGATGAACATCTGATAGTCGTCAGTCATACCATTCATGGTAATCATGACCAAATCAGTGTCTGATATTGTTTCGCCAATGTCACCTAGCTTAGTCTTAAGCTCCTTGATACGAGAGATGAACGTTGCTACTGATTCATTCTCCTCCATTTTAATGGAGAGAATCTTGCTCTTTAGAAACAGTAGGCGATTTGTGTTCTTGATCTCATACAAGTCTTTGAGAGTTGTCCAGATGTCTGTTGCAGCTTTACAATCTCGAATGTGAGGAATAATGCAATCTTTCATAGACAATTTGAGCAACACCTTTGCCTTGTTCTCCCTCTTTTCCCAGTCTTGGATTGTTGCTATTGTTCCACCTATAGCTAGGGTCGGCTTCAACTCATCACCGTTTGCGATCGTCCATGTGTTTTGCCCCTCTAATAGGGTCTGCAACTTAAATTTTCAATCAGAGTAATTAGAACCATCTAGCTTATTTCTCTCGTTTAGATAGGCCTCTGCCATCTGATTGTTCATCTTGGCAAAAAATACCTCCAGCAAAAGAAAACTATATCTATCCCAGATATGAAGAGCAATCTCAAAACACAAGCTTGAGATTCAATTTAAAAACCATGCCCCAATTGAATTTAAAAAACGAGAGCCCCTTGTTTTTTTATGTAAAAAAACATAAAACTCTTCCCTTTTTGAATGTATGTGCCCATGAATTTTCACAATAATAATTAAAGAAAAATAGAAACATAACTCTTCATCAGTTTTGAGACTTCGGCTCATATCCCAGCGGCCGAAGGTATCTATTCTTGCTAACTCGATATTTCTATCACAGTGGTCGGGCTATCGTCGAAAAGTTTCATTGTTGCAGCTACTCAATTTTCTAAACGTGCTGGCAACATGCTGATGCAATGAGAACAGTTCGCCTTCACGCTTCCTCTGCAGCGGATAGCATTCACCCTTCACCTCCACTATGGGCTCCTTCCAACGACAGAACCACCCACAGCTCCTTCATTTCTCGGACAGATCTCCTCAGACAGATCTCCTCCTTAGTTGACAGTGCAAACGACGCCGCTACCTACGGCTCCTCTGCTTACTAGTTTCTCCAACCACAGCAACGATCCCAACTGGAACCACGCTATGAAGTTCACCCTCGACGAGGTCGCCTTACAGCAGGGCCGCCTGCTTCTCGAGATCGCAGTCTACGCCGATGCTTCATTCCACGACAAAGAGATCAACCGCATTACCATCCCCTTGAACGAGTTTCTCAACCCCGAGGGCCGAAACCACTTCGACGTAGTTCGTCAGCTACCAGATCTGAAAATCCTTGGAAAAACCCAAGGGGCTTCTCAGCCTCTCTGTGAAATTGGTCGAAAAAAGGCTGATGAGATTTGCTTTGCGTGAATGAGACCACTACGTCACTGGTTGATTTTGTTTTCACAGAGATTGCCCACCGAATCGGATTTCCAGGATGCTAAGTGCAGGATCTTCGCTCGCACACGGCGGTCACCATCCACGATCAAACTACAGTGAACAAATACCATTGCGATCTTCACTCTCAAGTACGCGATTTTCGGGAGCGATGGACAGATTCGCTCTAAGGAAAGCAGCATCCATTTCCCTTTTCCCCTTCGAATACGTGATGGTAAGTGCTCTCTTTCCTTCAGAAGGAGCAATGATTATCGTGAATTAAAAAATAATAAATAATAATAAATAAATAAATCGTATTGCTTCTCCACCTTCTCACCATGTCAGCTTTCTTCACACCAGCTCCTCACTCAAGGATTTGTGGGCCCTCTCAAATCTGCAGCTCTGATACCATGTTAACAAACTAAAGAATCAACTTTATTGATGAATTGGACAGCTCACAGGTGAAGAGCTCCACCTGGAGACTGTGTCTAGCAAAACACTCTACATACAATCATCTTATAATAAAAAATATATATAGTGTTCACACATCTAGGGAAGTTAGAAGAACGGCCTAAGAAGTAGGAACTAATTCCTAATCTAAGGCTCTAATGAACCGAATATATCGAGATTTACATATTCTCCATTATCTTCAACAAATAGTACATAGAGAGATACTCTACTAGAAATCACAATGGGAAGTGGTTTGCAGTTGAAAAATTACTCGAAGCTAAGTGCAATGCACAATGTCGTGTATGATGAATGAAGGCTCGTGATCTCTTCCTTTGTGACAGTTAAAGCTCATGCATGTCAACTCAAAATTTCCTCTGCTTGTCCTCCTTTATAAAAGTAAAATGAATCTACATCTTGTGGCATCCCATAAGATGGGTGGTAACCTCTAACACATTTGTTTGCTTGATGAATACAGAAGATATTGTGATTGGATCAAAGTCCAACTACCTCAAATGAAGAGGGTAAGGAGGAGCCACTTTGTACTCAGTTTAAATATTTTGAGGTAGAATATGTAATGCCCAAGTTGGTTTGATGTTACACAAGGAATGACCTTAAAGTCAATTATGTGTGCTCATGTCAACCATTAAAATTCCTTTCGTGGCGAATTGCAACACTCAGATACTTATGAGCTTCTTTAGTTCCAAAGAGAATCACATGGTAAATTTAGAGGTTGTATTCCTTATTCTCTATGTTTATGTCATGTGTGCTCATGTCAACCATTAAAATTTCCTTTCCATTGGCGGAAATTGAATCTATCATGTCAATTTACTTGTATGCAAGAAATCAACACAATATTATTGTTTTGGGTGCATCGTTGTTGATTAAACCTTCATCTATTTTTTTGGTCATGAATTGTGGGAACGTAGGTTCTTTAAAATGCAAGACCTATAGGAATCCATATTTTAAAAAAATTATTGGGTTCAATACAAAAGAGAATACTAAGAATACTATGAAATTGTAGCTAAACTTATAGATATTGGATCTAAAATAATGAACAAAATTAGGAAAGAAGAAAGAAAATCGATAGAGAAAATAATTAATGAATTTTATTCATACACCCAAAAAAAAATTATGAGAGAATACAATTCAATGTAATATATTGTACATGGTTGAACTCGGTGTTGCGGGGGAGCACCCCCCCCCCCCCCCGATCCCGCTCCCAATCCGTGCTCCAGGCGGGAGCGGGTCGGGAGTGCTCCCGATAAAAAAATTTGCGCTCCTTGCCAAATCCGGGAGCGTCGCTCCCATCGCTCCGGGAGAGAAATTTAAAGTCCGAGAGCGGTCAGGGAGCGATCGCTCCCCTATCGCTCCCAGGCTTTAAATTTTGTTCCCGGAGAGACGCGCGTGGAGGCCGAGAGTGAATTCGGTAAAAAAAAATTTGCGCAGCTAAAAAATCAATTTTTTTTTTATATAATGAGGGAGGGAGGGCTTTTATGATTCATTGTGACTTGAGTGAGACTGAGAGCGAGTCTTGGGTGCATTTGAGGTAGGTTAGCAATTTTTTTTTTAATGTTTATTAATTTACTCCTAATTTCTAAATAAATAAATAATTTTTTCTCTATTTCGGTTTCCCATTGGGCCATTCCCATTCCCATTCCATTTTATTAGATTTTGTAGATTCAAAACTACAAATTCAAACATCATGGTTATATATCTTGGCATTTTCTTTTTCTCGGTTCCTTTTCTGGTTATTATGGTGCTGGAGAGTAGGAAAAGGAGGGTTCAAAATGAAGAAGGGGATGAAGAAGGGGGACAAAGTGGATTTGAGGAAAACCCCGGTGAGGAGGAGCTGGAGGAGGGTGAACATGATTCAACAGCTGAAAAAACTAAACAAGACTAAACCCCATTGTCGAAATATGTTAACAGGCCTGAGGCAGGGAAAGGGGGTGGAACCACTAAATTTCATTGCCCCCATTGCAACAATAATTACACAAGTTCATACACCTGTGCTAGAAAACACCTCTGTAGGAAAATGCCATGGGATGGAGATAAAAAAATAGCAATTAAAACTTGTACAGGTGTGTCAGTAGCAGATAGAGCCAAATACATAAGGGAAGAGGAGGAAGCCCAATACAAATCTAAAAAATCAAGGGGTTTCTTTGAACCAAGCTCACAATCACAAGCACAAAAAACTTCAGCATCCTCCCAAGGTAGTGGATATGGAGGCACAGGAACCAGGTTTAAGGCGTAGAACCATATCAGATTTCCTTGATGAAGGGTGTAGGAATGATGTGGATTCAAAAGTTTACAAGTTTCTCTATGCATGTGGGATACCATTCAATGTTCTTCACTCACCTTATTGCACGAAATGGTTCCTGCCATAAATGATACCCCTAAAGGATACAAGAGCCCTGGGTATGACAAGGCAAGAACCGTTGGACTTGATCATGAAAAAGCAAAAATATCACATTCTTTGAATAGAATGACAAGTTCTTGGATTGGCCATGGGGTGTCCATTGTATCTGATGGATGGAAAAATGTAAAAGGCAAGCCATTGATAAGTATTCTTGTTGTGTCTGTTAGTGGTGCCATCTTTCTAAATGCATATGATTACTCAGAGAAGTTCAAGACTAGCATCAACATTGCAAAATTATTACTTGAAACAATTGACCGTATTGGGCCATACAATGTCATCCAAGTCATCACTGATAATGCTCCTAATTGTAAGTCAGCGAGAGCAATTATTGAGGATAAATACCCCAACATATTTTGTTCTGGGTGTTTGGTTCACACATTGAACCTTTTGATGCATGATGTTGTTAAGAACAAAAATGAACAATACAAATGGATTGGTGATTTGTACAAGAAAGGCAAACAAATGATAAAATTTATTACAAATCATAGCAATACCCATGGCCTTTTCTGCAGTCACTCAAGATTGGAGTTGTTGAAGATTGTGAGGACTAGATTTGGTAGCTATTACCTCACCTTAAAGCGCCTTTTGAAGGTAAGAGAGTCATTGGATAGCATGGTATCTAGTCCACACTGGCAGATATTAAAGGAAAGGGCTACAAATGCAGCTGACAGGCGAGGTTTTGAACTGGTGGAGGAGGCCGCTCTTGATGGTATGTTTTGGGCACGTGTGAGGCAAGTATTGGATTTCACCAAGACCATTTATCACATGATTAGGTTTGCAGATACAGATAAACCGGTGATTGGCGAGGTGTATGAGCAGATGGATACCATGTTGGGGAAAATAAAAGATATTGTTCATAACAATGATCCTGACTTGTACAAATTGATTCATGATTGTGTGTCTGTACGGTGGAATAAACTTAATCTTCCACTACATTGCTTGGCATATATCCTTACACCAAAATACTACTCTACATCTTGGTTGGGCCAACCTGCACCAGGGGGTGGGGTTAGGACCAAACCCCATATAGATGAAGAGGTATCTAAAGGATATTTGGAAGCATTAGAAAAGTTGATACCTGACAGGGAGAAATGTGCTAGTGTGCGCCTTGAAATAGGCAGATACTTCAGTGGCACTGGTTTGTTTGGTACCTTCCATGCAATGGAAGACAGAGACAAATTTGATGCTCTCACATGGTGGGAAACATATGGCGGCCATGGACTTTTGCCAAAATTGGCAAAAAAGTTCTATCACAGGTTGTAAATACTTCTTCTGCAGAGAGGTTTTGGAGCACCTACAACTTCATACATAATGTGAAAAGAAACATACTCAATGAAAACCAGGAAGAAAGCTTGGTTTATGTGCACTAAAACTTGAGGTTGTTGAGTAATTACTGTGATCGGGCTTATGAGGATCCAACATATAAAATCTGGGACAGCCACCCAGAGGATGGCACTATACATCTTGAAGAACTGGAGGAGGAACTTATAAGGGAGGAAGATGAAGCAGCAGCCATGCCACCTCCACCATCCAGTAGCAGTGCTCGAGTTCCGAGTCTTGTTCCTTTGCTGTCGCCACCTCCATCTACACCCTCACATGGAGGGCATGTGCCTTCTAGTTCTGGTCGTCGGTCTGTGTGGGAGACTCCTAGAAGACCACCACGACCTGCTCATACAGTAGACTCTCGTGGCAAGGGCCACATGCAGTAGTAGATAATAGATTTACAGTTTACTTGTCTTTTCTAGTTTCTATTAGTTTTCATAATTGTTGAGTCTTGACTCTTGACTCTTTCATATCATAATGATATTTTTTTGTAAACAATATATGACTGTGACAATGAAAGTTTGAAGTTTGCAGTTGGAAATTATAACTCATTGGTAATTATTCTGAATTATGAATATGATGCTTCGTGAAAGTAGTTTCATTTCATAATTCATTTTATAACATTTCATTTCATGTTAACAGTTAGATATTATTTCTTGTAATGGTTAAACTTAGCTTACAAGTACAACTTTGGTGATCAATGATGATAAATGTTATATATTGAATTTTCAATTTTGAAAGCTTGAAGTTGAAACTTTAATATTGATGAATCATGATTCACGAGACTCAATATGTTGTAATATGTATGTTACTAACTTGTGGACGTGGTTGATGAAGATTATAACTTCTAGATGATTGATGTGATATGGTTCAATGATCTATCTATATTTTTTTATGTTTTTTATATATAATTCATCTTTCTACATGTTTTTGTTGACATATATGTATCAAAATATAAAAAATAATAAATATATATATATTTTTAAAAAATCGCTCCAGGATTCGCTCCCAAACGGGGAGCTTTTGAAAATGTCGCTCCTGCTCCTGTTTTCGCTCCCACTCCCCGCTTTCGCTCCTGCTCCCAAGTAACACTGGTTGAACTAATATAGTAGTGGATCTATAGAGATGTAAACATGCACTGAAAACTGACACCCATACCTAGTTAATTGGCCATCTAATCATCAGTTAACTATCTCATGCAAGTCCCCGATGCGGGTGAAATTAATGAACTCAATGCTCTTCATGACAGATAGTAAGGTTTGGTACTGCCAGCTACAGGGCAACGTGGCTTCCCAGGATTTCACCCAGCGCAAGAAGGATAAACTTAAGAAGGGCAGATTTGGTAGGATCTCTGCATTAATGGTTTGCTTTGTTCAAGGTGAAGCAATGGTGGTTATAATCATGGCGCTCTCGATTATTCTCCCACAATTAGTGTTCAGCCTTCATGCTCCAGGCTATGGTTTGCTGCGGATTTTGGGGGAAAGCAGGTCTCTGCTCACAGAGGCAAGCTTCATGCCTGTAACCCATTATCCTGGTTGTGGTCTTATTATGTTAAGGGTCTTGATGGCAGCTTAAACTCTGCTATCAGCAGTAAGCTTTTTACTGCTCTAGAATTTCGAATTGGGAGGCCCTCATCATCCTCCCAGGCCTATCTTGTGCGCTCGAATTGGTACCCGGTGCAGTCTTATTGCCCTCCCGTCATTGTCCCTGGCTTTTCTGTGCCTCCCCCTACACACCTCAATATGGTTCGCCAGAGTGTGAGGAATCGTTCCGAGGGGCGCCGAGGTAGCCGAACGCGTTCGAAGGTAAGCAGTTCTGTGGACCTTGCCCTGTCTCCTGTTAATTTCCCCTCCTCTCCGGTGAATGTGCCTCTTCCTAGCCTTGCTCGCAGGCCGACTCCGAGCAGTGCGTTTCAAACCATGCACTTCAAGTTCCAAAGCAATCTCAATAAGCCAATGATCACTGCTCATATCACTATTATCCTTTCGGAAGAAGAAAACCAGTTTTATCCTCTGGTGTGCGTGGATTTTGAGCCTTCTCAAAGCAGTGAGAAATTTATGGATGGGGGAAGTCTAGAGAAACGAAATGGAGAGAGGCTCGGCAAGGTTGACGCCCCCAGCGTTACTCCGCCTCTTGAAGACATTGTCCCGGCAGTCGGGGAAGGGAATTCCAAAGCCACTCATCATCCCACGGCGAACCCAGCAGGCGAGAAGGCTAGAAGCAAATATTTGTGGATTGGCAATGCGTGTCCAGTGGTGGAGATGCCTCCTCGTGAGGACATGGATGTTTAAGGCCACCTGGGTCTGTTCAAACTTTCTTTTTTTGGTTTTGCTGACGTCTCAGATGACCATTTTCAGACAGTTTTGTTTGCAGTCATGGTTCAGCATCTCCAGCCATATGGTTTTTTTTTTCCTCTTGGGCAGTGGCAATATAATGATCTTCTGGTTAGCCAAGGAAAGGTTATGTCTTGCTTTCACGTCTCTTCTTATGTTATACTGGTCTATCTTTGGGTTCCACATCTGTTTTCTAGCTTTCTGTAACTGGTCTTCCCAGGTTCTTCCTATACTGGGGCAGTTTTGCTGCGTTGAGTGCTCTCGGGTACTGTTATCTGAGGCCTCAACTCCTTGTAATATTATTTTACTTTTCAGTTAATAGAATTAGTCTTTGCCGAGAAAAAAAAACTATCTCATGCAAGTGGAGATTGGTAAAACTCATGCATGCATTTGTGGAACTGTTCCCTATTGGTGATGATAATGAGGTTTCCATGCATAACTCCATTCATTAGTCTAATTGAAGTATAATTAAGTGTATTTTATCTCCAATACATACACTCCAAGGAAATTTAATGAAGAGATAAATATAACCAAAATATGGTGGTCATGTTTCTCCTTAAAAAATTCTACCATTTAAAATAGTCACAGGCCTAGAGAGTAGATATAAGAAACTACATTGTTGACTTATTTCTCATACAAAGTAGCAACTTCATGATCATTTATGTGGGCTTGTAAGTATAACTACTCTTTCATGAATGGGAACTAAGTCTATAACATGGAGACATTGCTTTCATACGTCATATTCTAGTTGCACCATTTGCAAAAGAAAGATAATTAGTACAGTTCACATTTCTACAAAGAGAGGAATTAACAGGGTAATAATTCCTATGGATAACTGGTTTCAAACCTAAGGTTGCAGATATTAAAAGGTAAGTAAGATCATGATTTCACAAATTGCTAGAGTAATATCATACATAAAAAAAATAAATGTTTTGTTATTATGTGTTTGTTCCAAGGTTTGAAGTTGCAAAATATTGTGACGCCATCATATTCTATGAGGCTATGAACTAGTTCAAGTGAATTGTATGCCAAAATATTGTAAACGCAAACTTGTAGTGCAAAGTAAGAGTAAGAACAAGAAACAAAGGAAAACTAGTTTATGGATACAAGATGTAGCATATTTCCATAAAAGAATGTATCATTTTTTAGTTTTGTGGTTGCAAGATGAAGAGACAAGTCAATCGAGGAAAAAAACATATTCAGGATATTTTTAGGAACCTAAGCATCTCAGTGGAAGCATGGTGAGTACATTGAAATGCAAAGGAGGTATAAAAGTTTGTGAAATAACATGGATAGCAAAAGTAATAGCTTAGTGAAGGAAGACATTGGATAATATGAGTTGGATAGAGAGAGAGATAGCCGAACTAAAGGAGGGATTGAGTATTTTGAGGGATCTACTCAAATAAAACTTGAATCATGGTTGGAAGCTTAAGAAGAGAGTTAAATGGCTTATTGTGAAATTGTATGCAAGGAAATTGATACAAAAGTTGAATGTTTGAATCAAAATAGAGAAAAAAACTCAATGGAACTACATATATATAGAGATCCATGAAGAGAAAGAAGTTCACATTTGTGAACCAGAGAAGGGAGCAATGCTTGGAGAAGATGATGAAGAAGATGAGAGAATTGATGAAAGTATTATGAAGCGTTGGGATGATTTAGACCAACAAAAGGAATAAATGTTAGAGGCATCAACGGAGACCAAGGAGACTCATGATTTTGAAACTTAGAGTTTGTCTGTATGCAGGTTATGCAGATTACGACGATGGATAGCCACCAGAAGTTGTCATAGAAGAAGAGGAGTAATTGCCTCATGAAGGTGTAGAAGAGGCTAGAATCAGAAAAAATCCAACATATGGAATAAAAGGGATAAAATATCTGGAACAAAAGTCAAAATTTATAGCATAAAGGTTTGAAAAATCCAAGCTGGATGAAGACTACATAGAGGTTACAGACATAATTCATATTATTTATAAGGAGCATATAAGAATGCCCAGCAATATTGGTATAGTTGAAGAAATCGAGGACAAAAAGGAGGATAAAGAATTTTTGAAACAATGGAAAAGTCAAGGGATGAAAACAAAAATCAGCAGTAAGGATCAATTAATTGAAGGTGCTTATGAAAGAAAAGAAATTGAGCAACAAGAAAGAGAAGAATAGGATCCTAGAAAAATGCAAATACTGAGAAAAACGACAAAGAAAGTGGACATAAACAACATAAAGTTTGGGATCCAGGTGGAATTAAAAATAGAGAAACCATGGATGAGAGGCCATGAAATTTTCTATACACCTTAGGATTCTAATGTAGAAGCATAACGGTAAATATGTTTTGTTCAAGCTATTTCTAGGTTCATAAGCATATGGAGGAATTTGTTTGTCCATAACCTCCAAAATGTCATGTAATGAGCAAAACAAATATAAGGTATTTTGTTTTAGCATATAGTTAGGGGTCTGAGCATAAAAATAGGAGTAGTTTTGATTTTCTGAGGTTTGGGAGATCTCAACACGATTTAGTTTGATCTTAGTCATGATCTATATAAAGGAGTTGTAAGCATTGTCATAATCGAAGTAATTGGAACTAAGAATATGTGTGATGATATTTGAATCCATTTCTCCATGTTTTGGAACTAGGTGTTATTATGTTACAACTCTATCTACATCATAGAGAGGGGAGGTATTTGTTGTAAGAATTAGTGGAACCTTAACTTCTTAGAGTTTTTCTATAGAAGTGGAATTTGACATTAATAAAATCAGCAGTTTCATTTGTTTGCAAGGTCAACCCATGATCGTTTGAGTTGTTGATTTCTAGCATTTAATGTGGTTTGTGGGATCAAGCATATGTTGAAGTTTTATGATAAATATTGGATGTTAGGGTTCTTTAAATCAAAAATAGTTGAATATCATTTCTACCGTAAACCTTATAGTAATTAAATTTGGATATGCATTATGGTTTTCCATTTTAATCCTATTACTCTATAATTGTTTAATTATTCAAGTTCAAATTGTGTTGGGCTTTGGTGATTTATAATAACTAGCCTAAGACTTTTGTTTGTCATTCTCTAACTATGGATTTCATCATTCAATGTTAGATTAATATCATTCCAAATGGATTTCCCTTTATCCATTATTTATTTTGCAATTTGTTTGCTTCTACATCTACGGTCTACTTAATTTGTACATGCTATACATACTATAACTAAAACAAATTTCTATTTTACCCATGGATTGTTAACTAAGTCTTTAGATTGTAGGGTAATCCTCATAAAGTATGAGAACTCGTGGTTGAGAGGTTTTACACCCACTTACCCCTCATACATTTCTTGAGATGTGAATCCTAGTGAACACAACATTGTAGATTTAGTATTCAATGGATTTCAACCTAAGATCCTACTAGAAGAGTTGTTCCATCAAAGATTCCCATGCTACTATGTCTCATTTCCTAGTATTTTATCATGCATTTAAAATTTTATCTCCTTATGCATAAAGATATCCAAATTAAAATAAATATGGATGGGTTACCAAAGATATTCCTCTAATGCTTTCTAGATATGGTTTAATCATTGAAAGTTTAAAGTATAGTTAGAGGTGGTGTTGAACCTAGTCTTTAAGGACTTTGAACATTTATTATCTAGTGAAGACTAGGTTACACTTGCAGAGATCAAAAATCGAAATTTGTGTTTAATGTAGTGATTAAAATTTTCAATGGGGTGCATTCATATATAAATCATACCCAATGACTATTTATGTTCTCCATTTCCTAGTCTAGGTGACAACTTTATTGCCTATTTTCCACTTTATTATATACACTATTTACAATGGAATTTACCCATTTACATTTGGTCACATATAAACATCAAGCATGCATATATTTATATGTTTATATTGTTATTTACCCAAATCTAGTGGCTTCAACGAAAAAATACTCTTAACACACCATTCACCCCCTCGGGTCATAAACATAGACATTCATAAAGAATAACTGCTTCTACCATTTGTTGCTTCTCTACTCCTATGACACACCTAGTACATGTTACCACAAAATCTAGCACTCTAGTGAAAAGCCTCACTAAGCACTCTAGATTAAGGAAAACAATGGGATCAACCACCATTGTCACCTTAGTAATTAATCCCTTGTTAATATGTGGATGGATATTATCACCACATGAGATGCTTTGCTAACAAAACTCATAGATTAGATGACCCCAGAAACTCCTAGGATAAATACCCTCCAAGGGATTTGCTAAATAAAACACTCAAATATGATACTCAATAAAGTAGGGCTCCGAGTGAAGTGAGTGATAATTCAAGGCAACATTTTCAAAGGAGTTATGGTTAAATCTATAAGGCTTGAATAGTCTTGGAGAGGCTCAAAAATATTTGAAACACATGTTACCTTCAAATTACCAATTGATGTTATAAACTAGGGTTTTTAGGAAGTTCAATTTACAGCATGCAAAATTTATGAAAACAATAACAAAATAGGCTATAAATAATGATAAACAACAAATAAACAAAAGATATTTAATGAGTAAACAAGGAAATAAGTTGCATAAATTTTTCAATGAATGAAAATGCATAAAACAGTTATTAAACCCTAAATGTCGTCCCTAAAAAGGTGGTTGAAAAATGCATTAAAAATGATATTTTTCTTTTTCAAATTAGTAGATCCAAAGCCTAACCATACTACTATATGGTTCAAGGTATTTTATGCTATTAAATGTAGATTTTGTTGTAACTTAATGCTAATTTACGCTAGAAAACGCGCAAAAAAAAATCAATGTTTTAAAATAGATTTAAGGTGATCACCTTCTGGCGGACTAGTTCCTAATCCTTTAGGGAGATTCATAGTCAAGAGTAATTATGACTATGGACATTGAATTTTCTATGTCAAGGAGGCCTCAAAGACAACTTCGCATAGCATTAGGGTAGTAACAAAAGCAACTTCAAGAACTTTATACTTCGTTTTGCAAGATTAATGGATTATCAAGATGAATTTCAATGAATAAGCATCTCTAGGAACATTCATTCATAATACATGGCCCATACATGAAGCATCACTATCTAGAAACTGAATTTCCACAACTTCCCATAAATGGATGCAGTAAATTAGCCCTAGTATAGCGAAATCCCAGCAACAATGTATGTGACAAGAATAAAAAAGAAAATATCATTAAATTGTACTTACATGTATTAAGAGTGTATCCAACCATCAAGAATTTTCCAATCAAGAAGCTCCAAGACAAGAGAAACTAATCCAAGAATCTGGAATGCGATACTCTTTGAGGATGTGGTAGGGCATCTGAGATAAGAATAATCATAGAGGATTGATATTGTTTGAGGAATGGGAATCCAAGATAAGAATAGTCCTGGTGGAACATGTTAGCCCCCACAATGACCCAAGCTGATAGGAATTGACAGAGGCAACCACAAACCAAGCTTTTAGTTTAGTAGCTTGCCCTACCAAACTAGAGAGGGATCTCTCTATGAGATCACAACCAAATAATTGATTGGAATATACAAGGATTTTAGGTTAGATATGATAGGCTCAGACAGGTTTTGAAAATTTAGGGTTTTGATGTTGGACAAGGGATGAAAACCAGGTAACTAGGTCAAAGGATCAAAAGGGTAACAACAACAAAGTATAAAGGAGAAAGGTAGCAATAATTTCATGATGGCTTAGGGTTTTTCATTGTAGTGTAGTGTTCAAAATAAAGAAGAGGTCTTAATGAGCATATATATCATGAATTCATTAAGCAAGGAATAAAGTAACACACAATGATATTCCCATCAAAACAGAGCTTTATGAAAAGAATTTTGCTTATAAACTTAAGGAAAAACCACTGAAGAAATGATGAATAGAAAGAGAAGATGAATATATTTCATATGAAACTATAAGAAATAAAATACAATCACAAACTCACTGCACATGAATTCCTAGATAATAGCTGCCATTGTTCCTTTGATTTCCTAAAAATGCTCAAGCACAAAGCTACAAGAGTTTTTTCCTCAAATGTCCAGCCTTTCTCTTTGACTGAGAAAATGATACATATAGACCAAAATAAACATTTTCCCCACCCTCAGGGGTCGAATCCATGAGTGGTGGAACAGTTCCCCCGAATATCTCAACCAATAACTAAGACTGAGAAGGTTCAATACAAACTCTTCGTTTAGACTTTGACTTGAGTTTTTCCTCTTTTATGAGGCCTAAGTTTACATAAAAACAACTTAACAAGACTAATTACCCACTATAACATCATGTTTATAGTAATATTACTCAATTACATCATTTACATCACCCTTTTGACTTTTACCAAAGTCAAACTAGGAATTACGAAACATCACACAATGAAAATTTTACAAAAATCTCATAAATTTCTAAGTGCGCGACGAGTTGTTGGAGGCCATTTTTTAGTGCCTTTCTGAAGTCCAAATCCATATCTGAAGCTTGTTATGTAAATATGGGAGAGTTTATATGTCTTTAGAGTATTTTTGCACTCAAAATGACCCATTTTTGGCTGAGATATGGCCATTATTCCAAGGTGTCTCCAAGTGTGCAGCGAAATGAAAAAAGAGAGGCAGAAAGGTGATTTTTGGCCTCTTCTTTGAAAATTTCTCAAAAACTAAGCCCTAGACTAGGAAAGTGGGAAAATGGGTTTTGAGAGGGGGTCATAATATTTCCAAAAATGTTGATTTTCCATCATTTGGAGCCTTGAGGAAGAAGCGCAGCGTGAGCTCGCTGTGCTCCTAGACAAAAATTGCCAAAAACTGCAAGTCTGCACCAGTATGCACCAAAACACAAAATTTTCTCCAAATCCTCCCAAAATTTGTTCAAAGATGCTTGATGAGGTATTTTATGCAACCATGGATGAATCAGCAAGAAAATCTAACTTACCCTTCTCCTCTTGGCTGATTAGGGTTTCATCTAGTTTGGCCTTCAACTCCTTGATTTTGCCCTTGCAAAGTTGATTTTCCTTGTGGTAGTGGATGGTCATTTTCCTTTGAAACTTGTTATCCTTGTTGGCCTTGTCAAGGAGCTTCTCAAGGTGGAAATTGAATTTGTCAAGCCAAAACTCCCTATCCTCATTTATTTCCATGGCAATCCTCTCTTCAAAGGTCAATTCTTCCATTGTTGGCTTTTGTTCTCTTTCCCTATGAAGTGCCTTCCTAAGACCCATTGTCCTTGGTCTCTTCCTTGCCACATGTCCTTCATGCTGCTCAGTGTCCTCATGGTCCACCATTGCCTTGCCTTTCATCTCTTGTTTCTTGGGTTTGAATTTCTCTTTCTCCATGACTAGTTGTTTTGCCTTAAGTTGATTGTTTTCTTGCACAAGGAATGAAATGATGAATTTGGCCCTTGTCAAATTGTCCTTGAGCTCCATGATATGAGAATCCTTCTCTTTGACGACTTGTTGTTAGTTTTGATGCTCATCTTATGCCTCCAAGTCAACTAGGTCAAAGTCATGCTCAATGGGCTCCTCATCATGCAAAGAAACCTCATGATGTGATGGTGACCATTGTTCTGCTAATGTAGTAGGCTTGGGCCCTTCCTAAATTTGAGAATCAAACACAAGCCTTTTGCCTCTCTAATATGTCTTGGTTACCTCAAGCCTATGTGCCTTGGAAACCTCATCATGTTTGCTTGATAACCCCACCTCCATTGGATGCGTTGACATGGTTTGGTATGCCTGTAGCTTGAGAAATGGCATCCACTAAAAACATGAAATCAGTTCGTGCAATGGTGATCTTGTCTTCCTTCAAGGTGACGGAAAATATACTTGTGAGATTCTCATGGTAACCTACTTCTTGCACTCTTTGACAAAACCCTAAACAATTGACATCTTCAAAGCATTTCATGACAAATGGGGAGGATGTGATTTCATTGCAAATGGGCTCAAACCTCAGTATCTTCCCCCCTTGTTGTACTTCCTCTTCTCTGATGGTGATGAGTCAAGCTCCATACTTCAAACCCTATGTGAAAGGGAAGCAAAAACAATGAAATATGTTGTTGTGAGGGAATGAGGAGGTATGATGGACTTAGGAGTTGCCTAAAATTTTAAGGAAGTTTAGGAAGTAGGGGATGATGTCAGTGAGTAGGGGAAGAAGTAATTTTGGGAAATGAGTGAGGGGAGGGAATGGAAAAGGCCAAAACACATGCCTACCCTAGAAAGAGATAAGGGTAGACTAGGGTTTAGAGGAAAATGATAGAAAATGGGGGGATAAGGCTTTGTGACAAATGGAGATGGCGTATTAGCTGCAAATAAAGGTTTAGGGACAAGGAATCTAGGGTTTAGGGCAATAATTCATCATTTGAAGATCAAAACCATGAAAATCATGTAAACCCTAGGAGAAGAAGTATTTGATCAATTTCTTGACATATGAGGCAAAGGAGGGCATGAAAATGATTAAACTTACTTGTTATAGAGCCTGGAGGATGAAATGACTGAAGAGGAGCTTTGAAAAATGGATTTTTGTGATCAAACACCAATTTTGGACAACTATGCCTCATGCGAAGCGCAGGCCTCTTGTGCATAGCGTGTTGTCCAGGTGTGCAGCGAGGGCTCTCTATGTGCAGTGAGGGCCAACTTTTTCCAATGAGGGCTATGGAATCACCATTTTTTGCAATGGAGAGGGGGGGGATCGATGCTAGGATGATAGAAGAGTGAAAATGAGTGTGAATGAGCCCCTCCATGTACTTTTATAACTTTCTTTTGGTGTCTAAGTGATTAATGAGGTAGTATGGCCCACCTCACCAATTCACTTTCTTTTTTAGTTTTGTAGCCTTAGGACCTCTTCTTGTAACTTTATAACCTTAGGAACATTATTACATATAAAAACATAAATTACATTTGAAATCAAGTTTTATTGAACAAATTTACCTATTTCCACTCCTCATTTGCCATATTTATACATGAAATGATTGATTTTGTGACCTTAACCCTAATGACCTAATGGTGACACTGAGCTAAATGGAGACCATGATGATGTGATTGAATTTATGTTAATGATGTTTTCATGATGGTAGACTCAACTGTGTGATGAAAGTGACCGTCATATGAAATCCTTGAGAGAGTTGAAATATCCCTAGACACACTAGCCAGTGATCAAATTTTTATCTGAATACTCACTAAAAAGACAAAAATTTGACCTCACACCCTAACAACACCTTGTAAGAGAATATTTGATAATTGGTGACAGACTAAACCGACCACACTAATCGAACATATTCTAAGAGAACCCATTTAGGGTATGTTCCAAGAGAGACAATGACGAGGGTGTCTATAAATCACTGGTCCCGCTAGCACTGTGCTATGATCTTGTGGAGAGATAGAGATATTAGTCAAGGCCTTGATATGTGACAATTCTAGAGGATATGATGCACATGGGTTACCAATCTGACAGTTCTTATGATAATTCTTCATATTGAGAATGTCCAAGTACCTTGTATGGATTACGAATACCTCCCTAGTTAAAAGGGAGTGTTGAAACATGTAACTAGGTTCGGTCTTCATAATGACATGTGTAATCATGATTTTATGTAAAGAAGAAAAATAAAATTAGTTTGTAATTCTTGAGTCATGGGTTTCATGATCAATGAATTTTATTTTATAGATGAAGCTCCCATTGTGAGCTATTAGGTTTGGTCATCAAGTCATAAATTCTAGTAAGTCAATGTCATGTATTGAAGACCCATTTGAGAATATTAAATATTGTAAAAAGAGAAATTGTTTGAGTCATTAACCCTCCAAGACCTTGTCACAAGCATTGGTTCAATTCGGCCTTCCAAAGAAGCGAGATACTATTCTAGAAGGAGATGTCAACCTAATATCAAGCACAAGTCAACTTATTCTACATGGACAAACTACTGTATATAGGAGGATTCAAACTCACTTGTAGGGCATCGATCAAGCCTCTGAAATACAATAAGAAGTGCGAACAAAAAGAGAGAACGAATCCTCTCATCCAAGCGAGGAAAGGAGGAAAGGAATCCGAAGTGTTTTGGGTATGTTTTGGGCTAATACCTCCCACACATGTGAAGAAGAATAATATAATCTGCTACTCAAGAAGTCGAGTTGTCACTACTATCCTAGGAGACCGAATTAAGGAATATTAAAAGACATCCATCAACCGAATTGGAGGAGAAGGCAATACTATCCAAGTGAAGGAAATCAAGGGATCAAATATTTGATTATCACCCGCGCGTGTTGCAACTAGGGTTTTTTGAAGAGGTTGAGAATTGCAAGTCTGTGGTAATAGGCTAAAATCTGTAGAAAAGTCGAGATTCTTATTGAAGCAAGAAGTTTGACTAGCGTTGACTCAAGGAAGAAGAAATACTTCAAGGAAGCCTTGTGACTTGGTCTTGGAGAGGTTAATAGGTCAAGGGTCTTGGTCTTGGAATTCGTCACTTGAAGATTCTATAAGAAGAATAATTCATTTGGGTTTTCCTCTCAAGTTGGAGAGGTTTTGGCCCTGGCTGATCGCCTATATCTTGTGTCCTTTGTCTCATTGTTATTTATGATTTGATAGTTGTTTGATGATAGTGAATACTAATAATTATCAAGATAAATAATAATCTAATGAAATAAAGTAAAAATACATCACAAACAACTATCATTGTAAAAGAAATCACCTACACTTTCTGCCCCTACATTTCTCAACACCCCTTAGGGTTGGAAGCAAACAACAAGGATTTCTGATAACCCTCCCATATCTAAGCATGGTAACTTGTTTACAAATCATAAGCTAGGAAGATATTTGAAGATGATTCTTGTGTGAAATTATTTTGTTCCTTTTGCATTAGATATGCCCCTTTGTGATTCTATTGTGGTTATTTTTAACCTATGATGATTATATCACTTGATTTTGAGGGTATGTTTCAGATCCTTACTCCCAAGTGAAGATTCCATCCCTTGAAGGATTGTATGGGACTTCTCCAACACTTAAGAGAGGTGTTGGGTAGTGGATCCCCCACGTAATGGTTTTGGGGCTTAAAGCCCACAATTTTGGGTATTGGTATTGTAAAGGCTCTGCGAAGTGCGCAGAGTGCGAATTGTAATGGGTCAAGTCAAAGGGTAGTCCACCCTAAAATATTGTAAATTAATCTAGAATGTGTCAGCCTACCCATGGTCCGCGAACCAAGGGAATGTATAAATAGAGTGAGGCTCTAAGTGTAGAAGGTAGCTTTTGTTGACACCAGAAGTGTATGGGTTTTTGAAAGTAATATTTGATCTAAGTCTGTAAGTCGGAAGTCGTGGGTCATAGTAGTAGAAGAGGCTCTACAGCTGTGTGCACAGAGGCCTAGTAGAGTCCGCAACTGTGTGCACGGACCCCTGTAGCTGAGTGCGCAGGGTAGGAAGTGAATTGTAACTGGAAAAATCATTAATAAAGATAAGTTGGTTTTGGAATATTGCATATCTGTTTCTATATTCTGGTTTATGCATCTGTTATGGTTTATGATTGCGCGCGTATCTGTTTATGTTAATTGATAACTGAAAGTATTGGACCTACTTAATTTAATTCAAGATCTATAATAATACTAAGCATAGAAAGGGGTAAAGAACATTCGCTCTCGTTATCTTAGCCGCGTGAAGGTAGTTGCACTGAATAGACGGTTGCGCAGAAGTAGCGTAGCGCATAGGATCGGTTCACGAGCTTTCCAGACCTCATTAAGACATCCCTAGGGTGCGGAAACCTGGTTCCAACACCCTCCCATACTACCTCAGGTGAGACCTCAGTCCACGCTCCGCGGACTGTTGCCGAAAGGGCCGGTAGTTCAGGATTTGTTTGGCTAAAACACTCTGAACCTGGGTCAGGCCCCATCAAGCCAACAAATGGTTTCATTGTCGGGACTGGGATTTGCCTAAGGGATGTCTGATTTTGGAACACTGGAACCCTACGAAGAAGGAAATTGAAGATTGGTTGGACCAGAAGCTTCACGAGTTCGTGATACAGGAAAACAAAACCCCGCAGATATCTAAGAAGAGGTGGCTGGATCGCTATGTATATACGGAAATCCACGAGATCTTGTTTGCGTCTTTCTCTTCCGAGCTATATGACTGGATCGCAAGGCTAGCAGACAACCAGGGAAGGTGCAAGCTTGATCAGCTGATAGTGTGGACTCCAGAGTTGGTGCGCAGGCTAGAGGCATCTGAAGATAAGATCGTGTGGGTCGTAGACCATTGGCTGGATCGAATGATAGGAGGGTTTATCACTGAATTTGCGAAAGACACGACTGTCAGCTACAGCAAAGTAGAAAGACGTTTTCTCAAGGGACCGCGAGGTAAATACATCAAATCTTTGAATACCTGGATTAAGATGTTGTTATGTGAAAAACAAGTGATGCGAATACATTAATGAGTGGAACGACACGAAGCGAAAAGGTCTACAAAGGTATTGAAGTGTTAGGAAACGGTCCTTTAATTTCACCTCGTGAGCAAGCGAGGAAGAGTGCACGTGGGGTTCTCCGAGGAGCGAGGTGAGTGTGATAAGACATCACATTCTGTAGTTACCATCCCCGCATACGCCGCCACCCATGACACCTCATTCGCCTCCATCTTCGCCCACACCACCTCCACCAAACCAACAATTCAGCATGGTGAGCGCGATCAAGCTGCCTGTATTCAGAGGAGTAGGGAACGAAGATCCATATCAGTTTTGGTTTGTAGTAAGAGCAGTATGGGAAGCACACGGGGTACGATAACATTAAGAAGGCCACATTAATAAGCGCACTATGGGACCGCACGCTGACTTGGTATATCAAGCACTCGAATGATCACCCAAATGCAGGAATAGCGGAGATCCAGATCGCGTTGAACAAAGAATTTAGCAGGCCGAAATCTGAAACACAGTCGATTATCATATTTAAGGAGATTGCAATGCTTCCAGGCGAAACCCCCTAGGAGCTGGATCAGAGGCTAAAAAGTACGATCTGCAAGGCTAATATGACACTGACAGATGCGCAACACTGTGCGTGGTTTGTGGCATCTTTGACACCACATCTGAGGATGGCGATGTCATAGTAGAAGCTCTCAACCCAGGCAGAAGCCTTGGAAATGGCTATGAGGTTGCATGAAACATTGATATAGGATCCAGGGTTGGGAGTCCAAAAAATCCACACGCAGCTACAAAACCTATGCTTGGAGATGCAGAGTTTGAAGAAGAATAGGGCACCTCGGCCAGAAGCGCGCGAAGAAGTGTGGTGCATAAAATGTAAAGGCCAAGGTCACAATAAGGATCACTTCCCCGTATTTGCAAACTATTTGGCGGGAGGAGGACTGATGTCGTTGAGGCCAGAGGCACAAGCGGGCCCAAGCGTGGCACCCACACTGTGGTTTGAGATCTGTCAAGTGGGAGGAAAGCACACGACAGACAACTGTCACCTGTTGCAGAAGTATACGCAAACTCCGCAACAGCTATTCTGTAATTTCTGTAGATTAGTGGGCCACAATGAGTGGACATGTCGGAGCTATGAGCTAATGATAGATAGGACTCCAGCCTATCGAATGTAGACAGAAGCGCGAGGCCTTGATCTAGCCGCAGCGATAGCACGCGGTGGATTTCAAGGATGCAAACGAGGGCGAGGAGGAATGGGACCTGGACGAGGGTGCGGACAGCTAATCTGTTACAATTGCAAAGGACCAAGGCACTACGCTCGCGATTGTACCAACCTGACGAGAATATCTTGTTCTTACTATGAGTACTTTGATCATGAAATGGTGGATTGTCTGACGCTGATCGCACAAATGCACGAGAAAGGGGTACTACAGCCTACTTCAACTCAAAATATCCAAATGATGAGGTTGGAACCACGTAAAGAAGACCCTAACGTGAACATGATGCTCAGAAGTGGCACGACCACAGGAGAGGATAAGGGGAAGCAGCCTAAGGAAGATACCTGGGTACGCAAGGCTCCTACAAAGGAACCTGAGTTTGACTTGGAGCGCACAAGAGAAATGTTTATGGAAGCTAAGAAGAGCTTCGCGAAGGTTTCTACTTCAGGTAGTAAGGATCAACCAGAGACAGGAATGGATCCTTCTATGCTTACTACCTTTTTAGATACATGCATGAAGTTTTTACGCGACAATAAGGTGGTTAAGGGACTACAAGATTTGATCACTAGGTGCGCCGGACCAGGTGAACCACGCGTAGTCTGAAAATTGGGAAGGCATGCACTACGCACTGGGAGGGAAATGAGATTGACAGCGCAGATTGGCGAGTATGAAATGGATCAGGTGATCTTAGACTTAGGTTTGGACGCGAATGTGTTACCAAAATAGACATGGGAATGCATGGGCAAGCCCACGTTATAGTGGTCTCCTATTCAATTATGGATGGCGAACCAGCAAAAGATCTTGCCCATGGGGAGATTGCAAGGGGTAATAGTGGATATCAAAGGTGCAAGGACATAAACGAACTTCGAGGTAATAGAGATTGTAGATGACAGTAACCCTTATCCTGCGTTGCTAGGAATAGACTGGGCCACGGATATGAATGGAGTCATCAACCTAAAAAAGTGGAAGATGATATTTGAGAAAAATTCCTTACGCGTAGTAGTTCCATTGGATCCAGCTGAAGGAGAGTGCTACACTGAACCCGTGCGCGATGATGGAGACGACGAGGAGCTAGATTGTATATACAAGATAACCGCGCGAAACCAGGATTGGCTAAATCCGACTGCAGGTAGAAGGGTCTCGTGGGAGCGTGCAGGTTCCTGCCCTTCGGATTCAGATGAAGAAGATGAACGTTGGCACAATTGGTTGAGTGAAGTAACGACGCTAAATTGTAATATGATGACCAAATCATTGCGATGCGTAACCGCCCAGGCTCGAGATCTACTGGCATATAATGGATTGACAGCGGTGGATGAATTCTTGAACAAGTTTGAGAGTGTAGTACCGAGCACCAAATATTTGATGCATTAAAGTGGGCGTTGCACGTGACACCTGTGCGTTGGTGGGGAACACATGAAGGAAACTTTGAAACCTGGCGCGACTGTAGGAGGATGATGCAGCTAAGTTTTGGGAAGATAGAACTACGAATAACCGAGAAATACGATGGACGCGATGACTTGCGCACACACCTCACAAAATGGACCAAAGCCTATGGAGAAGAACCCCAACCTGAATGGGTACACTTATTTTATCATACCTTGGATGTCATCCCAAGAAATTGGTATACCGAGACAGAACTCCGACATGGTACGGGCGAATGGGATATCTCGCATGAAGAATTCTTGTTAACGTTCTCATTTGAAGACCTATGGGCAGATATTGTTGATGATGCACTGAAAGCTGTGAAAGCCGCAATTTTCAAAATACCACAAGAACCATGGGAAATAGTTCAACCAGTATGTTCACCTCAATTAAGCCATGTCCTAGAATGTTACAACATGCAAGCAGAGGATGATGATGATGACCCCCGAAATATTAATATTATAGAAACAGAAGGGAGTCTCGAAGTTTGAGGACCGCCAATCAAGGACCCTAACATCACTGCGCCACTGAAAACAAAACAGGTAAACATTGGTACAGATGAGGAGTCGAAGTAAGCAACACTTGGGGACTATTGGGATGATGCCGCAGTGGATAAGGTCATCGAGTTACTTCGCAAATATCAAGAATTATTCCCAACCAAAATCACGGAGTTAAAAAGGATCCTCGGCAACCTAAGGATGGTGAAGATAACTCTGAAACCAGACGTGAAGCCAGTTAAGCAGCGTCCTTACCGTTTGAATCCGAAGTATAAGGAAAAGTTCCGCGGAGAATTGGACAAAATGCTTGCAGCAAGAATTATTGAACTAGTGGAATAGTCCGACTGGGTGAGTCCTATGATAGTGTAGGAGAAAAAACAGAAGGGTGAAATTCGAATCTGCGTGGACCTCAGAAAACTTAATGATGCCTGTGTTCACGATCCATTCTCGACACCATTTACAGATGAAGTATTGGAGAATGTTGGCGAACAGGAAGCTTACTCATTCACGGATGGGTTCTTAGGGTACCATCAGATCAAGATCGCACCGAAAGATAGGAGCAAGACAACCTTCGCGACCGAATGGGATTGTTTTCAGTACACTGTTATGCCCTTTGGGTAGAAAAACGCGCCAGCGATATTTTTGCGCGTAGTGGTGGCCACGTTCAAGGAATTCATCCACAAGTTTTTGGAAGTTTATTTCGATGATTGGACTGTATTTGGGTTAGTCAAGAAACATATAGCAAGCTTACGGTTGATGTTGGATACTTGCCGACGACACCAGATTGCGTTGAATCTTAAGAAGTGCACCTTCCTCATCCCCTTTGGAAATTTGCTCGGCCATGTGGTTTGCAGACAAGGCCTGATGGTGGACCCTACGAAGATTGTTGTCATACTCAATCTGGAAGCGCCGTGAAGTGTCAAACAACTCCGCACCATGTTGGGGCACACTGGCTACTATCAAAAGTTTATTAAGAGCTATGCACAAATCATGGCACCAATGGAACAGTTGTTGAAAAAGGACGCTACATATTGTTGGAATGATGATTGTAAGAAAAGTCTGGAGATTCTCAAGGAAAAAATGGCATCCGCTCCCATTTTGGTTTTCCCAAAATGGGACATCGAATTTCATGTACATGTTGATGCGTCGTGTATCACACTGGGCACTGTACTCACGCAGGAAGGAGCGGAAGGCATTGATCACCCATCGCGTTCGCAAGTCAACGATTGTCCAAAGCTGAAAAGAACTACTCTACTACTGAGCGCGAGGGATTGGCAATGGTATATGCACTCCAGAAATACTGCCACTATCTACTTGGTGGGCACTTCAAGATGTATACCGACCATTCCGCGTTGAAATACTTGGTGAAAAAGCCTACGTTGGGGGGATACATTTGTAGATGGTTGTTACTGTTTCAAGAGTATGACTTCGAGGTCATCGTAAAGCCGAGACGTCTAAAAACAGGCCCAGATCACCTATCGCGAATTGAGAATGGTGACGAGCCAACAAATTTGGAGGAAGGACTTCCTGATGCACAGCTCTATGCAGTGCACATCGTGGACAACCACTTCGAGGATATAATCCATTTCTTAACCACAGGGACCATGTCGCAGGGATATTCAGTTCAGCAAAAGAAAGAATTGGTGGCACGCGCGGTGGATTTTTCTGTTATTGCGGGGCACCTCTACAAAATGGGAAATGACGAAGATATGTACCTGAATTTGAACGAGGACAGATCCTCGCAGAAGCACATGGAGGGGTTGCAGGAGGACATTATGTAGGACGGGTGACAACACAGAAGATTCTTTGTGCTGGACTATGGTGGCCAACCCTACATCAAGACTCGAAAGCGTATTGTCGGGCCTGTGACGTATGTCAACAGACTGGGAAACCATCGCGAAGGGATGAGATTCCACTCAATCCACAGGTGACACTGCAGCCATTCAAAAGATGGGTGATAGACTTCGTGGGGCCCATCACACCTCAAGGGAAGACAATGGCGCACTATATCATCACTGCGACAGAGTACTTGACTCGGTGGGCGGAGGCACAGTCGGTTAAGGACTACACGGCTGCTACAGATGTGAAATTTTTATTCGACAACATGCAGACACGGTTTGGATGCCCGAAAATTCTAATGAGTGACCGCGGAACGCACTTCCTAAATGAAACTATCAACGCACTCACTGAGGAATTCCAGGTGTATCATCAGCAAAGTACATCGTACCATCCACAAGCAAATGGGACAGTAGAAGCATTCAACAAGATTTTGGAGACTGCGTTGACCAAAGTATGTAACGCGCAGCGAAACGATTGGGATTTGCACATTCTTATCATGCTATGGGCATACCGAACCACATGCATGAAATTGATGGGTCAGACACCCTTTAGGTTAGTCTACGGTACGGAAGTCATCATGCCCATGGAATACATTGTACCCAGTTTGCGAATAGCAGTGATGATAGGCATGTAGACCGCGAAGCCTTGGAAGAAAGGCTCGCGCAACTGGAAGAACTCGAGGAAGAATGGTTTCTGGTGGGATTCCATCAACAAGTACAGAAACAGTGCGAGAAAGCTTGGCACGATCGCCATATCAAGTTGCGCACATTTAAAGTAAACGATTTAGTATTGGTGTATGACAGCAAGTTCGAAAAATTCCCTGGGAAACTCCGACTACATTGGTTGGGACCATACGTGGTCAAAGAGGTTACCGACAGAGGCGCGGTCCAGCTCAGCTCTCCAAGCAGTTGAAAGAACGCGTGGGACTATAAATGAGTCCGCAAGAAAGTTGCGCGAAAACAGGGTTCTGCATAGGATGAGCCTATCGCAGGCATCGCGATCGCGCATAAGGGGCTGTGCTGCAGCGCAAACAGGCTAGAAAGTGACCGTTGAAGTCACTGTTCATGACAAGATGGTCAATTTAAGACAACGAGGAGCGGACCGTGGGCACTTAAGACACGGAGTCAGAACTAGATTTGAAACAATCTATAGGCAGTATCGCATTAATGAGCCAGAAAAGGAGGGAATGGTCGAATTTGAAAATCAACAGGCCTATAAATCACAATTGGTCATCCACCAAACAAACCATGGCACCTTGAGACTTAAGTTATTGCGCTATCTGATAGATATGGACCTATCCAACTCTGATGCTTTGAGAATAAGCCCAGTGGTTGACACATTGCCAAAAAATACACAAGACCCTCAGGACACTGTAATGTCGCCAGATGAGGCCGCCGTGCCAAGCCCAATGCCAATGGTGGGTGATGTGCTGCAAGTTCCCAGACAGATAGCAAAACTAGTCTGAATGTCGCCGCGAAACCTGTGGTCTGGTAAGTGATCTATGAAAGATAAGGCTGAGATGGTGAAGCTTAAGATGAAAGACAAGATTCTATTGAAAAGTGTGTCCCTGGGTCACGTGCCCACGATGAAACTTGAAAATTGGGACCTCGCGGATAGCAACATCTCTCTTGCAAAAATGCAACACAAGCTTCAACAGACATTGAGTATACTGGACCAGAGACCGCAAGCTTACTGATCTTGCACAAAAATTTCATGCCTTTGCCATCTCAGCTAGAGCTAAAATCCTATGAGGGGTCGCTTTGTGTTAACCTGGCAGAGCAGAATGAGCATCATCGGTTACACGAATTAGTAGGGGCAATGGATCAGAAGCTTAAAGAATTGTTGCAGGAGGCAAGGATGGAGCAACAGAGCGAAGTGCGTCACTCATAGGGATGGTGGATCGTGATGCCTTGGCAGCGCGTCTCGCAGCACCAACGGGTGACTCGGGACGAGTCACAATTATTGTGTTGGGGGCTTGTTGGGTAGCGTATCCCCCGCGTAACGGCTTTGGGACTTAAAGCCCACATTTTTGGGTACTGGTATTGTAAAGGCTCCACGAAGTGCATAAAGCGCGGGTCAAGTCAAAGGGTAGTCCACCCTAAAATATTGTAAACTAATCTAGAATGTGTTGACCTACCCATGGTCCGCGAACCAGGGGAATGTATAAATAGAGCGAGGCTCTAAGTGTAGAAGGTAGCTTTTGTTGAGATCAGAAGTGTATGGGTTTCTGAAAGTAATATTCAATCTAAGTCTATAAATCGGAAGTCGTGGGTCGTAGTAGTAGAAGAGGCTCTACAGCTGTGTGTGCAGAGGCCTAATAGAGTCCACAGTTATGTGCGCGGACCCTTGAAGCTAAGTGCGCAGGCTAGGAAGTGAATTGTAACTAGAAAAAGCATTAATAAATATAAGTTGGTTTTGGAATATTGCATATTTGCTTCTATATTCTGGTTTATGCATTTGTTATGGTTTATGATTTCGCGTGTATCTGTTTATGTTAATTGATAACTAAAAGTATTAGACCTACTTAATTTAATTCAAGATCTATAATAATACTAAGCACAGAAAGGGGTAAAGAACATTTGCTCTCGTTATCTTAGCCACGCGAAGGTATTTGCACTAAACAGATGGCTGCGCGGAAGTAGCGCAGCATGTAGGATCAGTTCGCGAGATTTCCAGACCTCATCAAGACATCCCTAGGGTGCGGAAACCTGGTTCCAGCACCCTCCCATACTACCTCGGGTGAGACCTTAGTGCGCTCTTTTCACACTGTTTCTGAAAGGGCCGGTAGTTCGGGATTTGTTTAGCTAAAACACTTTGAACCTGGGTCAGGCCCCATCAAGCCAACAAGAGGACATACAACAATATTTGATGAACGTTCTGGGCACCAGAGCTGGGATTTTGACCACCTTTTGAGGAGTGTTGAATTTGGGATGTATTCGACATTGACAATGGCCTTCTCCTCTCCCTTTAGAGCCTGAAATATTATGCATCTGAACTATGACATTTCCTAGAAAGGTGATGTACCTAATAGATAATACAATGCCCCTAGGCACACTATATTGTTGAGATGATTTAATGAGGATAATGACTTGAGACCCATGTGCAGGAAGTGATACACTTCCCTAGATGATGATGTTATGTCCTAGCCTTGTGATGTCCCCTTCATGTGGCTTGGAGTGATGATGTGGACTTGGTGGATGATGACATGTTGATGGGTATAGTTT
Source organism: Pinus tabuliformis (assembly GCA_031772625.1). Lineage (NCBI taxonomy): Eukaryota > Viridiplantae > Streptophyta > Pinopsida > Pinales > Pinaceae > Pinus > Pinus tabuliformis. The sequence continues at coordinate 122,400,000 of CM062808.1, read as the reverse complement.
TTCTTGATGATTTGACACCTTTTCTAGGAGATGGCCTTTTTGAGTGAGGATCACTCTTTGACCCATCCATGACACATTTGGATGGATATATTCACTTTTTGAGGATGGAATCACCCTTCGAGGCATTTTAATCACTTGTGGGGTTAAAAAGAGGCCTATTGCTATGTTTTATCATTGAGATATCTATCCTTTAAGTAAATTTGTGACATACTTGTATTCACAAATTTTATTATGAAGGATTTTAGTCAATTTTACTCATAAATGCACTGGTTGCCCTCCTATAAACAAAGGGAAATTGATTTAGAGAGAATCATTGTAACACATTGGTATCTTAGAGAGTGTACACTAGTAACATTTTTTTCTTTTGGATGCAATGGATCATTGATGTAGTGAATTGTCTTGAGTAGGATATTGTGGCTAGAAGGAATTTTCTCTTGGATGACGAAATGATTCTATGGTGATTTTGTGTAATTTTAGTGTGAGTATCTTCTTCCATTTTTTAATTGTTTTAGTAATAGGATTTCACTTAAATTTTCATCATATGTTGAATCTTTTATGACTCTAACATCTCCTATTGCAAAATTATCATCTAGTTTCAATGGAGGAATCTTGGTATAACATCCTTGACTTTTTATCTTCAATTGATTGAAAGTTTCTAAGGTTTGATGAAGAAAAACTTCTTTGGAGCATTCTCTCTCTCTATCTTAGCTCATTCACCAATAGGCCTTTTTTCGATAGACCTCATCCTTTGACTCCATCAACCGAGGACTGAGAAAAGACACTAGTCTATTAGTGTGTCAATCCTTTAAAACAATCCTCCATTATATCTTTCCAAGTGAAGACAATAATGATTTGTCTATCTCTCCTTGTGGCCTTCATAAGACTTACGGTTTTTAGTCTTAGTCTAGTGCATGACACATGAAGTAAAGAACCATAACTTGTCACTCCATCTTAAGAAGGGATGACCAACCCATTCTATAAAAGGAATGTACTCAAGCTCCCTCTTATCTAGTGACTTTACCAAGCTCCTTCATAACTAGGGGATTATTTCCAGCAACTCTTTTAGGTCGAGATCATGGGACAATCAGTTGCTTGAGGGGCTCCCTCTTTCTATGTCATGAATTTCATCTTCTTTGTTATGGAGCCTTCATCGTTTGGGACTTATTAGTAGGGCATGGACCATCCATCACTTTCATTCATGAATCATGTCAATCACATCATCCTTCTTTTCATCGGAAAGTAATCCATTAGTCCATGTCTAGCATTCCTTAATGCCTTGCTACCATATTCATGTCATGTTTCCTTAAGGACCTTTCATCCTACCTCATGAGCATCAGTTGTAGAATACTTCCGTAGCTCTTCCCTTGGTATCCTTGCATAATCCCATCCATATATTATTCAAAAATAGAAAATGAATATTAAATCAAAATTACCTTTGTGATGGTCTTTCATCATGACATCTCCTTGTTTGTATCAACATCCTACATACATATTGACACATCTCCAACAATATATATAATGTCAAGGGTCTCTTTCTTTTTCAGAATTCATCAAGGTCTTCATATCTTTCTCAAAAGATATCATAGTCAAATATTTTAGTCCTTGGATGTTGATTGTCTTCTCCATAGTTGCATTTTTCATGATCTCTTCCTTTCTTTCTTCACACATTTCTTTCCAGGAACTTCCAATCATAGTTCCTCCAATTTTGTCAACCACCTCATATTTCATATGAGGACATATTATGTTGATTTCATCTTGTCAATGTGTGAATCATGCCTTCCTACATCCTTCCAAAGGTGGAGATCTTTTTCTTTTGATCATGCTCTCGAGGTAGAGCATTCATTCATGATATTTGCAACCATATGACATGACTTAATTAAATATATGCATACATACCTCATTTATTTCTTTAGGTCATCTAGACTTCCTTCGCAGCTTCCTTGATTGAAAGAGATCCAATCATCTTGAACTTATTTGTATCTTATGACATCATACCTTTATTTCATGAATCCCATACAAGGTGGAATTCTCGAAACACTTTCTCCTTTCAATAGGTGAACCTTCCAATGAAGATTCCAATAGAGGATCTTGATTATCCTCATCCGGAAAATGTTCCTCTTGAATGATGTATGATGATATTTTTATACTAGATGACTTTTTTCTTTCCATAGGTACTACTTATACTTCTAATGAGGTTACCAAGAGCTACATCTTTCTATAGGTGGCTGCCATAGACTTCTATTTCAGTTAGCTTTCATACTTCTTCTAAGATAATGCCATGATCTCTTGCTTTCAATCATATGCTTCTATGATGCCATGATGCATCCTATCATGCTTCTTAGTACTTCCTATCATGATAGCTATACAACATAACAACTTGAAAACATAAACTTGAAAATGACTAGGTGAGGAAAACTATCTCAATCATAGTAGAGATCTTTAAATTCCTCTTTCTTGGATTTCTTCTTTTCAACTTCCTCCACTTCTTTAGTGATATGGGCTCATTCTCTTCCTCTTTTGATGTTTTCCTTCTTGATTTTAGGACAATATCTCATGTAGTGCCCATATTCTTGACATCCATATCATTGAACCTTTTCCATGTTATTCTTTCTTTTCTGAGGACCAAATTTTTCAAACTTCCCTTTTCTCTTTTCCATAGCAGCATATGCTTGAGTTTGCTCATTTTATCCTACATCATATTTTTCTTTTAACCTAGTATCTTCTATTTTACATAGTAACCATATATCCTTTAATGGAGTAGCTTCCTTCTTCCCATAAATAATTATTGTAAATTTACCCCATTCCTCAAGTAGTGCATTAAGTACTATGGTAGTCATTTCTTTGTCAGAGATAATTTCTCCCAAATCTTGGAGTTGATCCCTTATTTCAGATCTCCTCATAAAGTATGAGGTTATTCTGTATTCTTTAGATATCCTCAACTTGTAGAGTTCTTGTCTTAATGATATAACTTCTTATGCATTGCTTAAGGAAAACAACTCCACAAGTTTGTCATATATTTCTTTTGAAGTTTCAAGTTTTGATACATAGGGAATAAGGGGATCCTTGATGGATTCTATGAGAATACTTTGATCCCTTACTCCCCCTTTCATATACCTTGCGAGTTCTTAAGAATATTCTTTTTGAGGTTTGGTGATTGAGCCCTTAACATGTTCCATGACCTCATTTTCTATGAGGTTTAGATTTGTCCTTTTCTTCCATGCAAGAAAATTTGAAGCCCTAATCAACTTGTTGCTTTCCTTGCAAAAAAACGTTTTGATAGATTTAGATGTAGACATAAATATACTTACTTTAGAATATGCTCCTTTAACCTATTGCCTTCTTGAATTTGATGATGATATAGTAAATTGAAAACTTCTTCTTGTTTAAGATTATTTTCTTCAAGAGTGGTCCATGGCTCCAAAAAGAGGGAGATCACCTTGAATCCTTTAATGATGATGACAACGTCCTTGATCTTGATTCTCTTGGATGAGTAGACTTCAAGTTACTTGAGTTGTAGATCTCTTCAACTTGAGTAGAGGTAGGTTCGTTGTGGTCTCCTTCCTTGATCTTAAGCGAGGATCCCGAGAATGCTTCTAGTGTAGTCTTCTTCTTTGATCGATATAAGGTTTTGACACTTTTCTTCTAGATGATGATGTAGCCCTTGTCTTCTTTGAGATGAGAGGATATTCTTGATTCTTTGATGCCCTTGATGCCTTTATATAACTTTGGTATTTGATTACTTGAATGTCCCTTATTGCACTACCCTTCCTTGACTTGTCACCTTAGCTCTATTCCCATGTTGAGAAATCTAGGGGCAACAAGTGTAGGTGATTTCTCTTACAATGATAATTGTTTGTGATGTATTTTTACTTTATTTCATTAGCTTCTTCTTTATCTTGATTATTATTAGTATTCACTATCATCAAACAGCTACCAAATCATAAATAACAATGAGACAAAGGAAAAAAAATATAGGCGATCATCCAGGGCCAAAACCTCTCCAACTTGAGAGGAAAACCCAAACGAAATCTTCTTCTTATAGAATCTTCAAGTGACAAATTCCAAGACCAAGACCCTTGACCTATTAACCTCTCCAAGACCAAGTCACAAGGATTCCTTGAAGTAATTCTTCTTCCTTGAGTCAATGCTAGTCAAACTGCTTGCTTCACCAAGAATCTCAGCTTCTCTTCAGATTTCGGCCTATTACTACAGGCCTGCAATTCTCGGCCTCTTCGAAAAACCCTAGTTGCAGCATGTGTAGAGGATAAACAAATATTTGATCCCTTGATTTCCTTCGCTTGGATAGTATGACCTTCTCCTACAATTTTGCTTGATGGATGTCTTGTTATCTTCCTTGATTCGGTCTCCTAGGACAGTTGTGATAACTCAACTTCTCTAACAACGGATGGTATTACTCTTCTTCGCACATGTGAGAGGTATTGGCCCAAAATAGACCCAAAACACTTTGACTTCCTTTCCTCCTTTCTTAGCTTGGATGAGAGACTTCCTTCTCTCTTTTTTCTTTGCACTTATTATTGTATTTCAGATGCTTGATCGATGCCCTACAAGTGAGGTAAAATCCTCCTATATATAGTAGTATGTCCATGTAGAATAAGTTGACTTGTGCTTGATATTAGACCGACATCTCTTTCTAGAATAATCTCTAGCTTCTTTGGAAGGCCGACTTGAACCAATACTTATGACAAGGTCTTGGAGGGTTAATGACTCAAACAAATTCTCTTTTTACAATATGTAATATTCCCAAATGGGCCTTCAATACATGACATTGACCTACTAGACTTTATGACTTGATGACAAACCTAATAGTTCATAATGGGAGCTTCATCTATAAAATAAAATTCCTTGATCATGAAACCCATGACTTAAGCATTACAAAATAATTTTATTTTTCTTCTTTACATCAATTACATAAAATCAAGATTACACGTCGTTATGAAAACCGAACCTAGTTATATATTTCAACAATGGGGGGAATAGTTTCTAAGCCAACCCATCAATTAGTGGGTGCAAGTGGTTAGTGATATGGTAGAGTTTACTTCATGGAGGATGCCACAGTCTTTGTACCAGCTATGAAATTCCATCATCCTTGAGCGTTATAATGTGAAGGGGGAACAATCATGTGACTTAAATTACTTCTTTCCTCAGCCTATTTTTACCACCCTTGTGATAGGGTGGGGTTTACTTCATGGAGGACACCACAATATTTGTACCAGCTATGAAATTCCATCATCCTTGAGCACCATAATGTGAAGGGGGAACAATCGTGTGACTTGAGTTACCTCTTTCGTCGACCTATTTTAACTACCCCTCCGGTGTGCCTATTTCTTCATTGATTTTATTATTATTTTATTTTTTGTGAATAAGATAGATTATATTACTGCACAAAAGTTGTATTTACAAAAAGTTGGGTTGTGCGAGAAAAAAACTCTAGCACTAGAGCCAACAACACAGGCCTTCTTGGCTTCAGATGGAGCAATTTTACAATGAAGCTTACAAAAAAGAATTTCTGAGTTTTTCTGAGAAAAAATACAAAAAAATCGTGTTGATACTATCTCCCTTGATGTAGAAGCGACGGGTGACAGTGATGAAGGCATAATGGTCCCAAAATTCCTTATTGTCAATACTTTGCATGCCGATGAGAGCTCTTCGACAACTAAGAGCCAGAGAAAGAAACATAGCAAAAAATAAGTCTACCCCAGTTGTTAAGGATTGCCCTCCCCAGGGTCGTCGTCCAGGTTGATGGGCAGCTCTTGAGTGTTTCCTTTCTGTGTAACTAGGGCCACCAGACGACTAGAGGAAGAACCTATTACCTCCTTTTTTATGCTAGGAGATCAATCGATTGCCGAGCGGACACCCATGGCTACACATTTCTTCAGCTTTGCGTAGTGCGTAGATTCCCTGGTAACAAAGCGATATTGGTGCACTGATTCCACGTAGACGACAAACTTGTCCATAAGAATATCAATTTTTTCTTCCACAGCCTTGGACATTTATGCATGCTCCTACATCGCAAGATCGAGGATCATTTTAAGCTTCCAAGAGAGGTTAATTGTGCGAGTATACAGATTCTCCCTAGCCCTGGTGAGACTCGGGTCAAGGATCGAATCAAATTCCGCTGCCACCTCTTCCAAGGACACCCCGCGTCTAAGGACCCTTGCTTGAGCTTCCAGGTAAGAAATGTGTTCCTATGTCTCGGGGTTAACAGTAATGGCATAATTTGGGGCCACTCTCCTCGCGGAAGATTCAGCTCTGGTGGTAGGTAGAGTACCCAAGTTGTTCTACCACGTCAGGGAGCGGGCTATAACCTCACCTGAGTGCCATGATAGGGGGAGAGGGGATCAACATGAAGACTGGGAAAGGGGGCCGGGAGAAACAAGATGCAGGGACATGCAGGGTGACGGGGAGGAACGGGTGGGAGGGGGTATACATAGGAGCTGGAGAGCATCGAGGGGCGAGATGTCCTAAGGTAGGGAATGAATGCGGGCGGTGTACGAAAAGTTGGTGAGGGAGGTCATACCAGAGAGGGTTGATAAGATGGATAGATGACGCCCCTAAGGGGACGCAGAGCTTCTATTTTCACCTGTAGCAAGATTGGCATTGGGATTGCAGCTCAAGGTAGATTTCCTTTAGTACTTCCTTTGGCCGAGCAACTACTATCATTATTATTGAGACTGGAGATCTCAAAGCAGTTGGATCTCGTTATTCTGATTGTCATTTTCATTGATGGTCTCACATTGCTGACGTAGCCTACCGTTCTCCGGGTCAGTCCAAGCCAGTGATCATAGACGATAGTTGCCCACCATAACCTCATTTTCTAGTCTATCAATGAGGTCATTCCCTTTATGCCTGATAGCTTGGAAATGAAGACCCTCTCTATGTGGTCTTTTATTCGTTGGAGGATTCTATTTAGGTGCCAGTTGTATGACACCCCAGCAGCTTCCATGCCTTGTTGTAATTTTCGGCTGGCCTGAGGTTCCAACATTGAGCCCCCTTCAATGATCAAAGGCCTAAAGTTGTGGAGTTTGTTTATGGACATCTCTTGTTCCAAGGCCTATAATTTTGTTGCATTGTTGGTAGTGTTGCCAAGATTTCCCGCATAGATCCATTTGGTTTCCCCTTGCGAGTTCCGAAAAACACCCCCGAAACCTACTCTACCTGGGTTTCCTTTTGCTACCCCGTCATAGTTTAATTTAAGAGTGCCTATCTTCGAGGGAGAACAATGGTCTACATTCCCTAATTACCCAAAATCCTTGAGGCCTTGGAGTAATGGGTAAGATGAAGATCCAAGAGGGTTAGAATACGTTGTTCCGAACAAATGGGAGGTTCGTTGTGGCTCTCAAGAGTGGAAGAAGCCACAATTTCCCTGATATTCTACTTGACTATGGAAAGAACAACCTCTTCCGGAATGTGGATTCCCCTAAAAATTCTTGCATTCCTCTCCTTCCATAGAGCCCAGCAAATGATACCTCGTATAAGGTTCTAGGATCTATTCACCAACGGATTAGGGGATAAGGAGGATCTCCAATTCTCAATGGTGTTGAGGATGGAGGAGATATCCCTATCTAAAAATTTGAAAACTGAATAGACCCAGTTCCACAACTTGTTTGCGAAGGGGCAATCGTTTAGCAAATGGTTAGTTATTTAGTCACTTTGCTCACAAATATTGCATTTGGAGGGGCCAATGAACCCTTTCTTCCTAAAGTTGTCCCAGGTTAAAAATAAATAAATAAAAAATAAAAAAAAATTGTGCATGACGAGCCATACAAATAGGGTGATTTTAGGCCAGTGTTTCCTCTCCCACAGAGTCTACCATTTTCACTCCGATTGACATTGGTCATGGAGTGCAATGTAGTTGTAAGTCTCCTTTTGGTTGAAGTGCTCGGCCGGATTCTTCCCCCATCTGATCTTATCCTCATGAGTTTCAAATTGAATTTGTCTTTCCTAGAGTTTGATCAAGAGCTCCTACCACTCTAGAGGGTTAGGCAAGGGGTCCTAGTCTTTTTCATCTAACCATTCCCTCCAGTTATCACTACCATTGCTAGGCTTCCAGTGGTGGTTGGCCCTATTCTTGCCCTTGTTTTGCATTTTTATCTGGATCTGTTTAAATTTATCTTTGTTTATATCTAGCCTTTGTTTCCAAGTGTCTTCCCAAAAGAGAGATTTATCCTCATTTCCAACCTCCCAAAAACTGTGATTTTGTATGACTACTTTGTTGTCCCAAGCCTAGTTCCAAATGGAAGAGCCCTTGATGGTCCCATTGAGCCTGATGAGATGCTCATGCGAGTGGGTAGGAACATATTTCGCTTCCCAAATGATGCCCCAGGGGGAGTTTAGGTTTGCAATCCATATCCACCATGTTTTGGCTCCAAGGGTTTTCCCTAAGAGCTCAGGGTCCCTCAAATTGAGACCTCCTGCTTTTTTGGGTTTACACAACTTGTCCCAAGCCACCAGCGCCCACTTCTATTTTTTTTCCAAGCCCTTCCACAAGAAATTTCTCTAAAGATTTCTCGGAATGTTGGAGATGGATTTGGGGACCGCAAGGGCAGAATACAAATATTGGGTAATGACCTGCAGCACAGACTTGACTAAAACTAGACGACCTACCAAATTGAGAGATTTGAAGGTCCAGTCAGCTAGTCTTATTTCCATTTTGGCGATAAGATCTTCCCATATTGAACGAGCCAGGGGATTGTCCGTAAGAGGGACTACTAGATATTTTGAAGGGAGTTTGCATCTCTGAAATTCCATTATTCTAGCAATGTTCCTTTGGATGGCTAGAGGGGTGTTAGAGAAAAATGATTTGGACTTCTCTTGGTTTATAGATGTGCCAGAAGCATCAGAAAAAATGGAGAGGATGGCCTTTAAGGATAAGGCTTCTTTGATAGTGGGGAGGCCCATTAACAAGGTATCATCAACAAAGTGTTGATGTGTGGAGGGAGGAGCAGCGTTGAAGGAAATGTAACTAGGTTCGGCCTTCATAAATGTACTTTTGATATTTGTATTTATTCAAGAAAAGAATTATTATTTTTATAATATATGTCAATGAGTTTCTTGCTCATTGAAATAGGTCTAGCACATGTTAAAGTGATATAGGTGAGTTAAATGGTCAAAATAAAATGTTGAAGACCTTAAGGGCATGTTACACCATGTATGTTTATATACTAGAGTCAAGCGAATGCCTCCAAGCAAAGTCAACAAGTATCCTCCATACAACAACACTTATTAAAGAAGCAATCTGAATTATAAAAGGCAAGTTGGCCTTCAAGTTGTCCTACAAACAGTAAGTTGGCCTAAACGAGGGACAATCCTCTATATAGAGAGGTTTTCCACTCCTCCAAAGACAACACACTCATATCTTTGAAATCTACGAATAAAAGAGGCAAGTAAAGGGTAATGAAGGATGAAGAAGAGGTCTCCTAGTGCAGCAAAGAAAATGGATACATAACCAAGCATAGAGGATTGTTCTAGGGCTAGTTATAGCCACACATGCGAGGAAAGGAAGGTTGTCTCTGTGGTTATGACAGCAGCAACAAACAGTCTACTATCCCTCATTGTTTGGGGTTAAATCTAGGCCTACAAGGCCTCCTAATCAAGCATAGAAGAATGGTACTCAAGCGGAGGGGAGAAGGGTATACAACAGCAAGTAAACCTCCCACACGTGAGAGAATTTAGGGTTGTTTTATAGTCACTTCATTCTACATATACATCTCAAGAAGGATCTCATTTGAAGGAAAGTGTCTACATAAGTGAAGGATATCTCTAAGTATAGAAGAGAAGCATCTCATCTGGAGAAAGTGCTACAAGGTTTACCAATTGTTGAAAGAAGAACGAAGTGCTGAAAGGAAAAGGACAAAGTGCTGGAAGAAGGAAGTGTTAGGGAACAACGTGCAGAAAGGAGAAAGGACTTGACTTGTGCCTGGAGGACATTATAGTCAGGAGTCTAGGGTTTGGAATTGATCAATAATAAGCTTCAATAAGAGAAACTTACTAAAGGGTTTTTCTCTCAAGATAATAGAGGTTTTGGCCCTGGCAGAGAGCCAACATCTTGTGTTCTTGTTCTTATGTTTTTGGTAGAAATTTAATGAAGTACACACACATGCATTAATAATGAGAAGAAGAAAATTAAGATAACAAGAAAAAGTAAAAGGACTCCACAAATTGTTATCAAGTCAAGAAGAATCACACTACACCTAATTTCCCTTGACTCTTCAACATGGTATCAGAGCTAAGGTGACACATCAAGGAGAGTGCATCTCAAGAACACTCATCAAGGAAGGACATCTACAAAAGTTGAAGCATCTAGTCAAGAAGTCTCAATCACTTCAAGGATAAGAAGATATATCATCTATCTTTCATCAAGACATACTACGAAGCTAGAAGAAGAGCCTTACATAAAGGCACCTACAAGAAGAATGAATCAAAGAAGGACCTACATCAAGCTACAAGTCATCAAGCAAATCTCATCATCAAGCAAGTTCACTTGGAGAAAGCAACTTGAAGAACATCAAGATCTAAGGAAGGCAAGCCATCAAGTCTTCAAGGAGAAAGCAAGTCTACTACATCTCAAAATATATCAAGTATATGTCCCCTTCTGAATATACATCAATGTCTTTTTTCAAGGAAAGCAATAAATTGGTAGGTACCAATAACTTTCTTGCATGGAAGAATAGGATTGATTTACTTCTCAAGGATAATGAACTTCTAGAACACATCAAAGGGAATGTTACTATTCCTGCTAAGGAAAAAAATCAAGCCTTAGCCAAGTACAATAAGGATGAGACAAGAGCTCAAAGGATTCTAATAGAATCCATCAAAGACTCTCTCATTCCTTATGTCTCCAAACTTGAAACATCAAAAGAAATATATGATAAACTAGTAGAGCTATTCTCAGTAAGAACAGCTGGAGAAGTGATATCTCTACGAAATGAATTGTACAAGATGAATATATCAAAGGAAGGAATAGCTCCCTACTTCATGAAGATCTCTGAGATGAGGGATCAACTTCAAGAGCTAGGGGAAGTCATGTCTGACAGAGAAATGACAATTGTAGTACTCAATGCTCTACCTGAGGATTGGGGCAACTTCACATCAATCATATATGCCGAGAAGGAACCCACCCCACTAAGTAAAATGTGGTCTTTATGCAAGATATAGGAAACAAGACTCAAAGGAAAGGAAGATGTGGGATAAAAGGAGCAAGCATTTGCTACCATGGCCAAGAGAAAGGGAAAATTTTGGCAAATTTGGTCCAGGAAGAACAAACAACAAAGATATGTCCAAAGTCCAATGCTATGGATGCTAAGAATATGGAAATTAAAAAAGGAACTGTCCTAAACTAAAGAAGGGCAACAACAGCAAAAGAAAAAGGGAAAAATCTCACATGACTCAAGAGGTGAAAGAAGAAGAAAAGAAGAAAAAGAAGGAAGATCCTGTGGATCTCTACTATGACTAAGTCTACTTCTTTACTTAAAGTCTTCTTTCAAAGTTTTGAGTAGTATATGAGCATGTAGGAATAGAATAAAATTGCATGGCTAGAAACATATTTTAGAATCTAGAAGCATGATGTAAGCTCAAGATATTCATGTAGAAGGAGCATACATAGAATAGGACCTCATCCACAATGAAAGATGAATGAATGAATAACCGGGACTGCTTCTATCGTCTCGTACCACCGATCAATAGTGTCCAATCAACAGGGTCTAACCCGATCTATGGTACATGAACAAGCGGAGCAAGATCAAGGTGTAGCTATCTCAAGGAAAAGACATAGATCAAGGTGAAAGGCTTTTACCCACATCCATAGAATAAGAACTTCCAGATGATATCCCTTCCAGGAATAAGAAGAATCAATTCCTTCAAGGTGATATCCTCCCCCCTTCAATGAATAAGATAAGGAGAAGCTAATAGCTATCCAAGGAATAAGAACTTGATTCAAGGGAATATATTCCTCCACGGAATAGCGGCAATGCAGTAGGTCTAATGCTATAGGCCTGAATGCTGTAGGAATGAAAAACCAATAGCCTCGCAACTATTTGGTTAGGGCTTAGCTAATAGCCTTTCTTCCTTTCTAACCAACAGCCTTTCTTTCTTACTATTCTATCTGTACGGTATATATTGTAGCTGGGCTATCAGCCGACTTTATTACAATGACCTTCTGAACACCTTGCTTGGAGTAACCTATTGCAATCAATGCAGGGGATTCAATTCAAGAGTCGATACAAGAGATGCCAGGGAGGTTTTGATGCCGCTAGGATAGCCAGGATAGCCAGGAGGTAGGTGTAGATCTAATACTCCATGTTGATACTCACCCTAGTCCTTGATCCAGGAGTCCTTTCAAAAAGAAATTGATCATGATTAATTAATTTTAGAAGACCTTCATCATCAAAAAGAAAGAAACATTTGCGAGGTAAGGGTCTTCAAGATATTATGATGGAATCTTAAAAAGAAGATTCATAAACAAAAGCAAATGTATCATTGGCAATCCCATTCATGGGATTCAAGAAAAGGATGATATGCAGGCAAGCTAAGATGAAGCAAGAAGGGCCACATCAAGGATAGATAAATGAAGCTAAGATGATCAAAGGAGAATCAAGATGAAGTATGTGTGCATCAAATTTTAGTCATGTTATCATTTGTATATTATTGAGTCATGGGAATAGTTCTATAACATGATCAAGTAGGAAAGAATCTCTTTCACCAATGACATGCTCGAAGGCATGTACTACAATACAACGAAGGTCAACAAAAGAAAATACTCACATAAGGAGTATAAGATCGTTGACTAAGAAGCAAGTAAAGAAGAAATGTTGACTAATCCTAGAAGCAAGCAATGAAGAAGTGCTCTCACAAGGAGCAGAAAGTGGTTGACCAATCTATCCAAGAAGAAGCAAGTGAAGAAATAGATCAAGCATGTGAAGAAAACCATGATCACAAAGAATCACCATCTGACAAAGATCCATTGAAGACATCTCCCGAAAGAAGGCAAGAAAACTCTGACTAAGAAAGGAAAAGATCAAAGGACCCTTGACACCTATGAAGGCCTTGGAGATATGAAAGGTGTAGATAATTGATTCTACTCTACGAAGATGTCATGATGAAGAAGCCATCCAGCAAAAGAACCATTTAATGTTGAAGCAATATCAAGATGAAGTCATGAAGGACTACTAGATCAAAGCATGGGAACAAGCAATTACAAAGAAGCATCCATGTGAAGAGTAGTCTGAAGCATAGACAAGATGACAAGGAATAATCAGATGACAAGAGAACTTGATATGTGACAAGAAGGCCACTTTCCACGAAGGAAGCAATGACATGAAAAATAAGGAAGGAAAGTGATCGATGGATGGTGTGCTACCAAGAAGAAGTTCGAACAAAGACTTCATGACATCAAAGGAAGGAAGGATATCAAGTAGCTGGAGGAACCACGAAGAAGAAGTTGTTTATGAATGGAAAAGTCCCTAGCTAAGAGGGAGTTACAACAAGTTCCCTATTACAAAGGAACTTGGACAAGTACTTTTTCAGAGGATACCTTGGCATGCCTTCCTCAATTGAAAGGAAGTGATAGACACAACATTCTCGTCTTCACTTGGAAGGAAAAATGGGAGGATTGGGTAATCATATGGCATCTGATACTCTTTGAGAATGTGTAGGGCATCCAAGACGAGAGTAGGCAAGAGGACTGGTATTCTTTGAGGGATGGGAACTCGAGATAAGAATAGTCCTAGAAGGTCATACTCAGTGAACACCCGGGTGGGTATGTACCTTGAGAGACAATGACTAAGGTGTCTATAAGTCATTGGTCTCGCCAACATTGTGCTTTGATCTATTGAGAGATAAAGTTGTCATTCAAGGCCTTGTTGTGGAAACAATGTTGGTTATTATGATGCTATAACAGATGGATTGCAAATCTGGTTTCTCTTATGTGAATTCTTCAATATTGAAACATAGCCAAACACCTTGCAATGTTGTATGAATACCTCCCTAGTTAAGAGGGAGTGTTGAAGGAAATGTAACTAGGTTCGGTCTTCATAAATGTACTTTTGATATTTGTATTTATTCAAGAAAATAAATATTATTTTTATAATATATGTCAATGATTTTCTTGCTCATTGAAATAGGTCTAGCACATGTTAAAGTGTTATAGGTGAGTCAAATGGTCAAAATAAAATGTTGAAGACCTGAAGGGCATGTTACACCAGGTATGTTTATATATTAGAGACAAGAGAATACCTCCAAGAAAAGTCAACAAGTATCCTCCATGCAACGACACCTACAAAAGAAGCAATCTGAATTATAAAAGACAAGTTAGCCTACAAACAGTGAGTTGGCCTTCCAAGTCGGCCTAAAGGAGGGACAGTCTTCTATAGTTGTCTACTCCTCCAAAGACAACGAGCTCATATCTCTTAAATCTGTGAAGGAAAGAGGCAAGTAAAGGGTAACGAAGGATGAATAAGAGGTCTCCTAGTGTAGCGAAGAAAAGGGATACATAACCGAGCCTAAGAGGATTGTTCTAGGGCTAGTTATAGCCACACGTGCGGGGAAAGGAAGGTTGTCTCTGCGGTTATGACAGCAGCAACAAACAGTCTATTATCTCTCATTGTTTGGGTTAAATCTAGGCCTACAAGGCCTCCTACTCAAGCGTAGAAGAAGGGTTCTCAAGCGAAGGAGAGAAGGGTATACAACAACAAGTAAATCTCCCACACGTCCGAGAATCTAGGCTTGTTGTAGAGTCACTTCAATCTACACATATATCTCAAGAAGGATCACATTTGAAGGAAGGTGTCTACATAAGTGAAGGATATCTCTAAGTATAGAAGAGAAGCATCTCATATAGATCAAGTGCTACAAGGTTTACCAACAGTTGAAAGAAGAATGAAGTGTCGGAAAGAGGAGGACGAAGTACCGGGGAACGAAGTGCCAGAAGAAAGAAGTGTCGGGAGACAAAGTGCAGAAAGGAGAAAGGACTTGACTTGTGCATGGAGGACATTCTACTCAGGGGTCTAGGGTTAGGCATTGATCAATAAGAAGCTTCAAAAATAGAAACTTACTAAAGGGTTTTCCTCTTAAGAGAAGAGAGGTTTTGGTCCTGGCAGAGAGCCAACATCTTGTGTTCTTGTTCGTATGTTTTTTGTTAGCATTTTGATGAAGTACACACACATGCATTAATAAGAACAAGAAGAATATTAAGCTAACAAGAAAAAGTAAAAGGACTCCACAAGTTGTTATAAAGTCAAGAAGATTACACCTAATTTCCCTTGATTCTTCAACAAGCAGAGGCATAAAGCTTGAGGCCAGATAGGGCATTGTTGGAAAAGGAAACCATGATGGATCTGTTGAGGCCCTCGGCCATAATGACAAAATGGAAGGGAGAAATGGGATCCCCCTGTCGGATGCCTCTGCAGGGGCAGAAGGATTGAGATGGGGAGCCATTCAGGAGAATCGTGAAGAAAGCCCCAAAAACCATTGCCATTATCTATTTTATGCAGTCCTTGTGAAAACCAAAAGCTGCTAGGACATCTTTCATATACTCCCAACTAATTTTATTGAATTCTTTGGACATGTCCAACTGTATCATCATTCAAGGCTTCCTCTGAACTTTAAGGGAATGAATCAATTCATGGGAAAGGATGATGTCATCCAAGATTTGCCTTCCTTCCACATAACCTGATTGGTGTGGAGAAATCAATAGAGGCGGGATGGTTTTTATTCTATTGGCCAAGACTTTTGAGATGATCTTGTATATGACGTTGCAGAGGGCAATAGGGCGAAATTTATCCGGGGAGTTAGCACCCTCATCCTTGGGAATTAAGGTTAGAAAGGTGGCATTTAGAGCTTTTAGAACAAATTTTGTATTCTAGACTCCTCCACTAAGGCGTGAACCTCATTTTTTATCAAGGGCCAGCAGGCTTTGAGACATTGTCATTACTACTTCCTCCACCTCTTGCATTGAGACTTTTCTCAAGAGAATTTTATTGTTATCCTCGGTGATGATAACTGAAATGTTGTTGGTTATTTCCTGAATAGCCCTTGCTCTATCTATTCTAGGCTCAGTTACGAGATTGTTAAAGAACTGATTTAGTTCGGCATCCATGTCCTCATGAGAGTGGATAAGGTTTCCCTCTCTTTTTTTAGGGCCAAAACCCTATTGTGTCTTCTATGTTGTATCATCAAACTGTGAAAGAAAGATGAATTTCTTTCCTCACACTTAAGCCATTTTATGCGGGATTTCTGATACCAAAGTTTCTCTTCTTGAGAGACCCTTTCCTCCCAACTTTTTTGAATATTAATCTCTTCATGCTTCCTTTTTTCAGTGATGCCCTCGCTGATAGAGAGAATTACTCCCCTAGGGCTTTTTGGGTTGAAACCCTAGCAGACTGAAAGTTATCTATTCAAAGAAACATGCATTCATACAGCCATTATGTTATTGTAAGCAAATTCTATGATAAGGGTACGTACCTTTGGTCCTACGTTTGAGAAGGCCTTTAGGGTCCAAACCCTTCTTGGAGTTCCCTTCTTCTCTTTTGTCCTGCAAAACAACCAATTCAAAGAACACAGTAGTATATGGACAAAAACTTATAAAGAAACCATCTTCATGTTACAAAGAAAGGTAGTTAGTTATGAAATCCAAACAACCTTTTATATATGAATTCTAAGCATGAATATCATTAACATAAAGAAGATTCATTTCGGGAACCAAGACATGTGTTTCTTTCATTATAGACAAATAAAGTACATAAAAATGAATATTTTCACCTGAGTCACCTTCAGCAGGCTCCAAGCAAAGCTTCCTTCCAGATCCGTTCCAGCCTCAAGCCTCTAACAAACTCCTTCTATGACTCTCTCCATGATGTCATAAATGGTGGATGAACATCAACACACAAGGAAATAAAGGTTTCCTGTACAAAATGGGGGAAGTGCAGAAGGCACAAGGGACTTCAGACCTGGTCAAGGGAAAAATCTCAGCATAACCTTTCTCTCTCTTCTCTCCTCCTTTAGGCCTTCCCTTTGAGGTCTTTTTATACCATCTCCAAAGTAGTTTTTTAGTTAGGAGTTGGTTGGGAACAGTTGGGCCACGGGCACTAACAGGTGATCAGCAGGTAAAACCCGCGATCTCCGCCCAAAAATAAGGAGTTTTATATTTTTTTAAGTGTTTTAATACATACACGCGGGTTGGCTATACACATACCCGCGTATACACGCGTTTAACTCAGGGCAATGTCGCGTATAAGGGATAAAACATTGTTTTTTAAATTTTAGGACCAGGTCTGGAAGGAGGGGTTGCCCTAGGCCATGAGTACAGCATCACAAACCATAAGAGTGAGATTTGGAGCTATAACAGATGCCCCCTAATATATGAGGTCAGAAGGGGTACATGATGGCCGAAATATATTATGCGAGTACATGGAAAGGAAGTCTGTCAAAAACCGAGGAGGACTTCACCAGAATTCAGCCTGCCAAGCCACCAAAGGAGATCAGAAAGAAACACTGTCTGAGGCGGGCATACCCATGCTCAGAAAAAGTAAAGCATGTCCGCATATCAATTACAAGCGGATCCACTAAGTATACAAGTATAAATGACTGAAAGATACATAATGGATCATCTGATCATAATGAACAACTATATGTCTGAATATCACATATAAGACTGCCAATGATGCTGAAAGATGCAACGGATCACTCATATCAAAAACTGATCCCAAAAGGTACCACCTGAACATGATGGAATAGGATGGTACTACACTACAAACTCAGGTGCCAGCATATAAGATGTCAACATGACTGACTGCAACAAATAAAGTGGAGTGGTATCAACTAGCAGCAATAGGAGCAACTGTCAAGTGAACCAATGAATGCTTATACAACCTGAGGTCTTCACCGACCGCCGTGGTACATTTCTACACCATGGGAATAAATGATCTGAAGTCGACCATGTGAGAAATCGTTTGATTACCGGTCATTAATGTATACCGTTAACAAACGCGAGACTACTCACTGATAATGATAATGAGCGTCAAGGTACCCAGTACAATCTAACAAGTGTGAATAGATGAGCTGGAGTCGAACACCTGTAAGAATCTATCGATCAGGAGACAATGATGGTTTCCCACTGTCGATAGCGAAGGATCTGCCACTAATGACTGCAAACCCCAAGGTACTGCCAAATGGACTCTAGATCTTTGCCCCAGAGCAATGAGTCGGAGTCAATAGGGAAAGATCCGCTAGAAGGAAGGCATTAAGGCATCCTTCATCAATCTAGTGCGAGTGTAACCCGTAGGCCAATAATGTGGAAGGAATCAGACGAAAAAGATGTAGTAACCCAACCGAAGTACGTTTCCGGCATACACAAGATGTGGCTAGCGCACGACAGAAACCCTCTGAACCAACCAATAATGAAAGCTGACACAGAGGCGAGGTATCCACCAATAGGGTCAAATGGAAACCAAGGTACTGCACGAATCCCAATGTGTGATAATGTAAGCTGATGTCGAACACAAGGGAAACTACTCAGTCAAAGACCCATGATACTGATCGATGTTGAGCACAAGGTAACCTATCAATAATGAAAATAGGGCCAGGGTGTAGCTCTAGGCCCGTCCTCAGAGCGAGATGTCGTCGTCGATAAGGACAAGACCCGCCAGCAAGAAGTCAATGGGGACCTTCTCAAACCGTCACGAGTAAAAGACCAATAAAACTGATGTGATGATAGACATGACACTGACAAACAGGGATGGCCGACTGAAAAATGAGTCAAGAGACACCTCAGAGAGGTCGACTCGGGCTAACTTCCCTTGAACAAAAGCACAACTCAATGTGACTATGTGGCAGCATATGATGACTCTGTATAAGTTCGCCATGCAGGAGGCACGAACAAACCCTCCATATGATTGGAAGAGGTAACCAATCGGTGGAGAACTGACTCAATAACAAGATTATGGCGTACCTAAGTCAAACTAAATTCCACCCATACGGAGGAGACTTGTTTTGAGTGCTTTGTTCAAGGGCGACACGACTGACTCTAGCTGCCAACAATAAATGGAAATAATGTCCCGTTCCCGCTCTTTTTGGAATATTTAATTTTTTTTTGTCTTTTTCTGTTAAGCCGGAAAAAGAATAAAAGAATGCTATGGTACAGTGGAAAGAACGAGTGTCAGTGAAACAGATGATCTAGTTCCTGGGAAAGGAACGTTCCTATGCTCAATGCAGGGAGGTGAAAACTGGTCAGTGACACTCAAAGATATGTTCTTTCCACGGGTCAAGGTGTGTCAAGCTGCAGAAGTCAAGGGAATGCAAGGTTGATTTTGCAGATGTCATGGTCAAAAGTTGGCTTAAACACGAGTCCAAGTGAAGCCGGCTCTAGGCCAAAAGGTGCAAGTGGTCAACATGCAATGCAGTAGTACAACTCAACACAAAGGAGCCTCTAGGGTATATGGCCAGAACAAAGCAGAGAAGCTAAGAAGAATGAGTCTTCAATGCATAAGTCATGGTGGGACTACAGAGGACTCCCGAGCCTACTCAAAACGGAGCAGCATGGGCAACAAATGTCAGTGAGGTGCTAACTAGGATGCCCATGTAAAGGATGGCTCTACCATCGTGTCATGATTTAAAGAATCGGCAAGTGAAGATGGCTTACGAACCATAACACGATGGGATCGACCCTATGGCAGATGTATCGGTCAAATGGAGGCTAGTATGCATAATGCAACGGAAAAATGGTGTCCCTAACCTATATGCCAGTGAGAACACGATACCTGCCGTGACGGGTCAGCAGTCATTGAACCGTCTCGAACTGTCGAAAAACGTCCAAAATGTCCTGAAAAATAAACCAATCTCGACATTCCAAGCTCCCAAGTTAAAAGTCACATGAGGCCAAACAAAATAAAATTTTGAAAAAATTTTGCATTTTCAAAACTTATAAAAAGCATTTTGGACTCACCATTTTTACCATTTGAGTTTGAGAGTAAAATATTTGGAGCAAAAGGAGCAAACTTCCCACAGCCAGATTCAACCGTTCAAATTCGTCGAATACCTCCAGGTAACCCTTATACTTAACTTGCAATTGATTGTGACTGGTTTTAAGATCTTTGATTGATGTTTCACCGTTGAACTTTTGTCAAAAATTCGCTCGCGGCGTATACGCGGGTTGGTAATATTGAACCCGCGTACACGCGGGCCCTATACGCGACTGTGTGCACAGGGACCCGCGTATACGCCGCGAATCATTTTTAAACAAAAACTAATGGTTTAAACTCGATTTTTTCTCAGGATGCCTGTCACGTGGCGTGAAAGAGAACATGCAGCGGTAGACAATGAAGTTATGAACAGTCCAGAAGCATTAGATGCACTCCGGGGATGCGGTTTGCTTAAATTTTTCAAATTGCCAAATATGAAAGCGAACACGCATTTGCTGGAGATGCTCATTGATTATTGGGATGTCGATGAGGAAGCCTTTATGATTGATTAGATGCCGCTCAGGGTAGAAGTGGAGGATATCTATTTTATCACGGGCCTTTCCCGAAGAGGAGAGGTAGTACAGTCCCGGGGCAGGACACGAAGTGCCCTTTTGATAGAGGACTATGTACAGATATACTGCCCGGGACATCCCAAGAAGGTTGGGAGCCAGATTTCCATCACACGTGTGGCGATTTTATCACTTAGGATAATCATGTTTACCATGGCTCGAGTGAACGGATCATCCTCTCTGCATCAGGCATCACGGCAAAACATGAGCGTGGCAGTTGACTGTCTCACTACTGTGTTTGACTGGTGTACTCCTCTTCTGGCCATCATGAAGAGCCAGCTCACTTCTATCAGGAGGGGTCAGACTAAAAACTTTGGATATGGGAGCATCTTGTGTACTTTCTTTTTCGAGAAGGTTCCCGCACTCCGCCCCAGGGTAGCAATTTCCATCAGCACCCCACGCGATCCACGCATGGGCCGGTGGGTTGATCTGATGAAACGTCTGGGGGGTGGGGAGGTCCCAAGGACTGCCTTTGACGATGACTTCTTCACCTGGTGGGATCAGCAGATCATCGCCGTGGATGACTACCCCTATGCTGGGCTGGATTTCCAAGGAGATCCTGATCTAGCGTTACCACTGAATGCAGCATGGGGCGAGATTGGTAAGATTTTTTGATTTTATGATTTTTTTGGATTTTTCAAATATGATGAATTTTGAAAAATATTTTTTATGAGATTCAAATGAGTGATATGATGATCATGTTCCAGACATCGGGCCAGTACGACCAGATGGATTCCCGCGGCATGGACGGCGCGGCCGAGGAGCCGAAGAGGCGGCTGCTGATACAGAACGGACTCTGAACAACGTCCAGTGACACTTGGCGAGACTGAGCTACCGAGTACCGATGGCCGTCATAGAGGACCTTCCTGAGGATATGCAGCGTCATGTGGTTGGCATGCCACGTGACTGGGTTCGCATTTTTCGGCGTGTGGCCAATGCTATAGTGACATACTTAGACGCTCATCCTGAGCCGAGGCATTAGATATGCCGGACATGATTATGGGCATTTGAGTCCCAATTTTGTATATTTTTTGGACACACATATGTACACTCGAGACGTTTTACGATATATATATATATATATATATATATATATATATATACAATTTGACTTTTTGATGCTTGATTTTATTGTGATGAATGATTGATATGCCAGTCTAATGCTTGATTAGCGATAGAATCAGCGAACCAATTATGAGATCTTGGAATATGCAAATAATTAATATAAGTAAATGATCTTTGCAACAACCTCACCGTTAAATATTGGCGATATAAAGATGGATCCCGTACCCGATAAATGTTATTTAATTGAGACACTATCAATTGAGAATCAAGATATACTACCAACGAGTCGATCCCATGAGAGATTGCCTCGGATAATAAATTAATAACAGCAATATACTCGGCCATATTGTTTGAAGCAGGACCGATGCACACGCCTCTTGATGCCATCAATTGACCAGTTGGATAATAGAGTACCCAAGCTGCGGAAGCAAGATTCCGAGTGTGCCGACTAGCACCATCGGCGAACCCAAAATAGACCAAATCATTCATCAACACCTGCCACAGCAGACCAAAAAGTGCTGATATCAGAAAACTCTCGATGATATATGTACAAATATACATAAAAATACAAAGAAGCCATTGCCTGGTCAAAACTAAGCAAATTACTTCTTTAGGTAGAGCCCGTTGCGGGGCTCCGCCTGCTTGTTTCCTTCGAAATCAATTAACTCATACGATCCTTTTTCTAAAATGCGTTTAATAATGAAAGGACCGTACCACATAGGCTTAAATTTGCCTGCCCCCAAGGCGTCCTTATCTTGGTCATAGAACAGGACAAGGTCGCCTTCAGAAAAGACTCGAGGACGGACAGACTTATCATACTGTGTTTTAACCCTTTTCTTATGGGCCTCATTCATTGTGGCGGCATCTCGACGCTACTCATCGAGATGTTCCAAGTGAACTAGGCACTCCTCGAGACTCGAAGTCTCTGGAAGAAGCTCAACAGCCAACTTAAGAGATGGAATTTCAAATTCAACCAGAAAGATAGATTCCATCCCATAAGCCAATTGAAAAGGAGTAAAACCGGTAGCCGTTTTGACGGAGGTTCGGTATGCCCAAAGAGCCGAATACAACATAATGTGCCAGTTGGACTGATTTATATCGATTGTCCATTGGAGTATCGTCTTAAGAGTTTTATTGACTGCCTCGACCTATCCATTGGCCTGAGGATAATAAGGGGACGAATGCTCTTAGCGGAAACCTAATTTAAGAGCCAATTCGGACATCAGTTGATTCTGGAAATGACTGCATTGGTCAGTGACAATCTCTCTTGGGATACTGAATCTTGAGATAACCTGATTGAAAAGAAACAAAGCGGTCGTCTCACTATCGTTCTTATAAGTAGGCATGGCCTCAACCCACTTCGTAAAGTAGTCTATAGCCACGATAATGTACTTGTGATTCGCCGCTGAAGGCGGATTACAAGTTGTAAAATCAATACCCCACTTGGTAAAGGGACCGACGGTGACAACAGGAAAAAGGGGAGTTGGATGCGCGTGCATCTTCCGAGTAAAAATTTGACACGGGTGACAGCGTTTGACCGCTTCCACACAGTCTTTAAAGAGTGAAGGCCAAAAATAGCCGGCACGTAAGATGCGCTGGGCTGTAGCAAGCCCTGATAAATGACCACCACAAGCTCCACTGTGGTAGTCATTGAGCACAGACTCTGCTTCCTCTAAGGTTAAACAGCGCCGAAGGATGGAATCAACCCCTCGACGGTATAATGTGTCACCAATGATAACATAGTTTTTAGCCAGGTGACGTAATTTTCGACGTTCATCCTTGGAGAAAGTAGAGG
This sequence comes from Pinus tabuliformis, assembly GCA_031772625.1. Taxonomy (NCBI): domain Eukaryota; kingdom Viridiplantae; phylum Streptophyta; class Pinopsida; order Pinales; family Pinaceae; genus Pinus; species Pinus tabuliformis. Next base: position 122,376,601 of record CM062808.1, on the reverse strand, counting down.
GAAACTTCGAAGTCTGGAGATAGACAATGATATCTCCATACCAAGGGTCGAGTGAAGAGATGAGGAATAAATGTTCGTCGGGAAAACTTTCCTCATAAATAGTATCCTCTCCACAAGGAAGCTCAGAAATTAGCTCCGCGAAAACCATGGATTTCTTAGACTTGGCAGACAAGAACTCGAGATCGAATTCTTGCAAAATGACTATCCATCTATTATATTTGCCCCCAATCACTCGCCTACTAAGGACAAATTGAAATGGATTGACCGCCGCTAAGACAAAAGTTTTGCGTAGCAAGATATAATGATGGAGCCTCTGGACAGCATGGACAGCTGCCAAGGCCAACTTCTCAACCGGAGAATAGCGAAGTTCAGGACCTATTAAGCCTCGACTCAAATAATAAATCACGTGCTCGGCGAGAGCATCATCCTCATGAACTAGAACCATACTAATGGTTGATTCTGCTGCGGCGAGATATAAAAGGAAGTCTCTACCATAATCTGGTGGACTCAAAAGCGGGGCAGAGACTAATGCCTTTTTCAAAGCATCAAACGACCGCTGCGCAAAGTCGTCCCACACAAATGGAACTCCTTTTCGTAGCAAACGCATGAACCCTTTAGTGATCTCGGCATAGTTTGCTATAAACCGTCTTAAGAAATTAACCTTCCCTTGAAGACTTTGAAGTTGTCGAATTGAGGCCGGGGAGGAAACTAAACTATTGCCTCAACCTTGAAGGGATCAACCCGAATCCCTTCATTAGACACAATGAACCCTAACAACCGACCGGACGTAACCGCGAAAATGCACTTGTTGGGATTCAACCGGATTTTATAAAAACGACATCGTTCGAAAACCAATCGAAGATGACTAGGATGATCGATTCTCTTTCGAGAACGAGCAGCGAGATCATCCAAGTATGCCTCGATGACATGTTTGATGTCGTGGAAAGCATATGACATGGCCCGCTGAAAAGTGGCTCCAGCATTTTTAAGACCAAAAGGCATCTTTCTATATGCAAAGGTACCCCAGGGACATATAAAAGTTGTCTTATGTTGATCTTCAGGACGGATAGAGATTTGATTATAACCTGAAAAACCATCCATGAAGGAAAAAATTTCATTACCCACACACTCGTCGATAATCTGATCAATGAATGGCGTGGGGTAATTATCTTTCGGACAAGCCTTGTTTAGGTCCCTAAAATCGATGCATACTCGGATTGTTCCTTGCTTTTTGTCCACAGGGACTGGATTAGAAACCCAATCAGTAAGAGGAACAGGGTATATAAAACCCGCCTTTAGCAGCTTCTCAACCTCAGCTTTGATAGCTGCAGCTTTCCTAGGGTTAACCGGCTAAAGCCTCTGACGAACTGGTTTCGCGTTTTCATATGTCTTTATCTCATGTTGAACTATAGAAGGATCAATGCCAGGCATTTCTTCATAAGACCAAGAAAATACATCACGATATTCCTTGAACAGGTCGGTGTAGATTTGAATTTCTTCAGGGGAACACTCAATTCCAATGAAGATATTCTCGATGACACTAAGGTCCCTAGAGATGTTTATAGGTATCGTTTTTGAAATTACCGACATATTACCTTCGGCACGAATGTGTGCTGGAGCCAAAGGGTTTGACACCGTACAAACATCACTAGTGAGGAGCTCGGAGAATCTAGATTCTACTTCCTGCAATGGAGGAAAAAAGTATGAACGATGGTGTAAGTCTTCCCAAGGTCGATCTATACCCATCATTACTTCGAGGATTGCTTCTTCAGAAGGTAAAACCGAATCTAAGCAGTCCAAGGCAGAGGTAGAATCAAGGTTCCAAGCCGGGGCCACATGACCATCTAACTCCTCTTCGGAAAAAGGAGTAGAATGGTTGTCTGCAGAGTCTACGATAGACTGATATCTAAGCTCAGCTGCAGATATAGGGAATTCCATTCCATTTACTTGTCCTTCAACTAATGTGGTTGTAGGTGAAGGCAAGGTCCAAGGGTCTGAAAAATAACGAGTTCGAAAGAACTCTTCTCGAGGAGACTCCTTTGATGATGAAATAGCATTGATTTTAGCGAAAGGAGAGGGAAGATCAAATGTACCCATCAATGAGGAATACATCCCTACTCCTAAATTCTCAGTTGGCGGGCGAGGGTTATCCACTAAAAGGACAGTAGAGTCAGAGCTTGCTTGAGGATCGACTAGACAATAGTCCAATTGATCAACCTTAACGATTTTCCCCTCATGAGGAAAGCAAATGACACGAAACAGAGTCGAAACAACGGCATCCATCTCGTATACCCAGTTCCTTCCTAATAGGAGATTATAGTCAGGTTAGCATCTACGACCTCTACTTCAATATTGACGACCTTTCCCCCAACACATATAGGAAAGGCCGGGATAATCCCATGCGGCTTATGAAAATGACCATCAAATGCAGTCAAGATGGTGGGTGAAGGAACAGCCGAGGGTGATCCAATAACCTTCCAGCATGACATCGACATAACGCATGTGGAAGCTCCTTCATCTATCACGGTGCGAAAAATATTAATTTTTCGGTATGTAGACTTTATTTGGAAAGCCATATGATGAGGGAGTCGCTTTTTGACATTTAACATGTCAAAAGTGAGCACTAAAGAGTTAGCTGGATCGACTGCTCCAATTGCGGAGAGTAAAGCACTTCTCTGAGCCGGACACGACTGGAGAACCTCTAAAGCGGACATAGCGCACGGACTTTGAGCCAGATCCTCCACAATGGAGTAATTCTGGGCGGCCCTAGCATTAGGATTAATCGTCGCGCGTTTAGCGGAACCTTTCGGTATCTGTCGTATAGTCTCGATAGGGGGTCGCTCAATATGAAGGTCAGTACTTCCGGGAACAGTCTTGTCCTTGGAAGTTTCGGCTTCACCATAATCACGTGACCGAGTAGCCACATGGACATTAGAACCCATCATGAAAACATTTGACGATTTTTCCCCTTCCTGGTTGCCCCCAGCGGAGGTTCCAAGGTTTGAACTCGCGCCAGCCAGAAGTTGCTGCCCTTGGGGAAACGGGTTGGTTAACACAGCTTGAGAACTAGAAGTCCCTTGCTATCCTAACAAGCGCTGAGCGTCTTCAATCTTAGGGCAGAGATGAGTTAGATGATCTCCACTGCACAATTTTCATGGAAACTTAACTTTCTTTCTTGACTCATTTCTACCACCACCAGTGTTGTTGCCGGATTTATTTGCATTAGGCTTCCCATCCTGGTTATTTTTCTTACCTCGTCCTTTCTTTTTCCCATTGGAATTTTTATTTCCTTTGGGGTTATCAGATTGGACGGCATTTATTGAAGAAGTTTGGGAACCGGGGGATTAGACGATGTGACTTGGTTGTTAGAAGCAGCTTGCAAAGACAACTGCTGCAATTGATTCAACAAGTTCACTGTAGTTGTGTCTACTGACCCAATGATACCATCCGCGTGCGGACCTGGCTTCGACTTAGCTACGTCAACCGTAGATCCAGGAGCATCTGGAAAGTATTTCTGTAGGATCTCAGACTGAGAGTAGATTAATTCTAATTGTTGGGCCCTAAAAATGGCTTGCTCCTCAGAATAGACTCCAGACATGGAGACATCCTTGGAGATCTCGGGTTGTAAAGACTTCAAAAACCACTCGAGACGGTACTCCGGAGGGATTTCGGCTTTAATGAGCCTCTTTCTCCGTCTCCATTCCTGAATATGGTCAGAAATGTGGGTTGCTTTATCCTGACGAAAGGTGGCCAGAAGTTCAGTTCCGGCATCATAGCAGACAGGCAACTGAAAATGATTTAAGAAGATATTGGATAAGTCAGCGAATGATGTAAAGCTGCCCCCTGGCAACTCTATATACCATTTGGCTGCATTACCAGTCAAGGTGCGCTGAAAGAGTCTCAACCTAATCGAGTCATCAATAAGGGAGTTAGATGAGCACCACAAATGGAATGTGGTTACATGGTCGCCTGGGTCTTCACCACTCTTCCCTTCGAATTTTGGAATGTCCGAAGGGAGTTTGGTTGGGACTGGAGGCCAGGCCGGATTGTACTTGATTGGGTCATTTGTTAACTTAGTGAGATCTGGCAAGTTCAACGTTGCCAGAAACGGAAGCCTAGGTGGACCTTGGGGGTTCCACCCGGACTGGGCAGAACTTCCAAAGCTCTGAAAAGATTGTCCTGGAATTTGAGAGGCACCAGGTTGCCCGAAGTAACCAGTAGAACCGGCTGAACCAAAAGGCAAGCCTTCTGATCCAGCAAAATTCAAAGTTTGACCAACTCCAGCCGTATAACCTCCATAACTAGCAAAGTTTCCTCCTAAAGGATTGTAAGGAGTTGATAACCCTTGATACAGATTCCAAGCCGAAGCTAGAGGAGGAATAGTTTGAAACGATCTAACCGTGGAGTACGGCCTATTCCCTTGTTGGCCGATAAACGGATTCCCAGTTCCCGCGCTACTAACCCCAGGGTTATTCCAACCTTGGAAAGGATTGTTGCTTTATCCTACAGAAGAAAAAGGCATGGATCCTACCGTCGGGTTGGAATGTGGTATATGACCACTTCCAAAAGGAAAACCCTGGAATGAAGCCGATCCGCCCATCATGGACGTAGCGGCACTAAACGAAACCGATGGAATACCCTGTGAGTGGGTGCCAAATGGGAAGAATCCAGTACCAAAAGCATTGGTTTGGGCATTTCCACTCATGGACGGAATGGAGGTAGACCCAACTAAAGATGTGCTAGAAAAAGATCCAAACAAGGAAGCAGAGGAGATGGAAATGGTTCCTCCCCCTTGCACCGATGTTGGGGTTTTCATAGTCGTAGCACTTGTAGAAGCCATGCTTCCAGTAGTGGTCATCGATGGTAAGCGCGTAGCGTAACCTGGACTTGACGGTCTATGCGTTGGAGTCCCAACGTATTGCAGTACGTCTGGATGACTAGATGGTAGAGGAGAATTTGGAGCTGCTAACGACTCCGAAAGTTCTTCTACCTCTATGTTATTCTCCGCTTGAAAGAGAACTCGAGAAAGGACTGGAGTGTCCCTCTCTTGTTCAGAAGTGCCAGGCCTTGCTTGGCCGCTAATGCCCCCGAGAGGAGGATCAATCCCCGATGCGTCAACCGGCGTGGGACGGAACCCACTGGTAGTATTGCCTCTGCGCCTTCTAGGAGAAGGCTCTAAACTTGGTGACAAAAGACCATGAAGTCTTCGAGACCGTCTTGGAGATCGGTCAACCACTTTGAATTTTTTGTTATGATCTAATTAAAGACTCAAAAAATTGAAAGCTAGGCCAACTAGGAGCACAGAGCACACACTATAAAGTCCCTAAAGATACAGCCAGTCAAACAAATTCCAAGTATTTCCGCTCTGGGCGATTAAGACCGGACACCAAAATACTAGAAAGTGAATTAAGGGGCCTTCCGAAGATAGTCTGGGATGATGAGGGCCCAGTCCTATCAACGAAGGTATCAGAGGAAGTTACGCTGACCTCCTAACAACAGCCTGCGTCAGTGCAAGCCCCCAAGCTTCGCAAGGGTGCCCTCCAGTAGTACTGTCGAGAGTGATGCAACGTCGACCTCAGGTGCCACGGGATTCCCCTCTGCAGCCACCTGTGTAGTTCCCTAGGAGCAGCAACTATGGATACCAACTCGTCGCAGAAGCCAGGCGGAATAGTCGTGAGGTAAGTTCAGACAAGTAGGAGAGGGGGTATCTCTCTTCCCTGTCTTCACAGACCCTCGTGCTTAACTCCCAGATCCGGAGCTTTCCTGGTCTTCCTAACGCTATTGGATTTTCTCTCGTTATTCAGACTCCTACATTTGACGTTTATATGGCCTTGGAGAGTTAACTCTCCACTCGCCTAATCCAAGGCCCTAAAATCCTAATCTTGTTGGTGTAACTGACTAAAACAAAAAGTTCTAGTGAATTTTAGTTAGCGCTTGATTTTATTAGGCTGTTCTTTAAGTCACAAGGTAACGGAAGTGAAACTAGTGGTGTTTTTTGACGCAAAAGAAATTAATAAAAACTTAACTACATGCACATGCACTTTTTCGTTTTTCGATGAAGAACAATTTCTATAGGGTTCAGAGGTACTTCTAATAAAACAAAAAAAAAAAAAAATCGTTAATTCACACTTCACACTCACAAAAGCTAACAAAGTTATATATGCCTAAAACGGGGATGCAAATCTATCCTAATGCAACAACTATATGTGGATGCAAGATTTAAAACTACTCTAAAAACAAAAAATGAAAGTTGCTTGCTTATCAATCTTTATCTTGCCACTTAAAATGCCTAGATGGAATATGAGATGTTACCATTCATTTCGTCTAAACACTAAAAACAAGTACTAAGACAAACATAAAGCACTTTCACTTTACTAAAAGGAAACCAAATGAAAAGCAAGTTCAAGAAAGCAAAACTAAGATTTTCAAAAGATTTTCTTCAAAGCAACAAACAAAAGAGTCTTTTCAAAAGATGCTCTGAACACTAAAACTTGTGATTGAAGAATAGGCAATCAAACACTTTTGCGAATTGACATCACTCAATGGATGAAAACTCAACAAAAATAAATGTGTTTAAAATCGCTCTTAACAATCAAAAGCAGCAATGAAAGCTTTGGCAATGAAAACCAAAAGATCAAAAAGACAAATTCCAAGAAAGTGTCAATCAACAACTTTCATGAAACAAAGAAGTGGATGGTCACAAAAAGTGGTTTTGTCAAGCAAACAAAAAGTCACCAAAAGCAAGATTAACATAAAGATTGTGATCAATCTCCCTACTCTGATGAATCAGAGCAGCCAAGATTCCTAGCAAGAAATCTTGCGTGCTTTAGCAAAAAACGATGACGCTTGCAATCAACAAAAAATAAGACCAATACTCCTTATACTCAGAGAGAATTCAAAACGAGATGCTCGCTGTAAAACAAATAACTGATACTGGAAAATGTTTATTTCAGACTGACTCAAACCACCAGACAAACCTTCAGAGACTAAAAAGATTTATAAATCTTGAAAATTGCAATATATACGCGACTGTACTGAAGTACAGATTGCGTGTATACGCGACTGTATCTGAGGAAACTTGCGTATATGTGGGTTTACTCAAAGAAACAAGCGTATATACGCCTTTGTATCTAAGAAAAACAACGTATATGAAAAGCTTCAAGAAAAATAAATAAAAAAACAAACTGAAGAAACTGGCAAAGCTTACAGTTCAAGAACAGACCAGATAGTAACAGCAAGCAGACAAGGCAGCTGAGCCCTCATTGGCTTGAAAAACACGCAAACTAGGAACAACAAGAGTGTTGTCCCCAGTGGAGTCGCCAATTCTGATAGAGAGAATTACTCCCCTAGGGCTTTTTGGGTTGAAACCCTAGCAAACTGAAAGTTATCTATTCAAAGAAACATGCATTCATACAGCCATTATGCTATTGTAACCAAATTCTATGATAAGGGTACGTACCTTTGGTCCTACGTTTGAGAAGGCCTTTAGGGTCCAAACCCTTCTTGGAGTTCCCTTCTTCTCTTTTGTCCTGCAAAACAACCAATTCAAAGAACACAGTAGTATATGGACAAAAACTTATAAAGAAACCATCTTCATGTTACAAAGAAAGGTAGTTAGTTATGAAATCCAAACAACCTTTTATATATGAATTATAAGCATGAATATCATTAACATAAAGAAGATTCATTTCGGGAACCAAGACATGTGTTTCTTTTATTATAGACAAATAAAGTACATAAAAAGGAATATTTTCACCTGAGTCACCTTCAGCAAGCTCCAAGCAAAGCTTCCTTCCGGATCCGTTCCAGCCTCAAGCCTCTAACAAACTCCTTTTATGACTCTCTCCATGGTGTCATAAATGGTGGATGAACATCAACACACAAGGAAACAAAGGTTTCCTGTACAAAATGGGGGAAGTGCAGAAGGCACAAGGGACTTCAGACCTAGCCAAGGGAAAAATCTCAGCATAACCTTTCTCTCTCTTCTCTCCTCCTTTAGGCCTTCCCTTTGAGGTCTTTTTATACCATCTCCAAATTAGTTTTTTAGTTAGAAGTTGGTTGGGAACAGTTGGGCCACAGGCACTAACAGGTGATCAGCAGGTAAAACCCGCGATCTCCGCCCGAAAATAAGGAGTTTTATATTTTTTTAAGTGTTTTAATACATACACGCGGGTTGGCTATACACATACCCGCGTATACACGCGTTTAACTCAGGGCAATGTCGCGTATAAGGGATAAAACATTGTTTTTTAAATTTTAGGACCAGGTCTGGAAGGAGGGGTTGCCCTAGGCCATGAGTACAGCATCACAAACCATAAGAGTGAGATTTGGAGCTATAACACTCGCTAATGATTTGTTGCTGGAGGATTTCCATTCTAAGTTCCAGGTTCCTTTTGTCAATGGTGATGTTGCCAAAAGTTTCCTTGTTCTAGACTTTGATCTCATTTTTTATGAATTTCAGTTTCTGTTGGAATTTATACATCTTGTTTCCAGTTTGGGGCATTGGGTTACTCCACCATTCTTTCATTTTTTCCATGAAATCTAGGTGCTCCATCCAGAAGGATTCAAATCTAAAGGGTCTATTCTTCAGGCCAGAGGAAATGTGAACCTTCAAGGATATTGGCCAATGGTTGGATCCTGATTGACGAAGAATTTTGGCCTCTGTTTCCTAGAAGGTGAGATAGATCTCTTATGATGATGATGATGATGATTAACGTCCGCTGAGACCAAATAATGGTCTATCGTACCTTATTGCCTATGAAAGAAGGAAACGATCAAGCCTGGAAGAAATTTGCCTATTTCCCCCTCGTCTGTTATTCCAAGTGAAGATTCCATTGTTTGTAGGGATGTCAATTAGACTAAGGCCCTCGATGGTGGATTGGAAAGCTTCAAAGTCCTTATCTAGTTTTTTATGCCTCCCTTCTTTTCCCCGAGGTTTAGTACCATGTTAAAGTCATCTGCAACAATTTTGAAAGGCAGATGGATAGAATCAAGCAGCTTACATATGCTCTGCGACATCATGATTCTTTCAATCGCTCTGTGTGGAGCATATATATTGGTGACACATATGCTATCGTTGGTGCCAATGATTTTCAAAACAATTGTGATGGAGTGTTTTGTGGCAACTGAGGAGGTTAGATCATACTAAGAGCTTTTCCACATAGTCATGATTCCCCCTGTTGATCCTAGGGCTGAGTTCGTTGTATAGTTGTAATGATTGAAACCATTTTTTTGTAGGAGGGTGAGGTTAGCCATGTCAAGTTTGGTTTCTTGAATTAATAGGATATATGGTTTATCAGTTATGAGTTTGTTTTTCAAGACTATCTTCTTTCCAGGACCATTGAGTCCTCTAATATTCCAAGAGATGCAATTCATTGATAAAGAGTGGGAGTTAGGGCTAGGGCCTTTACCTTTCCTTTGTTAATGAGTCTAGCCCCAAGTTCCTGAAGAAGCTGACTAGTTGTTTTCCTTCCTCTTTTCCTGCTTGGGCCTTTTGGGTTGTATTTTCCTGCTGCCATATTTGCCAGAATGTCATTGACTGCATTGTTTCCAGGTGGTGTTTGACTTGATATTTGTTTTAATTCCTCCTGTAGGAGGTAGGCTCCTTCGATTTTTTGGATTTGGTCTTCTGGAATTGTTGCAAGGTTGTTTTTCTTCCATTCCTCTACGACCGATATGACGTAAACTTCTTCCAATGCCTCTTCTATTGCGTTTTCCTCCGGTGTAGAGTCCACCAGAACTTGTTCCATTTATGTTTCTTCTTATATATTCTCATCTTCAATGTTGTTGTGTTCCAAGTATTGATCCTCTTGCCTCTGGTTTGTTGTGTTTTGTTTATCTTCTTTGGCCTCCTTGTCATTTGAGTTGTTTGAGAGCGGTTGTTCTTGCATTTTGTTCAAAGCTTCAAATTTATTTAGGTTGGCTACCTGGTGCTACTCTTTCTTTGTGTGTGTCTTCTTGTTGTTTTTGTTCCTTGTGCTTACTTTGGTGAAACCCTGTTCATCCTTTTTCTTGTTAACCTGCTCACTGCTTTGAGGCATTTTATTTTGTGGACAGTCCCTAAAGAGGTGTCCATGCTCATGGAATTTTCTACATCAGAATGGGATGTGTTTGTAATCAATGCTCTAGAGCCAGACCTCATCCCTGAATATCAGTTTTATGGCCTCTGGAAGGGCTCCTGAGACGTCGATGTAAACGCATATTCTGGGATATGAAACATAATGTCTATTTCATGTGCCCTCAAACATTTTTATATATTAACCTAGTTGGTCTCCAATTCCTTTGAGGACTGATGGAGCCCAATAATCAGTTGGCAGGGAGTAGAGGTGAACCCACACTGGGACCCTAGTGAAGTCCTCTTTCTCTGGAGTGAAGCTTTCTTTCAAGAATCTCATACAAATTCCTGCAGAGTTGAAGAAGTAGGGTCCTCCCTCAGATATCTTGTATCTGCCTTCCAAGAGATCAAAGGTGATTGTAAAAAGCCCCTTTGAGCCTAGTTGTAGTTTGATTTTTCCCTTTGGTTTCCATTTGGATTGAAACCACCAGTTTAGTGCTTTCTCTGTGGGCAAAATGCCCATGAATTTACATATTATTATGTGTTCTTGCATATGGTATCTATATATAGCTACCCCCGAGTCTTGAATTTCCAACTCTGGGATTTTTTTTGCTTTTGGGTTGCAATTGCTTCTTAGTTTTGTTCTTGCCTTTTGCAGTTCTTCCTCTATGGTTTATGCCTCCAACATTGTTGATGCATTTGCAGAGGTGGTACCTGTAGTTGGTTGAGCCTCTACATTTTTCCCTTTTTCCTTCCGTTTTTCCCTTGCTTCAGGGCTCGTTATGGAGGAGTGAAAAGTTGTGCATGAAGCTAGCTTGGTGAAAAAAGAAGACTCCTGATCCTTCGATCGACCAGTAACCATATCACGAAAGGAGGGGGCCTTAAGGCCATCATCTAACTCCTCCATGGAAGTAGGAGAGGTGAGGGTTATGCCCTGGCGACTGAGCATCGTGGCACTCTGAGGGGAGCTGTCGGGAGAGCACAGAGGAGGCTAGACCCAATGCGCCTGCGCTTCAGATCGCATGTCGAGCCCGCCCGAAGTTTTTCTCTCTGGTTCGCTAAAAATGGATAGGGATATGTTGGTGATGCAATATTTCCATTGATTTTATTTTTATTGCAAAGCTTTTGTTACATGCTTTTAATTATGTAAAATTGATCGCTTAAAGATGAAGCGATTTATTGCTCATAGGGGTAGGTATATTCATAGTTACTTTCATTTTTATTACCCATGCATTAGCTAAGAACGGAGTGAGGGCTTATGAGTGGGTAAAGCTTAGTCTATGCTTTTGTCCACACATTTTATTATATCCTAGCCAATCTTCTCATGCTCTTAGTTTCTTTTTGTTGCATCAAATTCTCAAGGAAATGTTTCCAAACCTCTACTCAATGATGAAGAAAACAGGAATCCAACACTGGATATAAATAGAAATCAATCCAAAGATGGAATGTGGATACAAAGGACAAATTGAAAGTGTTAAGTATGGATTACCATGGACACATAACATCAATCAGTGCCTCCTATTTGCACCTCTCCTAGTAATTGGAAAGAAAGGCCTCAAGGAAGATCACGCTGGACTAGGAGTAAGTGATAACCACCAAGGTGAAGCATGGGAATAAGAATACAACCAAAAATGGTATATCATCCAATGAAACATGTGATCCATACTATAATTCCCTTGAACATTAAATGAAAGAACTTGATTACAAAAGTGGTTAATGTACCTTATAATAGATGACCCACCTTCATCTGACGAGTAAGCTAGATTAAATAAAGCACTAATTGGAGCATGGATGGAAGGCCTTTGAAGATAGATATATGTGGATCATCGTAGGGTTGTTGGTTGGCAAGCTAAACAAATAGGATAAAGAATTTCTCCTAGGGGTTACTGACTTAGGTGGGTAACATCTAGCTCCATCTTAGAAGGAACAAAAATAAAGTGCTAAATATGTATTACCATGAACAAGCAACATCAATCAGAGCCTCCTATTTTTGCCCCTTCTAGATAGTGAAAGAAAGGCCTCAAACAAGGTCACAGTGGACTAGGGTCAAGGAATACAGACCAAGATGAAGCATGGGAACAATAATACAACCAAAAGTATTTATCATTCAATTCAACATATAATCCATACTAAATTCCCTTAAACATTAAATGAAAGCACTTGATTACAAAAATAACTTATAATAAAATACCCACTTTCATCTTATGAGTAAGCTAGATGAAAGAAAGCACTAACCAAAGCATGGATTTAAGGGCTTTGAGGCTAGCTATCTATGGATCATCATAGGGTTGCTAGTTGGTAAGTTGTACAAATAGGAGAAACATTTTCTACTAGGGGTTACCCACTTCGGTGGGTAACAGTACCAACCATTAAGTTGTCCTCGCCATCATGTACCTCTACATTGAAAGTAGAATCCACCAATATTCCATGCTACTACATCAAATTGTCATGACCTTCATATTTAAGATAGAAACACATAATGCATTTTCCATGACCTGTAATGATGGGTAGTGGGGTTGAATGTGTGCATTTGATTTTAAGGTTACGAAGTCACCTCAACATCTAACACTAAATCCACCCCTCCCATCACTAATTGTAGGTTGTACCTTATAAACCCCTTAAGTGCGTATTTCATCTAGTTGGCTTTGATTTGTGCCCTAAGGAGCATCACAAGTCACGCATATTTACAACTTGTTTTACGCATCTAAAATGGTGCCCTCATTTATGTGCAACAACATGCATCTCTCATTCTAGTGTCCCACACCATTTCCCTAACTTGTCCTACTAACAAGGTACACATAGTGCTCTTGCATGTCTATCCATCTCTATAACCTCTAAACACTCATCTAACAACAATAACAAAAAATATACATACAAAGATCTATAACATCACTAAAATTTTAAAGTTTGTCTTCATTTGGTTTAATTTAACCTTGACATTGTACTTATTTCCCCAATGGAGCAATGGTAGTCAAAAGTATAAATGTCATATTTCCACCAAAACAAAAGTCAAAGTACAAATTGTTTTTGGGTCTTATATCCACATTTCTATGTAGAAATTTTTTAAAATTCTCTTTCATTATTGTTCCCCATTCAATACCTCAATTACACTCATTCAACAATATCCTTCTCTTGCATAACCACACTTGATTTTCTAACATGTATTTTTGAAGTTCAATGGATCTAAGCATTTATATTCATGTATCTTTTGCTAAATTATCACTTGGCCTTCTTAATTTGGACATCAATACTTAAGACAAATTGTAGAAAACACTCATGTAAATTTAAAACCAATGTTGCTCTCTAAGACCACATAAAAATTCAATAACAAACTTGCAAGAATAAATATACAAATTTTCACTAAATGCAATGATTCAAAATCCCCAAAAGATACATTCTATTATAGCTCACCCTGTAATTATTTCTATCTCCTATTATAGTTCATTTCTTATTCCAAGGGACACCTTGTATATTGTGTACTTATGTCACAATATTACACACTACCATTACATAATATAATTAACATTTGGTAATTTAAATATCAAATACATGTGTATGTTGATATTATCTCGATATTGAGCACCATGTTACAACAAAATCTCACTTCTAGAGATTAAGTCCAAAGCCTTAAGTCTGAGACCCATTATACTCAAGAGGGAGCCACTCTCACCTCACCAACCATCCTCTCGCTTTTGGCCAACTCTCTACTAGCTCAAGGGGGTTCTCCCTAGTAAAGCCTTGAGATTAAATGGCCCAGTCAAACCAAGTCAAGAGTGTTGGGTGTGACTTTTATACCTGTTTCCTACACTTTCTTTCCCCAGTTTTGATCCTCTTTCCCTCCAGGCCCATGAAACTTCACATGTTAATCACCCTTTTTCTCATTTATACAGCCTATTTCACCGTCATGTTATTTTGCCATGTTTTGTTGAATATTATGATACAATATTCCTTTTTGTGGCTAACTGGGGTAAGCATTGGAGAAGTATTTTGGACCCTCTTCTCTTTTTTAGGTGTTGCTTGCGGGGACGAGGTTATGGAGTGAACAAGCTGCGTTGATCGGTTTCAAAGCAGGGTAGAGCAGATTGTTGTTACACCCTATATGTTGTTACAGGTTGTTGTTACACACTGTATGTTGTTACAGGTTGTTGTTACACCACATGTTGATAAAGATGACCATTGTTACACCAAGGATGTTGTTACCCAGTGATTGTTGTTACATCCTGAACTGTCATTTGACCGTAGGATGTTGTTGCACCGTAGCTGGCAAAGTCGTGGGTACTATTCCACACAATAGTTGTCGGGGGTTATGAATTGTTTATTTAGAAGCAACAAATCCAAGCGGTTGCGATCTTAACCAATGTATCTGAGAAGCATTTGTATTTAGAAATAGGTTATAATTACTTCTATTTTATGATCAGCATGAGAATCGTGAGATTCTCATGACTGATCTATTCTTGATTTTGGGTATGTAATAATTATAAAAGAAACTCGATTTCTCATGTACGGGGACGGCATATAGAAAAGCATTATTACTCTGATCTTGTAACTTTTAATTATTTTTAATATTGAAGTCACTACGATGATGTTGTTATTTCTCCTCGTCTGATTCTTTAACTAATCTCGTGTTTATTCCTGCGCCCCAGATAAGGACGAAGGGCCCTCCTCTATAGCAGGGACTACAGCAATAAAAGTAGTTGTATAATATTGTTTCTTTTATTATTGTATGGTTTTATGTTCTTGTTGTATAAATTGTAAAATACACCCGCTTCAGTTCCAAATCATATTATGATGTTACACTGGTTTGATTAAACAGAATGGTAGTGACCAACTGGTGTAGTCATTAATTTACTGTGTGGTGCGACCTTGCTCTGGTAATTGCGAAGTGTGATTTCATTTATGTGGAGTGTTTTAATTTCTGCATGAATGATTTAATTTTTGCAATTGATTTAGCGACATTCTTTACTGTCTCTTTTTATTTTTCATTCTTGGCTATAGTGTATCAGCACAGACAGTGCGAACTCCATTGAAATAGCAAGACCTACCATGGGTTGACAATTAATGGTTGCAGTCTTGGTCAATTAGGATTAATTAAAACAACACTACATTTTGGCGTCATTGTCGGGGATGGCAGTTGACGATACAGTTAGTCAAGTTTTTTGTTTGATGATAGAGTGTTCCTAGTCCATAATCGTTGGGCGGTAAGACGAGAGGTAAGAACCTGTGCATCGATCTAACATACCTGGGCGGGCTCACCGTTGTGATCACTAGGGCACTTAGGGTGTGGAATTTTGGTGTTTGTTTAGCGTGTCTTCGGCTCTTCAGTTGCTGGGCGGTAAGACGAGAGGTAAGAACCCGCACATCGCTCTAACATACCTGGGTGGGCTCACCACTGTCGAAGACTGAGACACTTAGGGTGTGAATTAATACACATAGGGTCCATGTGTTGAAAAATGGCAACAAGAAATTGCTAAAAATAGCAGTTTGGGTATCAGTGCTGGATTGGAAAACAGGGAATGAAAAATGGAAGTGCTAAAAATAAGAGTTCTATTTTTAGCAGTTCAGTGTGGATTCCTATTTTAGTCAGTCCCTGGACTAGAAATAGGGAGTAAAATTCGAATTTGATATTAACAGCAGTTTGTAAATTAATTAATTAATTCACTTTGAGTTAATTAGTTGTGAATTATGAACTTGAAGTCTATGTGAGGACATGCAATAGTTTCCCCTTTGATTGAGGGATTTAACCATCAGTTAAAGGATGAGAATGAGTTGTAATTATGAGTTGCAATTAGTTGGCTCAGTTAACTGAGTCAAGTCCAGTTAGATTAAGTTAACAAGTTGTTAAATTAATGAGATTCAATTTGTTAATGCTTGCATGCATGTAACAACTGGTATTTTCATATAACTGAAGATTCACTCATGGATAACTCATGCATGTCAGTTCAGACAGAGACCCAGTTAAGATCAGATGGAGGGACAGTATACTATCAATTGCTAGGATATTCCTTTGTGAATATTCCTTGCATGTAGAAGGAATATTATTCCTTATGGATTGCGTAGTTGGACCTGAGGTTACAGCAGGTATGATGTGGCCAATTCACATATGTTATGTCATTGGACCCCAATCAAAACTGCACAAGGAAATAGGAGCTTGGAGGACTTGTGCAGCCTATATATACAGGCCTAGGTAGTCCATGAGCTACATCATTAGAGTACAGAGAGAGCAGGATAGCTTTTGAGCTGATTCTTTTTGTATGTTGTTGAGGATTTCCACTTGATTGATAATACAGAGATGGGGTTTTAGGCTGGTGCTTTTCCCGGATAAATTCTTCTGTGTTATGTGTGATTGATTCCTTCTTATCAGTTATATGTGTTCATGCTTGATGTTGCTCATGGTTGATTAGCTTCCGCAAAGTTTATGGTAGATGTAGATCTAGTATTATGCTTTAGTACATTGCATATATCAATTTGATCTGCAAGTGAAATTTCTACATGATATCAGTAAGCTAGCTAATTTGTAGAGAAAATTCTACACCATGTGTGAAACTGTAGGAATTATAGAAATACCAAAATTACCCCCCACTCTAATTAGTCACAGGAAAAACGGGTCGTAAAAAAGAAAGGAAGAGTGTAGATTAGGGAAGGAAAACATTTATCCAGGAACTGATCTTGAAGGCAGAAAAAGAACAATCAAATTCTCAAAGGGATGCAAGGAAAACAGGGCCAAAAAAAGTTGTTACTCCCATAACAAGGACAGAAACCTCTGATTCCTCTATCTCGGGGCCGGACCATTCTAAATCTAGCGAACATACTCCCAATATTAAGCATCCAATTCAGGAACCACAGGGGGAAGCTAGTAGCCAAAACTTTAGGATCGAGGGACAAGGGGAAACTAAAGGGGGCCATCAAAAACCTAAGACAAGAGAGCACCTATTGGTTTATCAATATCGGGATTCAGGTAGTGTGGTGAAACAGCCAGCCCTGAAGTCGCTTGAGCCATCAAATCCACTTGCAAGATAATCACGAGAACAGTTTGAAGAACCTTTGTTAAAGCAAGGATTAGAAGGGCTAGCAATGGGGGACAACAATGACAATGCTAAAACAGATGCTACTATCACTACCTTTGAGTTCCCAATTGTGGATATCAGAGGCAAGGCTCCCATGAAAAATATTATGTTATCATCCCTGGGGAAGACTCGGACACCTTCTTATTTGAATTTGATGTCTTATGCAGGAGTTATGACTATGTCTCAGATGCTCAGAAACTAAAATTATTTCCTGCTACTTTAAAAGGAGCAGCCTTGATATGGTTCATGGGGTTAAGCTCTGCTTCTATTCAAACATGGAGTGATACGAAGGAGACATTTTTATCAAAGTACCAAGACTATTGCAGAACTAGGGACTTAAAGGAGGAAGTATTCAGAATGACACAGGAGGATGAGAGCCTAGAGGACTATGTAGAGCGGTTCCACTATAATTTGCAGAGGTCTAAACACAGTGATTTAGATCATGAGATCTTAAAGACCATATTTATAAGAGGAATGAGGGACAACTGCCTTGATACCTTGAATGTACTAAGAAAAGGGGACATATCTCAAGAACCATTCACCGAAATTGTAAAGATCTGTCTAAGATGCTCTAGAGGATCGTCTAAGGGAAGAAGCACAATCTGAGATGCCTCTTCCCGAATACAAAAATCTGCAATCAAAGGAGTAACTAGAGCATATATCGGGAATTTATTCACAACTTTCAAGACCGACATCCTTATTACTCTATCTGCCCAGATAATGACAGCACAGATCAAGAAAACACAAGCAGAAGTTGATACACCTCTGGCTGTGTTCTGCCCAAATTTCTGGAAGAAACATCCCTTGAGGGAGTGTGAAATGAACAGCATCAGCTTGTGCAATATTTGTGAGTTGAAACATTCGACAGGTCAATGTCCGTAGCTTCCTATAATGAAAGAAATACTTAGAGAATCGAAGGAAAAAGTGCAGTCCTCTTATTTCATCGCACCTAACAGACCATGGCAGCCACGACCTCCAGGTATGTCCCAAGATTTTTCTTCTTTCAATTCGTGGAACAATGCATATAATACTCAGCAATGTCCATGGCAATATTTTGATCCTTCACTAGCACATTTTCCTTTGCCCTGGAACCAGTGGTCCCCCTCTCCCTCCATCTAATATCCTCCATCTCAACCATACCCTTGGAACCAGAACTGGAGGGGGAATGCCCAGAATACAGCTCCACCTGGATTACCAATGCAGCAGCAGCTACAATTTCCTCCTTTCCAAACTCTTGCTCCTACACCGCCTGTGCGACCCCAACTACCTATGCAACCTAACCCTAACCTGAACAATAAAGCAGCCCAGGGCATAGAGGCTCCGACTACCTTCCAGACTTACCTTATTACCCCTGTGGGACTTAATGAAATTCAATTGCGGTCGGGTAAGGTAATTAAACCAAATCACTCCCCTATCATTACCGAGGAGGAATGTGAACCTTCCAGAGGAGGTACAGTAGATCCTGAGGCGGTTGTTACACCTATAACAACCGATACAAAGCAAATTGTTACGTTTGTAATAGCCAACCCGAGAAGGATTGTTACTCCTATAACAGCCAACTCGGGTAAGGCTGATACACTTGTAGCAACCGACTCGACTATTATAACTCAGAATCCTCTGTATCCTCAGAGATTAACTGAGCCTGGAATGGCCTCACAACCCGAATCTGATTTTCTTAGGGAGTTGCAAAATTTGCATGTACGAATTCCTCTGTTGCAAGCTCTTAAAGAAGTACCTATTTATGCTAAAACAGTACGAGATTTGTGCATTAAGAAACCTGGAAGGAAGCCTAAGGACCCTGCTACTATACACGTGATGGGGAAATTGTCTGAATTAATGTCTGCTCAGCCTCTTCTAACCAAGTATAATGATCCAGGAAACCCTACGGTTACTGTCTACATTAATGACCAGCCCATAACTAACACATTGATCGATCTTGGGGCTTCCATTAATGTGATGACAAAGGACCTCTTACAACCCTGAGGCTACATGGGCTTAGACATACTCCTATTGTACTTGAATTAGTAGACAAGTCCCATGTCAAACCCAAGGGGGTGTTAGAAGACATAGTAATCACAATAGCCTCCTGGAGGTATCCGGCTGACTTTCTTATCTTACAGCCCAAATCCAACTTGGGGGGACATCCTTTGATCCTAGGGAGACCTTGGCTGGCCATTGCAGATGCATTTATAGGATGCAGATCTGGATCTATGGTGATCTCGAATGGCCAGGCTACAAAGAATCTTAATATTTACCCCCCAAAACCAAATGTGGATTTGTATAACCCCTGGTGGGATGAGTTTGATCCTAAATCAGATTTTTCCCTACAACTCCTCACTCTGGGGAAAGCCCAGTATTTCAAAGATGAGACAGAAGATGATATCATTAATGGTCTTATTAGTAACTCGCTTTTTGTCGCTTCCATTGAAAATTTTGTTAGCCTCCTATACCAATAGGTTTCATATATCATGATTGGCAGGGGAAATTCCAAATATGTTCTGCTCTGATGATGCAAAGATTCCATATTTGTGTGTAAAACACATCTGTAAACAATTTTGTTCATGTCCTACTTGTTGATGGGTGATCCAACAGTGTAATCTGGGTCATGCCATGTTTAAATTGATGTTGTAGAATAGAGAATGAGAATCTGTCCAAACAGTTTAATCTTGGCAGATTAATAGCTAGGTAGAGAATAAAGGTGCCCAACTGCTTAATCTGGGCCCTTGGAAGTAATAAGGGTAGTCTTAGATAGAAAGGCATTTGAAAAAGAAAAAGAAAAGAGCAATTGAGGGTTTTCAAGTCTAAATGCACCCTCCTTGAAGTAATAAAAAATGCTAGGTACTAAGATGGGTAGGTAGACAAGGGTTGCAGAAGCTTGACTTCCTTCATGTTGCTGGCCTTGACAAAGAAAGCATATATTGCCAAGAATAGAGATATCTACTCAACATCTTTATAACAAAGTATGGAATCATGTCTAATTTCCCCATCATTCCTCACAATACTTCTTTCTAACATCCCCTCAGTGGACCAGTGGGATCTCCTCATCCAGTCCTAACATCACTCTAAGATTGCAGCAACATCAAGCCAAGGTGCTAGTCTCCATCACACAAGAAAGCCACATTTCCTGTGTAAAACCATTCCCCACTCTCATATGCTTCCAAATCCAAGTTTACTTCCTAAGCTTAGCCTTCAGTTCTTCTTTCACCCTTTAAATCCATATTAACCTCTAATCTTACTATATAACTCCCCGACTTTTCCCCTTCCCCTAGTATTATAGCATTTTTTATGCAAAAAATCCCAAAATATGTATATATCCTCCCCTTGGGCAATTTAGCCATATACCCTAAAGAGTGAAAGTATAATAAAGTTGAAATCTAATGTAGATTGATGTTCATACTATATTTGGGGATTAAATTAACATCTGGTTGATTTAATAGCCCTAACCCACCTTACAAGTTGTAAATTCATGTTCCTTCCCGATGGTTTTAAAAATTTTGCAAAAAACCCACTCTAGCCGTTTATCCAATGTTTTATATCTCGGCGCATTTCACCAAAAAAAAAACAAAAAAACAAAAACAAAAACAAAAAATAATTAAAAAGGTCGTCGGATCCTGCCGTATCGCGCTGGCACTTGCATTGTCTGTCATCCGTCGGATCCGGGCCCTCCCATCCGACGGTCCTCAGCGATTTCAGACCACCCCCGCCGTCCAGCCTTTAGCGCCCGAAATTGTCAGTCGGCTGACGTATTCCCTAGGGCGCGTGTCAGTTCCTGATTGTATCGGGCGGCTTCCGACAAATATCGGGCCCGTACCAAAAGCGGTCCGATAAAACCGCTTACCGTCGTTCCTTTCCAGCCCATGCCAGCATCACGTCAGCGTTACGTCAGCAGGTCATGTCAGCGCCTATATTATCCGTCAATCCGACATGGCCGCCCCGTCACTCGTCCACCTCAGCCCAGTCATGCGTCACCACGTCATCCCGCCGTACCCTGACCGGACCAATGACGTCATGCTGACGTCATTCATAAAAAGCGCCAAAAATCGATTTTTCCATATTTCGCGCAAAAGTCATGTTTTTTCTCATTTTTCATTTGAAGAGCTTTCTGCCGCCTGCATGCCATTTTACGACGTTTTCGCCAACCTCCAGAAATTTGAACCTTGAGCTGCTGCCGCCGCGAATTCACCACTGTCAGCACCCCACCAGCTACGTAATTTCCAGGTATTTACCATTCCTCTGCGCAACCTGGTTTTCAGTCCTCCACTATTAAAAATTCAAAATTAACCAGTCAATTTCCCTGAAACTGCAAAACTAAACTAAAAGTTTATCAGAAGGGTGTCCCGGCTCTAAACCCGTTCGATTCCCGCACTCACTGCACCATTTTGGCTCATACCCTTTGTCAAGCATTCCTCACTTCGCAAGGCGAACCACTGCATTATAATTTATCCTTTTCGCCTCTCTCAACAGCATTTTACCTCTGTTTCACCCAATTTACCCCTTTTTTTCTCTCTGCAAATTGCTTTATCCTTCAAAATTCACTGTTCAAGTGTTACCTTTGTTCAAAACTCAAGTACAATTCAACTCCAAGTGACAACTAAGCAATGGAGGCCCCTGTGGCATTAAAAATTGCACCTCTGAATGCTCCACATAAGAACCTAGAATGGTTGGCCCTTGCTGACCGGAATTATCAAATCAAAGAAACGGTTGAAATAAGCAACTAATATCACATAGAAACCATTTGTGAGCTGAAGAAGAAACACATAAGTGGTGTTGATGACATAGGTATCTGGGAGTCCATCTTGCCCATCTATTACCTTCCACAAGTGAATGTGTTCCCAGACTTCATCCATCAGTGTTTTGAACACTATGAACCCACTCAAAGAGCAGTTTTGGCTCCATCTGGGACTGTTTTATTTCACATCACTCCTCAATCCATAAATGAGATGCTAAGCTTTGAGCCAACTAAACCTCTGGTGCCCCTTTCTATGAATTTTCTGCTCAAACAAGGTGCCAAGCTGGCCAGCTCAGAGGTCACAAGGATTGGCCAGTTGTTCATGCAGCCCGATTATCAGCACCAGCAACCTCCTCCTTATCTGCATGTTTGGTTCAATGAAACAGGGAGGCTGCTAGTGGATATGATATCCTACATCCTGGGTTACAATACCAGTGAATATGTGGATGAAACAGTCTTGGTAATGCTATCCATGTTCACTCCAGGACAGCCCCCTGCTGTCCAGTATGATTATGCCACATTTATTGCTGACAGAATTCATGAGCAATTCATGAATCTGGAGAGAGAGAGGGTATTTAAATTTACTTCATACATATATCACTTGATATTATACAATCAGCCTGACAGTTTCCCTATTTTTCTCAAAAAGCTGGGTGCAAAAGGAAACAGGAGGTCAGTGATATACTGGACACCAGTCTGTCACCATATCTTTTACTCTCCATACAACTACTGTGAGTTCATTGATCTGTTCATTCATCCAGCCTTGTCCCTGCTACAGAGTTCTCCTCCTCCTAGACTCACTGATGAAATGCAGAAGATCCTCCAGCTGTCAAAGAACTATAGCATTGGAGATTGGTACTTCTACCAAGACCACACAATTATCAGAATATATGGCTGTGAGCTAGCCCCATACAGACTGCCAAAGTACGTTCCCATGAGACTTTTTGCCCTAGAGTACTTTCGGAAATTTGGCAATTCAGACATGGTACACTTTCATAGCAAAAATAAGAAAGCACAGCTGAAAATTAAGCACCAACTGGGTCCATTCATATTTAATAAGAGGGAAGAAGCCTGGGGAGAGGCGGACAAGATCCTAAAAAGCCTCCAGCTCAAAACAAGCTTCTATTGGGCACCATATGACCCTAATCATTTCATAAGCCTCAGAAGAATCAAGTATAGGCTTGCTACCTATGATCATTTCAGCATTCCACAAATTGAAAAATATGCTAATCAACTAGAGTGGAAAGAAGGCACATTAGTGGAGGATTATTCTGAAGAAGAATTAGCAGAAAGAGCAATTAAGAATTTAGAAAAGGCAGTTGACTTGGAATATTTTGGACAGGTTTGGTCTCCAACCCCTCGGCATCTTGGAGAAAGTGCCTCATCTTCCACTGTTCCCCAGCAATTTTCCAAAGCAACTGGTCAAGCAGCAAACATAGCTAAAGGCAAAGAAGTACAACAAGAGGAATCACTTCCTAATTTGGAGCAGCAAGTAGAGCAGCAAGAAGAAATGGCTGAAGCACCTGCCTCCACAGAGCAGCAAACCCAAGAGCAAATCCCTCCAAGGCAGGAGGTAACAGTTGAAACTACAGTTTTACACACACCTGCAAATGAAGAAAGAATGAGGAAAAGGGATAGGCAAGAGGAAACTCTCACCACTTCAACAGATCAGCAAGGTGAGAAAAGGCAAAGACTCAATCCCTTCTCTGAGGAGGAAATTCCTGAAAGAACAACTGATGCTATGCTCCCTCCTAGCATCGAAACATCAGCCAGCTCCTTACAGCAAGAGCAAGAAATGCAAGGAGGAGCAGAAGCAAGTTCTTCAAGGCAGCGAACCAAGGCAGAATCTAGTATAAAAAAGAAGTTCACATACATAAAAGCAAGAAATGAGCCGGTTAGATACCAGCTCTATAACCAACTGCTTAGAATGGCACCAACCAATCAGGAGAGACTCATGTCAGCCTATGATATTCAAGAAGGGAAGATGACTCTCAGTCATTTTAGACCTACCATGCAGCATCCTCAGTGAGCGGCAGACTACATCAGAACCAACTTGGAAGTGTTTGCCAAAGACATCCACCCCATGGATCAGATTGAGCTACACAAGCAAACCGAGGAGATGGTCTACTCAACCTTGGCTGATAAAACTCTGTTGGCACACAGGTTACAAAATTCTCTACACAATACTGCTGCTCAACTGGAGCTAGAAAAGGCATCATCTCAAGCCAAGGACAACAGAATCAAGTCCTTTGAAGAAATTATTATAGAACTAGGACATGATCCAAATGATCCTAAGGGTGTGCAGGCCTTGATGAAGAAGAAGGATGAGGATATAGCAGCTTTGAGAAAGCAGATCAAGATACCACCTACCCATCACCCTCAGACTGAAGGGGTTGCAGAACAAAAGATCAAGATGTGGTTGCTCTACTCTTGACCTTACATAAGAGATTGGTAGAAACAGAGGGTGCTTTGGAAGCAGCACTAAGGCAAAGGCCAGAAGGGCAAGCAGCTCGGCCACCACCAGCAGTCATAAATATTGAGGATACTCCTCAAATAATAACTCCACCAGCTCCTCCCACCGGGCAAACATCGGAGGTAGGCCCCTCAGGCTCAGCACCAGCATCAGAATAGGTACCCAGCCTCAGCATGCAGAATATGATGAAGGAGCTTGAAGCTCTAGAAGTGCAGATGGCTGAACTGAAAGAGGCTAAAGAAAAGTTAGCCAAGCTTGAAGAAAAATATGAAAAATCCAAGCAGAATTTGGCTGAAAGAGTAAGGGAGATAAGAGCTCTTGAGAAAAGGATAAAGGAGTTAGAAAAAGAGCTCACTTTGGACAAAGTTATAAGTGAAATCAAGAAGATTCTGTGGGCCAACATTGGTCAATCCATTACAAACCAATGGCAGTCCATCAAAACTATCCATGAGCAAATGGATCTCCTAAGCAGGGCAAAAGCAGAAGGACAAAGAGCCCGGGCATCCCTGGGAAATATGCCTGAAATAGCCAACAGAATGATTCAAGTCCTCAACAACCACACTGGCCTTCAGCTAGCAGGAATGGGTATCAGAGATAGAACTGATACCATATTACTAATAAAGAGGGTGCTTACCTTGAGGAACTATGTGCAAACATTGGACAGAAGGTGTCAAGAAATGCAGACAGAGGTAAATGAATTTATTGCAAAAATCACAGCATTGCATAATAGAGGTCTTCCCAGCTTGGTAACTAGTGCAGGAAGGTTGTTATCACATGAAAATTATGCCAAGAGGGTCAACAATTATGCAACAAATCAAATAACAGCATCCGCAAGCAGTTCAGAGGAAACAGGGCCCCCATCTGGGCAGACTCTCTATGAAAAGTTGGAAAATTTGTTTTTTATTGAGCATGAGATCAAGCACCTTTTTGAAGTACCTCCAAATTACTACAAATATACTGAAGCTGATGAGACTCTAATTAAAATACAGAGACACCAATTGCCTACTGAAGATTGGTGGAGAGGCATGATAGAAACATTACTTTGATAAATCAAATTTTGGTTAAGATTCTTTTTTGATCATTCTCGAGTCAGCCTTTTCAAAAAGACTCACATGTTCAATCTACCTGGGTGGCAATAGAAAGAGCAGCTGGATAACAAGGATAATGACTTGGCACAAATAAACGAGTGCAGGTGACGAGGCAAAAGCAGTCACACCGTGGCAAAGCAGCAAAAGGCGAAGTTCCTCGAAATGGATGCAAGCACTCGGTCGACCCAGTTGGTTGCAAAGTCAAAGAACTCTGACAGAAATGAACAGTTGTTGTTTGTCTATTTTAATGGCAATAATTGTTGTATCTACTATTTTTGAAAGTTGGTAAGAAAAGTTATGAGTTAATGACTCATCTTTAGGATATTTTGTGAAACACTTTGTATATATATCCCCACGCATAACTTATTTGGGGTTGTTGATTTTATTCTGGAGAGCTCCATTGTATCTTCTCAGAGTTGAATACAAGAAGCTGTTGGTGTGTCTATTTGGTTTGCTTGGACATGTTGTGATGAGATTGCTGGCTACTGCAGGATTCCCGTGTTATCTCGTGATACAATAAGTTTCTTCTGAACTGTGTTTTGTATTTTCTCTGTTTGCTGAAACCATCTATATTATATGTTTAATACTCTTAGCAGTAAGGAAAAAGAATTGTTTAGGATTTGTCCATTGAGGCACCCTAAACTCAATCTTTGTTGCTAATTATGTTTTCTTCAGAACTAGTTATAAATGTGGAATTCTTAAGTGCTCCCATTTTCTCTAAGTTTACATGGTGAAATCTATTCAGGAATTCTTAACTGCTCTTGAATAAATATTCAACCCTTTATACTCGTTTTCACAGTGAAAGAAATCTTCATTGCCTTTCATTGTGTCGGTTCTTACTGTTTTTCCTTTAAATCAAAAGTTTGTTTCATGAATACCTGTCTGGCTCTGCAGTAACACTATCCTTATCACATACCCCAAGCAACTTACAATCATGGACTCCCATTGCCCAATGGAATAAAACTCTCTGAACATTGCATGCCCCTCTTTAGAGCCTATCATTCAACCAAGCTTCAAACAAAATTCAGTGTTTCATATCTAGCCTAAAATTCCCAAAACAAAGCTAAATCAGAAAGAGAGAGCCCTCTCTGATTGCAGGTAGGCTAGGACCTTCAATCCAAAGATTGGTTTGTGGTTACCTCGGTCGTATTCCCTTGGGAGTCAAAGGGAACAACCTGAGTGATAACAAATTCAAAGGAGGAAGAGGAGGTAGAAGATATAGATTTTGAACAAATGAGAACCACCTTGAATACTGACAGCAGTCCAATTGAAATAGAACCAGGAAAGTTTCTGAACATTAACCCCAACTTGATTGCTGAGAAAAACCAACTCTTGTTACAGATGTTACAAAAATATAAAAAGGAATTTGCATGGGACTATACAGATAGGAAAGGGATTCATCCCAACCTGTGCATTTATTTAAAATATGGTTGCAAACCAGTTAGACAACCACAGTGCTGCATGAACCCTGCATTGAAGGAGGTAGTGAAGGAAGAATTACAAAACTCTTGAGTGTTAACTTTATTTATCCGATATCTGACAGTCAGTGGATGTCTTCACTTGTCATTGTTCCTAAGAAGAATGGCAAGTGGAGAGTCTATGTGGATTACAGAGAACTCAATAAGGCCACTCAAAAGGACCATTTTCCTTTACCATTTATAGATCAAGCCCTTGATACCCTTTCTGGAAAAAAGGTTTTTTTCATTTCTAGATGGGTTTAGTGGCTACAACCAGATACAGATTTCTCTGAAGGATCGGATAAAAGAACCTTTACTTTCCCTTCGGGAACTTTCGCATACGAAGTACTCCCTTTTGGACTCTGCAATGCACCAGCAACTTTTCAAAGGGAAATACTGGGAATTTTTTCTAATTTGTTGAATGACTCCCTTGAAATCTTCATGGGCAATTTTACACCTTATGATGATGCTTTTGAAACAGCGTTATATAATTTAGAAAAAGTGTTGGAACGTTGTATACAGACTAAATGTTGCTTTGAGCACTGAAAAATGTCACATGATGATGACTGAAGGGATCGTGCTAGGACACTACATTTCTACTAACGGGATCAAGGTAGACCCTGCTAAAATAGAGGTAATTCTGAAAATTCCAACTCCCAAGACGCAAAAAGAGGTACATAGTTTCTTGGAACATGCAGGGTATTACAGAAGATTTATAAAAAAAATTAAAAAATAGCATCGCCATTATTTTCTTTACTCATGAAAGATATCGAATTTTTATGGACACGAAAGTGTGAGCAGGCCTTTTTTAAACTGAAATGTTGTGTATCAGCAGCTCCAGTTTTACGTGGACCTAATTGGGAACTGTCGTTTCACATAGCTACAGATGCATCTGATATTGTTGTAGGTGTTGTTTTGGGCCAACTAGAGGATAGGAAACCTTATGTTATTTACTACATAAGCAAGAATTTAACTCCGGCTGAGCTCAATTACACAATGACCGAGAAGGAATTCTTAGCAGTAGTGCACGCCATCAATAAATTTCGACATTATATCACCAGGTATCAAGTATTTGTACACATTGACCACTCTGTCATTCATTTTTTAATGAATAAGCCAATTACCAATGGTAGAATTACACGTTAGTTATCGTTGTTATGGGAATTTGATATCACAATTGTTGATAAACCTAGAAAAGATAATGTAGTCGTTGATTTCTTTTCTAGGTTAACCATTGATGACAATTGCATTCCTACTGAGGATTCTTTCCCTGATGAATATCTCTTTGCTATTTCTACTTACTCACCCTAGTATGCAGATATAGCCAATTATCTTGTTGCAGGGAAGTTTCCACAATATTTGTCCTCCAAGGAGAAGAGAAAGATCATACAGCAGAGTGCTACCTATACCTGGATAGATGGGAATCTCTATCACACTGGACCAAATTTCCAGATCAGATGTTGTGTTAGGGAAGATGAGATCTTTGACATCCTTAAGGCTTGTCACGAGGAACCTTGTGGAGGGAACTTCGCAGACAAGCGGAAAGGATGCCAAAAATTTCGTGAAAGGATGTGATAGTTTCCAAAGAATGGGTCAACCACTGCAATCAGATGAGATGTCGTTACAACCTCAAATCATCTTAGAACCTTTTGAGAAATGGGCCTTGGATTTTGTGGGACCAATTAATCCTTCATCTAGATAGAAATTGTACATCTTGGTCTGCACTGACTATGTCACAAAATGGGTTGAGGCAAAAGCACTAACTAGAGCCACGGAGCAAGTTGTTTCAGACTTCCCGTTTGAAGATATCTTTTTCCGTTTTGGTATACCCGAGAGAGATAGTCACAGATGGAGGGCCCTAGTTTACATCCCATATGATCCAAAAGTTGGTTGAAAAATATAAAATCCATTATAGAATCACAACACCTTATCGTCCACAAGTGAATGGCCAAGTAGAAAGCACCAACAAAATCATTAAGTGGATTCTTACCGAGACTGTGGGCAGTCACCGAAGGAATTGGGTTGATAAACATCCAGAAGTGTTCTGGGCATACAGGACTACATGGAGGAATACTACGGGATTCTCACCATACAAACTTGTGTATGGTAAAAATCTCTTATTCCCTATTGAGTTCGAAATCAAGACATTGAGAACAGCATTGCAGGTAAATTTGGATCTGGCTACAACACAAAAGCAGAGGTTGAACCAGCTCAATGAATTGGAGGAGAAACAGCTAGCTGTTATCCAGCAAACAGAGATTATCTAGCAGCAGAGAGCTAAGTGGCATGACAGGTTCATCAAGAAGAAGAAGTTCCAGAAAGGAGATTGGGCTCTCTTATATGATTCAAGATTCAAGGACTTCAAGGGTAAGCTTTGCACCAGATGGCTAGGTCCCTATGAGGTAGATGCAGTCTTTGACAATGGGACTGTGAATTTGGTTACCATTGATAGTGCAAGGACACCATTGCTTGCAAATGGGCACCGTCTTCGGTTATATCATAAACATGCTTCAAGGGATTCATTTGTCAACATTGTCACAAATTCGAATCTTCAGATTACAGGAATAGGGGAAAACCCCCCTGTGCTGCCAAAATTCTAAATTTTCAATAAGTGTAACAGCTGAAAACCAACCATTGTTGGCGACTATTACACCTTCCTAAAAAAAAACATAATAAAACAATATGGCTGTGAAAACCTTTTTCCGGGTGCAAACAGACAATTTCTGTAGCAGTTGAAAACCACTATGTGGTGGTTGTTACACACTTTGTAACAGCATTTGTTATTTCAAGCATATTCTATAATAATGTTGTTACACGAATTTTTTCTTTGTTTTTATCTTTTGTGAAAATCAATAATACATAACAGTCGTCTTGGTTGTTACATCTGTAACAGTCGATGATTTCTAGAAATAATCTGAGTAAATTATTTATTGTGACACACAGCATGCATCATCGTGGTTCAGGAAGTAGTTTCCTTGACCGCCGGAATTAAATTTGCATGCCTCGCCACCAACGTCTTCTCCCCACGTCACACCAGGTACATCATACAAAGGTAATATCATTATCCGCTTTTATTCAGTAATTATGGCAATCTAATGCAATATCCCTTTTGACAGTCGAGGTTGGCTGTCACAATTTAAGGGGCATGAATTACATGGTGACATGACCTTTGCATGACCAGTGAATATTTAAAAACCAAAAACAAAGCATGATGATCTGGTAATCATTGTCACTTAATGATCGATCATGCCAAAAAAGGGAATTGCTATGGAGTTTGCGAAGAATTTAGAGAGGAATCAAACGGAGGTCAAGGGATTAACGTTGGAGGTTACAGAAGGGGTAATTTCCCGAGTGATGGCATTACCAATAGAAGGAAAAAGGTGGTTTAACAGGAAAGTTTATGACCCCTCCTTGGAGGATTTTCTCGAAGGGGAGGACCAACTTATGAAAAAAGGAAGGAGGATTGACAGGTTTTCACTTCCCCAGCCATGAGACAATGTTTCCCTTTACCTCATCAAGTATATCACCTGCGAGGGAAGGACAACAATCGTATTCAATTACCACTTTCCGTTGCTAAACCACCTTCGGCATCGACATCTAATAAATCTTCCCTACTTTTTGTTGGAAAATATCAGGCATATGGCCGCGGCCGTAAAAATAGTTGCACATCCAGATACATGCGTCACAAACATGGCATCATTAAGCTAATTGTGTTGGACGCCTTAATTTGTCAAGCAGGAACAGGGAGGAATTCATGAGAAAGAAGGCTAGAACTACCCGCAAGAAACAAACTGGGACGTCTGAGGAAGCTCTGGCGGAAACCGAGGAGCAGTCCCAGCCCTCGAAAGTAAGGGTTGGAAAGAGGCTAGTTGACAAGCCAATTGGTGATAGGCGGCCAAAACAGAGAATAAGGGTTAGTGGGCACCCAAAGTCCCCATCCATGTCTAAGAAGAACAAGGAGGTAGCAGAGCAGAAGGATGAAGAGCAGGCTCAGCCGGAGGAACCTTCCTCACTAGGTAAGAACGAGACTCAATCCTTGTTGTTCAAAATTGAAAATTTAGAAAAAGAGAATGAAAAGCTAAGGAAGCAGTTAGCATAGGAGAAGGTAGAGGCAAGGGCCCCGAGGTTAGACACTTTGGCTAAGGCTGTAGACAAGGTCGGGAAGGGAAATGTTCCGAGTGCTATGTGCACGATCTGTGCTAAAAAGCTAGTGGCAGTGGGGTATAGAGTCTGTGCAGTGAACACCATCTCAAGGGAAACACAAACCGAATCCTGGGAAGATGACACACAAAAACTTGTTGAAGACGTTGTTGTTACACAAGAACCAGCAACTAAGACGGAGCAGTCCACAGAAAGTAATTTGGTAGCTAATACACAAGAACCCTTGGTTGACGCTATTGTTACACAAGAACCAGCGATGGAAACAAAAACCAACCAAGGGAAAGAAGAAGAAGAAGTTGATATCCATGAACCTGTGGTTGACATTAATGTTACACAAGAACCAGCAGTGGAAATAGAAGCTTACCAAGGGAAAAATTATACACAAAAACCTGTGGATAACACTATTGTTACACAAGAATCAGCGGTGGAAGTGGAAGTTGATCAGGGAGAGAAAGAAACAGTTACACAAAATTCCATTGATGACATTGTTGTTACACAAGAACCAGCAGTCGAAATGGAGAAATTTCACCCTCGAGAGGTTGGTGGACCCTCGATTGTTAGTGCATGTGAGAGAACGTCGGGTCCTAATGAAGGATGGTGTTTTGAAAGAATGTTGTTGATACCAGAGTTACAGAAATGGAAGCAGCATGCGCTCTCTCTACAAGAGGGAATGATCTTGCTCAAGGCACACAAAAAGATGATGGATTCACTCAGGGAGAAATGGTTAAAGGAAGAGTGGGAGAGAGAATGGGAAGTGTGGAGACATAAGGAAGCCATGAAGAAAAAGGACGAACAGTTGCAGCTGTTACAGCGGCAGGTTCTGGATCTGAAAAATGACAAGACAAAGCTTCATGAGCTTGCCTTGAACCTGCTAGGATGCAGGCGGCCTTCCCCATCGTATCCAGTGTTCCTCTGGGAACGTTATTATTTATTTCAGTTAAAAGTAGTCTTTGAGAATAGGCCTTATTTGGGTTCTTCTACCTGTACTTTTCTTGAAATTTTTCGTACTTGTGATTTTGATGAACAGAGCTTACTTTGTGAGCTATTTTTGCATAACATAATGTGTGAGTATGTCAGCACAAATATGGTAGCAAGTGTTTTCTCCTATATGGGAGATTTGCAGTTGCGAGCTTTCCTTTTGTTTATGAGAAACCAAATCGAATGGCATCTAGCCATGAAATCAGCCGAAACCAATGAAGAAAGGGCAGTATTATGGGTCAGAGCAGAACCAGGAATGGTTTATGAACTAAGATGTGAGTTTAAGTTGTTCTTGAGCACCCCGGGGGTCAGGGAATAGTTAGCCACTTATAGAAAGAGGATTGTGAGGATTTGCCTCAATTTGCATGCACAGATGAAAATTCAAGCGCTAGCAGGGTGCCTTAAGCGCACCGAGGCCTATAGTGTTGAGTTGCAAGAAGGAGATCCTTTTGAGTACAAGAATTTCGTGGTTGTTGTTACACGAGTACCCGAATATGCTCGGGTAGTGCAAACATTGGGAGCATTCTGGATTGGACTTAGATTCAAATTTCCTTTGATTTGGTTACCAGTAGAAGAATATCAGTCGGACTACCACCTGTGCGACTATGAAGAAGAATCCTGGCCGCAACAGTTGATGGCTACTCAAGGGTACAGGGCTCCGGGTGAAGACATTGTTGGTGCCTATAATTTTACAGACTTGCATCGGGGGTATAGCAGGAGAAGTTGAGATTCTACATGGGGACATGCAGTTGCTTCAGTTGGAGGGAGATGTTGGGTGTAACTTTTATACCTGTTTTCTACACTTTCTTTCCCCAATTTTGATCCTCTTTCCCTCCAGACCCATGAAACTTTACATGTTAATCACCCTTTTTTTCTCATTTATATAGCCTATTTCACCATCATGTTATTTTTCCATGTTTTGTTGAATATTACGATACAATATTTCTTTTTGTGGCTAACTGAGGTAAGCATTGGAGAAGTATTTTGGACCCTCTTCTCTTTTTCAGGTGTTGCTTGCGGGGACGAGGTTATGGAGTGAACAGGCCGCGCTGATTGGTTTCAGAGCAAGGTAGAGCAGATTGTTGTTACACCTTGTATGCTGTTACAGATTTTTGTTACACACTCTATGCTATTACAGGTTATTGTTACACCACGTGCTGATAAACATGATCGATGTTACACGAAGGAAGTTGTTACCAAGTGATTGTTGTTACATCCGAACCGTCATTTGACTGCAGGATGTCGTTGCACCGTAGTTGGCAAAGTAGTGGGTACTATTCCACACAACCGCTGTCAAGGGTTATGAATTGTTTATTTAGAAGCAACAGATCCAAGCGGTTGTGATCTTAACCAATGTATCTGAAAAGCATTTGTATTTAGAAATAGGTTATAACTACTTCTATTTTATTATTAGCATGAGAATCGTGAGATTCTCATGACTGATCTATTCCTGATTTTGGGTATGTAATAATTATAAAAGAAACTTGATTTATCATGTACGGGTACGGCATATAGAAAAGCATTGTTACTCTGATATTGTAACTTTTAAATATTTTTAATATTGGAGGCACTACAGTGATATGGTTACTACTCCTCATCTGATTCTTCAACTAATCTCGCGTTTATTCATGCGCCCCTGCTAGGGAGGAAGGGCCCTTCTCTTTGGCAAGGACTGCAGCGGTAGAAGTAGTTGTATATTATTGTTTCTTTTATTGTTGTATGATTTTCTATTATTGTTGTATAAATTGTAAAATACATTCGCTTCAGTTCCAAATCATATTATGTTGTTACACTGGTTTGATTAAACAGAATAGTAGTGACCAGCTGGTGTAGCCAGTAGTTTACTGTGTGGTGCGCCCTTGCTCTTGTAATTGTGAAGTGTGATTTCATTTATGTTGAGTGTTTTAATATTTGCATGAATGATTTAATTTCTACAATTGATTCAGTGACATTCTTTATTGTCTCTTTTTATTTTTCATTCTTGGTTGTAGTGTATCGGCACAGACAGTGTGAACTCCATTGAAACAGCAAGACTTACCCTGGGTTGACAATTAATGGTTGTGGTCTTGGTCAATTAGGATTGATTAAAATAGCACTACAAAGAGCCCCCTAAGGTTTCTACTTCTACAGAAATCACAAAATTAAACAATTACGGTTTAAGGTGGCTCTTTAAGATGGGAGTGTCAGGGTTTTAGGGTAATCTCCAAGTTTGAGTTCAAACAGAAGATCCCCAAACACACACAACAAAGAATCACAAGGAGAGATAACCTTGAAAAAACATTTTAAAGAATTTTTGCAAAGAATAAAATGATGGTGTTGCAAATGTAGCAAGGAATGGCTTCTTTGACTTCTGCCTTAGTCAAAGATGCTAATTTGAATTCAGTCGCATAGATACTTGAGTTAGTTGTCAGCGAACATGTGTGACGTGACCTATCACTGAGTTATTGTTAGTTAATTCGAGTTAGATGGCTTTCAGTGAGTTGTTTACTAGTTGATAGCTAAAATTTAGCTATCTCGTGGAGTTAAACTCTAGTGTCTGTCAGTTAACTAATTTCTAGTTCTAGAATAGAGACTTGGGTTCTCGAGTTTAGTTGAGCAGTTTGACTTTCTATTAACTCAATTGACTCTCAATTAACTAGTTGTAGCTACTAAATTTATCCCTAGTAGGTCATGCAATTTGAATTGCCTATTGAGATTGAATGAAGGCACAAATTTATTTGATCATTGTACACAGGTTTTTGTGTAGAGGCTTGAGGACCAAGCAGAGTAATTTCTCTTGGGAATTGTGCAAGGAATTAGGAAGAAATCCCTACTTTTTAGGGGCAGAATTGCGCTAGCAAATAGGACCTCTTAGCTGGCCTTATTTGCTAATGTGTTGGGAAAGTCTTGTGTGTAGAGTTGATCAGTGTTGCAGGGAGCTTCAAGCTTGAAGAAGATTCTATGTAATAGATCAAATAGCTCAGTTGATTTAATACAAGCAAGAGGGGTTTTTCCTCATTGGGTTCCCTAGATAAATTTATATGCGTGATTGATCGGTGTGTGATTGTGTTTTTATTCATTTTTTTCTTTCCGTGGAATTTTTGTAGAGAAATCTTGTGTCTTTTACAGATCAATTTGCTCTCATTAGCAGTTGCAGGGTTTCAAGGATTTTCTACATGGTATCAGAGCATAAAAAAAGATAGAGACCAAGTTCCTTTATCAGATTCAAAGTGCAATGTTGAGAAGATCAGTCAGTGCAAGGATCATGTCTTCCTATGGTTTGAGCACAGAGCATGCCTTGGAAGGGACTTCGATTTTTTGTGCATGAAGGAACATAATGGAGGTTGTATTAGACGACAATGGGGTTTCGAAATATATCAAGTCTGGTATTCCTAAGCCTGTTGCATCATATGCACAGCAGCTGGCTCAATGGAGGAAGGACATTGCCAAATCTAGGTGGATGATCCTACGAAGAGTTAGAGACCATATTGTTGTAAATTTGCATGGGAAGGAAGCTCCATTCCAAATGTGGAAGGTCGTTATTGATCTTTTCAAAAGTAGTAGTGATGCCAGAAAACACATTTTGAAGAATAAATTGAGGAACATTCGAATGGGCAAGGATAAGCCCATTGTTACATATCTATCCATGTTAGCTCAAGTGAGGGATGAACTTGGATGTGTAGGAGAGATAATTCCACGAGCAGAGCTTGTGAGCCTTGCTCTTCTTGGGCTTTGTTGACCACTACGTGTCAACGACCCATATTAGTACACCCTCTTTTTCCGCAAAAGGGATAGCCCCTGATCGATGTTTTCGTGACGTACAACTATCATCATCAATTTCACTTCCAAGATGTTATGTAAACCCTTTCTATATGTGTATAATGTAAATAATTTCAACAGATTCATGTCATGTATGTAATTGCCTAGATAAACTTACTTTTCTGGTGATGATCTACATTCCGGGAGGTTTTTTGTCTCACCGATCCATTCTCGGATGGTCGACAAAATTTTCCTTCAGTCTTACCCCAACGCTGGAATGGATTTTGTCACTGGGATCTTAGGCGAATCCTAGTGTTCTAGATCGAGTCTATGTAAAAGTGATTTGGGAATAATCATAACTATTTGGCAGGGTTATTTTATTATAAATTGTTTGGTCCGCTAGATTATATTTGTGTCGCAGAAATGGGTAGTCTGTGAGAGTCTTTTACAAATGGGTTTCCCCCTTGAAATGTAAAAAATATGAAAATTATGATGTAAAGTGTCTTGAGGGTGGGAAAAATAGTTTATCCCCTCATAGGTTAATTAATTAAATTTTCTAACCAAAAATTATTTAAAATCCTGAGCCAGAAATTTAATTAATTCTAGATCTTAGGTAAATTTAAATTCTCCAAAGGCAAAATTCATTGGTCCTTACAAATAAAAATTTAAGAGGTCCAGGGACTGAGGTAAATTAATTATTTTAATAAATTTTAAGCCTTTGATCCTTGGGGTAAAGTCAAAGTCAAAATTTTGGGGAAATTAATTCAAAATTTTAATTTTTGACTTAATTAAAATGCATTTAATTGAAAATTTTGAATTTCCTCAATAATTAGAATATTTCGACTGATGAGATTAAAAAAAGTGTAATCCTCATCAACAGTGAAGATTTCTTTGACGAGGATCACTCAAACTAGTCGTTAGAGGATTTATCTTTAAATAAAAAGTCATTTGTTAATCAATTCATCTGACCTTTGAGTCGTGTGCTAAGCAAAAAGCTCTCATGTATTTTGTTTTTGAATAATAAAAAAGGACTTTGGGGTTAATTTTCGTAGGTGTTACTCTTCATAGAAATACTGTAAGATGTGTCATTTTTCATGCATAAAATTTTTTTAGCCATTGATGATAGCTTTTGAAGAGTGATTTGAGTACAGGTATCTTGCTCAGTGGTTGGGGTTTAAGTAATAATTTAAATTTTGAATGTAATAGCAAGTATCTCTATTTATCTGAATTTTATTATCATTTTCTCGCTCTATTTTGATGGTTGAATTGAGTTTTGCAGGAAAGTCTTGATTTTTAGATCCTCAGGCGTTAGGGGAAGTTTTTAGTTGGACCAACCAACTCTCGATCCGTGTTTTCTGAAGAGCCCAACTTAATTTAATCCCAGGCTTATCATAAGATTTTTATTGGTGATGCATGAAGGGTTTTGAGCTAAGCACCTCCTTTAAATTTAAAAATTTAATTTTTTATGTGCGAAATTGATAAATATGGTTGTTGAGAGCCTTAGATTATCAGATCTGGAAGCGGAGTTGAACTCACACTCCCCAGATCTGATAGATCTGTCATTCATGTGCATACATCTGTAATTATTTTTGGTTTTCTGGCTCGGGTTATTCTGGGTTTTAGATTTTATCATTGTATATATCGTTTGGTTATTTTCTTGTTGTCGTGCAGCTACAGATCTGAGGAAGAAATCTGTATAGAGTTCAGACCTAGGCCCTGGAGGGTAAGATCTAGATCTCTGGGGTTCATGAACATCATTTTGCATGAATATTATCCAGTCTTTTGCAGTCCAAGGGTTTGAAATTTTTAAATCTGGAAAACTTTTTAAGGGTTTCATTGATAAATCTAAAGCATAAAAATACATTAGTGTGAAATTTGTTTTTCTGGTTTTATCTTAAGTTTTGGGCTACAATTTCTTTGTTGCCTAGGGTTTTCTAAACAGAAAATTTTGAATTTGTTTTTACTGTCTACTTGGGGTTTTTTGGAAAATTTCGAAAAAAATAAATATTATCTGTGTTTGGGTTTTAAATTTTTTTTAAACTGGAAAATTTTGGGTTTCTTTTCACCCTTGTCATCTGCGTTTTCTCCCATACGCTGCTCATTTACCTTCGTTGCCTCATCCTTCTCGCAGCCATATCTTTCTCTCTTCATTGGTCGCGGCTTTCTCTCCACGTGGGCTCATTCTCTGTGTTTATATTTTTCCTACGCTTCTCAAAGCCCTCATCTGCTACCCATGCATCCTTCATTCTCTGCATAACTCAGCCATGTTCTCCATTCCCGCAGCCTTCCTCATCTGTGACTGCCTAAGCCCTGCGATTTTGTCCCTCTCCGCTGCTCTGCCTACTCGCGGCCCTCATTACTGCTCTCCCTCTGCCAGCCTGTCGCACTCCTCGTTGCTCCAGTATCAGCCTCCCATCAAGCTGCAAACTTTCAATCCGTGGACTGCAAACCCTCCTCCCTCTCGCTACTCCGTCGTGATACATATTCCCCCGTCGAGCAGACCTTGACCTCCAACACTGCCAAACCTACATGACACAACAAAACACTTCGATTTTTTATTTGGATTTGTATTTGCTTTTAGGTTTTAGTGAGTTCGACTTTTATATTTTCATCTGTATTGTTATGTATTGTTATGAGTTTAGGTTTGATCATTTTTTTAGTTTGGTTAGGTTTCATTTCATTTTGATTTCAATTTGATTTTGTTTTTACTTTTCATTTTTTTTATTTCATTTAAAAAAATCTAAACATTTAGAAAATATTTTAAAAACACAAGAGTTTCTAAATTTTAAAAGTTATAAAAAATTTAGAAAACAAAAAAATAACTTTTTTAAATCTTTGTGACATTTGATTTCTTTTTATTTTTATTTTTATTTTTTTCAAAATTAACCAAAAAAAATCATAAAATTTTAAAAATCTGATAAAAATCTAAAATTTTGTGACTTGAGATTATTAAAAAAAAAAAGAGGATTTGTGCTTTCACATTAAAAAATTTAATGTGGCCCATGGCCCATTAAAATTTCGATTTATTAACCCTTTTAATTTACTTTTGTCACATTAAAAAACTAGTCTCTTCATTTTACCACATTAAATTAATTTCCTAAGGAATAATTAAATTGTTTATCTAAAGTTCCTTGGTGTCTTTTCATGGTAAGTAATTTCTCTATTGTCAAGTGCAACTAATGTTTTAAAAATTATATTGGCTATAGGAGAAAGTTAATTAATTCTAGATATGGGTTATTGAAGAATCATTGCTTAGAAGTTAATTTTCATAATTCTTCATGGGATTTGATTGCTAAACATATTGTTGTTTTGAACGTTTACATTGATCATTCATGATTGTCACTTACTTGGGATATCTTGCTTTTGTTCAATCTATAGTTAATCGAATATAAAGGCATTGGTCTTTAATCATTTGTTTTATCTTGTGGTTGTGTCTTATTTGTTTAATCTATTCATCTCAGTTAACCAAGATTTGTCCTAAATTCATTAGGTTTTCCATCTTCAAGTCTCCTAGACCCTGTGTTCCACGGACTTTTTCTCATTCATTCACCTTAGGGACTACCCCCCTTGACTTGTCTAGGAGAAAGTCTCAACAGAGTGAGTAAATATTAGAGTGATAACCCTTACTCTGAGCGTTGTCGCG
Organism: Pinus tabuliformis; assembly: GCA_031772625.1. NCBI lineage: Eukaryota > Viridiplantae > Streptophyta > Pinopsida > Pinales > Pinaceae > Pinus > Pinus tabuliformis. The sequence continues at coordinate 122,337,216 of CM062808.1, read as the reverse complement.
GTGCCTAGACACTTTGTGCCACAACAAGCTTCACAAATCTTGGCATAGTTTCCAGGATGCAGTGAATGGCAAAGATAAGCTCCCTAATTGGGAGAGACTGTGGTCAGATCTTGTGCAGGAAGAGATAAGGAGGAACACAAGGGATGGAGTCTCATTTGGGACAAAAGATGAGGAGAACTTTGCTTTAGCTGGCAAAGGGAAGAAAGCCAAGGGCGAGAAGGCCCAAGGCAAAACCGAGTCTAGTCAGAATGGAGGCAAGGAAAAGAAGGATCTTAGCAAGATCAAGTGTTTTCATTGTCATGAGTTTGGACATTATGCTACAAAATGTCCAAATAAGAAATCCAGCAAGCATGTTGCAGTAGCAACAGGAGGAGAAGCACTCTCTTCTCAAGTTCGAATTGGATTTCTCTTTGATAGCTTGCATGGCAAGCTCAGTGTGAGGTAATGTGTGGTACATTGACTCGGACGTTTCATTCCACATGACAAGGAACAAAGATCTCTTCAGCAGTTTGGAGGAGAAAGACATGCAATTCCATATCGAGATTGGAGATGATGGCAGATACATGACCAAAGGAGTTGGTACAGTGAGCTTTAAGAGGGAGTTTGGTTCCCTTCTCCATCTCAAGAATGTGATGTATGTTCCAGGATTGAAGAAAAACCTTGTCTCAGTAGCATCCATTGAAGACAAAGGGTATGATGTTGTATTCAACAAAGGGAAGGCCTACCTCAAGCATTTTGCTTCAAGACAAGTCAAGCAAATTGGGGTCAGGATCGAGAACCTCTACAAATTGGAGGTTGAGGCATGTTCAGCCTTGACCAGCAAGGTAGAGAGTACTCATAATAGAGATGCCATGGATGAGCGAGAGCGAGACAAAGCTCTCAAGATAGAGCCTCAGCCAATATTTCAATTTCGCTATAAGTTAGTTGGTAGTTGAGTTGACCAAAGGGATGATGATGAGGAGGACCATAGCCCAGGGCAAGTGGAGGCAGCGACTCAGTCAAATACATCCAGTATAGGGAAATTCTGAGCCAAGTGGGCAGAGGATTTGGTTAAGGGAGCTCAGAAGTGAGTTGAGTCCCCTAGCTTCAAGAAACAAACAACCAGATACACAGGGTACATGGCTCTTTTTACTTCAGAGGGAGCAATTGCAGTAGCGGAGAACTTGTTAAAGTTGAACACATATCCAGGTGGACGAGGCTCTTCCAAGAATCCCTTCCTCAATAAGAGATGGTGTTGAAAATGTAGCAAGGAATGGCTTCTTTGACTTATGCCTTAGTCAAAGATGCTAATTCGAATTCAATCTCATAGATACTTGAGTTAGTTGTCAGTTAACATGTGTGATGTGGCCTATCACTGAGTTATCATCAATTAATTAGAGTTAAATGGCTTTTAGTGAGGTGTGTACTATTTGATGGCTAAATTTTAGTTATCTAGTGGAGTTAAACTCTAGTGTTTGTCAATTAACTAATCTCTAGTCCTAGAATAGAGATAGACTTGAGTTCTTGAATTCAGTTGAGTTGTTTGACTTTTTGTTAACTCAATTGACTCTCAATTACCTAGTTGTAGCTATTAAATTTAGCCTTAGTAGGTCATGCAATTCGAATTGCCTATTAAGGTTGAATGAAAGCACAGATCTATTTATTCATTCTACACAAGTTTTTGTGTAGAGGCTTGAGGATCAAGCAAAGCAATTCTCTTGGGAATTGTGCAAGGAATTAGGAAGAAATACCTATTTTTTAGGGGCAGAATTGCGCTAGGAAATAGGAGCTCATAGCATGCCTTATTTGCCCAAGTGTTGGGCAAGTCTTGTGTGTATAGTTGGTCAGTATTATTGGGAGCTTCAAGCTTGAAGCAAATTCTATGTAATAGATCAGATAGCTCAGCTGATTTAATAAAAGCAAGAGGGTTTTTTTCCATTTGGGTTCCCTAGATAAATTTATGTGTGATTGTGTTTCTATTCATTGTTTTCTTTCTGCAAAATTTTGGTAGAGAAATCTTGTGTCTTTCACAGATCAGTTTGCTCTCATTAGCAATTACAAAGTTTTAATGATTTTCTACAGATGGGAGAATGGAGAATCAATGCCTCAGCTTGCCCATAGGATTAAAAAGGGGGGGTATATGGAGTTAAGGAACAACTCACTTGAAGAATTTAGAGTAGATACAAGATTCAAAAAAAGACTAGGGTAAGTCCACATATCCTACGGTTCTGAATCAAGGCTCTCAATCTTCAAAGATGAGATAATGGAAGGAGCCCACTTAATACTTCCTCCCTCAATGGCTTGGAAGAAGGGTTTGTTTAAAAATGGTAATAATCCAAGAAAATATAAACCTATATATATATATATATATGTTCCACTTATTAGGTTTATCATGCATTCATCCAAGCTTCACCATAAATCATCCATGAAAAGAGATCAAAATCCACATCAACAAGGCCTCCCAAGAGGTTGCTCTACTCATCCATCCATAGCCAAATTATAAGAAGAAAAAATCACAAATATTTCAGACTTGCTGAGGTATTTCTCCACCAATCCAACCATGAGAAAATGAGAGGAAGTGCGCCTCTATTTATAGAGGAGGAGCTCAACTTTCTCTAAAATCTGAGATAAAATCCCCTATGCTACTGAACTGGATCTAACTGTGCTAGATCAGCTTTGACTGCTGCAATCTTTGCTTGTATCTCTCCTGAGATTCAGAGGATTGATATCAGTGGACCCACATGACAGGCCAACATTCATGTTCACATTTCCATTCTTCTGTTGTACCAGAGATGTAGCACCATATTGGCTAGATGAATCTGTCCCATACGAAGTGCTGGCTCCAAACAATGAAGAACTAATTGAAGAATTAGCCTATGGAGAGGCAAAAGGCCCTCTTCAATAATTAATTATTCTAAATTATACAAAAGAAGGGCATTCATGCCACATGTACAAAGATTAAGGAGCATATGCCCTAAAAAGTGACCAATCTCCAATAAATGAGGGAAAAAGAGGGTTTTGGCGAAGAATCTAGCCTCCAAAATCCCTTTAAAAATTCTCCAAAGCATATAGATTTCCACAAAATCTTCCAAGTGTGCCACGTAAGATAGCCCATCTCCCTTCAAACTAGATAGCAACGGCTTTAAAAGTGGATGTATATCCAACTCCAAAGGCTTCCCAAAGGTTGATGTGTAGCCATTTCAAAACCCTTCAAAAGGGTGAAACCTCCTTCAAGCATGACAATTAGCCCTTCAATGGTGGAATACTATGAAATCATGGCCCATAAGCATCTCCAGTTAGCACCCCTTACCATTTCATCATATTTAAGGCTCTAAGAGGTCAACCTCACAATTTAAATACTATGCATCAATATCCAAAAACATATTTAGGTTGACCCAATGAGTCTAATTCAATTCAAGTTGATTCATGCTAATTTACAAATTACTAAAGCACTCCACATGTATAAATATTTGTTGAAGGCTGGGTATATCTCCTTCAACACATTGATCTATTTCCCTGAGTTCGGCATAAGGTCTTTTCTGGGAACTGTGCTTGTGTTTTAAAAGGCTAGAGATGTTGCCTTCCCGCCAAAACTCCTTTTGTTATATGTTGCTCCCTATAGAGCGCTCCTCTTCTTTGGCACATTTGGATGTTACCCAAAAACTGTTTCGTGAAGTATGACTAGAACTCATCATGAACAGCTCTGAAGTAAATCTAGGATGACCACACTCTTCACAGCATTTACAATGGCAGCACAACCATGCCAGATCCCAGTCTCGAGTCACATGCAAAATAGAGGTGATACAAAAACGAGTTTACTCCATAGCATAACCAATACAAGTTTACAGTGTGTTTTCTTTATCAACATCCACATGAACACCTAAGCAGCCCTACCAGAAGGATCAAGGTTTCTAGATTACACAACATCCCATTCTAAAGTTTTGGCAGTGCTGCAAGCAACACTGGAGCCTCCTGGTACACTCAAGCATGCAACATTCTGAGAAAAGAATCCTTCTAATATCGGGCAGCTACTCATATCAACCACTTGCAAACATGTCAACCCATTCCTCAACTATTTACTCTTTTCTCCTGATCTTATATAACTCTCCAATATTTGCCAAGTAAAAGTTTCATGTATAATGCACGTGATGACTGACACATGCACTGATAGTTCTCAAAAATCCACCATCTCTCACTCGCCCGACAAGACAACCAACCTCCTTGAAACATCTAACAAGCTACTAATCCAGACCCCAGGATAGACACCACCAGACCAATAGACAACTCAACTCTATGAGATCCAAAATTTGAATTCTCTCTATGTTGAGTAGCTAGTTTTCTATTTAGACACCACCAGACCAATAGACAACTCAACTCTATGAGATCCAAAATTTGAACTCTCTCTATGTTGAGTAGCTAGTCTTCTATTTAGAGATTCTTTCCCTAGCCTTGGATGTTAGGAGTGATAAATCTCCTCGATCTAAGGCAACAAGTAAAATTACACAGCTGCCTCAACCCCGATTACACTCCAAGCACCATTATTAGACAATGCATCAGCCCCTTTGCAATGATTGATGACTCAAGAAACGAGCCTTCCCTCTCCTCCCTCTGAGTCTCAATCTTGGATTTGGTTCCAGCACCACTTTGGCATCCTCTTTTTGTAGTTGCCATAGCTTTATTTCAGTGCCTCTTATGTATTTTTGTAGATTTTTAGCTTTTGCACTCACTATGTATTTATTTTGGCTATGCTTTTCAGTCCCACTGACCTGCTATTATGATAAATCATTGGACATTAATAAAATTATCTCATACTATCTTATCTTCTCATTTTGGTAAATTTGCAGAAATTTGAAAACTATCTCAGAAGAATGGACAAAATTTGACTTCAAATTTCTCAACTTTTGATTGCATTTAGTAGAATATATCAGTGTTTCCACCTTAATGTTATCCACATGTTCCTGAAGCTGAAATGATATCAAGTGCACTGCTATTTTCTGTTCCTTGGACATGGAAGGCATGTAATTAATGTTTTGCTCATCTAACTAGTAAAGCTTCTTCATTCAGAAAATTTAAGGTAAGAATTAAACTATCCTCTAAATTATCATGGTACATATAAAAAGAAGGCTAAACGTTCTATGATTTTGATCTTTTCCAATTTGCCATCACTAGAATCTGGCTATAAAATCTTTGCTGAAATTGCAATTTTGGATTGTTGAAATTATTGTATTTAATGCAGAAATAGGTTCAGCAGCCTCTAATACTCCAACAACAACCTGATTTTGCAATGTCAACCATTGTTATATACAATTTCATCAATCCAAATTGATTCTCACCAAAATTTAGGCAGAAAATGTCAGTTTCCCAATTTAAGTGGCCTGACAAGAGCAAATTTGTATAACGTCTAGACTACAGCCACATATAATGCTGCAGATGTACTATAATTAAAATAAAATATCGTGACTTGATGCACAGGGAATGCTCGAACTATATTTCAGTAATTAAGATGCCCAGAAAGAAGGCATGCACTATTAAAAGCTATTATTAACTGAAATTATAGCATTGGAAAATGTTTCCAGTTCAACTTTATAAGTAAGCATCATTCCACCACCTAACCAGCCAGTCCAAAGTAACCGTATAAATGGCCTGTGAACAGCGGATACCTATGCCATCGTGTTCACATATCAGCTTGATTTTTTAATTGGAAAGTGGCCATCAGTTATGCTAGTTAACAGTGAGAAAGTAGTGCATGAACTTCAACCACGGAAACCTAAGTGAGCTTTCAATCTCCTTAATTTTGCTTCTTGTGTGCCATGAATTGGTAGCTTATATTCCATCAACAGTGCTTCAATATGATCACTAGGAAGCAACATCATTTCAGCAAGACTACCCGGAAGATTGTCTGGAATGCTACCATCCAAAGTGGGAACAGGCACCAGAGGATCTGTTGGAGCACAGAAAGCATTTATGCGTCTTGCGTCCTCAGAGCGCTGCCTGCAGAACAACAGTAGATACTTAGCTTGCTTTATTAGATGGGTGAAGTGAGTTTACAAGTTTTCGAGAGGCTTTCGAAAGCCTCGTCATATTTTCTTTTCAATAGAATGTAGACACGGCCATGTTTCAAGAGTATACTGTAGACTGGCGAGAAGAATCTAATTTCTCCCACAATCTAACAAATAAAATGGCCACATATTTTTTAGTACAATCTATAAGTTTGAACAAGTATTTATCTTGTTAAAAACTGGTTAGGTCTACTGGATCATTATGTAGTATTAAAAACACATTAAAAATTGGATTAGGACTTGAACTAGCTTTACTATACAGTGAAGGAAGATCTTCTGAATAGCCCAAGGACAAATTAGCATATATATCAGTACAATCACTAACAAAATCTAGGAATTATTCAATTTCTTGGCTGAGTTATTTCACTTGAGACATAATAAAGGCGTTGACAAGAAATGCCATATATTTTCTCAAATATGATCACAAAAAAATGCAACAGGGACAGATATAGCAGCAAGACCAAAGAACTTGGCCTACATAAAACTTACATACCAACAGGAACAAAAGAATATCCAACAAATTGTAGGAACAGCAAATTAATTAAAAAAGAACGCTATTTGTCTGCATGGACATCCTTACAGAAGCCTTCAAATTTCAAACAATAATGACTACAAAATGAGGTTCCAACATTAAAAGCCTCAAGCCCCTTGGAACATGTTAAAATTGGCAACTAGGGCCAAACTTTATGTGGGTCATCTTATTTATGGCAGCTGATATTTTTCTTGGATCCCTCTCATCGAGAGGTATAGGGTTGATCTAAAGATCATCCAATTCCGATAAGTATTCATGGAGATATGAATTTATTTGTGTTATGGAACAAATTGTCAAGGTCGGCCAGCAACCAAATAACCCCCACATGTGCTCAACGTTTTAGTATAAAAGGAGGTGACTTGATAGTCATTTCTACACACACTTCACTCTTGATTTTCTCTCCACTTGTTCTGGGTTTTAGTGGCAAGAGAAATCTAGATGATGAAGCCCTAGATGCAGGAGGAAAGGAGACTAAGGGAGCTGCCCTAGTGATGATGCCCTAGCCGCAGTCCTAAGGATGATCTAGCTGCAACTCAAGGGAGGAGACCCCTACTTCTATACGTTGCCCAACCTGCCCTCTACGCTGCCTAAAGGAGAGATATAGCAGGCCTATTCATGCTGCCCAAATACGCAGGTGCCCTAGCCGCAGTTAGGAAAACAGGCCAGCGAGTTTGAAGGGACGTTTTCAGGTAACCGAGTGCTGGAAGGAGGGCCAAAGCACCATGCTGGAGGGCCGCAATAGTAAGGGACTATTCTGGGCTAGTAAACGCAGGGATTCCTCCTAAAACAGGCCGAGTAAGGGACTGTTCTGTTGTGACTAGGCCGCAGGCCTGTAGGTGCTGTTTTGAGGGTCAAACAAAGAGCTGTAGGTGCCTCCTCAAACAGCGAGGTCACATAACTTGAAGAGAAGAGGAGGCCACATAAATTAAAGGTGTGTTTTGGGCATGACTGTTGGGTTGCTGTAGGTTACAGTGGGAGCCCTAACCAGTGACCAAAACACTGCCCATAAACAGAAGTGCAAAAGTATGGTAACTTGTGCTTTGACTTGTTTGATTGGAGAGGTCTCTTCATTGATGAGGAGATTCTATATACTGCCACATAGGAGCAGCAATGTGCTAGTAATGGGACAGCAGCAATAACATGTGGCAGCAATGGTACAATGGGACAGCAGCAATAACATGTGGCAGCAATGGCACAATGGGACAGCAGCAATGACATGTGGCAGCAATGGCACAATGGGACAGCAACAATAACATGTGGCAGCAATGGCACAATGGGACAGCAGCAACAAGAAGGTGCAGCAAGCACATGGTGGCAAGCATGGTGCTGCAAGCACATTGGGACAGCAGTATAACAAGCAAGGTGCAACAAGCACATGGTAGCAAGCATGGTGATGCAAGCACATGGGACAGCAGTGGCAAACATGGTCCAGCAATGGCACATGATGCAGTACAGTGATGGTTACTGTTATGATTGGTGAAGCACGATGATGGGTGCAGCATAGTGATGATTGGTGCAGCATAGTGATGATTGGTGAAGCATGATGATGGGTGCAGCATAGTGATGATGGGTGCAGCATGGTGCAGCACAATGAGGTGCAGCATGATGATGAGAAGCAGCACAATGATAGGTGCAACATGATGATGGAGTCACCTAGGACAATCTGTTAAAGCAGCATGTCTTCAACTGAGTTTAGCTACCTCATGTATCATCTACTTAGAAATGATCTATGCTTTTACTTAGATAAGTCAAAGTGTTGACTTCTGTTGTATATGTACTATCTCTCTCTGCTGAACTATTGAAGAACATATAAGAAGAATTGATCAACGGTTTCCCCACATTGGAGTTTGTCCCTGGCTAGCACCACATCTTGTGTCCTCTTGTCTTGGCTTGTCTTCTACAATTTATGTTTATGTTCTATCTACAATTTACTATTATGCTAATGTGATTGCTAATCTGGAAAAGATATTGAGCTAACTGTGAAAATTGAAATAAATTGCTCTAAGCATAGAACATACCTAAAATTAACATGGTATCAAAGCTGAGGTGAAGACAAAGCCCAAGCAAGAGTGAAAGAGAAATCACCAAAGACAATTGGGAAAGGACAAAAGGCTCAATGGATTCCTCATCCCTCTTCAAATTCACCTAGGGTGAATTCGAAGCAGAGAATGTTATCAGAATGGCGCAGTGTAAGCTTCTGATGGCCTACCTTAAGATCACTTCAATGGGAAATCCGGATCTAAGGGTGGAAGGAAAGGAAGATGCCTTGTTTGTAATAAGTTCGGCCATTATACGAAGGAATGTATGAATGGTAAGGACACATCACTTGATGATGATATTCATTCCAGGGACATCTTCAATGATCGGAGGAATGACAGGTAATGCAAATCATCAAGGAAATAGCCAACTCTTTGAAGAAAGAAAGGAACCCCATGTATGAAAAATCAAATGTTGTTTCTGATAAGATAAAGAAGCATTAACTTATATTGGCCCTCTCCTCTAGACTCTTTGGGTATCTGGCTTATTAATTGTAGTGCTTCAAGGCACTTCATCAGATAGAAGGGTGTTCTCTCTAATTTGGTAGAGATGGAAACAATCATGGGATTATACTTGGAGTCAATGTCACATATCCCAGAAAGGGTGTAGGAAATGTTACCCCTCAATCATTGAGGGTAACTCGATTCATTTACAAGAATCTCTTTTATGTACCTAATCGCAAGAAGAACCTGGTGTCCATTTCGGCAATGGAAGTCAAAAGGTTTCAGGGTGACATTCATCGATGGAAAGGTACGTGTTTGAAAATAGAATTTTCAAAGATGCTTTTACTCATGGGTTCAGGGTTGGCAATTTGTATCAAGTTGCAGGATGGTCCATTGGGGACCATGTCAGTTGACACATCTCATCTATAGCACCAAAGGTCTACTTATTATGGGGCCCTACCCGATGTAAATCAGATGGTGACAGGGATGCCTAAATTCAAGAAGAGCATGAAGGTACATGTCCGAGATGTACCGAAGGAAAATCTTACAAGGGGACCATTCCCCTCATGTAGCAGGTCCACAGGTTTGGAACAACCCGAGGGGTTTGAGATTCATGATCGGGAATCTCATGTATGCAGGTGGAAGAAAGCCCTCTATGGCTTGAAGCAAAACACCCCCGGCTTAGTATGAGAGGGTTTATAGCTTTTTGATGAAGCTGATATTCACTAGGAGTGAAGCCGATCCAAACCATTGCTTGAAGGTTGTGGATGATAGACCTCTCATACCGACACTTTCTGAGGATGACCTCTTTCTGACAGGTGCAGACCCTCTCATTTGCAAAAGTAAGAGGGAGTTGGATTCTGGATTTGAAATGGTAAACTGCAAGCTCGTGACTACCTCGATGGATCTTAGCTTTCAAAAGTTATATGGTAGGGATGTCGGACCTGATTTGGGAAATGCCTCTGAGTTTCATAAACTCATTCTAGCATTGATGTTCTTGGTGAATGTTCTTGGTGAACTCCCATCCGGATATATGTTTTGCAGTTAGCATGTTGAGCTCATATATGGTTGAGCCTCACTAGATTGGTGCCAAGAATCTTCGGAGATATCTTTGAGGCTCAATCTCTCATGGATTGAGATACACTACCGAAAATGTGAAGCTACATGACTATTCGAATGCTGACTGGGCAGGCAATGTGGAGGATCGCAAGAGCACTTCTGGGTGTTGGTTCTCTTTGGGTTCTGCTCAACATCCTGGATGAGCAGGAAGCAGAAGACAGTTGCTTTGAGTGTCGATGAGACCGAATACATAGCTACGAGTATGACCTCGTGTGAAGATGTCTGGTTGTGGAAGCTCTTCAATGAGTTGTTTGTACACATGATGGATACCACCGTGATCTTCTGTGTCAACTAGAGGGGGATTCGATTGTTGAGGAATCCCATATTCTATGATTGCTCCAGCATATAGACATCAGATACTACCTTTTCTGGTATATGGTACATCGATGAGCAAGAAGGCTCCATCGAATTAGCATTGATGTGCAAGTCGCAAATATTCTGTTGAAGCCCCAAGGAAAGGTCAAATTTGTGACTTTTCAGGGCCCTCTTATGACGGTCCTGTATGATGCATGCATTGAGCTTTGGGAGCTTCGGGGGGCTTGGGGTACTTCTTGGAGCAACAAGTGACCATAGGGCAACTCACCCTCCCCTAATGGTGTGTTGTGTACAGGGTGAATGGTTCAATCTTCCCTTGTGATACCCCGTGGCGACTTATGGACAGGATGAGTGGTTCTCCTGTCGAGGCATCCTACCCATGCAATCTGGGACTCATAGGAAGTACCTCTCATCTGGCCAATGAGTAGGGAAATGGGGTTAGAGACCATAGTAGTACTATCGATGGACGCATCGTTGTATCTACCATACTCCCTATGCTAGGATGACCTCCACTGATCTGGGATCAGTATGAGTGGTTTGAGACACTCTCTTTTGATATTGATCTAGGATCAATTGGAACTGACTTTGGGTCAGTCAGAGTGATATGACTCACTCTCTTTTGGAACTGATCTAGGATCTGTAAGAGTGGTATGACACACTCTCTTCATATGGAATTGACTTTGGGTCAGTAGAGAATGGTATGAGACATTCTCGATCAATTCTTCTTCTTCATGGTTCAGCAGAGCAGAGCAGTGCAGGGCACTGATGGCAGAGATAGTACAGTCTGGCAGATGGATCAACGGATGGAGTTCTCCCTAGTTGAGAGGGAGTGTTAAAATTGGCAACTAGGGCCAAACTCCATGTGGGTCATCTTATTTATGGCAGCTGATATTTTTCTTGGATCCCTCTCATCGAGAGGTATAGGATTGATCTAAAGATCATCCGATTCCAATAAGTATTCATGGAGATATGAATTTATTTGTGTTATGGGACAATTCGTCAAGGTCAGCCAACAACCAAATAACCCTCACATGTGCTCAACGTTTTGATATAAAAGGAGGTGACTTGATAGTCATTCTACACACACTTCACTCTTGATTTTCTCTCCACTTGTTCTGGGTTTTAGTGGCAAGAGAAATCTAGATGATGAAGCCCTAGATGCAGGAGGAAAGAAGACTAAGGGAGTTGCCCTAGAGATGATGCCCTAGCAAGGAAAACATAGTCCTAAGAAGGATGCCCTAGCTGTAGTCCTAAGAAGGATGCCCTAGCCACAATCCTAAGGAGGATGCCCTAACCGTAGTCCTAAGGATGATCTAGCCACAATTCAAGGGACGATACCCCTACTTCTATACGTTGACCAACCTGCCCTCTAAGCTGCCTAAAGGAGAGATCTAGCAGGCCTATTCATGCTGCCCAAATACGCAGGTGCCCTAGCCGCAGTTAGGAAAACAAGCCAGCGAGTTTGAAGGGACGTTTTCAAGTAACCGAGTGCTGGAAGGAGGGCCGAAGTACCATGCTGGAGGGCCGCAATAGTAAGGGACTGTTCTGGGCTAGTAAACGCAGGGATTCCTCCTAAAATGGGTCGAGTAAGGGATTGTTCTGTTGTGACTAGGCCGCAGGCCTGTAGGTGTTGTTTTGAGGGTCAAACAAAGAGCTGTAGGTGCCTCCTCAAACAACGAGGTCACATAACTTGAAGAGAAGAGGAGGCCGCATAAATTAAAGGTGTGTTTTGGGCATGACTGTTGGGTTGTTGTAGGTTACAGTGGGAGCCCTAACCAGTGACCAAAACACTGCCCATAAACAGAAGTGCAAAAGTATGGTAACTTGTGCTTTGACTTGTTTGATTGGAGAGGTCTCTTCATTGATGAGGAGATTCTATATAATGCCACAAAGGAGCAGCAATGTGCTAGTAATGGGACAGCAGCAATAACATGTGATTGCAATCGCACAATGGGACAACAGCAATAACATGTGGCAGCAATGGCACAATGGTACAGCAGCATTGACATGTGGCAGCAATGGCACACTGGGACAACAACAATAACATGTGGTAGCAATGGCACAATGGGACAACAGCAACAACAAGGTGCAGCAAGCACATGGTGGCAAGCATGGTGCTGCAAGCACATTGGGACAGCAGTATAACAAGCAAGGTGCAACAAGCACATGGTGGCAAGCATGGTGCTGCAAGCACATGGGACAGCAGTGGCAAACATGGTCCAGCAATGGCACATGATGCAGTACAGTGATGGGTATTGTTATGATTGGTGAAGCATGATGAGATGCAACATAGTGATGATGGGTGCAGCATGGTGCAGCATAGTGATGATGGCTGCAGCATGGTGCAGCACAGTGAGGTGCAGCATGATGATGAGAAGCAGCACAATGATAGGTGCAGCATGGTGATGGAGTCAACTTTGGAAGGTCAAAGAAGAGCAAGTGTTGTAAACCTAGCACACATCTTTGTTATGCAATTAGACTGTATGTAACCTCATCATTTTGTAATAGTGTTTTAGCCTTTAAGCATCATATCTTATAATGAAAGTTCAAGCATTAATAACCTCAAACCCCATTGAACCTCATTGTGAGCGCATATAAAAAACAAAGCAGGAGTTGAAAGGCAGTATGACGGGTAAAGCAGATGAAGTTTGGAAGGTCAAGGGTTGTGTCCCAAGCGACATCTTCATTATGCAATTAAACTCAGTAAGCTCAGACTTTTGTAAAAGTGTTTTAGTCCTTGAGCTAAAGTGTTTTAGACATTAAGCATCATATTCCAATCACTGAGCCACTTTCATGTAATAAGGGCATAATTTGGCCCTAAAGTTAGGGTTTCTCTCTCTTTTGTATAAATATGGATTCCCCCCCTCTTTCATGAATCATATTACTTCAAATATATACTCAACAAAGTTTCTTTGGAGAGTTGTTCCTCCACACTATTTATATTAAAAGGTGCATTCCACTTGGGTGTGCAGGTGACACCAACACTTGTCTTTTTGGTTCTTACTTTTGTTATTTTGAGCATGCATCTATCATATCTTTATTTCCAGTCTGTTGACCACTACATGTCAACGAACTATAGCAGTACAACCCTTTTTTCGCAAAAGGGATAGCACCTGATCAATGTATCTGTGTCCTTCAACTATCATCATCAACCTAATTGTCATATTATAATGTAAACCCATTCTGCACGTATATGATGTAAATAATCTCAGCAGATCTGTGTCATGTATGTAATTGCCTAGGTAAACCTACTTTTCTAGTGACTACCTACATTCTGGGAGGATTTTTGTCTCATCGATCCATTCTCGGATGGTCGACAAAATTTTCCTTCAATCTTACCCCAGAGCCGGAATGTATTTTGTCACTGGGATCTTAGGCGAGTCCTAGTGTTATAGATCGAGTCTATGTAAAAGTAATTTGGGAATAATCCTAACTATTTGGTTAGGTTATTTTATTACAAATTGCTTGGTCTGCTGGATTATATTTGTGTCGCAGAAATGGGTAGTCTGTGAGGGTCTATTTTAGATGGGTTTTCCCCCTTATGATGTAAAAGATATGAAAATTATGATGTAAAGTGTCTTGAGGGTTGGAAAAATAATTTATCCCCTCATAAGTTAATTAATTAAATTTTCTGGCCAAAAATTAATTAAAATCCTAAGCCAGAAATTTAATTAATTCTAAGTCTTAGGTAAATTTAAATTTTCCAAAAGAAAAATTCATTTGTCCTCAAAATTCCAATTTTAAAAGGCCCAAGACTAAGGTAAATTAATTATTTTGCTAAATTTTAAGCCTTTAGTCCCTGGGGGTTAAGTCAAAGTCAAATTTTTTAGGAAAAATTCGAATTTCCTCAAGAATTTAATATTTCGATGAATGAGATTAAAAGAAATTTTAATTCTCATCGACGGTCGAGATTGCTTTGACAAGGATCACTTGAACTAGCCGTTGGAAGATTTATCTTTAAATAGGAGGTCATTTGTCAGTTGATCCATCCGATCTTTGAGTCATGTGCTAAGTGAAAATCTCTCTTGTAATCTTTTTATGAACAATAAAGAAAGACTTTGGGGTTAATTTTCGTTGGTGTTACTCTTCATGGAAATACTGTAAGATGTGTCATTTTCATGCATAGATTTATTTTTAGCCATTGATGATAGCTTTTTGAAGAGTGATTTGAGTACAGGTATCTTGCTCAGTCGCTAGGGTTTAAGTGATAATCTAAATTTTGAATGTAATAGCAGGTATCTCTATTTATCTGAAATTTTATTATCATTTTCTCGCTCTATTTTAATGGTTGGATTGAGTTTTGCAGGAAAGTCTTGATTTGTAGATCATCGGGCGTTCAGAGAAGTTTTCAGTTGGACTAGCCAACTCCCGATTCGTATTTTCTGAAGAGCCCAGCTTGATTTGATCCCAGGCTTATCATAAAAAAAAAAATATTGGTGATGCATGAAGGGTTTTGGGCTAAGCACCACCTTTGAAATCTAAAAAAAACAATTTTTGATGTGCTAAATTGATAAATCTGGCTATTAAGAGCCTTAGATTATCAGATCTGGGAGCAGAGTTGGACTCACACTCGCTAGATTTGGTAGATCTGCTATTCCTGTGCATAGATCTGTAAAAATTTTTGTTTTTCTAACTTGGGTTTTTGGGGTTTTATATAATTTTTGTATATCCGGGTTCTGGGAGTTTTTATTTTCAGGTACAGGTTACAGATCTGAAGGTGAAGTTTGATTTGAAGCTAAATCTAGGCCTTGGAGGGTAAAATCTGGCCTCAAAACCATTTTTTGCAGGGGCCTTATTTTTGTAGTCTAGGGGTTTTAAATTTTTTCTTTAATCTGGAGATAATTTTTTCAGCATTTCATTAATAAATTTGAAGCAGAAGAATTTGACATTTTATTCAGGATTGTTGAGGTTTTCTGGCTACCATTTGTCCGAATTTTTGATCTGGTGCCTAGGTTTTTTGGGTTTGCTACAAAATTCGAAATTTTCTTCTAACCCTCTCAGCCATCAAGCCCATGTCTGTGTTCTCTCTTGGTTGCATCCTGAAATCCTCTCCTCTATACGCTACCATGCTTCTATTGCTCCGCAAACAGTCCATCTCCCTCTCTCATCACCCTTCTGCTGCGTTATTCCTCAAACAAAACCCTACCCTCGTTGTTGCATTTCCGTTAATCTGCCTGCATCCTTCATTCCCTCAGCCCATTCCACAGCTCCATCGACTTGCGTCTTTCTACCTACAAACAAAAAATAATATAAAAATAAACGCGTTGCCCGCAGACTTGCATAAACCCTTGTTGTCCATCAAGCTTCCTAAACCTGCACACAGCCTCCCATCTGCGTTCATCCCTTAATCTGTTGCACGCATTCCTGTCTGTTGCCATAGCTCCGATGTCCCAACCCTCCGTCGACCTGTTCTTCCTCCTCCTCGTCGAATCCCCTGCCACCTACATCCATTGTTGCCTGCACTCCATCGCTTTGCCATCATCCCTCTGCTGTCGAAACTCTTTCACACTCACGTAGCATCTACAAGCAAACTTTACGATTTCAATTTTTTTTTTCCTTTTTGTCTTTGTGCATTCGTTGAGTTAGATAGGATAGGGTTAGGTTGATGTATTTTAGTTCTAATTCATTTTGTTTTTTTTATTTTAAATATAAAACATAAACAAACAAACAAAAAATTGAAATTCGATTTATTTTTTAACTGATGGTTTTTTCGGTTTTTCTTTTTATTTTGATTTTACTTTTGTTTTCTTCTTTTTTTTTACATTCTTTCGATTTTCATGACTTTGACATTTTAATTTTTTTTATTAAAATCCAAAAGATCTTAAAAAATAATAAAAATCTAAAAATTTTAAAAAGTTCTAAGCATTTAAAAAACCTAAAAAGTTTATTTTGTGTGACTAGAAAATAAATAGAAATTAATTTTCACATTTAAAGATTTTAAATTTTTTATGTGGCCTCTAGCCCATTAAAAATTTTAAAAAACATTATTAAATCAGTTTGATTTGTTTTGATCATATTCAAAAGAAAGATCTTGATTAATCATTTACCACATTAAGTCTTGTTTCATAAAACTTAGCCATCGAAAAATTTTCTTAAGGGCTAATTAGATTGTCAATTTAAAATTCCTTCTTGGTGTAATCGCGGGCTAAGGGTAAAATCTAAAGAAAACTCTTATGGTATTAACATTTTTTATTTCTCTATAGTTAAACGTGCTTAAAATTTTTTATCTAAATATTAACTATAGGAAAGTGGTAAATTTTCCTAGATTTGGGTCACTAAGCATAAATCATTTTAATTCTAGGATTGGAATTGATTAGCATTTAAATTTCATGGTTGTTTAAAGTAGTTGTATCTTGAGAAATTTAACTACTAGAATATCTTGCATATATCGAAACTGATCATCATTGCTTGAAGTATTTGATGTGTGTTACATTAGATATATTGCGAATTTTTTCAAGTAATTGTTAAATTGTGTTGTCGTGGAATCATTAATAGATTGCATATCTCTGTTTCCTAAGCTAAGTACTTTTGACGATCTGTTGACATCGATATTAATTGCAAAGAAGTTTTTGTTCTCTTTGAGCTATAATTGTATCAAAAAGATTTGAAATAAGCTTGTGCTTTAATTGTAATATCTTCAGGGGTTTGAAAAGAGAATGGATGTTGCTTAATCATAGCTACGCGTGCAAGCCCCTGACCTAGCCACCGTTGTTGCCTCCTGCAGCTTCCCTGCTTGGCAGCCATCGGCTGCTGAGCCCGCTTTGGCTCTGACTGGTCTCCACAGAGGCCCTCCAATTGATCCTTTAATGCCTGCGAACTCCTTTTCCTTCATCCATTGCAGCCTCACGCAGTCCCTTTACTCAGCAGCCTCCTGTTGCTGAGTTCTTTCAAACAATGCGCCCCACGGTAGAGGGAGACTCTTCCTCCCAACAAGGGAATGATGAAAATGAAGCAGCATTTGCAACTCTGATTTCGGAAAACGGAGCTCCAAGAACTAGGCCATCGGTCAACAAATTTGTGAAGAAACTTGCGGACATTCCAGAGATTTCATTACCGCCAACTCTCCCAAGGAAAGCTGCCATTTCCTTAGCAGAACGTGGCCTTGTTGGATAGTTCACATGCTGTGGCCTTCCCCAAGATCAATTCAGAAATGGGTGGAAAGAAACTGGAGTGCAAACACACAAGGGAAAATAGCTATACGTTTCTGTGGAAGAGGATATTATACGTTCCTATTTGAAACTAAGGAGGACAGAGACTTAATATTCAGAAATGGACCCTATTTTATGGATTCGAGAGGACTGTACCTGAATAGATGGACGCCAGACTTCGATCCAGAGATGGATATTCCTAGCGCGGTCCCGGTCTGGGTCAGGTTGCCGCATCTACCCCTCCACTATTGGGGTGATGACTCGGTAAGAGCTATTGGGAATGCGGTAGGCAAATACATTGACAGGTGTGAACCCAAAGACAACATGCATGCCTGCGCAAGAATCTGTGTGGAAGTAGATCTGGGAAAAGGTCTACCTGAAGCGATTAAGATCAAGGTGGATCAATGGACTCATATTCAGCAACTGGACTACGAGCAAATCCCGTTCAAATGCAAGGTATGTCATGAATACGGTCATTTCGCAAATAGATGTAGTAAAAAAAAGAAGCTGAAAGTGCTGAAGTTCACGAAGACACATGGGAGCAAGTAAAAAGAAAGAAGCCCCTCAATAAACAAAATGCAACAAACTCCTCACAGCCTCAAGAGATCAATGAAGCAGCCCCAGTTCCTCCAATAAATATCGCTCCTCCAGTTATAACTTCCTCAAATCCATTCGAACCTTTGGGAGAAGATTTGCCATCCCCAAGATCTCCTCCACCATCCAACGCATTAGCTCTCATCACCTCCCCTATCCAGAGCCCATCCCCTCCTCCACCCACAGTAGATCGAATCCAAACTAGAAACAAAGCAAAAGAAAATAATCAAGCATGGGAACAGCCAAGAAAAGTTGGTAGGAAATCCAATAAAGAAATAAGGGATGAGGTAGCAGCAAAGGAAATGGCCATAGGAACACAACAACCAATGGATACTTTCCTCGGCAAGCAGACGGGAAGTGGAGAAAAATATCAGCACAAAGAAAAGGGAGGGACACACCATAAAAACAGTAAGTAATGATTACGGTCTCTTGGAATAGCAGGGGTCTGGGAACCACCTTTAAAATCAATGCAGTCAGGGATATAATAAAACAGGAGCATCCAAACATCTTTATGATCCAAGAGACCAAAGTAAGCAAGAACTTCAAAAAATGATCCAAAAGCACAAAGACTTTGAAGGAACAGCCATAGACTCTAATGGAGCCTCAGGTGGAATATGCACAATGTGGAACAAAAGGAAGTGGGAGCTAGTTAACCAAAAAACCAATAATCATTGGGTAAGAACAGATCTGAAAAATAACAGTACAAAGGAGGAGTATTGCATCATAAACATTTACTCCCCCAACCACTATAGAGACAAAGAACAATGCTGGAAGTCAGTGAAAGAAGAAGCAGCAGAAAGGCAAAGAGGTAAAATAATTATGGGAGGAGACTTAAACCTGATCAGAAATATTGATGAAAAGTTGGGAGGTAACTACTACAATGATCCGTCAAGAGCAGCGCTGGAAGAAATCATTGAAGAAAAAAATTACTAGACATTCCTCCAAGTAATGGAAAGTATACCTAGAGCAATAAAAGAACAGGGAAACATAATATAAAGGAAAGATTAGATAGAATCCTGATTCATGAAGAAATAGCAGCAGCATTCACCATAGTGAAAAGCAAAATTATTCATGCGTCAGCTTCAGACCATAAGCCAGTGGTATTGAGTTTGGGTAGGCTAGAAAACCAAGGTCCGCTCCCTTTCAAATACAACAAAATTTGGGACAGCAAAGAGGATTTCGGCAAACAAATAAGAGAAAGTTGGAAAATAAATGTAACAGGCTCTCCTCACTATGTGTGGGAAACGAAGTTAAAAAATTTAAGACTTTGTTTAAAATCATGGGCAAGAGAAAATACACTCAAAGAAAAAGCAAAAAAAATAGAACTCCAAGGGAAACTAGACAACATTAGTAAGGAAAAAGAAAACAAACAAGAGAGTGAGCAAGATTATGCACAAGAAAAAGAGATTTTTTTGGAATTATACAAGCAGAATCAGCAAGAGGAAGAAGAGAGCAGGCAGAAGTCAAGATGTTTATGGCTGAAAGCGGGGGATAAAAATACTACTTTTTTTCATAATAATATGAAAATAAGGAGAGCTGGAAATCAAATTGAAAAAATACAAGTAGAGGGGCAAGAAATTAGAGGAGTAGAAGAAATTAAAAAGGCAGCTCACAACCACTACAAAAATCTCCTCTCAGCTAGAGATCAGCAGGTGGACAGCGTGGAATTTTTACAGCAAATTAAAAAAAATCAGCGAGCAGCAAAACAGAGATTTAGATAAAGAGGTCACCGAGGAGGAAATCAGAGAAGCAGTGTGGAGTCTGCACCCGGATAAAGCCCCAGGACCGGATGGATTCACAATTGCTTTCTATAGGAACCATTGGGAAATTATCAAGAAAGACTTGGTGAGAATGATCAAAAATGTCTTTAAAAAAAATAAAGTTGGGGGAAATACAAAAGCCTCTTTCTTGGCTCTCATCCCCAAAGAGACAAACCCAATCTCCTTTGATAGATACAAGCCTATCTCCTTGTGTAACTCTTCCTACAAAATCATCACAAAAATCTTGGCAAATAGATTAAAAAAAATATTGCCATGCATCATCTCTGAAAATCAAGGTGGCTTTGTACCAAGAAGACAAATTACTGACAATGTAATAATTGTACAAGAAGCCATACATAATAGTATACAAAGAAAAGAAAAGGGAATGGTCATCAAATTGGATATGGCCAATGCTTTTGACAGAGTGAACCATAACTTTCTTGCTGTTGTCCTCCAAAAGTTTGGCATCTCTTCCAAGTTTATAGACATCATTATGACTTGCATCACCAATCCCTGGATTGCACCTTTGATTAATGGAAGGCCAAGCAACTTCTTCCAAAGCTCAAGAGGATTGAGGCAAGGTTGTCCTCTCTCCCCCTTCCTCTACATCATTATGGCAGAATCACTAAGTGCACAGTTAGAAAATCAAAGGGAAAATAAAAAGATTCCAGGCATCAGGATTTCAAGAGGAGTCAAAGAGATCAACCACTCCCTCTTTGCCGACGACACCCTCCTCATTGGGGGAGCTTCTGGCATCATTGCAAAACGCTTTAAAAAAGTTCTAGATGACTTTCTCCATGTTTCAGGAGGACTCCTAAACAACAGCAAATGTAGAATTTACAGCTGGAATGTCTCAATAAACATAATGCAGAGAATATCCCATATAATGGAAATACTGGTACAATTAAAATGGAGCCATTTTATATATCTGGGACTGCCATTAGCAAAAGAAGTGGTCAAGGCAGAAGTCTGGAATAAGCATGTGGAAAAAATGAGGGGGAAAATTCAGAGTTGGGGAATGATGTGGCTCAATCTTGCAGGAAGAACAATAATGATCAAGGCCCTCCTTTCAGCTTTGCCAATATATCAGTATGCCATAATAATGGCTCCAGCAAGTGCCCATAAACAAATGGAATTAATTATTAGAAGCTTTCTCTGGCAAGGAGGAAAGCAAGAAAATAAAAAATTCAGCCTTGTTCGATGGGAACAAGTAACTCTCCCATATGAGAAAGGAGGGATCTCAATCCGGATACCAGGACTGATGAATAGTGCACTTGGGATCAAGTTAGTTTGGAGAATGATAAATGGCAAAGAACAGTGGTGGGGAAAAGCTTTAACAAGAAAATATTTAAATTGTCAAAGGACAAAAATGCTCACCGAAACAATTCCAGAGCGGCCTTGTACTCAGGTCTGGAAATTGGTTAAAAAGATCATTCCTCATATAAGAGATCAAATTTCCAAAAATCCTGGGAATGGGAAAACAATCTCAATATGGGAGGACAGAATAATGGGAGCAAATCCATTAAAACAACAGCAAAATCTAAGAGATCTAAAAGATTGGATGGAGGAGACAAGCTTAACCACCTTACACTCTATTTCTGAATGGGAACAAAATATCTGGACAAATTGGAGAGTGTCGGCACTCCCTACTAGACTGAGAAGCCAATGGGAAGAACTGAAAACCTTCTTAGTAGGAGCAGCGCCAACAAAGATAGAAGACCAAGATGAGTTTATATGGGATCCATCTGGAGGAAATTACACAGTGAAATCAGGCTACAACTATCTTCAAAATTACAACAGTTAAGAGAACTGGAATCTATGGACAACAGTATGGAAAAATGAATGTTTGCCTAAAATTAAATTCTTTACTTGGTCACTGCTGAAAGGCAAAATCCTTACTGCGGAAAACTTAAAAAAGAAAGGCTTCCAAGGACCCTCAAGATGTGTCATGTGCCAAAGGGATGAGGAAAACATTCAGCACCTATTTATGAATTGCACTATGGCAAGAGAATGTTGGAAGCAGTTAATCAGCCCATTAGAGCTAAGCATAGACACAACAGTGCAGTTGTCAATTCTCCACAAAAATTGGGCACAAAGCTACCCCTATACCAAGAAGAAAAAAGCAGTAATAAACAGAATTTGGAAATGTTTGCCCTCTATTCTCTGCTGGCAACTATGGCTTGCCAGAAACAAGTGCATATTTAAGGGACAAAAACCAAATACAGGGATTATTATATCGAAGACTTGGGGACAAGTTTCGGAAATAATAAGTGTAAATGGAGCAGGAAGAATCGACCTGAATAGCCTGCAGCAAGAAGAAAGGGAATGGTACAACAAAGCTCTAATTGAAGACAATTCTGGAGCTTACAAAAAAATAAATAAAGTCAGGGCAAAAACCAGAGAGTGGAAGCTTCGTTTGGATGACAAGGAAATGGAAGAGTGGATTAAAGATCAGAAAAAACACATATTATTTTTTGATGGAGCCTCAAAGAATAATCCGGGCAGAGCAGGGGCAGGCGGCCTAATCCTAGATCCGAATGGCAAGAAATTAATAACTTATGAATGGGGTCTAGGGAAGATGACTAACAACAGGGCAAAGGCATACAGTTTGTGGATTGGCACTAAGATTTTACAAAAAAAAGAGATAAAAGACCCAATAGTAATTGGGGACTCAGCTATCATTATAGCAACAATGGAAGCAGAGAAGGAATTCAAAAGTGTAGCCTTAAACAAAATAAGACAAAGAATCATATCCAACACAAAAAACATGGGAAAAATAATGTATAAGCATGTATTAAGAACTCAAAACAAAGATGCAGATTTACTAGCCAACAAGGCAGTGGATAGACAAGCTGGATTTGTGAGAGAAAATGACAAAATCTATGAAGAAAACATCCCATAAAGTGTTCTCCCTGGAGGACTGGTTCGAAATCCAAAGAATGGTAAATAGCATCAAATCAACAAGAAGAGGAAAGGAAGAAAACATCAATGAGCAGGAGATTCTCTTACATCAGTCAGGGCATACAATCAAGTATTATTCTCCCCTTTCAAAGATGAGGATCCAAACAATCTTCAAAAGGACTCATCGTGATTCGAATCATGCCAGTAATTGTCCTCGTGAGCTGAATAAAGTTGGCAAAGGTCATATCGGGCACGATCATACCAGAGAAAATAGTGATCGCCATCTGAATTGGGAGGTGGACATCTGTGCTAGGATGGGAGGTAAAATTATGAAGGAAACCCACAGTAACAGGTTAACGCATGGGATAAACAGCTATAAAATGAAGCATCAGCAAAGGATTACATAGCACTTGGGAAAGCAGCGAGAGAGTGTCATTGTTGGAAACAAAAGAGATAAGAGAAAAGAGTGCAGAAGCAGAGAGCATCACGAGTCCAAGCGAAACAGAGGTCAGCGAAGTGTTACAGTAGGAGCCTCAAGAGCTGACTGCAAGCTGGGCAAAACTATAATAGACAGATTCAGAAGCAAGGTAACAGCATCGCCACATTTCTCAGTTGTTGTTTACAGCATTCTCTTATTTCCAGTTTAAGGACTGATAAAAGTGTTAGTGTGTATTTGTTGCACGATATCTGGCCTCGTAGACTCATCCTGAGCCGCATTCCGACCCTCTTTAATCTCTTCCACAGTCCCAAAATCTTGCTCGCAGATATAGAGAGCAAAATCCTCTCCCACCTGAATTCTCAAGGTAAAAGCATTGTTATATTCCTCTGTTGTCACTTTCAGTTTTATCTTCCTCACAGCACTAGGACTGATAATTCCTTTAGCGTTGTTTTGTTGCTTGTTAACCGGCCCCACAGACTCCATCTGAGCCAATTTCTGACTCCATTCGATTTCACTCACTCTCGCAACACCTCCAAAATCAATACTCAGCCCTTAGCTCCTGAGTCTACTCGTTTCCCTCATCAAATTTCTTATAAGCA
Organism: Pinus tabuliformis; assembly: GCA_031772625.1. Lineage (NCBI taxonomy): Eukaryota > Viridiplantae > Streptophyta > Pinopsida > Pinales > Pinaceae > Pinus > Pinus tabuliformis. The sequence continues at coordinate 122,313,291 of CM062808.1, read as the reverse complement.
GATCATCAATCAGCTCAGTAACAGTAAGTGGGAGTTGCATCACAAGCAGCATTATAGAAACAACAAAAAAGTCAAGCAGATAGCGCAAAGAGGTCAGACAGAAGGCAAAAGAAGCAGAAATAATAGAAGTCATCAAATCAAGCATACAAGAGCTACCCCAGGCAAAAACAATTCTGCTGAAAGATCAAACCAAAAAGAAAATGTCTTGTAATCCCCTGGAAAAAGTTGAAAAAAATGAGAGTTGCCCGATGTGTCGAACAAATAGATTTATGATAGGTCGCTTCATCCAAACTCTTAAAGATCTGCGATCTGAGATGAAGATCATAAATGTTCATAAGCAAAGTGAAATAGATAAGCAAAGAGCAGAAATCGAAGAGCTGAAGGATAAGTGCAAACACTTGGAGGACGTCGTGGATTACATCAACTCACTGAATCAAAGCCAGCAAGGAGAGACTTCTTCAAGATATAGCAAGAAAAGAGGACAGCAGCCAGAAGAATCAGTGAACCAATTTTGGTGAACATCATGCAATCATCTATCTATGCTTTGTAAATACTGTTTGTTGCTTGGGCAGTTTGTTAGACAATATGTTTTCATAAATTTCCAGAATTTCAGAATCAAGGTCTCAAAAGCAGAGGTAGGGATTGCGCTCCCATTTTGTACCTCTACTGAAGACCAGTTGTTCCCGGAATGTAATAGGACTTAGCTCCTTTCTTTTTTATAATACAAAAGTAATTGACCTTGTTTAAAAAAAATATATCTTCAGGGGTTTTATTTGGAGTCTTCATCCAATAAAGCGAACATTTAATTTTGGTGATTGAGGGCTTCTGCCACACAAGTGTTTTCTAATCCTCGAGTCTAACTTCATCCCATCATCTAGTGCATTTGCATATAAGTTAACTTTTCATAAATTAAAATTTACTTCCAAGCATAAGCTTGGTCGATAGAGGGATAGGTATCCATCCATCTTTGCTTGAGAAGCCTGTTTTTAATAGTACTTAAAACAGTGACCCTGAAGTCGTCAGAGCCGGAGGCACCGGGTATGTTAGATTTTCAGGAGAAGTATCGTTAATCACACCTTATTGTGCCTCGCATTATCTTCTCTCTGCCAATTATTAGGAAATCAAGCTCAACACAGAAAGGATTGAAGGATTCACATTTAAATAGGCATTTAACTAAAATTAACCAAGATTCTTGCATCTCACATTAGTTTTAGGATTTGCATTTCATATAAGATAGTCATTCATCTAAGCAACAGTTGCTAATCGATTACTTGGTCTTAATTTCCCTAGCAAGATCATTGACTCCATAAGGCACTGATATCAATCGTTTAAAATCTAATCAAATCCTATAAGTCTTGCTAAATCTTAATCAAGTACTTGATCGCTTCATTGTGTCTCCCGAACTGGTTCGTTCCCAGCTAGTTCTTTTTCATTCCATTTTTCCATAGGGTCTACCCCCCTTAGCCTGTTGTAGGGAGAGAGATTACTAGGAGAGATTGGGGATCAGGGTGACAGCCCCCGATCTGAGCCATTGTCGTGGTATCTAGACATTTTGTGCGACAACATTTTTTGGCATCGTTGTCGGAGACCTATTTATTGGGCCTTGGCTCTACGACATTCATCTTTCATCTTTCTATCATTCATTTTAGCCGGCAACGCCAACATTTTTTGGCACTGTTGTCGGGGATAGAGTTTTTATGTCCTTGGTTTCTTCGACATTCATCTCATTTCTTTCTTCTCATCCTTTCGTCTCTTTCCAGGATAGGTTCCTTGCCCTTGGATCCTTGCTTTTGGGTTATTTCGAGTTAGATTTTTGTCCAAGTGGCAAATCCACTTCCTCTATCTTCTACAAGAGTGTATACTAGAAGACATCCAAGCAGTTTGGTTAATCCTGCTCCTGATCCTGAAAGGGCTCTTAGAGTACGATTACACAAACTCTCTTCTCGTACCCTTCTTGTTAATCTCGGACAAGAAGCTCTCTCTGATATCCATTTGCTTTTTACTAACCCGGTCGAGCACAACATCATGGACATATTCACCCCTTGTAACTTTGCTAACATTCAAGGTTATCCCAATGATATTCCAAAACATGGGATGGATAAATTGCCTGCCTTTCAAGGCAATAATGCAGTTAGTGTTAACACTCATCTGAAAGCTTTTAGTTCTTGGTTGGGTAAGTATGCGAGGGCTGCTGATTATAATCATGAAGATGTAAAAATGACCCTTTTTGTTCTTACCTTGGAGGGTGATGCTTTAGATTGGTTTACGGAGAAGCCTCATGATTCATTTGATTCTTTGCAATCGATTATTAATGCCTTTAAGGAAAAGTATGGAGATAAGAGAGAAGAAAGGCATCTCGTAAAAGCTATTAGTATCATTAAAAAGAGAGAAAATGAGACCGCAGAAGAATTTAACAAGAGGTTCAATGATATTATTAAGGAATTACCTCAAGATTATAAACCTCTTGATAAATCTCTTCGAGACTTCTATATTGATGCCTTTAGCCCTGATCCCTCTTATGAGTTAAGACGTGCTAAACTTCCTGATTATAGGGATTGTCAAGCTTTAGCGGTAGAGCTTGAAAAAGATAAAGCAGCATCTGGGAAGTCTGAAATCCCAGGTTGTCTGAAATCCCAAGTTTTGATAAGGCTTCAACGAAATTGAAAGAACCTAGAGGGAAAGAGGTTAAAGAATCTGATGACAACCTATTCAGAAATTACTGCAAAAAATTTGAAAGCATGGAGCATAACCAAGCGAAATTAATCTCTAACCATGTTAAGGAGATAACTACTCTGCAGAATAGGTTGGTTCAAATGGAAAGAGCTCAAACGCAAAATTTCCAGCCTAGAAATAATAATAATAATCAAAATAATAATTGGCAGAAGAAAGGTCAATCTAGTGAGCAGAGACCACCTAATCCGCTTGAATCTACTAACTTGATCGATGATGCTCCTCCTTATTGTCAGGCTTGTGATGCTCTTCATGAGGAGGCTACTTGCCCCACGGTTATAAGAATTTTGGATAATGGAATGACTGGGGCAAGTAATCAAATAAATGTAGTGGGTAAAGAATTTTCTTTGACTATGGAACACTGGATGGAAGTTAAGGAAAACAGTCAAGATGTTATGCCTTCCACATCAGCTTTTAATATAAATAATTTTGAGCATGAAAATGATATGATGGTTGAATTATTTGGTGAAAAGCCTTCTCCAAAGTGAGTCATGGAAATTGCTAAAGATAAGGGTTTAACTTATCAAAGAAGGGAAAAAGATCAAAGTGGGAATCAAATTCCCCCTCGAATTTTTAACCCAGGTTCAAACTCTGGATTAGATATCGATTTGGGAAGATGGTTTAATAATGCAAATTTTGGGTTCCTGTCACCAAGATTGCAAAGATTCTTTCCCAAAGGGCTAAGTTACTAAAAGCTATTGAAGCTCCTCAAGTGAATGTTTCTCAACAGAAGGCACCTGAAGCTGATTATCAGGATGCTCCTATATATTTGCAAAGTTTGGATTCAGATAACAAGGATCATCAACCATTCTTTATTACTTTGATGGTTAATGGATATAAATTGAATAATTGTATGCTGGATTCTGGTGCATCAGCTTGTGTCATGACCAAGAGGGTCATGGAACAGCTTAATTTAAGAGTTTCTAGGCCTTACTACAATATATGTGCCATGGATTCTAAGAAGATTGAAGTTCATGGGTTAATCAAGGATTTGCAGGTTCATTTATCAATTTACCCTAACATTAAGATTGTTATGGTCATTGTTGTTGTTGATGTGTCTGATGCTTGGGGTATGCTTTTATCTAGAAAATGGGCCTCTAATCTAGGAGGGAGTATTCAAATGAATTGGTCATATGCTACGATTCCTTCTCCTAGAGGTGATGGGTTTGTAAGACTTAATAGAGAGCCCGAGAGAAGATTCCATGTTGAAGATCCTAAGAGACCTCATAATGAGATAATTAAAGAACAATCTGACACTGGGAATTATGCTATTCTGTTTAATTCCATAATTCTTCCCGATAAATGGGTTGATAAAAAGATTGGGGATCTCAAGAATAAAGTTTGGTACATGTATTTTGATGGTGCATCGTCTAGGCATGGTAAAGGTGCAAGAATTATATTAAAATCTCCCCTTGTTCATATTGTCAAGTTTGCCTATCGATTGGAATTTGAAGCAATCAACAACGTTGATGAATATGAAGCTTTGTTGTTGGGTCTTGAGTTGGCCATGGCTTTGAAAGTTAGGTTGCTTAGCATCAAGGGGGATTCTGACTTGGTTATCATGCAAATTAAAAATAAATTTACATGTAAAATAAAAGGTTAAGGAATTATTGAAATGTTGTATGGGGTACTATGGAATACTTTGATACCCTTGACCTTGAGGCTATCCCGAGAGAACAGAATAGTTCAGCAGATGAGCTTGTCGTAGTTGCTTCTACTTTGCAGTTATCTGATGGGTTGATTAAGGATAAGATAAAAATGGAAGTTATATTTAGGCCTTCTGTTCCAGATAACTCAGAGCATTGGCAAGTTTTTGATGACGAGAAACAAGTGATTCGTTTTCTTGATAATTTGGATGAGTTTGAAAATTTTCGGATAGATTCTAAGGAGGATGGATCTAATGATCATGAAGATATTATAAATCCTACTCCTAGGAATGTGGTTTCTTTAGAATAGCACTTTGATCGGCATGATGCCACAAAGATGAAAGAGGAAAATAAAATGGATCTAGGCGAATTCATCGAGGTAAACATTGGTACCTCTAGTGATCCAAAGATTATCAAAATTGGTAAGGGTACTAATGATGAAGAAAGGAAAAAGTTAACCAATTTACTTCGTGAATATCGAGATGTTTTAGCATTTTCTTATGATGAATTAAAAGGTTATAGGGAAGATGTCATGGAGCACATTATCCCCTTGAAAGATGAAAATGCTAAACCCTTTCGTCAAAAGCTTAGGCAAATAAATCCTAAGTTAGCCCCTTTGGTTCAAAAGTAGCTTTCAAAGATGCTTACAGCAAGAATTATTGCTCAAACAACGCATTCAACACGGTGTTCCAACCTGGTGATTGTTAGGAAAAAGAATGGTACAATAAGACTTTGTGTCGATTTTCGAAACCTTAGTCTAGCATGTAAGAAAGATAATTACCCTTCGTGAAACATGGAGACTATGTTGCAAAGAGTAACTGGTTCTGGAATGATGTCATTGCTAGATGGTCTTTCTGGATATAATCAAGTATGGGTTAAGAAATAGGATCGTCACAAAACTACAGTCACCACACCATGGGGTACTTTTGAATATATTAGAATGTCGTTTGGATTAACCAATGTTGGGGCTACATTTCAAAGGACTATGGATTATGCCTTCAAGGGTTTAATTGAGAAGTTTATCGAAATTTATCAAGATGAGCTTACTGTGTTTTCTAAGGATGGTATTAGTCATATAAGTCATCTTAGGCAGGTTTTTGATAAATGTAGAGAGTATGGGATTTCCTTAAATCCGGCTAAGTGTGTTTTTGGAGTAACTGAAGGGAAATTACTTGGTCACGTCATTTCTAAAGATGGAATCAAGATTGATCCAGAAAAGGTTGAGGCAATCCAAAAGATTCCTCTTCCCCATAATCTTAAATCCCTTCAGTCTTTTCTTGGAAAAACGAATTTTCTTAGAAGATTTATTCCAAATTACGCAGAAGTAACTAAGCCTATTCAAAGTCTTCTACAAAAAGATGTAAAATTTTTATGGAAAGAAAATGGCAAAAAGGCTTTTCAGGAAATCAAAGGTGCTATTGCAAAAGCCCCTGTTTTAGTTAGTCCTGATCACTCTAAGGATTTCATGATTTTCTCTTTCGCGATTTTCTCTTTCGCTTCTGAAGATACCATTATTGGTGTCTTTTGGTAGAAAAATAAGGATGGTCATGAGCAACCTATTGCTTTCATGAGTAGAGCGCTTCAGAACTCTGAATTGAATTACAATACCATGGAAAAGCAAGCCTATGCCTTAGTCAAATCTCTTAAGCATTTCAAGACTTATGTGGGCTATTCCAAATCATTGCTTTTGTCCCACATTCTGCGGTTAAAGATATATTAAATCAAACTGATTGCTTAGGGACCCGTGCTAGGTGGGTTACTAAAATACAAGAATATGATTTACAGATTAGACCCACCAAGTTAGTCAAAGGCCAAGGCTTGGCTGAAAAGATGACCGAAGGTAATGAGAAAGCTCTTGGTTTGATTTATCTTAACGATTCATCTTCACCTGAGCTGCAAATATTCGGAGAGCATGAGTGGTACAAGGACATTATTTTTTACTTGTTAAATCTTACATGTCCTAACCTAAGTCACCTGACACGGGGATTCGAGACACGTAGGATTCGAGATTCGTGGTGTCGAATTTGGACACGTTGACCCCCTGGAAGAGGACACGTAGGATTTGTTATATATTATTTTATTAAATATATATATATATATTAAAAATTAGATATTTCTTACACAAATTTTAATTAATGATACAAATTTATTGATTTCAAACATAGATCTTCATCGATAGCTATTAGCATGCATAGTACATACAAAATTCAAATAAATGTCAGTGGTACTAGTCACATAAATGATAAATCTATTAAAAATTTAAATCATGATTCATAATTCATAACTGAAAGACAACTTACAACTACAAGATAGTAAGATAAACACACTGACAACTGTAGTTTTCTCATTAAGTCATCAAATCAAAATGTGTTACATAGGTAGTGCTCGTGCAATGCTAATGGCAAATAGAAATAGAAAATATAAAACAACTACAGGTATACAAGCCTCAAGGCATCAATCAGCATCAGAATCAACATCACTGTCCTCATCATCATGGTCCCCACTGCTCTCCTCTGCATCCTCCTCCTCCCCTGTATCCATAGTCGCCTCTGCATCTGCTGGTGTGGAGGTTGACCCCTCTAAGTCATCAAATCTAACAGGCTCTAGCACTGGATCATTGAGATCCATGTTGGCCAATGCCAACTCAACAGTGGTGTCCAGACCCATATCATCAGGAAAGACATCCCACATCTTTGTCTTTCCCCTCAACCACTCTTCCCTCTGCCTGTAAATAAGACGAAGGTTGGTGTGCACATACACCATTGTCTCTACCCTGGACTGCTCAAGCCTGCTCTTCTTCACATTATGCAAATTCCCATATGTGCTCCAATTCCTCTCGCAACAAGAGGATGAAGTCACCTGAGAGAGGAGCCTCATGGCTAACTGCTGAAGAGGAGGGCTTGTTGCCCCATGATTTGCCCACCAAGAATAGGGCTTCTTAGCCCCCCTATCTCTAATCACATCATAACCTCCAAATCGACCACTGCCAGTGGAAAACTCTGCAAAGGCATCCTCCACCTCAGCAACCAATGCACTATCCTGATAAATCCGCCTAAATGCCTCTTTCCTCCCCTATGAGATTTCACCATCCATGTGAGGAGAGAATTTGCGAGAAGGTCCACCATTCAGCCACTCATGGCTGTAGTATTTGGGGTTCAATGAGTGAGCCAAATAATGTAAAGGTGTACATTCTTGTCCCATCTGCTGACAAGAATATCATGTATGGTATCGCAGAAGGCCTCTGGTGATGTCTCATACTCGGGGCACTCACTCTGTAGAATAATGCTCCTCACAGACTCAATCATGGAATCCCATCCGTCATAAACCTCTCCTGGGATGGGTTTGTCTATATCTGCAACTCGAAGAAAAGAAATGATAGGGTCCATGATCCGAATAATTAGATCTACCCTCTCCCACCAAGCATCATCTAGCACTGTGTCCTTCACTCTTTTAGAGGCTTCCTGATCTGTCTTTCTCCAAAAAGACCAAAAATCATAAATAACCATGGACCCAAGAGCGGTCTTGACCTCCCTCAACCTCTTCAACATCATGAATGAAGATGCAAACCGTGTATCAGCAATCTTCAACAATGATAGATTGTTGTACTCCTTGTAGATAGTGAGGGCATTTATATGATTTTGCACAAAGTTACGGATATGTCTTGCATCCTCAAGAATGCTTCCAATCCAAAGCACATCAGAAGCAATGGATTTCAGTGCTAAGTTCAATGAATGGACAATGCAAGGTGTCCAAAACACTTGTGGATATTTAGCTTCCACAATCATGCCAGCAGCCTTGCAAACAGGTGCATTATCTGTAATGATTTGCACACAAGAATCAACACCTACATCTTCAACAACTTTAATAAATAACTCACCAATAAATTGTGCATCCTTGTATTCGCCAAGTGTATCCACTGCTTTCATGAAAACTGGCCCACTCAAGGAAGACACCATGAAGTTGATGATTGGGTGTCGTGTTGGATCTGTCCATCCATCAGAAACAATGTTAACCCCAGATGTTGGCCATGATGCTAATAGGCTCAAGCATTTTTTGCACCTCTTTTTTTGCCTTCGTCAACAATGTGGTTCTCAGCTTCTCTGACCCAGGAGGCACATACCCTGCTGGAGCCCCTTGAGTTAGAGCTCGGCACATCTCAATAAATAAAGGTGAACGTGCAACATTAAATGATATGAAGTTTTGATAGAAGAAGAAGGCAATGGTGAGATCAAGCTCTTCCCGTCTCTCTTTTTGGAAAATCTTGTCCATTGGACCAAGTGCTCTTCTTTTTGATGCTTGTCCCCCAGTAGAAGTAGAACTCTCAAATGGAAATTTGGTGGTGGCTTTCCTCAAAAATGTAAGGGGGTCTTCATTCTTGGGTTTTTTTTATTTTGAAGCCACATGTTCCATACCAACATTGGCCTCCTTTTCCAATTCTTTTCTCTTTTGTGAAGAAATAGCTCTACAAGCTCCAATCCCACAACCAAGTAAAGCCAACAAATGTGATTTCACACGGTAATATGTGCTTTTGAAAGAAATGTTACAAAAGTTGCATTTCCATTGCACATTGCCTCCTCCCTTTCCCTTGTTGTTTGGCCCATCCTCTCTTGTGACATATTTCCACAATAGATATTTATCATTGTCTTTAGGTCCTCTTCACTCAACATTACTTGCAGCAGACTCTGATGATATTGGGGGAGGAGGGGCATCTCTACCCATGACATTCTTGCCCTTCCTTTGCCCCCTAACTGCTGCCTTTGATTGAGCCATGAATACTGTTACCTGTAAAAGAAATGAACAAAGCATGCACAAATTTGTAAATAAAAAATCATATACAAACTGCTGTAAGAAATGCAAAAAAATGGAGGTGAAATGCCAGTCACATTTAACACACAAACTCACAAAACCCCCTGTATTGGTCACCTTGCAATCATAAGCAATTGCTGTGAATAGAGATGGAACTATTTAGAACAAAATTACTCTCTTGCAGGGGTTATTTTAAACACGGGGAAATAATGGAAACAATTTACAAAAGATTCATACCACCACAGCAGCAGTTCTACTCACTCAGGACAGCAACAGCTGCCAGAAAAAGCATGGAAGAAAGACATACATGACAGGACTAGATATGGTTGACCATATCAAGAAAGCACAGTTGGATAATATTTGATAACTCAAACCACATATTCAGACCACCACAGCAGCAGTTATACTTGCTCGGGACAACCACAGCTCCACAAAAAGCACGAAAAAAAGACATACATGATGGGAGTAGATGTGATAAATTTTAATCAAGAAAACACAGTTGGACAGACATAGCTATAAAGCTATACACAAGTCCGGTAACTATGGTTAACATCCATGACCTTAATATACACAAGCAGGATAGTATTATTAAATTGTTTTTTTAAACGAAATCCACCAAAAATGAGTGCCAAAATATAGAGTGTAACAATACACATAATTAAATAGATTCCATATATAAACAAAAGAATAGGAAAAACAACATATATCTAGCGCACAAGGTGTAAACTTAACCGTCCTTACTTGAATCCATATCAAGTTGGACCACAACCTATATGAGAGAAACCAGATAGTGCTAAATACAGAACAAAGTGAAACAGTGAGATCAGAAATGCACTTACCTGGTGGTCGATTCTCCTTGCTGAATGCTCTACTCCCTGCTGCAAACCCTTCTCCACTTGCCAACAGCTCACAAAACAATTGCCAAATGAAAATATGCATGGTTGTAATGAGCAAACACGCCCTTTTCATACCCACGCATGTCGCTTTTTGAGCTTAGTGAGTCCTGGAAACAGGACACGATTCCCAAAATCGTGACACGCAGATGAAAATCGTGACACGACCTCTAATTCGACGAGTCAGGAAAGGACACGACGTGTCATTGGATTTGGACACGAATCTAGACGGAATCGCGTCGGATTCGCTGGATTCGGGATTCGAGGGGCCTAGGGCGAATCCGGTTATCTAGGTCCTAACCATTTAGTCGCTCATAAGAGAATGGCTCTTAGAATAAAAGCCACTAAGTATTGCCTCATGAAGGATGGTCTTGGATGGAGAAATCCTGAGGACATAGTACTTAGGTGTGTTAATGAAATTGAGTCCAAGAAGTTAATTTTTGAGTTTCATTCAGGATTTTGTGGTGGTCATTATGCTGTTAGAACTACTGCCCACAAAATTCTGAGAGCTCGTTATTATTGGCCTTCGATTTTTTCTGATGTGCATAAGTTTGTTAGACGCTGTCAAGCCTGCCCATTGTTCACTGGGAAACATAAGCTTGTTGCCCTGCCCTTACAACCTGTGGTTATGGAGGCACCTTTTCAGCATTGGGGTTTGGACTTCATTGGGAAGTTTCATGAAAATTCTAGCAATGGCTACTCATGGATTTTGACTGCTATTAATTATTTCACTAAATGGGTCGAAGCCATCCCTGCTAAGAATGCCACTGAAAAGGTCATTATGGATTCATTGAAAATAATATCATTACTAGATTTGGTGTCCCTGCTAAGATCACTAATGATAATGACAAGGCTTTTAGTTCTTCAGAATTTTAATCTTTTTGTTTCAAGTATGGCATTGTCTTATCTCATTTATCAAATTATTTTTGAGTTAATTAAAATGCATTTAATTGAAAAATTCGAATTTCTTGAAGAATTTAATATTTTGACAGATGAGATTAAAAGAAATTTTAATTCTCATCGACGGTCGAGATTGCTTTGACAATGATCACTCGAACTAGCCTTTGGAAGATTTATCTTTAAATAGGAGGTCATTTCTCAGTTGATGCATCTAATCTTTGAGTCGTGTGCTAAGTGAAAAACTCTCTTGTAATAAGGAAAGACTTTGGCGTTAATTTTTGCTGGTGTTACTCTTCATGGAAACACTGTATGATGTGTCATTTACATGCATAGATTTCTTTTTAGCCATTGGTGATAGCTTTCTGAAGAGTGATTTGAGTACAGGTATCTTGCTCAGTCGTTGGGTTTAAGTGATAATCTAAATTTTGAATGTAATAGCAGATATCTCTATTTATCTAAAATTTTATTATCATTTTCTCGCTCTATTGTAATGGTTGAATTGAGTTTTACAAGAAAGTCTTGATTTGTAGATCATCAGGCATTTGGGGAAGTTTTCAGTTGGACCAACCAATTCCCGATTCGTATTTTCTGAAGAGCCCAGCTTGATTTGATCCCGGGCTTATCATAAGATTTTTTATTGGTGATGCATGAAGGGTTTTGGGCTAAGCACCTCCTTTGAAATCTAAAAAAATAATTTTTTATGTGCTAAACTGATAAATCTGGCTGTTAAGAGCCTTAGAGTATCAGAGTTGGCAACGAAGTTGGACTCACACTCGCCAGAACTGGTAGATCTGCTATTTTTGTGCATAGATCTATAAAAATTTTGGTTTTTCTGACTTGAGTTTCTGGGGTTTTATTTAATTTTTGTATATCTAAGTTCTAGGTGTTTTTATTTTCAAGTACAGGCTACAAATCTGAAGATGAAGTTTGATTTGAAGCTAAATCTAGGCCCTGGAGGATAAGATCTGGCCTCAAAACCATTTTTTGCAGGGGCTTGATTTTTGTAGTCTAGGGGTTTTAAATTTTTTTCTTTAATCTGGAAATAATTTTTTAAGGGTTTCATTAATAAATCTGAAGCAGAAGAATTTGACATTTTATTCAGGATTGTTGAGGTTTTCTAGCTACCATTTGTCCGAATTTTTGATCTGCTGCCTGGGTTTTTTGGGTTTGTTGCAAAATTCAAAATTTTCTTCTAACCCTCTCAGCCATCAAGCCCTTGTTTGCGTTCTCTCTTGGCTGCGTCCTCAAATCCTCTCCTCTATTCGTTGCCATGCTTCTGCTGCTCCACAAACAGTCCATCTCCCTCTCTCATCGCTCTTCTGCTGCATTATTCCTCAAACAAAACCCTACCCTTGTTGTTGCATTTCCGTTAATCTGTCGACATCCTTCATTCCCTCAACCCATTCCACAGCGCCATCAACTTGCATCTTTCTAACTGCAAAAAAAAAATAATATACAAATAAATGCACTACCCCAAGAATTGCATAAACCCTCGTTGTCCATCAACCTTCCTAAACTTGGACACAGTGTCCCATCCACATTCATCACTTAATCCGTTGCACACATTCCTATCAGCTGCCATAGCTCCGTTGTCCCAACCTCCGTCGACCTGTTCTTCCTCCTCGCCGTCGAAACCCCTGCCACCTGCGTCCATTGTTGCCTGCACTCCATCACTCTGTCGTCGTCCCTCTGCCGTCGAAACTCTTTCACGCTCCCGTAACACCTACAAGCAAACTTTACGATTTCAATTTTATTTCCTTTTTGTCTTTATGCATTCGTTGAGTAAGATAGGATAGGGTTAGGTTGATGTATTTTAGTTCTAATTCATTTCGATTTTTTTTATTTTAAATATAAAAACATAAACAACAACAACAAAATTTGAAATTCGATTTTTTTTAACTGATGGTTTTTTTTATTTTTCTTTTTATTTTGATTTTACTTTTGTTGTATTTTTTTTTACATTCTTTCGATTTTCATGACTTTGAAATTTTAATTTTTTTTATTAAAATCCAAAAATTCTTAAAAAATTCTAAAAAAAAAATGTAAAAATTTTAAAAAGTTCTAAACATTTAAAAAACCTAAAAAAATCATTTTGTGTGACTAGAAAATAAATCGAAATTAATTTTCACATTTAAAGATTTTAATTTTTTTATGTGGCCTCTAGCCCATTAAAAAATTTAAAAAACATTATTAAATCAGTTTGATTTGTTTTGGTCATATTCAAAAGAAAGATCTTGATTAATCATTTACCACATTAAGTCTTGTTTCATAAAACTTAGCCATCAAAAAATTTTCTTAAGGACTAATTAAATTGTCAATTTAAAATTCCTTCTTGGTGTAATCGCGGGCTAAGGGTAAAATCTAAAGAGAACTTTTGTGGTATTAACATTTTTTATTTCTCTATAGTTAAACATGCTTAAAAAATTTTATCTAAAGATTAACTATAGGAAAGTGGTACATTTTCCTAGATTTGGGTCACTAAGCATAAATCACTTAATTCTAGGATTGGAATTGATTAGCATTTAAATTTCATGGTTGTTTAAAGTAGTTGTATCTTGAGAAATTTAACTGCTAGAATATCTTGCATCTATTGAAATTGATCGTCATTGCTTGAATTATTTGATGTGTGTTACATGTTAGATATATTGCGAATATTTTCAAGTAATTGTTAAAGTGCTTTGTCGTGGAATTATAATAGATTGCATATCTTTGTTTCCTAAGTTGAGTACTTTTGAGGATCTGTTGACATTGATATTAATTGCAAAGAAGTTTTTGTTCTCTTTGAGCTATAATTGTATCAGAAAGATTTGAAATAAGCTTGTGGTTTAATTGTAATATTTTCAGGGGTTTATTTTAAGTCTTCATTCAATAAAGCGAACATTTAATTTTGGTGATTGAGGGCTTCTGCGACACAAGTGTTTTCTAATCCTCGAGTCTAACTTCATCCCATCATCTGGTGCATTTGCATATAAGTTAACTTTGCATAAATTAAAATTTACTTCCAAGCATAAGCTTGGTCGATAGAGAGATAGGTATCCATCCATCTTTGCTTGAGAAGCCTGTTTTTAATAGTACTTAAAACGATGACCTTGCAGTAGTCAGAGCCACAGCTCTCTGCAGTGCACCGGATATGTTAGATTTTCAGGAGAGGTATTGTTAATCACACCTTAATGTGCTTCGCATTATCTTCTCTCTGCCAATTACTACGAAATCAAGCTCAACACAGAAAGGATTGAAGGATTCACATTTAAATAGCCATTTAACTAAAATTAACCAAGATTCTTGCATCTCACATCAGTTTTAGGATTTGCATGTCATACAAAGATAGTCATTCATCTAAGCAGCAGTTGCTAATCAATTACTTGGTCTTAATTTCTCTAGCAAGATTATTGACTCCATAAGGCACTGATAGCAATCATTTAAAATCTAATCAAATCCTATAAGTCTTGCTAAATCTTAATCAAGTACTTGATCACTTCACTGTGTCTCCTGAACTGGTTGGTTCCCAACTAGTTCTTCTTCATTCCATTTTTCCATAGGGTCTACCCCCCTTAGCCTGCTGTAGGGAGACAGCTTAAATGGAGAAATTGGGGATCAGGATGACAGCCCCCAATCTGAGTCGTTGTCGTGGTGCCTAGACATTCTGTGCGACAACATAGTCCATATCTGTATTTGCAATAGTGATCTGCCAACTGTATACAGGTACACTACAACTAGTATCAAAGTAGAGATTTCTATCCTAGAGCAAGGCACCATAATAGACAATGGAAAATACACGGGAGGCAAAGATGGTAACAATATTGAAAGGGAGAACACTAACAATAATGTACTTGTAGTTGAGGGTATGTTGAACTCTGAAGTCAACACAGTTAGAGATGACAACAAAATGGGGCGGGAAGAACTATCGAACCAAATGAACAAGAACATCAGAGGTGATTAAGAACCACTGAACCAGGTGAAAGGAATGCTTAGTCAAACACTGGTTGAAGGTTAATACTCTTTGCATCTCTATTGCTATCTCACAAGAACTGCTAGATTTTGAGGCAACATTTTTGGCATTGTTGTCGGGGAATTCTCCTATATAGGAAGTGGTGTGCCTTAATTGGTGGGCACTTACAAATGGACTTATCATATGCCACCATCCCTACTATAGATGGAGCGCCATTTATCCTTTATAGGAAGCCACACATGCCTGAACATGTGGAAGATATGGAGCCTTTTTCACTTCCCAAGACCATTGGAAAACCCAAAGTTGGCATTCCTTCCATGACCTGCATATCAAACAAAGACACTTTGAGCCAAAAATGGATGAAAGGCCAAAAGAGGTTGAAGCTTCAAGGAAATGTCTGCCAAGTTAAGAACACATTTCAAAGCAGAAAGAAGCAATGGGTTCAAAGACAAGGAAAAGACTTTCAAGTGGGTGATCTAGTCCTTGTCGATGGTAATCCCTTTCCTATTAAGGTCCATGGCAAAGTAGGGGTTGGCACTTTTATATTGCTAAGCTAGATGGTGAACTCTTGCCTCCTTCAGTAGGAGGAAACTACCTCACTTTATTCAATGGAACTTGATATATGTTAGATAGGTCATTGCATTGCATTTGTGTGTTGCATCTTATGTGAGAATCCTAATTAATTATTTTATCATGTTGTTGTGTTGCATCCTACATTAGATTGCATTTGGTTAAATTTTTCTTTTCTGTATTGATTTCACCATATATTGAAAAACAAGGGTGACAATCAGCACCCCATGCGCATGCTTCCAAACAAGTTGATTTTAGTGTGCATGTAACAAGTCTGTGAGCCCAAGGATTGCTAGGGTTCTCATGAACTCCCCGTTTGAGCATATGGATCATGTACTCTATGGTGAGCACATGTCCCTGAGTTGGAGCCAGTTGTTACCCACCAAAATGGGTAACCCCATAGGACAATTTTTTTTTCTCCTATTTCGAACAACAGCGAGTAGCCCTACACATTTTCATATCGATGATGATATGCCAGTGCCTCCGCCATCTACACCAGCCATACACCTCTCACCATCCAACATTCCTCTAGGATGAAGATGGGTTAGCACTCAACAAGTACTTTGTTCATTTTGTAATCAAGTGATTTTACTTATTGTTTTGGGTATTTATTATGGATAAAGGGGTGATCTAGATGGTTGACCAATCTTGACTATAAACTTGTTCTCTCAACTTACCAAGAGGGTTAATCTTCAGCCCTAGTCCAGTGGGACATTGTTAAAATTGGCAACTAGGCCAAACTCCACATGGGACATCTCATTTATGATAGTTGATATTTTTCTTGGATTCCTCTCTCCGAGAGGTGTAGGATTGATATAAAGATCATTCAATTCTGACATGTACAAATGAAGATATGAATTTATTTATGTTATGAACAAATTGTCAAGGTCGGTCAGCAAACTCATGTAGGCTCAAAAGCCCAACAATCACATCTATTCATCCTCAACGTTTGCTTATAAATCAATGAATCATGATGCCTCATCCTCATTTGGACATCACTCATCTACACACATTCATCCTTCTCACTCTCTCATTGGTTGGGTAAGGATTTATGGGCTTCTCTCTCTCCACATGTGCAAAGGAAAGGTTGTTTTCTTGTTGTCCCTGCGTTGACCAAATTTGACCGAAAACTTTAGGAGGTTGTTTTGAGTCTTGACTGCGTTGACCAAGCGTTGACCATCTTTGACTGCGGTTTTGTGTGAGGAATTTTTGTTTGGGCAGGCCACAATTTTGGGCACGAAATTCAAGGCTTGCTTGACCTTTGTTTGACTAGTGTTGGTTGTGGTTAAGGCTGACCGCAAGTTGACTGTTTGACCAGACTTTGACTGGGCTGAATTTGACTGTTTTGAGGGTTGTTTCATCTTGCTATTTGGAGGCCAAAGTTGACTGAAGTTGACCGAATCTTTGAGGGTCAAATCTGCCCTGTTGACCAGCGTTGACTTTTCTGGTTAGGGCTCTTTTGCTGCTGTTATAAATTATCAGAATTTGTAAATTGTACTATCTCTCTCTGCTGAACTATTGAAGACTAAAAGAAGATTTGATCAAGCGCTTCCCCACATTGGGGTTTATCCCTAACTGGTGCCACATCTTGTGTCCTCTTGTCTTGGCTTGTCTTCTACTGTTTATGTTTATGTTCTATCAGCATTTTACTTACATGTTTATGTGATTGCTAAACTAAAGAAATTGAAGTAAAATTGCTCTAAAGCATAGAACATACCATTGTTGCCTAAAGTTAACATGGTATCAGAGGTGAGGTGAAGACAAAGCCCAAGCAAGAGTGAAAGAGCAATCACCAAAGGCAGTTGGACAAGGACAAAGGACTCAATGGGTTCCTCATCCTACTTCTCCGCTGAAGACAAGCTCCATGATAAATATGACTATCATGGATGGAAGATGTCTCTTGATTTGACCTTGGAAGAGAAGGAAGTGATGGATTATGTGCAAGGTAAAATCCCTGAGCCTCCTTCAAATGCACCGACTGCTGCGAAGACCAAGTACAATAAGGTTGAAGTCAAAGTGAAGAAGATTATCAGGGATTCCATTGACAAGCATCTGGTGGCCTGTATCTCTAAATTAAAGACCTCCAAGGAGATATGCGACAGGTTGGTCGGCATGTTCAAGGTTAGTAATGCTAATCAAATTCTCTTTCTCAAGAATAAGTTGAAGGAACATAAGAAGGGCAAGGACGAGGACACTCAATCCTATTTCTTGAGGATTACTGAGATCAAGAATGATCTACTCTTGATTGGAGAAGTCATTCCTCACAAGGAACTTACTCTCATCACCCTTGGAGGAGATAGAATTCCAAGGTTTGAAGAATTGATGTCGAGATGCATTCAAGAAGAAACAAGAATGGTGGAGCAAGAACTGCATTCTCCACCCATTCCAAGAGGAAGAACAATGCAAGTTCAAAGAAGCAAAGTCAAGGAAGACCGGAATTCAAAAATGGAAGGAAGGGAAGATACTTTGTTTACAATAGGTTTGGCCACTATGCCAGGGAGTGTCCTAATAGAAAGGATACATCTCGAGATGATGACTATCATAACAACTCCAGGGGCAGCTCCAACAACAACGATCAAAGGAATGGCAGGTCCAATGGCAAAGGAAAAAGGAATGCGGTACATCAAGGAAATGGTCGACCCTCCAAGAAATCAAGGAACTCCAGGTATGATGAATCCAATGTTGTTAACAATAAGCAAAAAGAGTACTATCTTATATCGGCCCTCTCCACTGCCTCTCCTCCAGACACTTTGGGAAATTGGTTGATTGATAGTGGTGCCTCAAGGCACTTCAGCGGATACAAGGAAGCCCTCTCTAATCTAATAGAAAAGGAGACAAACTTGGAGATCACCCTTGGAGTCGATGCCACCTATCCCATGAAGGGAGTAGGGAATGTTACCCTTCAATTGAATCAAAGTAACACTATTCATTTGCAAGAAGAAATATATGTGCCTAATCTCAAGAAGAACTTGGTGTCCATTTCAGTAATGGAAGATAAAGGATTCAAGGTGGCTTTTATTGATGGAAAAGTACGTGTTTGGAAAAGAAATTTCAAGGATGCTTTTACTCTTGGGTTCAGGGTTGACAATTTGTATCAAGTTGGAGGAAGTCCATTGGGAGCCATGTCTTGCGACACATCTCTACAATCTGAACTATGGCACCGGAGGTTCGCCCATCTTCATTATAAGGCCCTACCCGATGTGAGATAGATGGTGACAGGTATGCCCGAGTTCAAAGTAGAGCATGAAGGTGGATGTCCAGGATGTGCTGAAGGAAAACTTACAAGGGGACCATTCCCCTCAAGTAATAGCAAGACCACAAACATATTGCAATTGATCCACTCCGACATATCTGGTATGATGCCCGTAAACTCCTTGGGAGGATACTTATATTATCTCACCTTTGTGGATGATTATTCTCACAAGACCTGGATCTACTTCTTGAAGAAGAAGGATGAAGTGTTCACCTGGTTCTGACATTTCAAAGCCTTGATCGAAAACCAATTCGAGAAGAAAATCAAGAGATTGAGAATTGATAATGGGACTGAGTATGAATCTAATGAATTCCAAGATTATTACAGAGAAGTTGGCATCAAGAGGGAGACTACAGTGCCATACACTCCCGAGCAGAATGGTGTGAATGAAAAAAAGAATCGCTCTATTGTAGAAGTTATTTGTGCCATGCTTCATGATCAAGGCCTTTTGAAGTTTCTATGGGCTGAAGCTGCAAATATCACAGTGTAAGTTCAAAACCGATGCCCTCATCAAGCATTGGACTCCAAGACTCCCGAAGAAATGTTCACTGGTAAGAAACCCAATCTCTCATTTTAGAATTTTTGGAAACCCCGTATATTTTCATGTGCCGAAAGAGAAAAGAAGCAAATTGTGTGCATCTGGGAAGAAAGGAATCTTTGTGGGCTATAGTAAAAATTCTAAGGGATATAGAATTTATGTGGCTGGTCAAAAGGAAGTTGAGATAAGTCATGATGTCACCTTCAATGAAGATATGGCCCTCAAGAAGATCAACAACCTTCCTATCCTAAGGAAGGACAAAGAAGCTGACACAGGAAATCAAGGTGAAAAAGAGGACGAAACGATGCCTGATGTTGATGAACCTATGGATCCTATTGATCCACTCCCTCATGAGCCTTCCTCCTCCAAGAGGAGACCCTCATGGCTTAGGGAGACTCTCGAAGATGCTGAGAGGCACATTGCACCAAGGGGGACTTTTCGTGAAAGCAAGAAGCCGAACAGGTATCAAGGATATTTGATCGCCATGAGCACTATCATTCAAAATGAGCCTTCATCATTCGACGAAGCCGTGAAGCAACAAATATGGAAGGATGCTATGAATGTAGAATACGAGTCAATTATGAAGAATGATGTTTGGGATGTGGTCCCTAAACCCCAAGACAAATTGGTTGTCACTTCTAAGTGGCTCTACAAAATCAAGCATGGAGCTGATAGAAGTGCAGAATGTTGAAATTTGGTACCGGAGGACAGGTGGTTCCCTAAGGCTTTGATCTTTGGCCTAGGGAAAAGTGTCCAAAAGAATTTAATTTTTTTCCTAAAGTGACTTTGTAATTTTTTTTTTATAAAGTTAAATCTAATTTAAAAGTGACTTTAAGTGATAAAGTTACTAAGTCTAATTTTAAAGTGACTTTTATAAAGTCAATGGAAAATTAGAAAGGAAAAGTGACTTTGGAAATAAATGACTAAGTGGGTCTTTATTAAAGTGGGGTGAATTAAAAAATAAAAAGTGAGATTTAAATGAGCATTTAATCTCAGCCTTAGATCTCAATCTATTTCAGCCATTGGATTTAGGGATCACCCAAAAGTCACTTGGGATTAGATTAAAGGAGGAAAAGGTCATTCATTCTTTCATGAGCAGATTGGGAGAAGGAGAGCAAGAGAGCAAGAGAGATTTATGAGCAGGGAGGAGAAGGAGACAGCAGCTTGGCACACATTCCAAGGCAGCAGTTGAGCAGATTTGTACAGCTGGTTCAGCACACAGTGAAAGGCAGATTTTGGCACAATTTTCGAAGAGTAGTTTGCACAAAAATCGAGGAGCAGTTTGCTGGTTTTTCTGCACGCAAAACGAGGGTCGTACATCAGCATTTATTGTTGAAAGTAGGCACGAAAATCGAGGAGGCCGTACAGCATTTATTGTTGTCCTATTTGCTGCAATTTCCAGTTTGCTGTGAAGCATGGGAAAAGAGATAAGTTGTAAATTTGCTTGCTGATTTTTTGCTAAATATTTCTCACTGTAAAAAAACAATTTTCAAAAATAAAAAAGAGCTCTCAAACTGGTTTTCCCCAAAAGTTGTAGGGTGTTTTTCCAGGGTCAAGTTGACCAAAAATCTCAGTGTTTAAATGTGTTTTAATGACTGTTTATTACTGCTGATTTTTATTTCTGCAATTTCCAACATTCTATAAAATTTCCAGAATTTGTGTTTTTAGCAATATTTATTTTTTTCAGCTTGTTAAATGTATGGTTGTGGAAAAGGGCATTTAACTACATGGGAGAAATAAGGTGCAACTGAAAACCGGGGTGGAAAAACACAAATTTCTACATGGTATCAGAGTTGAGTGCTAAAGGGCAGTTTGGGACAGCAAAAGGAAAAATTTCAGCTGCTGATTTTTCACTCAGAAAATTCCAGCAAGCTGATTTTTTCATAAACAGCAGTTTTATCTTTACTGAAACAGTGCTATTTTTCAATTTTAGGACAGCAGGATGTCATTGGGATTGAGGGTGGAGGATAGGCTGGATGGGCATATAAATTACAGCGTTTGGAAGGAGAGAATGCAGAGAGTATCTTTAAGGCGGCAGAAGTCTGGGATATCATGGTGCATACCACACAGAACCTTGTTGTTGTGCCTACTGATGCTACTCAATTGGTTGCTTATAATAAAAAGAACAACAAGGGTAAGAGGCTAATTCTAGACGGAATCAAAGACCATTGCATTCTTCATGTGAGAGGAAAGAGCAATGCCCATGAGATGTGGACAGCATTGTCCAATCTCTACCAGAGTACCAATGAGAACCGGAAGATGGTCCTGAAGGAGAAGCTGAAGAACATTAAGATGGGTAATGATAGTGCAGCTGGATATCTCACAAAGATTACTAATGTGAAAGATGAGTTGGCAGCGATTGGAGAGGCCATTCCACCCACTGAGTTGGTGCGGATTGCAGTGAATGGCCTCCCCCGTTCATGGTTGAACTTTGTTGATGGGGTTTGTGCACGTGAGACCCTTCCCACATGGGAAAGGTTTTGGGATGATTGCATTCAGACAGAGATCAGGAAATGTCAGCTTGGGGCAGCCAAGCTAGTTGAGCAGGATGAGGATGTAGCACTGGTGGCAGGAGGCAAGAAAGGCAAAGGGAAGAAGCAGGCTTCCACAAGCAGTGGTGGGGGCAAAGGCAAAGGTAAAGGTAAACAGGGGAACACACAGAAGGACTGTTCCAAGGTGAAGTGTTGGAATTGTCAAAAGATGAGACACTATGCAGTTGTGTGTCCGGAGAAGAAGAAGAAGAAGGGGAAGAACCAGGACGTGGCAGCTTCAGCAGAGATTGAGGACTTTGCAGGTCGTTTTGACCGGGAGTTTGCGTTCACTACGTGTGAGTCCTCTAGTGCAGGATCACCTGCCACACAGGTTCAGAGGGAGCATGCTTCTCCCTCGATTAGCGGAGCATCTTCAGGTATCTGGTATGTGGACAGTGGGGCTTCACGTCACATGGCAGGAGTCCGTGAATACTTCTCAGAGCTTTCAGAGGGTGGCACTGATATAGAGGTAGTACTCGGTGATGACAGAGTTGTTAGAGCAGTCGGGGTGGGGACACTGACATTTCAGAGGGAGTCCAAACCTCCCTTCAAACTGTCAGATGTTCTTTATGTGCCACGGATGAGGAAGAACCTCATATCCGTCTGAGCTTTGGAAGACAGAGGATATGAGGTACTGTTCAAGGGAGGACAGATGTTGATGTATCCCAGGGGCACTCCAGCTGATTCAGCTAGAGTGATAGGTGTACGCCATGCAAAGGTGTACAAGTTTACATTCTAGCCCCTTTTGGCATTGAGCAGTAGTACCGACAGCAGAGCTAGCAATTCTGAGCTGTGTGAGATTTGGCACCGCAGGATGGGACATATGTATCATGGAGCCTTGAGGACATTGCGGGAGATCACTACAAGTGTGCCAGATTTCAGTACTGATCACTTTGATACTTGCAGAGGTTGTGCAATGGGCAAGTTTGCCAAATCCCCTTTTCCCAGCAGTGACAGCAGAGCGACTGGGATACTTGATTTCATTCATTCTGATGTGAGCGGTCGGATGTCTCATGTTTCCTTGAGTGGATATGAGTACTATGTTTTATTCATTGATAATCACTCCAGGAGGACCTGGATTTATTTCTTGAAGACCAAGAGTGAGGTCTTCAAGCGGTTTCAGGAGTTCAGAGCTCTTGTGGATACACAGACAGGTCGAAAGATCAAGTCCCTGAGGTTGGACAATGGAGGAGAGTACACCCTTGGAGAGTTTGTTGACTATTGCGCGGAGGCAGGCATTAGGAGGGAGTTCACTGTTCCTTACAACCCCCAATAGAACGGGGTTGCAGAGAGGAAGAACAGATCCATCATAGGGGCTGCCAAAGCCATGTTACATGATCAGGGGTTGCAATTGTTCTTGTGGGCAGAGGCCTGATACACAGTTGTTTACTTGCAGAACAGGAGTTCGGATCGTGCCTTGCGGCACATGACTCCGGAGGAGGCTTTCTCTGGGAAGAAGCCTGATATTGGTCATCTTCATATCTTTGGATGCATTACATACTCCTATATACCCAAGGAGAAGAGGACCAAACTAGAGCCCACCACAGAGAAGGGTATCTTTGTGGGCTACAGTGAGACCTCAAAGGCCTTTCGGATTTACATTCCTGCACAGAGGAGAGTTGTTGTCAGACGGGATGTGAAGTTGGAGGAGGACAGGGCCTTTAGGAGGTCACGGGAGTTAGAGTATCTGGATCAGCCAGACCCTCAGCAGCAGTTAAGTCAGTCGCAAGGATCCAGTGGGCAGGAATCAGGAGGATCAGGAGGTACATCTATGAGGACGTCAGGTCCGTCAGTGAGAAGTGGCTCACCAAGCCAGAGGGGTGGTGCTCCGGGCAGCATGCAGAGCAGTTCACAGAGCAATTCACTAGGGAGTCCACTGATGGACAGTTCACACGGTACCTCAGCTTCTACAGGTTCAGGTGCAGGCAGGAGGACAGCAGACAGACAGTCAGGAGTTCATGCTCCTGATGATGATAAGGAGGAGTTTCATTCTCCGGTGGGAGAAGTGCGCTCAAGGAAGAGGGAGCCCAAGTGGCTTCAGGACACCTTGAGAGATGCCACATCTGTTGCTGAGCCGAAGAGGCCGGCCAAAAAGAGTAGACCACCTGAGAGGTTTTGTAGCTATATGGCGATGGTTACCAGCATCCTTGACTCTGAGCCTTCTAGCTATGAGGAGGCAGCTAGCCAGCAGGTCTGGAGAGAGGCCATGCAGGAGGAGTATTCTTCTATCATGAAGAATGATGTTTGGGAGGTGGTGCCGAGGCCTGAGGGCAAATCCGTGGTTACTTCCAGATGGCTTTACAAGGTAAAGCATGCTGCAGATGGCAGCATTGAGAAATTCAAAGCAAGGTTTGTGGCTAGAGGGTTCTCCCAGGTAGAAGGAGTTGATTATGAGGAGACCTTCGCTCCCGTGGCTCGATATACTTCGATCCGCTCCATTATATCGATAGCAGCAGAGATGGGTTGGAAGATCCACCAGATGGATGTGAACACTGCATTTCTCAATGGCTTCATACAAGAGGAGG
Organism: Pinus tabuliformis; assembly: GCA_031772625.1. Taxonomy (NCBI): domain Eukaryota; kingdom Viridiplantae; phylum Streptophyta; class Pinopsida; order Pinales; family Pinaceae; genus Pinus; species Pinus tabuliformis. Next base: position 122,288,950 of record CM062808.1, on the reverse strand, counting down.
TGTACATTGAGCAGCCACAGAGCTTTGAGGTGCATGGGAAGGAGTCCCATGTGTGCAAACTGAAGAAGGCCCTTTATGGCCTGAAGCAAGCTCCCAGAGCTTGGTACTCCAGGATAGATACATATTTGCAGGGGATGGGTTTCACAAAGAGTGAGGCAGATCCAAACCTTTACTTTATTATGATTGGTGAGGAGCCTCTCATTCTGGTGTTGTATGTGGATGACTTGGTCATTACAGGTGCAGAGAGACTCATAGAGCACTGCAAGAGAGATCTTGCGACGGAGTTTGAGATGAAGGACATCGGCTTGATGCATTACTTTTTGGGCTTGGAGGTGTGGCAGGAGGAGGGGCATTTCTTCCTGGGGCAGGGGAAGTATATTGTGGACATCCTTAGCAGATTCCACATGGAGGATTTTAGACCCATGTCGACACCGATGATCACCAACTGGAAGAAGCTTCATGCTTCGGATTCCGAGTTGGTGGATCCCACATTGTACAGGCAGCTGATTGGTTCCTTGATGTATTTGGTCAACACTAGACCAAATATCTGTTTTGCAGTCAACACGATGAGTCAGTTTATGTGTGAGCCTAGGAAGGTTCACTGGGTGGCTGCAAAACACATTTTGCGATACTTGCAGGGGACAGTGGATTATGGTCTGGACTACAGGCAAGGAGATGGAGTGAGATTGGCAGGATACACTGATTCTGATTGGGCAGGGTGTGCTTCTGATAGGAAGAGCACTTCAGGGTGTTGTTTTGGGTTGGGCTCAGCAGTAGTGTCATGGTTCAGCCGGAAGCAGCAGTCAGTAGCACTGAGTTCAGCGGAAGCAGAGTATATGGCAGCCAGTCTAGCTAGTTGTGAGGCTATCTGGCTTCACAAGATGTTGTTTGGCTTATTTGGTCAGTCGTTGAGACATTCAGTGATTTACTGTGATAATCAGAGTTGCATTAAACTCACGGAGAATCCAGTATTTCATGACAGGTCAAAGCATATCGGGATCAGATATCATTTCATCAGAGACTATGTTCAGAAGGGAGTTGTGAAGCTTGAGTATATTTCCACTGATGAGCAGGTTGCAGATATTCTTACCAAAGCCTTACCACGGGGCAAGCATGTCTACTTCAGAGACAAGATGGGTGCGGTGAGGAACACCTTCCTCGGTAAGAGGGAGTGTTGAAATTTAGTACCGAAGGACAGGTGGTTCCCTAAGGCTTTGATCTTTGGCCTAGGGAAAAGTGTCCAAAAGAATTTAATTTTTTCCTAAAGTGACTTTGTAAATTTTTTTTATAAAGTTAAATCTAATTTAAAAGTGACTTTAAGTGATAAAGTTACTAAGTCTAATTTTAAAGTGACTTTTATAAAGTCAATGAAAAAATAGAAAGGAAAAGTGACTTTGGAAATAAATGACTAAGTAGCTCTTTATTAAAGTGGGATGAATTAAAAAATAAAAAGTGAGATTTAAATGAGCATTTAATCTCAGCCTTAGATCTCAATCTATTTCAACCATTGGATTTAGGGATCACCCAAAAGTCACTTGGGGTTAGATTAAAGGAGGAAAAGGAAGAAAAGGTCATTCATTCTTTCATGAGCAGATTGGGAGAAGAAGAGCAAGAGAGATTTCTGAGCAGGGAGGAGAAGGAGACAGCAGCTTGGCACACATTCCAAGGCAGCAGTTGAGCAGATTTGTACAGCTGGTTCAACACACAGTGAAAGGCAGATTTTGGCACGATTTTCGAGGAGTGGTTTGCACAAAAATCGATGAGCAGTTTCCTAGTTTTTCTGCACGCAAAACGAGTGTCGTACAGCAGCATTTATTGCTGAAAGTGGGCATGAAAATCGAGGCCGTACAGCATTTATTGTTGTCCTGTTTGTTGTAATTTCCAGTTTGCTGTGAGGCATGGGAAAAGAGATAAGTTGTAAATTTGCTTGCTGATTTTTTGTTGAATATTTCTCACTGTAAAAAGGCAATTTTCAGAAATAAAGAAGAGCTCTTGAACTGGTTTTCCCCAAGAGTTGTAAGGGGTTTTTCTAGGGTCAAGTTGACCAAAAATCTCAGTGTTTAAATGTGTTTTAATGACTGTTTATTACTGCTGATTTTTATTTCTGCAATTTCCAGCATTCTGTAAAATTTCCAAAATTTGTGTTTTCAGCAATATTTATTTTTTTCAGCTTGTTAAATGTATGGTTATGGGAAAGGGCATTTAACTACATGGGAGAAATAAGGTGAAACTGAAAACCGGGGTGGGAAAACATAAATTTCTATACAGAAAAATTCAAGGCTCGCTTTGTTGCTCGAGGTTTCTCTCAAAAGAAAGGTGTAGATTACGATGAGATATTTGCACCTGTTGCCCGATACACCACCATCCGCTTGATCATTGCCCTTGCTGCCTCGCAAGGGTGGAACCTACATCAAATGCATGTCAAGATCGCCTTCTTGCATGGTTCAATCAAAGAGGAAGTCTATGCGGGACAACCCGAGGGGTTTGAAGTTCATGATCGGGAATCTCATGTATGCAGGTTAAAAAAAGCTCTTTATGGCTTGAAGCAAGCACCTCAAGCTTGGTATGAGAGAATCGATAGTTATCTGATGACGCTGGGATTCACTAGAAGTGAAGTCGATCTGAACCTTTACTTTAAGGTTGAAAATGGTAAACTTCTCATTCTAGTATTTTATGTGGACGACCACTTTCTGACAGGTGCAGACCCTCTCATTCACAAATGTAAGAGGGAGTTGGCTTCTGAATTTGAGATGAAGGACCTAGGACCGATGCACTATTAACTAGGGTTGGAGGTCTGGAAAAAGCCAGGCGAAATTATCCTCTCTCAAGGAAAATATGTTGTGAAGATATTGGAAAGACTTGGGATGGTGGACTGCAAGCCTATGACTACTCCGATAGAACTTAACTTTAAGAAGTCATGTGGTAGTGTTGTTGGACCTGAATTGGGAAATGCTTCTGAGTATCGTCAACTCATAGCAGCTGATCCAGGTGGATATTGGTGGCCACCCGCTAATTCCACTTGGACCCCCACCATTGTTTCTTTCAATTTTTCAGTTTCCTTAATTGTAGCACAGTTTACTATTTTTAGCAGTTTTTTGGGTCCTAAACTTTCGAAGTTGTTTTGAGGCCCTAAAAGACATTTTTTTGGCAATATACCGCCAACGATTTTCTGCTTAAACTCGCCTTTTTTATCGTAGTCCTTAGAGAGATCTTTCCAACAGGTTATCATGCACGTCAAACGGAGATAATATGACCAAGTCGCGACCCCGAGAAGTTGGCTGTCCAACTCACCCCAACGGGGCCCATAAACTCTTGGTGTTACATCTTCTCGGGTTAGGGTTTTGGTTGTTTAGGGTTTGCTCTTATTGTTCAATAATAAAAAGACCCATGAGCCTCATTGTAACGCAGTTCAAAGGCATGTAGCCACCACATCTCTTCTCAGAGATAAGCTTCCATCGCCCGAGCTAGTCCTATTTCCATTCTGTTTGTAAGCATATTTCAATATTTAATATTAATGAAATGAAGTGTTATTTCTATTGCATCTCTGTATTTATGGTTATATCAGTGATTTTTTGTGTTCATGTTTAAATCTGGATCAATGCTATCACAGCGGTCCGCTCTTTCTCTTTTTTTCTTTGCATGTCCCCAACGAGGTCGGGATATAAGGAGTTAGGGCTTGAACTGATCCAACCTTTGCAAGACCAGCCTCGCAAATCCCGACAGCCTCCCATGGTGGATGAAAAGAAAGACGAGGGGGTAGAAGATCCTATCGAAATCTTGCTCGAGGAAGCCCTCGAGTGATAAAGGAACGCAATGATGGACAACTTTGCCCAGATCCTTCAGCGACTACCGAGGGGCGACGCATCTACTTCCGGCAACTACTTTAGAAGCGCCACACCCTTTAAGGTACAAGTTAACTTCGACATTCCCATATTTGAGGGTCAGATAGATGCAGACGCTGTAGATAAATGGTTAAATCTGCTAGAAGGATATTTTTTCGTTCATGATTTTTCCAGCCGGGAAAAGATCACCTTCGCACTTCTCAAAGCAACCCCCCACGTCAAGGACTGGTGGGGAACCTACTGTGAGCAGAAGGATGAAAGTACGAACTCACTGTTTTTAGTCGCACCCGCTTGGAACTCGTTCCAGGATGCCATCAACGAGCAGTACTACCCTGTCAGAAGCTATGAGGATAAATACATAAAGTGGACAATGCTACAACAGGGAAGGGACCAAGATGTGTCGGAGTTTACTAATGTTTTTCATACCCTTCACACGAAGTTGGGTATCAAGGATTCTAACAAGCATTTGGTTCTCGAGTACCTCGGCTGCCTGCACAAGTACATCTAGGAAGAGATGGAATTCCTGGACATCTCCTCGCTCAGCACGGCATATTGATATGCGATCAACATCGAGCAAAAGTTTAAATAGAAGAAGCGAGACTTTGGATCTGCGTATCTGAAGCAAAGGAAAGGTGCCCCCAAACCGCAGAACAAAGGACAAAGCCAAGGCGGGGCGGCCCAAGACAACCCGCTAAAGCCGCAAGCAAAGAACAACGCCACGAAGCTGAAGAAGCACACGAGAAAGTGGTGTGAGTTCCATAAGAGCTCCACTCACAACACAAGTGAGTGTCGGGCCAAGCAGTGACTGGTGGCCGAGCTAAAGGCTTCATAATCAAATGCATGTTACGACTCTAAGTCAGAACCCGACAAGGGGAACGACAAAGGGAAACATATTATCGATGCGGAACCCAACGCCATCGTTGCCACCATGAAGATCCAAAAGGAGGAACCCGAAGATCCAGAGGAGGAGGAGCGCCTCTTCCACTCCCAACTGTGGGTAAAGGGTTCCCCGCTACAGTTCATTGTCGACTGCGGGATCCAAAAGAACCTCATTTCGGCAGAGGCCATGAAGAGGCTGGGATTACCGATCATAGCACATCCACAAGCGTACACCATCGGGTGGCTTCACCAAGGATGGGATCTTCGCGTGAGCCAGCAGTGCCACCTTCCATACAACATCAAGCCCTTCACAGATAAGGTATTATGTGACGTTGCTCCCCTTGATGTTTGTGATGTATTATTAGGCCAACCATACTTATGGAAGCGACATGCTATGTATGAGTCAAGGCCTCGTGCTGTTATTGTTACTTTGGGAAATAAATTGTACAGGGTACCGGAGGCAGCGCCGCCATCTCTTTGGTTACTGCAAACAATGCAGTAAGCTCATTTCCAAAACCGAGAAACTTGTTTCCTTGATGATAAGCCCTCAAGGAAAGAAGAAAACGATGGCCGCGACCTCCAAACAGGGCCCCTCCGCACGGCAACAACAGATGGACAAGGTCGTGGAGTAGTACGAGGACATCTTCACCTCCCCCATAAGGGTTCCTCTGCACTGTCAAGTCAAGCACTCCATCGATCTGACCCCAGCTGCGCCGCTGCCCAATGGACCAATCTATCGATGCTCCATTCTTAAGAACGACGAAATCAAGAGGTAGATTCAGGAGCTGCTACAGAAAGGTCACATCTGTCCGAGTTCATCGCCCTGTGGGAGCCCATCGTGTTGGTACAGAAGAAGGATGGGACTTGGAGACTCTATATTGACTACCGGGCGTTGAACAAGATCATTGTCCGGAATAGGTACCCGATCCCACGGATTGATAACCTTCTGGACCAACTAAAGGGGGCAAAATATTTCAACAAGATCGACTTGAAGTTCGACTATCACCAGGTACCAATCAAACCCTCCGATGTGTGGAAGAGTGCCTTCAAAGCCAAGGAGGGCCTTTTCAAATGGTTAGTTATGCCTTTTGGGTTGACGAATGCTCCTGCAACCTTCATGAGGCTGATGGATGACATCTTGCGGCCATTCACCAACTCATTTGTAGCAGTATACTTGGATGACACCTGATCTTCAGCCAGAGATGGGAAGAGAACCTCCGCCACGTCCGACGGGTTCTCCAAACACTGCGGCAACACAAGCTATGTGCCAATTTGGAGAAATGCATTTTTGGCATGACCCAGGTTCAGTATCTGGGATACATTATTGATGAACGAGGGGTGCATGTGGATCTAGCCAAGATCCAAGTCATTTTGGATTGGCCAGCTCCAACCACTCTGACAGAGCTCCGTAGCTTTCTGGGTCTTGCCAATTTCTAATGCGAGTTCGTGTTGGGATTCTCTCATATCACTTGGCCCTTGTGTCAAGTCACCAAGGGAGGAGCGAAAGCAAAATTCTTTTGGTATGAATCTCAACAGAAGTCATTCGCAGAGTTGAAACATAGCATCTGCTCTGCACCAGTGCTCACTTTACCAGATTTGCAATAGCCATTTGAGACCGAGACAGATACCTCTAACAATGCTATTGGGGCAGTCCTTACTCAACAGGGGCAACCAGTGGCATATCATAATGAGAAACTTTTAGACACAGTCTGAAAGTATCCCACTTATGACAAAGAGATGTATTCCATTGTGCAAGCTTGCCGACAATGGAAGCATTACATTTTGGGGAAGGAAACGGTCATCCACACAGACCACCAACCCCTGCAGTTCATATAGACGCAAGGGAAGTTGCAAAATGATCGCCATCAAAAGTGGTCCACATACCTGCAGCAGTTCCATTTGAATATCAAGTATAAGAAGGGTAGCACCAATAATGTTGCAGACTGCCTTAGCCGACCACCGATCATGGCGTTAACCACCGTGCTCAACTCTTGTGGGCACGAGACTTCTGATTGGCCACTTCTCTACAAAAGCGACCCAGAGTTCGGCCACACATACCAGATGCTCTTGGAGGGTCAGCAAGTTCCAGATTTTCACCTCCAGGATGCCCTGCTATGCCACCTGGGACACCTTTGTGTTCCTTCAAGCAAGCGAGCCAAGATGATTTGGGAAGCGCACTACAGTCAAGCCACTGGGCATTTCAGGGTCGAGAAAACAGTGGCAGTATTGCAGAAGTATTTCTACTGGTTGAATCTTCGACAGGATGTCGGGAAGTACATCAGATCCTGCACTGCCTGCGCCATTGCCAAACCAACCATCAAGAAGCAAGGCCTCTATACTCCGCTACCTACCCCTAGTCGACCTTGGGAATCCATCTCCATGGATTACATGTCGAGCCTTCCTTCTACTAAGCATGGCAACGACTGTGTTTTTGTGGTCGTCGACAGATTCTCAAAGATGGCCATTATGGCGGCCTACAAGAAGAATATCACAGCAGAAGCCACTGCTAAACTCTTCTTTGAACGAGTGTGGGTACACTTTGGGATCCCACAGTCTATCATCTCAGATCGGGACAGCAGGTTCCTCAATACATTTTGATCCAGTCTTTGGTCGATGTTGGACACCAAGCTCACTAAGTCCACAGCTTTCCATCCCCAAACTGATGGCCAGACAGAGGTCGTCAACAGGATGATCGTACACATTTTGCGCATGTACAACTCAAAGCATCCACGCACATGGGATGAGAGCCTTCCCTATGTCCAGCACAGCTATAACCAGGCTCTCCACAGCTCGATTGGCCACAGCCCTTTTCAGGTGGGCTTGGGATTCCAGCCACTATGTCCCATTGATGTGGCCATACCATTTGCAGCTACTCAGGCAAATTCGGCTCATGTCCAGTCGGAAGCCGATAAGGCAAACAACTTCATTGAGCACATCCAACATATCCGCCAGCAGGTCCATGACATTCTGGAGAAATCAAATGCCAAGTACAAGCAGCGACATGATCAACATCGGGTGCCACACAAGTTTCAGGTGGGCGATAAAGTTTGGTTGCATTTGCAGAAGGAATGCCTTGCCAGAGCCTATCGTAAACTCTGACCACTCCGATATGGTCCTTACACCATTACCAAGGTTGTGGGAAACAATGCATTTGTGTGCAAACCTTGTACTTGCTAAACCTAGGTAAATCTCTTCCAATTGCACCAAAACGACCTCTTGCTGCAAGAACTTCGACCTCCTACTGCAGATCTGAAATTTCGACTTCCCAGCAATTGTTGTTGCCACACGTGGGAACTTCGATCTTCTTCCTAGAGCCTTCTTTTGTCCTTCGCTTGCCTTTCCTTGTGACTTAGGGCTTGAGAGATACCCTTAGTAGCCTTCGCTTGCCTTCTTTCCTTCCTTTGTTCCAAGATCAAACTAGATGAGACCCTTGCGCAAAAACCCTAGCTTTCTCTAGCACGTGAGAGAGAATTAGCCCAAAACACTTCGTCCTTCTTCGACCTCTTCTTCGTCCTCTTCTTCGCATAGAATGAGAGATGAGTGAGTGTCTCTTTGGAGGACGAGTTCCTCTCCTTATATAGGCTTCTTCAAGGAATAGACGTGGCTCTTCAATTAGGCTGACTTGATCTTGGAGGGTATTTCGAAACTTTAAAGTCAAAAATAATTTTTCTATACAAGTTTCAAAGTGCCCATGGGGGCCTTCAATATATGACAATAGCTCTTTTGACTTCTAGACCTAGGACAAACCCTAGAGGCACCCAATGGGTGCTTGACCTATAAAATAAAAGAACTTGAGCATGAAACCCATGCTCCAATAATAATAATTTCTTTTCATTTTATAATTTACAAAAGATACATTTCATACCTATGAAGACCGAACCTAGTTACACACCTTTTCAACAATCTCAATTAATTTTGATTAATTAACCCCTTTTCCTAAGTTTAGACTTAGGAAATAATTAAAAATAGGCTAATAATCTAATTGAGACATTTCCAGGTGGAATTTCTAGAAACGATTTGTGGGTTATGGAGCACTCTTGTGTTTTAGCCTCTCCACAAAGTTTCGAGTCTAGAACACCTCCAATGCTATAGAAACCAACACTCCCTCTTAGCGAGGAAGGTGTTCTCTCTCTAGCGCTGCACATTCCGCCACAACACCCTATCTTTGTACCACCCTTTGTCACGTTGTTGATGTCTGGCCACTGTGACTCCCTACCACTGCCCACCAACCACTGTGCAACTCTAATGTTGCATTCGTGTTGTTGTTGACACTAGTATACTTGTGCCAACTCTGCTTCTGGATTGCAACTCCCTCTCATCTGTTGTTGCAGCAACTGCAACTATTGCAACTGAGAAGCATCCTAAATACTGAATCAATTGTGTTTGCCGCATCTATCTCCTGAGTCCTAATTTCTACTAGCAACTACACTGTCCACTGAAGATTTTGCGTTGTTGCTGACTTTGCTACTGAGCCACCTGCTCTACTACCAACACTGCACTGTGCTCTTCAGCACCTGACTGCTACTAGTCTGCAACTCACTCTAGAATCTGACTGCATCACTGACATTTATCCATTCTGCTACAAAATATTGTGGGCCCCTGTAGCCAAGTAATGATCCATGAGGAGGACACCTCAATGGACCCTGCCCATCTCTGCGCTTCTTTGGGACTATAGCTCCGTATCGCCCCACCTCTCTCTTGGAGGTATAGTTGCAAACATAGCAAATTCTTCCTCCAACCTGTTGAGAAATGTAGGGCATATAGTAGATAACAATTTATCTTCTTGATAATTGCTTGTGATGTTCTTTTACTTTCTTGTTCTTGTATTCAATTCCTTGTTAGCTTATTAATGTGTTCTATCATCAAGACAATTACCAATAATAATAAAAGAGACAAGTGACACAGTATATAGGCTTCTTCAGCCAGAGCCAAAACCTATCACTTCTAGAGAGGAAAACTTGATCAAAATTCTTCTTCTTAGATCTTCAATTGATAAGTACCAAGACCATGACACAAACCCTTGACTCTTGTATCCTTCTAAGAACCTTGTCACCAACCTAGATACTCTGCCTCTTCCTTTGCTCTGCCTTTCTCACACTGCTTTCCTTCGCTTCTTCTATAGAACTCAGTCTCTATCCTTCTTACTGCTTCTCTTTGGCTTACCCTAGAGAATCTCGGTCTCTAGGTCTTTCTTAGTTTCCTCTAGAGAGACTCGGTCTCTAGGTCTCTACTTCGACCTCCAAGAAGGTTCCTTCTTTTGTTTCCCTAACTTCGCACTTCCTTGAAGATTCTGCTCCCTAGACTTCGCACTGCCCTAGAAGATTCTGTTGCCCAGAAGAATTTTTGCTATCCCAGAAGATTTACTGCCCAGAAGAATTTTCGTTGTCCCAAAAGATTCTGTTGCCCAGAAGAAATTTCGTTCTCCCAGAAGAATGTTCTTTTCGCTAGCCTAGAAGAAACCCTAATTTCGTATTACCCAAAAGAATACTCTTTCTTCACACTTCTCCTTCTCTTCCTTCTTCGTATTGTTGCTTCTCTTCCTTCTTTCGCATTTCTTCTTGTCTCAAGTGAGTCAAGTTCTTGTCTTCAAATGGAAGACGAGTTAGGCTATATATACACCTCCTTCGTTGCCCTTTAGGCTGACTTGACGACTGGAGTTAGGCCAACTTGATATAGCAGCTTCCTCATCGTTTGTAGGCCAACTTGACAGCTGGAGTTAGGCCAACTTGATATAGCAACTTCCTCATCGTTTGTAGGCCAACTTGAAAAGGTTTGGTGACAAGTTCTTGGAGGATACTTTACATAGATAAAATTGACCTTTTACAAAGTGTAACATGACTTCATTTACATGACAGTGACTCTTACATTTTATGACTAGATGACAAATAAATCCTAGACTCTCAATTGGAGTCTTGACTCAAAAACCAAATCTTTGCTCATGAAACCGTGAAGCAAGTCAATAAAATAATTTCATTTTTCTTTATTTACATCTTATTACATAAAATCATATTTACATGTCATTATGAAGACCAAACCTAGTTACACTTTTCAACACTCCCTCTTAACTAGGGAGGTATTCATAATGGTACCTTGGACTTTCTCAATCTGAAGAATCTCTTAAGAAGAATTCGGATTTGTAACTCATTTGTTATAGCATCATACCAACCAACATTGTCATATAGCAAGGCCTTGACTAACAGCTCTATCTCTCCACAAGATCAAAGCACAATGTTGGCGAGACCAATGATTTATAGACATACTCATCATTGTCTCTCCCAAAACATACCCCACCCGGGTTCTCTCAGGGTATGCTCCATGAGGACTATTCTTATCTTGGACTCCCCAGTCCTCAAAGAATATCGGTCCTCCACGACTACTCTTACTGTTGGATGCCCTATCTCATCCTCAAAGAGTATTAGATGCCAAATGATTACACAATCCTCCATTCTGCCTTCCTAGGTGAAGAACAGAACAACATGTCTATCTCTCTCAATTTCAAACTAGGAGGATTTATTCCATTAAAGGAATGTACTCATTCCATCACAAAGGAATGTACCTAAGCTTCCTGCTTAGGAATTTTCAAGTTTCTTCCAAGTAAGAAACTTCTTTATCATGCTCCCTCTTAACTAGGAATTTTCCGCGTCTTCTCTTGTGGAGATCCTGGAACAATCAATTGCTTGAAGAGCTCCTTCCTTTAATGTCATGAATTTCTTCTTTGTTAAGGAGTCTTCAACTTTGGGGACTTCTACATAGGGCACAGTTCATTCATCACTTTTATTCATGAGTTAGTCATGTCTTCAACTCATTAGAAAGTGATCCATCATATCTTTCATCTATCTTTGCTTCATGTTATTCTGTTTTCATACCATATTTTTCGGAAGGACATTACATTCTTCTATATGGTCCACCTACATAAGTTCATCCAGATATTAGTTCAAAAATAATCAATGAACATATCAAATCAAGGTTACCTTTACCATGACATCTTCCTTTAAGTATCAGCATCCTGCATGCAGATTGACACATCTCCCATTGATATTCATTGTCAAGGGTCTCTATCTTTTTCCGACTTTCATCAGAATCTTCACATCTTTCCGGGAGATCTTCTAGTCAAATCTTCTTGGACTTCGGATGTTGAATGCCTTCTATCTTCGTTGCATATCATCACGATCTCTTCCTATCTCTTCACACTTTATTCTCGGGAGCTTCCAATCTTAGTTCCTGATTGTAGTCAGCTCCCTCGTGATTCATATGAGAACATATTATGTTGATTTCATTTGGTGTGACTTATGCTTTGTTGCAAACTTTCGAAGGAGGAGATCCTTTTCTTTTCTTTGACCATAGTGATCCATATTATCTGCAACCATATGACTTCTACCATAACCTGTGTAAGCATACATACCTCATCTTCCTTTCGGTCATTCAGACTTCCTGTAGTAGCTTCATTTGAACGAGGGAACTTCATCCTGTTATTCTTGTGATGTCATCATACCTTCATTCCTTGAATCCCACGAGATGGAATTCTTATTGAAAACCTTTTGCTTTCTTTCTTGATTAGTGAATCCTCTAATGAGAATTCCATCAGAGAGACCCGAGGATGTTTCATATCCTCACCCGACAAATGTTTTCTTTATAGATTCTGTACGATGACTCTAGTCTATGATGACCTTCATTTCTTTCTATACATATCACTGAGGTTTCCTAAGAGCTTCCTATTCTATTGTAAACAATAAGATTTATCCCAGACATACTTTCTTCTTCCCATGTCATGAGCTCTTACTTCTAATGCTTCCATCATGATGCTATGTTGATGTATTCTATCCTATCTATAATTTACAAGTGAAAAGTACCTTCTTGTGAGGAAGATCATCTCAGTCATAATAGAGATCTTTTACTTCTTCATTCTTTGGCTTCTTAGACTCAAGTTCTTTCACTTCTTCGGTGATGTGGGCTTCTTCCCTATTTCTCTTGTCCTTACCACGTTTAGGACAATCTCTTTTATAGTGCCCTAGTTCTTGACATCCATAGCATCTTACTTTATCCATGTTCCTCCTTTTCTTTTGAGGACCAAACCTTCCAAATTTTCCTTTCCTTCTTGTTGTAGCAACATATGCTTGATTTTGCTCACTTGGTCCAACATCAAGCTTTGCCTTCAGTCTCATTTCTTCGATCTTACAGAGTGACCATAGATCTTGAAATGGAGTAGTGTCTTTCTTCCCATATAAACTTGAAGTGAAGTTACCCCATTCTTCCGGTAGTGCATTCAGCACCACTATGGTCATCTCACTATCAGACATTACTTCTCCTAATTCTTGTAGTTGATCCTGAATTTTTGATATCCTCATAAAGTATGAGGCTATTCCATCTTCCTTTGATATCTTTAGTTTGTAGAGTTCTTTCCTTAGAGAAATTACTTCTCCTGCAGTACTTACTGAAAACAACTCTACCAATTTGTCATATATAGCTTTTGTTGTTTCCAACTTTGATACATATGGGATTAGAGAGTCTTTTATAGATTCTATAAGAATCCTCTGGGCTCTCACTTCTCCCTTCATGTATTTAGCATGTGCTTGAGTATCTTCCTTTGCAGGTTTTGTTATCGATCCTTTGATGTGATTCATGACCTCATTTTCAATAAGATTTAGGTCTATCCTTTTCTTCCATGCAAGGTAATTTGCAGCCCCAACCAATTTATTGCTTTCCTTGCAAAAGGATATTTTAATATTATCAGATGTAGTCATAGACTTACCTGAGAGTTTGTTGTGTGCTTCCTCCTTGATGTTGAGAGAGGATCTGCTTCTTGTGAGGTTGATGAGAGAGAGCTTGATTCATGATCCTTCTTGAGTGTTTTATTCTTCCTTCAATTTGAAGAGCTTCGACTTCTTCGAGTGATGATCTTAGAAGAGATTCTAGGGTTTTTTATCTTTCTTCTTGTTTTCCTTCTTGAAGATGACTTCAATATAGTAGATGTAGATCTAGGGTTTCAAATTGATGAAGATCTAGATTTCTTGCTTGGAGTACTTTGACTTGCTTTGATCCTTCTTTGAAGTTTGTCTCTTGTGTGCTCACTTGCCTTGACTGCCCTTTCTTGTCTTCAGCACCTAAGCTCTGATACCATGTTGAGAAATGTAGGGCATGTAGTAGATAACAATTTCTCTTCTTGATAATTGCTTGTGATGTTCTTTTACTTTCTTATTCTTGTATTCAATTCCTTGTTAGCTTATTAATGTGTTCTTTCATCAAGACAATTACCAATAATAATAAAAGAGACAAGTGACATAGTATATAGGCTTCTTCAGCCAGGGCCAAAACCTCTCACTTCTAGATAGGAAAACCCGATCAAAATTCTTCTTCTTAGATCTTCAATTGATAAGTACCAAGACCATGACACAAACCCTTGATTCTTGTATCCTTCCAAGAACCTTGTCACCAACCTAGATACTCTGCCTCTTCCTTTGCTCTGCCTTTCTCACACTGCTTTCCTTGGCTTCTTCTAGAGAACTCAGTCTCTATCCTTCTTATTGCTTCTCTTTGGCTTTCCCTAGAGAATCTCGGTCTCTAGGTATTTCCTGGTTTCCTCTAGAGAGACTCGGTCTCTAGGTCTCTACTTCAACCTCCTAGAAGGTTCCTTCTTTTGCTGCCCTAACTTCGCACTTTTAGAAGATTTTGCTACCCAGACATCGCACTACCCCAAAATATTCTACTGCCTAGAAGAATTTTCGTTGTCCCAGAAGATTCTGCTGCCCAGAAAAAATTTCGTTGTCCCAAAAGAATGTCCTTTTCACTAGCCCAGAAGAAGCCCTAATTTCGTATTACCCAGAAGAATCCTATTTCTTTCTTCGCACTTCTTCTCTTCCTTCTTCGTACTGCTGCTTTTATTCCTTCTTTTGCTCTTCTGCTTGTCTCAAGTGAGTCGAGTTCTTGTCTTCAAATGGAGGACGAGTTAGGCTATATATACACCTCCTTCGCTGCCCTTTAGGCCAACTTGATCTAGCAGCTTCATCATCGTTTGTAGGCCGACTTGATTTGTAGGCCAACTTGAAGAGGTTTGGTGACAAGTTCTTGGCGGATACTTTACATAGATAATATTGACCTTTTACAAAGTGTAACATGACTTAATTTACATGACAATGACTCTTACATTTTATGGCTAGATGACAAATAAATCCTAAAGACTCTCAATTGGAGTCTTGACTCAAAAACCAAATCCTTGCTCATGAAACCCATGAAGCAAGACAATAAAATAATTTCATTTTTCTTTATTTATATCTTATTACACAAAATCATATTTACATGTCATTATGAAGACCGAACCTAGTTACACTTTTTCAACACAGCCTGGAGGACAACTTGTCTATCTCAGCAAACATTGTCGCCTGGTCCTGATCTCCTTCTTCCTAATAGGACACTGCATACTACAGTGACTGAGCTCACCACACCTGAAGCATTTGACCTTCAACAAGTCCTTCTTTTTCTTCTCCCCCTGTCCCTGACTGGCACCCTTCGATGCTAGGGCTACATTCTCTTCCTCACTCTTCGATCCCTTGTTGTTGATGTCATTGACAGTACTCTTTAACAAAGCCCATCTCAACTCCTGTCGTAGATTGGACCACATCCTGTCACATTTAGGCAATGTGTCTCTGCCCAAGATGCTTTGGACGAACACTTTCCAGTCATCTAAGACGCTATTTAATGCCAACCATACAAGCTCTATGTGTTGGGGTGCCTTCCCAATGGTTGTTAACTGATCTCAGACTTCCTGAATCCGAGTGAGAAATTCATCTATGCTCTCGCCCTTCTGCATCCTAGTACTTCTCAGTTTCTCTTAGAGAAACATCTTTCGTTACTCGGAAGAACTCTAGAATAGCTCAGAGAGAGCATCCCACATCTCCTTGGTCGTACCTTTGTCTGCCACATGTGAGACTAGATGATCTCAAACTTCATCTAAGATCATTCGCTTCACCTTTTCCATTTCCCTTTTGTACTCTTTTAGTTGATCAAGGTCCTAGGGAACTACCACCACACTCTCTACAAAGGCTTTCAGACCATGTTCATCCAGTAGGAAGGACATTCTAGCGTTCCAAATGACATGGTTGGAGGCTCCCTCCAACCTATCCTGATCTCTAAGCCCAGTTGTGGCCATCTCTTAATCTGATATGAAAACTCCCTCTTCCTCTACTCAGCCGCTAAATCTGCTACTCGCACTCCCTTCTGGAGTGAGAAGATCTGCTTACAGCTACTGCCAATCTGCCACTGGGAAAATCAGATTTCTTAGCCAGAAACCCTTTGAGAGAAATCTCCCTCTGTGTCTACTTTTCTCTTCCACCCAGTGCTGATTTTGCTACACAAACTGCTGCAAAACCCTCTGCGCCCAACTAAGGAATCTGCTTAGTGAAAAAATTTGAGCTACTACTGCTCCCTCTGCCTGTTGGAATCACTATTCTAGGCAAATCAAATTTTTTGCCACCCTTTACCTGAAAACTGAATCCTTGCCCAGTAATTCGAACTGCCTAGCTAAGCACTACGCAGCACTAGAAAATTTCAGCCTACTGCTCCCTCTGAACAACGAAATTTTCTTCTTCCGCTTCTGAGCTTCTCAGCTGATCAATCACGCTATGATACCATGCGGAATTTTCAATTCTAAAATCCTATTGCAGCCACTAGAATTTAATTCTTCTAATTGTTAATTATTTAACAATTTATTTGCTGCAGCAAATATCGAATAAATCACACTGCAACCTTCACAAATAAAATTGTGGTAAATAATAGCACTGGAAACTAGGAAAAATTCTAGCACACACACATAAAAATTGACACAATTATTTTTGGACAAATGTCCTCGGAAAAACCCAACTTGGGAAAGTTGGTGCAGCAGCCGAGGGTTTTATTATTAAGCAGCAATGAATTTATCTGAGAACAATTTGGATGTTGAATATTGGCTATCCTGCAGAGTAAATACTAGCAAAACTATCTTGAGGGAAACTACCCTCAGTCCGAGTTACCCTCAGTCCGAGCAATCCCGGCACTGAACTGCCACTGAAAATCAGGTCATCCACCTAGCTCTGCGCAGC
The DNA here is from genome assembly GCA_031772625.1 of Pinus tabuliformis. NCBI lineage: Eukaryota > Viridiplantae > Streptophyta > Pinopsida > Pinales > Pinaceae > Pinus > Pinus tabuliformis. The sequence continues at coordinate 122,272,158 of CM062808.1, read as the reverse complement.
TTCTATGTCACCTTGGCGCAGTCTGCTACACGCTCAGCCCGAAACCACTGAAAAACAAGACGTCCTACCTATTGTTGACTGGGAAAACGCTTCTCCACCCCTCTGGAACCTCTGCCCGGCCTCTGGAACTGAAAATGTCTTCCTCAGCAAATGGAACTGTCTAATGAATCCTTTGCGCAGCATCCTAGAGAAATTTTGGCCTCTCCACAAATGCACTCACCAAATCTGGAATTCTTCCTTCGGATTCACTGTCTCTGCCCCTCTCTGTCTTTGCTTCCTTTTGAAGCTTGAACTCTTCCGGCTACTGCCTTTGGAAAATAGAACTCTCCAAGGAAATCGAACTCCACAAGTGTGTTCTCCATCCACCCATAGACTTCTTCTTATAATCCTTTGTTGGACCTCCAACGGCCGAGATTAAAACTTAATCAAGGGCTTAGATTATTTGTCAATCAATCTGTGTGAGTTTCTAGATAATTCACACCTTATCTCAATTAATTATGATTAATTAACCCCTTTTCCTAAGTTTAGACTCGGGAAATAATTAAAAAGAGGCTAATAATCTAATTAAGGCATTTCTAGGTGGAATTTCCATTAACGATTTATGGGTTATGGAGAACTCTTGTGTTTTAGCCTCTCCACAAAGTTTCAAGACTAGAACACCTCTGATGCTACAAAAACTAACACCTTGGTGGTTGATGCAACTAAAAGAATGGAAAAGCATAAGATGGCCACAAATAAAGAAAAAGAAAAATTAAAATGCAAAAGATGGTCAAGACATAAGATAGTGCGTGGGCAAAAGCCTAGCATGAGCTCTACCCTCCTCATTAGCCAATCACCAGATTCTGGAGCATTTAATGCTCCATCTCATCAAAAGGAACCCTTGAATGTCCCAACCCTGATGAGCGATATACAGTGTTAACAAACCGGACCAAAACCAATGGAACTAGAGTGAAACCAGTGGAACCAGTTAGTCCAACAAGTTTGGGGGTCAAACCAATGGAGTTCGAGGTCTGCAACTAGAAATCGCTAGTTCGGTATTGAAATGGCCTTTTTTCACCAAACCAGTTCGTTTTGTACAATGTGACCAACGACATTGTAGTGCCATTCTCCGTTATCTTTCATTTTCATCCTTTTACTTCAATTTTTAACATTAACATTAATTGACTCGAGATGTTTGAGAGTGGTTCTAACTTCATTGAATTTCATATGGCAAAAGTAGAATTTTAGATCTCATTCAAAATTCAGCAAACTTAATAGTTTTGAAGATTTCAGGATTCGGGGGGTTGCAATATTTCCATTGGATACTCGTCGTGTACGAGGGTATGGAACTAACATTTAATTAAGAGCACCAAGCCCTCTATGTACCTTGGTGTTAGTGGCATTGACTATTGAAATCCTTTATCATGACCCTAGTAAAAAATGTACCCATCACTAAGACGAAATCTCGATTTGATATGTGAAGCTTTTTCTATCTTATCTTAATGCTTAAAGGGTGATATTGACGATGACAATCCCAATATAAGCAATGATTTTGATGATATGTAGGTATTTGTTGTTGCGTGATTTTTTTTGACACTATAAGCCATCTAGAGCCTCTTTGTTGATGTATTTTTGGTTCAGAAATGTATTGCATTAAGTGCTATTTTGGTTATATTCACTCTTATTTGTTATATAAATGAGAAATTTCACATATTTGTGTATAAATGGTTTGGATTCAAATGGATGCACATGAATATATATGTTTTTCAATTAAAATTTTAATATTTTATGTGTTTTCAATCGAATAGTTTTTGGTCCGGTTTTTTTACCAATTCTGGTTTGGTTCGGATTGGTTTCCAGTTCAGAGGGTTTTATGGTTCAATCGCCAGTTCAATTCTAATAACATTGGCAATAAACTACCTCATCTTAAGGGGTAAATTAAATGTTATATCATAAAGATCAAGCTTTGATCCTCTAGCTATGCGCCCAAATAAAAACAATTATCAAAAAGAAGTAAAAGGTGCACCAAAGGGGTGGAAAAAGCAAGTTGAGCACGGTAACACATGCATCCACGATTGTTTTTTCCATTACATCTATACACTCAAGATATGGACTCCCACTAGTTGGTCCTCTAACCATGGCACTTTGCCATGAAGTCTTTCCCCTCCCTTGTCACTTATTTACATTAAAACCTTTTGATTGAAGAGCTAACCTTGGAAATGCCACCTCCCCTTAGGGTCTAGAATCACCTAATAGGTTGACTACTGAGCCACCCCTACAAAGGTAAGGAACACTTTTACAAGACTTGGTCTAGTTAGATATTTGAAGGTGATCCCAGTTTGAAGTATTAATATGCTCTTAACACTTAAGTACGATCCAGTTAGATGCATTTATGATCTTAGTCTCTAATGAATGGTTGCTTTCACTTGAGTTTGAGTTGGCTTTGACAAGTGGTCCAGAGCAACAAAGGCCTTGATGGCACCCTACTCCACATGATGCCCAGGCCATACATTGCAATCCAAAGAGCATGATGACTTAGCATATGCAGCGTTGCCTACTTTTAGCAGGGCATTGGGCCTTTTGATGACTTGAACAGTTGATATACACCCCGAAGCAACCCCGTGAGCCAAAACGTTGAGCTTCTATTGCTTAGCATGGAGGATTCTTGATGATATACTAGTGGACCCAACATGCCCCCAGGCTGGCCTTGACACTACTTGATGGGCATGCCATGATCCAAGGCCCAGATGAGGATGGTCATCCTTAAAATGATTGAGGAGGGATTGTTGCACCTGATGGAGCCCTAACGCTGAAGAGAGAAGGCACCATGTTGCCTACTTAGCACCCATGGAGATGATGTGTGGCACCCACAATTGGATTTTGGACCCTTGGAGTTGCTTTGATGCTTGATTTTGGGATTTTCCTCAAATGGAGGATGATCATGATGCTTGGAGACATTTTCAGCCTTGTCTTTGCCTTGATGGAGCATTTGGAGCCCTAAAAGGGCATGATGTCATCATTCTTTAGGGCTTATAGTTCACCCGTGTGGGCTTATTTTGGCATATTTTGTTGTAAAGCTAATGGTTGGCTTGTAACCCAATTTTACTTTATGTCCACTAAAAAATCAAACTTGTGTAGAGGCTTTTAGTCATAAATTAGTAGAGGTAGACCTCATATAAATAGAGGATCACCTCTCTCATTGTTTCATCATCACTTGTGTGGAATTCAACTTCTCTTAGAAAGCTCATTATTTCATCATCTCTTGTGTGGAATTCAGCCTCTCTTAGAGAACTCGGCCTAGCTTTTGTAATTTGCTACTTTGTGGACATGTCATCTTATGTGGACTTTTGGTTACTTGTGACTAGTGCTTGTTGTGGAAACGTCATTTTGGGATTGAAAGAAGGCAATTTCTTGGATATATTGTGAGTACTTTTTGTTGAATATCATTTATGGTTATTGCATGTAATGAATATTGCTAGGGTTTATATGTTCCTTGTCTAAATGCTTATATTTATATGAAATGCTTGGTAAATTTTGCATGCTTTAATCTTGTATCCTTGAACTCCCTAGAAAACCTCCTAGTGAGCATTTTTCTAGTGAATTTCTCCACTTATAAAGTGATAGCTAGGGTTAGCAAGTGAAAACCTAGGGTTTTCCCCCTTACTCCCTTCAAGGGTTTGATATTTCCACGATTAAAGTCCTTAAGACTTCATCACCCAAGTATATATAAGGCACTAGCAACCATCTTGGTGATCAAAAACTCTAAAACTTCATCTTTTTCCCTCCTTCCTAAAATTTCGGCCCTTCAAGGAAAGTCGTTAGGGTTAGGGTTTCAAGCCAAATTCAACTAGGGCTTGAGCATTGAGCTAATTTGAGGTCCTTTCACCTTGCTTGGCCTTAAAACATCAAAATCTAGCAAATTGCATGGTTGAAAGTGCTTCCCTAAGGCTAACGTCATCAACCCTAGGCAATTCTAGGGCTTGTAAAACCCTAATTTTGCATCAAAGCTTCAACTTAGGGTCATTTCAAGGTTTGTCATTCTATTTTGTTGATCATATCTTTCAAGAAAACATTTTCCCTTTCACTTGTATGCCTAGATGTACCATTGTTGAGCCACATCTTGAAAACACTAGGCTACAAGATTTATCTCATAGGCCTCTTCACACATATGATACTCACTATCACAAAGAATTGAGCCTTGCTCCTAGTCTAGAGTACCTTGACTAAGCCTATCAAAGTGTCAACTTGATCCAATTAACCTAGAACAGCTTTAGGCGACCTATACTAGGAAGCCTCCCGTGTGGTGAAATTTCGCTGAAGCACAAAAGGTAGAGTGTTGAGGTCACAGTGGCATTCACCTCATTGTTGTGTCTTAGTCTAGCTTTTGTATTGTGAGGCCTCTCACAAGACCTATGAGATTTTGAGGCAACAGTTCGCATCTAACTTGTTGCTTTATGATATGGATAAGGATAATTCATGGAGCGCTCACCTTTGGCACACATGTTGAGGCGCCCCACACATTTCTTTCATTATTTTATTACTGGAGGATGGGGCCAGCTTTAGTTTCATGAGATCGGTAAGAGTTTGTCACAGTTAGTTACTTTTTGGATGACGTACAGGAATTTATTATGAGGACATGGCTACAGATGGTGGTTATTCCTTGGAGACCATATTTGACCCTTATTTATGATGTGTACACCTTGCATCCCTCACATGTGCAACTTCAGATCTCTTTGGTATGCTTTCCATTGTAGTGTGATAGGATGATTTTACACTTGGGGCTTCACGCATGTGTCTTAGAGTGGTTATTTGCACATGGTTTAAGGTGTTTGAGTAGATCGATTTGGCTTGGAGAGGTTTGAGGAGGTGGTTAAACTTAAAACCATTGCTTAGTCTTCATGTCCATATTAACGATGCATCTCACCTGTTTGAGTGGACATGTTTACTTTTGGCATCATTATCTCTATTTTGTGCATTATTGACCATATCCACTCAATTTAGGTGAGGGATATCCTTAGTTTATGCATTCCTAGGTTATATCGAGGGTGCATGCTCAAATATTATTATTTTATTGATGCAAGGTTTGATCCAAGAACATTATAAGAGCAAGACTCCTCTATTTGTAATGATTGTTGAAGGATTTAGTACTTGTATCATGTCTTTCATTGAAGCTATCGGATGGTTTGGTAATGCACACTTGAGGATGAAGAGTGCTTTTTACATACTGATGTTATCCATGCTGGTTATTTCTTCATCACTGGTGATTGTGAGACATAAAATCCTGGTAATATCATTCCTATTTGCTGGAATTTATCATTGAAACGGCTTATGTTGGTTTGTCTTTCCCAATGTTTGATTGAACACACCTATAACCATTTCTTGACAAATATATATCTCATAATATTTGAGCTTATCAACAATAACAAGCTTCTTTGATAGATTTTCTTGATATTTAGGACAGCAAGGAGAAGATCAACAGGGCTTGCAATCTGCAGCCTTATTCATTTTCATGTCCCCATTAAAAGCAGCTTCCCCCAAGCCTTATGAGACCCCATATGGACAAGGAATACAAAAAGCAACGGCACCACCTCACACCCACCCTAAAAATTCTGTATAGAACTCATTTTACACTAGTTCTACAAATCTGAAAATTATCTAGGATAGCCCTACTCTAGATCTGTCCCTTAAAGTTTGGTTGTATTCTTTATCGCATATCAAGAAAGGCTAGACTTAATTTTATATATAAGTCTGCTAAGTTGTTTTCATTACAGCAACTTCTGGGAGCAGATTTATACATTTTTGGTTCTGTATTTTATGTTGATTGCCCCTGAAATTACTGATCATTTACCATCTATATTGCACAAACCTGGCTAAGTGGGGTCTATTCTAGCTGGAAAATCACTGTTATCAGAGCTACAGTCAAATCTGTAATAAGTCCTAGGACTGTCAATCTTATCTAAAATACAGGCTAATATTAATTTATCAATCTGCCTAACACACATCTATATCTTTTCCTTTGTGCTGGAAGTATAGTGTGGCGATAGTTGCTATTGATCCACATAAATTCTGTTTGTTAACTCTGGAAACTCATGCTGTAATATACCTGAAAATACACTGTTAATTGGAGTTGAAAATCTGAACTAAAGAAAAACATAAAGCTCACCTTTGTTAAACTCAAACATACCTATAATAGGTGGCTTTATATGTGAGTAGAAAACTGTTTGCTAGACAGCCAACTTGACTTGGATATGGTACCTTTTATCTGTGGTGGTTTACAGCCTTTAAAGTTTACAGCTCATCCTAGTCATCCCCTTCTATACAGAGAAGCATAAGCAGATTGATGACCTTTCCGTCATCAGATATTCATCGATCATAAATTATAGGAAAAGAGAATCATAGGGAAGCCCCCTTAGCTGTGATCATAAATCATCCTAAGGTAAGGAAAGAGGGTGTCAAGGTGACAGTGGTGACTCTTCAGAGTTCCACTTGTCTTGTCATCTGGTGGAAGACTTTGCACCCAGGGTTAAAAATAAAGCAGTGACAAAGACAATAACACTTCTGGGTGCAAACAGAAACTGAAAATAAATAATTCTAAAGCAATTAACAGAAAGGAATTTGTTATGATGCCTCTTAAAAACAATGTTTATTAAATTTCTTGCCGTCAAGACTTGGACAAGGAGTGGAAACACTAAAAATACTACAACAACTTTTCAGCAGTAATTAATGGACTATTCTGAAATAGAAAAGGTTATTTTCACAAAGCTTTCTTGTTTATGGAACATTGCCTTGCATTTTCTAGAAGCTTGAAAGGACAAAAGATTATTCCATGTTTTTGTAAACTCAACCAGAGATCTTACATTAGATGTAGGTCTGCTCTTAGGTGGTGAAAGTCTTCTCGTGTAACAACTGCCTCTAGCATGTTAGCCATGCAGGACAACTGGTTTGCAATAGCCACAGAATCCGAAACAGGGAGCAGCATGCCTGGAGCCCCACTTTCCAATCCACTATTTCTATAACAAGACATTAGAATTTGAATCAATGAAAAGCATGACAAATTGTTGCATCATAAAAGATGTGCCCACAAAAAAATTACCAACCATGTCAGATGGTATGCAAGTTATCACAAAACACATTAGTTTTTAAAAACATGTAGACCAATGGATTGATTTTATCATTAACCTTGTGTCAATACTGAGATCAGTCCATTTTGTCTTCTGGATTGATCCAAGATAAGAAAACATAAACACTTAATTGCCTGAGAACAGATTTAATCGCTAGTCTAGAACATTGCAAAATATACTAGGCAGGGCCATAAGTAGAGTACTTTGCTCATGCAGCTACAAGTTCAAGTCCAGCAGGCTTGACCTCCTGCAGATCATGATCAGGGAAAAGGTGGGGTGGCTCTAGGTATCTGGGGTGGTTCTAGGTATCTCCCAATGTTTGTAGAGTTTTGCTACAGTTTCAAGGTGTGACTTAGATAATAGGCGTGTGAAGATTACTCTTTTAATTCAGGAGAGACTGCTAGGATTTTGTTCAGTTTATGCATCAAAAATCAGTTTGGCCAACACTACTCTCTGGGAGTGGTTGGAGTCATCCTTACTGTGAAAATTCCTTGAAATGCAGTGACTGGAAATAATTCTTCTAACTGAAAATTTTAATTATGCAGTTTATTTTGTTTACGGCAAAATAATGAATTATTCACATTGCAATTTCTTCACCACATAAATATTGCGGAAGCAAAAATAGGAACTGAGAAATGCTAGAGCATACACATAAAAATTGACACACTTATTTTTGGAAAAATGTCCCCGGAAAAACACAATGTGGGAAAACCACTGTAGCAGCTGAGGATTTTTATTATTATGCAGCAGTGAATTCAAAGTACAATAAATTTGGATGCTCAATTGGCTATCCAACCTAAGAGAAACACTGGCAAAATCACCTGAGGGAATTTACCCTTGTCTCCAAGCTATCCCGGCTCAAAACTGACAAGCCCAACAAGTCATCCAAACCCTCTGCGCAGGCCCTGCATCAACTTTGTGCAGTCTGCCACACACTGAGCCTGGAACTGATGCTACTCAAACTGTCTTGCATGTTGCTGATCTAGGGAAGTGTCTCTCCTGCCTATTGGAAAATCCTCCTGGCCTCTAGAAACTGAAACGACCTCCTCTCCACCTGAATCGAACTGCTTTCTTGAGGCACTGCGCAATCCCTACGCGGCCTCCTAGAGAAATAATTCGACCTCCTCTCTTGCCTCTTTGAAACTAGAAAATCTTCCTCCAGATCACTGTGTTTGCCCCTCTCTAGCCCTACGTCCTCTCTCTGGCTCGAACTCGGTTGTTGGCTAGCTCAAACTGCCCAAGGAACTCACACTATTGGCTCTCACTCACTGTGATCGTATATTTCTCCATCTACCCATCGACCTCTTCTTATAATCTCTAGTTGGGACTCCAACTGCAACAGCCAAGATTAAAACTTAATCGATGGTTGAGATCATTTCCAAGTCGATCCGTGTGAGTTTCTAGGGAATTCCCACCTTTCTCAGTTAATTACTATTAATTAATCAGTTTTCCTAAGTTAGACTTCGGAAAAATTTAAACGATGATCAATTAATTTAATTGAGTTATTTCTAGGTGGAAATTCCACAAACGATTTATGGGTTTTGGAGAACTTCTATGTTTTAGCCTCTCCACAAAGTCTCGAGACTATAACACCATTTGATGCTACAAAAACTAACACTTACCAGATGCAAAGTGGTTTATTGGTGGGGACTTTAACACAGTTGAGTGGCAGGATATCAAGGGTGCAAGTCGGTTCAGTGATTCGTGGTTCTGAGAAGCATGTGTGGTTGAAATGCAAGGCAACTCTTCAACTCTTTGATCCCAATTGGGGGAAAAAGGCTTGGATCATGGAGGACGATTCACCAAATCCAATTTCAGACAAGGTACTACATGGGTTCAAACAAGGCTAGATCAGATTTATGGTCCACGAGACAACATTTCTTTTTTCGGGAGTATGCAACTAGTAGATGTATTGATTCCGCTATAGGGTTGGACCAATGACACATTTTGACTTTATATTTCAGTAGGGCGTGTCGAGGATTTGTTACCCACCACCCGCGGGTGACACCCATAAGAGAAATTTTTCTCCTAGATGGTCCTTAGTCGACAGCTAGCAGCCCCTTGTAGCCACCAAATAGCTCGATGTACCACCATCTCTGCCACTTGATCCAACCATTATGATCCCTCGCCCATCTGTTGTGATCACATGTTTGAAGGTAGGCCTTCCAACCCCGAAGGTGTGGCTTTCATTATGTAGTTGGGTATTTTTTCTTACTTGCCATGGACACTTTCGAACATGAATTAGTGGGGGGATTCGGAGGAAAGAGTGGACTTGGTTTCTACTCTTGTCTCCTCTGTCCAATTTGATGGTTAACCCTGTATCCTAGTCTCGTGGGATCTCCTTTATTGGCTACTAGCTTCATGGGTGGCACTACATGGGACCTCTCGATTTTGGTTGCGTGGTCCCACTTCCTAACACCACATACATCACTCCCTTCCACTCATTATAACCCCTTCCACCATATTCCCCATCCGTGTCCACTGGGTCCACAAGGAGTTAGCTTCCCCCTCCCCTTGTCCACACTTTGGATTGAGCTTGGAACGATGCCTCAGAGGTTGATGCAGCGAAAAAGAAAGGAAAAAGCATAATTTGGCCACTCTCAACAGGATATACAAAATGCAAAATATGGTAGGATATACAAATTTAGCACGTGGGCAAAAGCCATCATGAGCTATACCCCTATCATCATGGCCATCACCCAGGTTCCTAGGGCCTCTTATGCTAGCCCCCCTACATCATTAAAGAACCCATGATTGTCCCAACCATTGGTGGGCGATGAACTGCCTCACATTGAGGGGGGGTATTCACTGTTATATCTTACACATCATGCTCTCATCCCCTGGGGCCAGTTACATAAGGAAAAATCAATAAAAAGAAAAAGGCATATGAAGAAGAGTGGAAAAACAAAGCCTGGACTAACATAATTTGTATATCCTACCATAAAATGCAAAAGATGGTAGGATATACAAATTTAGCACGTGGGCAAAAGCCATCATGAGCTCTACCCCTATCATCATGGCCATCACCCAGGTTCCTAAGGCCTCTTATGCCAGCCCCCCTACATCATTAAAGAACCCATGATTGTCCCAACCATTGGTGGGCGATGAATTGCCTCACATTGAAGGGGGGGTATTCACTGTTATATCTTACACATCATGCTCTCATCCCCTGGGGCCAGTTACATAAGGAAAAATCAATAAAAAGAAAAAGGCATATGAAGAAGAGTGGAAAAACAAAGCCTGGACTAACTCATGTACCATGATTGCTCCCTCCTACATTCATACACCCAAGTGTGGGCTTCCCTCATTATAGCTACCCTTGTACTATGGCATGTGGCTTGGAGCCTTCCCCTGATGCCCCACTCTATTCCATCATTATATCACATGCCACTTGCCATTTGATGGATGTACCATGGACATGTCACTCCCCTTAGAGGTTGAAACCACCTAATAGGGTCCTTGGTTAACCTTCTTCTTGAACTTGGAGACACTTGTACATTCTAAAGCCCACTATGGAAGGGCATGCCACTATGAAGTGTCCACTTGGTTCCATGATTTGTAAGCTTATTTACTCGATTGCACTAATGATTTGTTGTACTGGAAAGTGAGGGGACGCATTGGATCTCATATAGGATTGCAGGTGGGTCTTCATCGTGGGTTTGGTCTCCCTATACGAGGTCCAAGTCCTCCAGAGGGTCATATTGGCATTTGTAGGGTGAGCATTGAGAGCCATGGGCCTCCACCATAGCAGAGAGTAGATTGTCACATTGTGGGATCCTTCAATTCCACTCATTGCTTGCTCGTGTTCCATTTATTTGATGATGATGATGCACCTAGACCACCTTGCCCAACTAGCTACACTCTTGCACCACACACTTGGCAGTTGATCCAGGGCCTAGATGAGGATGTGTCTCACCATGGGAGACAAAGGGAGGGCTTGCATCATTCTTCTAGCCCTTACAGATGGGATACAGGCTTGTTCGATCCATTTGGAGACCCAAGAGGATGTTTTGTGCCCCCATAGTCACTTGGAGGCACCACAAGCCATTTGCTTGGATATCAAGGGGCCAACCCCTTTACCACTATGTTTGGAGCCCATCCATTCATTTTGGCACATATTGGACTCCACTAGGCCTCTTCAATGGCCCTTCAACCTATACTCATTTTTCCCTCATAAGAGGCTTATTGTTGTATTATGGAATTATCTTGGTGGGCTTGTCACCAAGTAATGTTATTTTGCACATTATTTTATTAGTTGGGGCATCATTAGGCTAAATTAGGCTATTTGAACCCCTAAGAGGATTGTATAAATATAAGAGAGGTGTTCTCTCTCATTCATCACTTGGATTTGGATCTTTATCTCTTCTTGCGAATTTCGCTATAACTATTGGAGGACGAAGTGGAGATCTTTGATGCATTTTGATATTTGGAAATCTTTTCTTGGTCTTGGAGCCTCGATTGCCGTCTCTCTTGATGATTGGATATATTTGCTATACTTGTAAGTGTCATTTTCATGATCTATTTTCTATTTCATATCATATGTATAACGTATGAAATTTTAGCTCATGAAGATAGAGTTGTTTCCCTAATGGAAATATGAATTTGTTGAATCTTGACTTTGTGAGGGTTTTTCATATGTTTCATGCTCAGTACAGTGGATGAATGTTCCTAGGGGTATATGATCCTCATAATTACCTTGATAAATCATCAATTGTAGCATCATGAAGTATAAATTTTCCTAGTGACCTAATTGTTGCCTTTAGGGCTATGCAAATTCATTGGGGAAATCCTTGATTGGGTAAAAGAAACTCTAAATATTAAAATCTCATTGACTCCATTCTCCCAATAGACTAGGCACTAGTCTAATCCTTGGTGATCACCTAAACGAAAATCTTTTCACCTCCCTCCTCTTTTTCTAAGCCCTAACCCTAGTGTCTCCTAAGGCATCACACGAAATCAATTGTAGCCATCCAAACTTGATGAAATTTGGTCTAGAGCTGCGTTGGTGGGTCCTTGAGAGGTCCTCCAATTTTGGAAGCCAATCCAACGGTTGAATCTCAAGTTTTGTCGAGCCCTAGATCAAGAACCATTCTCCCTAGTTTTCCTTTGGTTAGCAGCTTCATTAAGGATCATTGCATTAAAATCTCAAGTCAAATCTAATCTTGTTGATCCTTTTCTTCTCCCTCACTTGGTCAAGACCTTTTGTTTGAAGTTTCACTCTAAGCCCTTGACCTTGTTTGGGCCTACTAGGGTTTCTTTGTGGTCTCACAACCTTGTCACTCCAATTTCACAAGGATTGCTTAGAGAACCCTATTCTCTTAGGATTCTTAGGTCTAGGGCACTTTATATCAAGAAATACTCCTCAACCCTAGGTCTAGGTTTCCCTTTAGCCCTTCTTGGAGAGCCACACATCTTGCTTCTAAAACAAGCCCTTGATAGTATTTGTAGCATTGGATGTCTTCTAGCCTTGAAATTTTGTGGAGTCTAGAATGCGTGATATCTGCAAAACCCCGAAATCGTTTCTAGGAATTCCGCTTAGAAATGACTTAATTAGATTATTAGTCAGTTTTTAAATATTTCCTAAGTCTAAACTTAGGGAATATGACTAATTAATCAGAATTAATGAAGTCAAGGTGTGAATGTTCTAGAAACTCACACGGATCGACTTCAAGTTAATCCTAGCCATCGATTAAGTTCTAATCTTGGTCGTTGAAGTCTCAGCGGAGGATTATAAGAAGAATTCGATGGGGCTTGGAGAAATCACTTGAGCAGTTCGATTTTATGAGCAGATCGATTTCCTAAGTAGCAGCGTTTAGTTGCCAGAGAGAAAGCGAGAGAAATCGAAGCAGTGAGAGAGAGGCAGGGACAATGAAGTCGGAGGAAGGATTCCAAATCCAATGAGTGCATTTGCAGAGAGGCAAAGGAGCCACAAAGAGGCTGACATAGAGCAGCGCAATAGCCTTTAGAGGAAAAGTCGATTTGCTGGGGAGAAACATAATTTCAAAGCCAGAAGCTGATTAGAGGTCCCAGAGGCCATGAGGGACATTTTCCCAGACAGCAATTAATCAAACGGCTTGAGGAGAAGTTGTTCCAAGCTGAGAGCAGCAGCAACTGCGCTAGTGTGACGCAATGACTGCGCATAGGCAGTTTGGACGGCTCAATTTGCGCCGAGGTCAGTGTCGGGAATTGCCTGTGGAGTGAGGAATTCCTCCTCACTAAATTTTCTTGCCAATATTTCTCTATAGGATTGCCAGTTTTGGCATCCAATTGTACTCAGATTATTTCACTGTTGCATAATAATAAAACCCTCAACTGCTACACCGGTTTTCCCGAATTGGGTTTTTTCCGAGGACATTGGTCCAAAAATAACTTTGTTATTTAATGTGTGTGTGCTAGCATTTCTTCCAGTGTTTATTTCATTCACAGTTTATTTGTGTAGTTTGCAGTGTGATTGATTCAGTATTTGTTGTAGCACACAGTAAATAAATTGTTAAGAATTAATTTCCAATTGCTACAATAGGAATCGGGTCATAGATTTTCACATGGTATCAGAGAACAGATGATCAGCCGAAGAGCTCAGTGGCGATGGAAGAGGGAGTTTCGTGGATCATTGTGGGGAAACAGATCGAAACCCCAAGGGCAGTGCAGTCACCTTGGCCAAGAGGTCGAATTCTTGAGGAGAATCGATTTTTTTGAGAGAGGGACAGAAAAATTCGATCTCTCAAGATCAAGGGTTTCCAAAAGCAGAGGGAGCAACCAGTATATTTCGAAAAGCAAATCTCTAGCTGGACGCAGCAATTTTTGCAACAGTTTGCTAAAGCAGAACTAGCATTGGGAGGAAGAAGAGCACACACTAAGGGAAAATTTTCCTTGGGGAAATTCTAGTCTCAAGAAGTTCAAATTCCCTTGCAAATCAGCAGTCGTTGTGAGCAATTTTTCTAACTCCAAAAGGGAGTGCGAATAGCCTAGCAGCAGCTGTGCAGAGGAGAAGAGGAGATTTTCGACATCATTTGAGATGGCCACTACTGGACTTCAAGATCAGGACAGGTTGGATGGTGCTTCCAACTATGTTATCTGGAGGGCAAAGATGTCCTTCCTTCTAGGTGAATATGGCCTAAAGGCATATATTGATGCAGCGGTAGCAGTTCCCATAGATGCAGATCAGCTAAAGGAGTACAAGAAGGAGATGGCCAGGGCAAAGAGGTTGATCCTTGATGGTGTTCGGGATCACATTGTATCACACATAGCAGCCCAGGGAACGACCAAAGAGATGTGGGATACACTTTCCACGTTGTACCAAGGTACTTCCGAGAAGCGGAAGATGTACTTGGAAGAGAAGCTGAGATGCACCCGCATGCAGAAAGGGGAATGTATAGACCCCTTCCTCACCAGGATTCAGGAGATCCGGGATCAGTTGTCAATTGTTGGGGCAGCGCCTCAAGCCACAGAGCTAGTACGATTGGCACTCAACAGTGTCTCCAAGGACTGGCAGATATTCGTCCAAAGCATCTTGGGTAGAGAAACCTTGCTAAGGTGGGACAGGAAGTGGGCCAATTTGCAACAAGAGGAGTTGAGGCGAGACTTAGTGAAGAGATCCATCAGTGGTAGTACCAACGAGTCGAAGCAGGTAAAGGAAGAGGAGAATGTGACCCTCACATCAAAGGGTCCCAGTCAAGGACAAGGGGAGCCGTGAAAGAAGAAGAAGGACCTGTCGAAGGTCAAGTGCTTCAGGTGTGGTGAGCTCGGTCACTATAGTACCCAGTGTCCTCTCAGGAAGGACAAGGAGGACAAGCAGGACCAGCAACAGCAGAGATCGATAAGTTGTCCTCCAGGCTAGAGAAAGACTTCGCCATGTTTGTTGACATACCCCCAGGAGTGAAGTGGGGTGACTTGGTGTTGTAGCCTCAGAGTGCTACAGATGGGCAGGATTCTTGAGGAGATCCACCTCTTGAATCAGTACGTAGCTACAAAGGCCCACGGTATTTCAGTAGTAGGATAGATCAGTGACAACAGATGCAGTCAGATGCCAGAGTGACAGATGCAGAGTCTAGTTGCAGTCATATGCTAGGGAGCGTAGTGCAGAGTCAATAGCAACGCAAATGCCTCAATGACAGCGCAAATACTAGCAGCAGTCAGAGACTCGAGCGACAAGTGTATCATACTAATCACAATTGATTCAGTATTTAGGATGCTTTTCAGTTGCAGATGTTGTAGTTGCAGCGGCAATAGATGGATAAGGAGTTGCAGTGCAGATGCAGTGTTGGCAGTAGTTCAGCGAAGTCAACAGCAACACATATGCAGCACATATGTGCAGTGATTGGTGGGCAGCAGCAACCAGACATCAGCAATGTAACAGGAGATGATACAAAGACAAAGTGTTGTAACAAGGTGTGCAGCACCAGAACACATTCCTCGCTAAGAGGGACTTATAGCTTTTGTAGCATTGGATGTGTTCTAGCCTTGAAATTTTGTGGAGAGGCTAAAATGCATGAGATCTCCAAAACCCAAAAATCGTACTTGGAAATTCTGCCTAGAAATGACTTAATTAGATTATTAGTCAGTTTTTAAATATTTCCTAAGTCTAAACTTAGGGAATATGACTAATTAATCAAAATTAATCAAGTCAAGTTGTGAATGTTCTAGAAATCACACAAATCGACTTCAAGATAATCCTAGCCATCGATTAAGTTCTACTCTTGGTCATCGAAGTCTCAACAAAGGATTATAAGACGAATTCGATGGGGCTTGGAGAAATTACTTGAGCAGTTCAATTTCATGAGCAGATCGATTTCCTGAGTAGCAACATTTAGTTGTCGTAGAGAGAGCCAGAGAAATCAAAGCAATGAGAAAGGGGCAGGGACAGTGAAGACAGAGGAAGGATTCCAGTTCTGGTGAGTGCATTTGCAGATAGGCTGACACAAAGCAGTGCAGTAGCCTCTAGAGGCAAAGTCGATTTGTTGGGGAGAAACAGAATTTCAGTGCCAGAAGCTGGGTAGAGGTTCCAGAGGCCAGGAGAGACATTTTCCCAGACAGCAGTTGGTCAAACGGCTTGAGGAGAAGTTGTTCCAAGCTGAGAGTAGCAACCACTGTGCTAGGGTGGCACAATGACTGCGCATAGGCAGTTTGGACAGCTCAATTTGAGCTGAGGTCAGTGTCGAGATTTGCTTGCGGAGTGAGGAATTCCTCCTCACTAGATTTTCTTGCCAGTATTTCTCTGTAGGATTGTCAGTTTCGGCATCCAGTTGTACTCAAATTATTTCACTGCTACATAATAATAAAACCCTCAGCTGCTACACTGGTTTTCCTGAATTGGGGTTTTCTAAGGACATTGGTCCAAAAATAACTTTGTTATTTTATGTGTGTGTGCTAGCATTTCTTCCAGTGTTTATTTCATTCGCAGTTTATTTGTGTAGGTTGAAGTGTGATTGATTCAATATTTGTTGTAGCACACAGTAAATAAATTGTTAAGAATTAATTTAACAATTAGGAGAATTATTTCCAGTTGCTGCAATAGGAATCGAGTCACCGTTTTTTCACACCCCTATCATTAAAATCTCTCCTTTGAATAGCCCCTTGAAATCACTACCTCCACACCATTGATATATTACTCTTAGTGATTTCCCTCGTACCAGAACTCCTCCCATTTGTGAAAGTCCATAAAGAGCAGGGAGCTTTAGCTAATGTGACAGTGGGCTATTGCTCCATTGTTTCCACTTGACCTAGTAGTTGCTCTATAGGAACCCTTCCTAGGACCCTTGCTAGATTGAGCAGTAATAGGATTCTACGCCTTCGTCCTTCTTCAAGTTGAATGTCTCTTACTTGAACTTTACGAAATTTCTTGCTCGTGTACATCATGTTCAGAACCTTGTGCCCCATCTTGGAGAGGAAAGAGGATGGTTGTCGTGGTGGGAGGTGACCACTTGTCACACTGTAAAGTTTATGAGAGGGTGGGGTTACGTGGTCACAAGTAAGCACATGAAAGAGCTTTCAGAGGCCAAATAGAAGTTTGAGGAAGTTCATACCCTTTTGGAGAACAATTTGCAAAATGTTTCTCTTCAAGAGGATGCAGCTTGGCTAGAGTTGGTGGTGTGAAGGAAGGAGGAGTACATTGCCAAAGGAGCCCAACTGTGCATCCAATTATAGTGGATTCAGGATGGCAATGAAGGCTCTAAGTTCTTCTCTAATTTCCTAAAGAAGGTGGTAGCTAACAAGGTGATTGGTCTCAGTTGAGTTGATGGATCCCTCATATCTGACTGAGATCTGAGGTATTTTAGTGAGCATTTTCATAATATATTTTTTTCTTACCCTTTGTCAGATTTGGTCATGGCTACCAAGGATGCTTATTACAGGATTGTCTCTCAGAAGGTCTCAAATGTTGATCAAGATAGATTGGATAAGGATTTCATGAAAAAAGAGTTCTTTGTTATGCTTTCTTTCATGCATAATGGGAAATCCCCTAGAATTGATGCCTCGCAATGTGAACTCTACAAGGTGTCGTGGAATTCAGTTGGGGGTGACTTTTGTAACCTTGCTTATGAGGTTTTTCTTCAAGTAGAATTTCAAAGTTCCTTAATCAATGGTTGATCAGGTTTATTCTGAAGAATGTTGCCAGAGACTATTGGTGGGTGGCATTCGACAACTTTATTCGGAGTTGCCTATAAAATCATGGCTAAGGCAGTCACCATGAGCAGATGTTATGTAGCCAGGAAAATTGTTCACCAAGAGTAGACAAGGTTTGTGCCAGATTAATTTATTTTGGATAGAGTGCTATCAGTGTGGGAGGCCACGAAATGGGCTAGAGAGGTCATGGAGTGGGCTAGGGAGTCTAATTAACAAGCCCTCTTCTTGAAAAATAGTTTTAACAAAGCCTATGATTGTATTGATTGGACTTTTATCATGAACATGTTCACGTGCCTTGCTTTGGCCTACAATGTGTTAAAATGATTAATGCTTTGTTCTCTTGTGCGTCAACCTTTGGTTTAATGAATAATTCTTTGTCTTGTTGTATCCACCTTCACAAGTCTATTAGGCAAGGGTGTCCTTTGGCACCCTATCTCCATAGCAAGGGGTGATGACATGATGAATAACCATTTTGTGGATGTCACTTTTTTCCATGATTTTTAAGCGGGAGTCCATTTCAGCTACTAAAGATTGCTTTATTGTGCTCTATGAGGGTTTTGGGGCTATTGTCAGTGATCACAAGACTAACTTTTGGTTGGTGGGTCTTGATAAGCCCCCTCTCTAGATTCCAACTACTTGGAATTTTGTTCATACCATTGTTACTGTGAGATATTTTGGTAGTCCTTCAATGCTAGACTCTCTCAAGTTGCCATGTGGGATTATTGCCTTGAATAGTTGCAATATTAGCTTCTTTTATAGAAAGTATAAGGATCTTCCATTGTAGGTAAGTTGATTGTGGTGAGCAAAACCCTTCAAGCCTGTTACATTTATTATGTGTCCTATTACCTTCCACACAAGGCCTAGTTTCATTTGTTGAAGCAGATCTTGCAATTGTATTTGTTGGCCAACTATGGTGGGGCTTGCTACCAAAAAATCTAGCAAGCCTTGGAGAGTGAAACCCTACAAGACAAAAGTTAGACAAAGTGCTAACAATGGGGTAGAGGCCCAGTGTCACCTCAGCCAAAACCCCCTGCTCTTTACAAACTCTCTGTTGATTTTTGTAGCATCATATGTGCTCTAGCCTTGAAACTTTACAGAGATGCTAAGACACATGCATTATCCAAAACCCGTAAATCGTTTCTGGAAATTCCACCTAGAGATGATTTAATTAAAATAATTAACTTTTTTAAATGGTTCCCTATGTCTAAACTTAGGAAATTTGGTTAATTAAAGGATATTAATTAAATCAGGTGTGAATCTTCTAAAAAAGACAAGGATAAACTCCAAGTTAATTTATCCATCGATTATGTTTTAATCTTGGTCGTTGGAGCTCCAACGAGGGATTATAAGGAGTTCGATGAGGTTGGAGAAAAACACTTGAGCAGTTCGATTTTGCTAGAGAACCGATTTCCTGAGTAGAAGTTATGGGTTGCCGGAAGTGATTCAATAAAGTCGAAGTAGTGAGAGAGGGGCAGGGATAGTAGACTGAAGGAAGTTTTCCGGATCCGGGGAGTGCAAGGCAGAGAAGGCAAAGAGAGCAGTTCAGTGAGGCAGCGCAGTGCCACACAGAGGCAGCGCAAAGCTTCAGAGGGAGTTCGAATTCCAGCTGGGAGAGACGAGATTCAGTGCCAAAAGCCGGGGTGTGAGACCGAAGGGCCAGGAGGTCAAATTTCCAGACAAGAGATCAGTAGAGGGATTGACGCAGAGCCCAGCCAGTGTGACACAGAACTGTCTAGGGTTGACGGAGAAGCTGTGCAGAGGTAGCGTGGGACCAGTCAGCAAGCCTTTGATTAGAGTCGGATCAATGTGAGATTCTTCTCACTAACTTTTTGTCAGTATTTCTCTGTATCGGATAGCCAATTTGGGCATCCAACAATTTGTACTCAGATTTACTACTACATAATAATTAAAACCCTCAGTTGTTGCACCGGTTTTCCCAAGTTGGGTTTTTCCGAGGACATTGTCCAAAAACAACTGTGTTGATGTGTGTGTTTATTTCTCTCCAGTGCAGTATTTAGTTTCCGCAGTATTTTATTTTGTGTAGGCTGCAGTGTATGTATTTCAATATTTGTCGTAGAAAACTGCAAGTAACTTGTTCAAGTAATTTAACAAGTAGGTGAAATATTATCAGTTTGTTGCAGTAGGAATCGGGTAACCAATTTTTCACATGGTATCAGAGCATAGATCGTGAGCAGGAGAGCTCAGTGCAGAAAGGAAGAGGGAGTTCGAAATTACTACAAAGGCAACAATTCGAAACCCCAGAAGAAAACGCAGTCCTTGGGCAAGGAAGTCGAAGTTTTGAGTGATATTGATTTCTTTGAGTGAGTCGACAAAGAAATTTGATTCTCTAGATCGAAGCTTTCCAGAGGCAGAAAGGAGCAGCGCAGTTTCCTTGTAGAGCAGATCTTCAACTGGAACGCAGAGATTTTGCAACAGTTGCTAGCAGAATAAGCGTCAGAGGGAGAGAATAGCACATACTGAGGGAATTTCTTCCTCAGAGGACTTCCAGCCAAGAAGTCCGAATTTTTTCTAGCAAAGTAGTAGTAGCTATGTGCGAGATTTATCACTCCAAAAGGGAGTGCAAATAGTTGGGCAGCAGTTGCGCAGAGAAGAAGAGGGAGCAGTTCGACTTTTTCAGGAGAGATGGCATCAACTGGGTTAAGAGATCAAGATCGATTGGATGGAGCCTCCAACTATGTGATCTGGAAGGCTAGGATCTCCTGCCTTCTAGATGAGCATGATCTCAAAGCCTATGTCAATAGTGTGGTAGTTGTGCCCGCCAATGCAGATCCGCTCAAGAAGTACAAGGCTGAGATGGCGAAGACTAAGAGGATCATTCTCGACAGGGTTCGAGATCATGTAGTATCCCATATAGCCGGCAAAGATATTGCCCGACAGATGTGGGAAGCCTTAGCTATGCTATACGAAGGATCTTCCGAGCAACGGAAGATGTACTTAGAGGAGAAGTTGAGATGCACGAGGATGCAGAAAGGGGAGCAAATAGACACCTTCCTTAAGAGGATTCAAGAAGTGCAGAATCAGCAAATAGACACCTTTCTAAAGATTGACAAGTGTTTGTCCAGAGCATCTTGGGGAAAGAACACCTGCCAGATTGGGAACATGTATGGGTTGATCTGCATCAGGAGGAGATGAGGTGTGATCTGGTGAAGGCCACAATCAATGGCAATAGCAGTAGTGGGACGAAGGCTGTGAAGGAAGAGGAGGACATGGCCCTTGCATCAAAGGGGCAGCAGGAGCAGTGCAAGAGGAAAAAGGACGTTTCAAAGATCAAGTGCTTCAGGTGTGGTGAGATGGGCCACTACAACACTCAGTGTCCTCTCAGAAAGAAGGACAAGGAGGAGAAGCGGGATCAGCAAGTTGCATCTGCTGATATTGACAGACTTTCCTCTAGGCTGGAGGAAGAGTTTGCCATGATTGTTGAGAAGCCTCTAGGAGTGAGGTGGGGTGATCTAGAGTTGTAGCCTCAGAGAGCTACAGGTTGGGCAGGATCCTTGAGGAGTCCACCTCTTGGATCAAGACCTTGCTATGGGAGCCCATAGTCATCAGTAGCAGGATGGACCAGTGTCAGGTGGTGCAATCAGGTGCCAGAATGACAGATGCAGTGGCTAGTATCGATCAGATACTCAGCAGCGCAGAGCAGATTTTGTAGCAGTGCAGATGGCACAAAGCAAAGTCAGCAGCAGCACAGAGGCTTCAATGACAGCGCAGAGTCTAGCAGCAATCAGAACTCGAACGACAGATGCATCATACTGAACACAGTTAGTTCAGTGTTTTGGATGTTTTTCCGTTGCAGATGTTGTAGTTGTAGCAGCAGTAAATGGAGAGAGAGGGTTGCAATACAGATGCAGTAGTTGACAATAGTTAAGCAGGTTCAGCAACAGCACAGATGCAGCTCATATTAGAGTTGCGCAGTAGTTGGTGGGCAATAGAGCCAGACATCAGCAGCGCAGCAGGAGGTGTTGCAGAGTCAGAGTGATGCTCCAGTGGGTTGCAGCACTAGAGCACATTCCTCGCTAAGAGGGAGTGTTGATTTTTGTAGCATCAGATGTGCTCTAGCCTTGAAACTTTGCAGAGAGGCTAAGACACATGCATTCTCCAAAACCTATAAATCATTTCTGGAAATTCCACCTAGAGATGATTTAATTAAAATAATTAACTTTTTTAAATGGTTCCCTAAGTCTAAACTTAGGAAATCTAGTTAATTAAAGGGTATTAATTAAATCAGGTGTGAATCTTCTAGAAGAAGATGAGGATCAACTCCAAGCTAATCTTAGCCATCGATTATATTTTAATCCTCGTTGTTGGAGCTCCAAGGAGAGATTATAAGAAGGAGCTCGATGTGGTTGGAGAAAAACACTTGAGCAGTTCAATTTTGCTAGAGAATCGATTTCCTGAGTAGCAGTGGTGAGTTGCCGGAAGTGATCGAGTAAAGTCGAAGCAGTGCAAGAGGGGCTAGGATAGTAGATTGGAGGAAGTTTTCCAGATCCGAGGAGTGCAAGGCAAAGAAGGAAGAAAGTAGTTCAATGAGGCAGCACAGAGCTTCAGAGGGAATTCGAATTCTAGCTAGGAGAGACGAGATTCAGTGCCAGAAGTCGAGGTGTGAAATCGGAGGGTCGGAAGGTCAAATTTCCAGACAGCACGAGATCAGCAGAGGGATTGACGCAGAGCCCAGCCAATGTGACGCAGATCTGCGTAAGGTTGATGCATAAGCTGCGCAGAGGCAGCATGGGGCTAGTCAGCAAGCCCCTGATCAGAGTCGGATCTCCCAAATCAATGTCAGATTCTTCTCACTAACTTTTTGCCAGTATTTCTCTGTATCGGATAGTCAGTTTGGGTATCCAACGATTTGTACTCAGATTTACTAATGCATAATAATTAAAACCCTCAGTTTCTGCACCGATTTTCCCAAGTTGGGTTTTTCCAGGGACATTGTCCAAAACAACTATGTTGATGTGCATGTTTATTTCTCTCCAGTACAGTATTTAGTTTCCGCAGTTTTTTATTCTGTGTAGGCTACAGAGTATGTATTTCAGTATTTGTGGTAGAAAATTGCAATTAACTTGTTCAAGTAATTTAACAAGTAGGTGAAATATTATCAGTTTGTTGCAGTAGGAATAGGTTAACCCATTTTTCACACTTTCACAAATGGGAGGAGTATCAGTAAGGATGAGATCACTTGAAATAGATATGTTATGGATAAGATGCACAATGAACTCGCTAGGACTCATTCAAAGAGAGACACAATCAAAGTTAAAGGCTCCACAAGAAGCAATTCACTCTCTATGAAAAGACCTAGAAAAGGGGGGTGCAAGACCTAGGGTTTAATGTAATTGACAACAGTAGGAGTTCCAAAGGTCAAGGCCAAAGAGAAAAGGTTTCTTATGATAGTTCCAACAATTACACGGCTCATGAAACCTTCAAGAAAGTCCTCAAGTTGAGGGAGAAGAAACTAGGGCTTCCCTCTTAGGGCAACACCTACAGCAAGATATTTAATGGATGATTGAGTGGATGCCCACCAAAACGATAGGTGAAGTAGTCAACACCTACCTCTTGACGTTTAGTCTCTCAAACCGCCAAAAAGCCTCCTCCCTATTTCACTCCAAGCCCTAGATTCTCCTTCTAGCCTTAAAAGGACCGAATTTGAGAAGAGAAAATTATGGAGAAAATTTAAGGTTGATCACCAAGTGATTGGTCCAATGCCTTGTCCTATGGGTATATCGAGTCTAGGATGCTTAGGATAAGCCAAAAGTTGTTCCCAAGGAGGCCAAAATTCGATGCCCTGGCTATCAAAATTCCAGCGTTTACCCACACAATGATAAAATGGAGTTGCATGGTAGAGCTATAAAGAGATCACCACTAGGAACATTCATCACATGCTATGATGAGTAATGCATACAACATTCATCTAGATATTCTTCAATAAATTGACCTTCAACAAATTAGGGCACACGATTTAACCTAGAACCAATAGTTCCATGCATTAGACATTTAAGAAATAGATATTCAACAATAAGATCCACTTACGAGATAACATGCAATATATCCATCTGTTAGACCAAGAGTAGCTCCAAAGAATATCCAAAAATTAGCTTCCAAATGTCAAAATGCATCTAAGTATCTCCAATCCACCCATAAGAAGCAAGTGCGAAATTTATAAATAGGTCTAAAATTCACAAGTTTGATGATGAGAGAGAGATCAAATGAGATCTCTCTAATATATATGTATCCAACGATGTCCTATTTTAGCCTAGGAGCCCCTCAAGTAATAAAATAACGGGCAAGTACGAAGTTAGGTCACAAGTCGACCTTATAGCCAATGTGAAATAATAATAATTAACCCATGGGAAGGTTGAAATGTTGACACCATGCATGCATAGGCATTCTTTTAAGCAAGCGTTGGGCTCCTCTAGTGCCAAAATGAGTGTAGAGGGATACAAAAATCAAGGTCTAGGGGTTGGCACCTAGACTTCTATGCAAATTATCTTGTAGACCCCAGTTTTGGTTTGGGGCACAAAAGTTGGTCTCATGGGTCTTTTGGTGGTGAAATAGCTTAGTTTTGCTCCAACGGTAAGGGCTTTGAGGATAGTTCTAGCCCTCTTATGTCTCAAGGGGTGAGACAAACCTCATCTGGGCCTTAGATTAGCTACCAAACCATGTGATCACTACTAAGCTAGTTGGGGCATGATGGTCCAAGTGCATCATCCCATGAATAATATTAGGGAAAATGCAAGCTTATTGAGGTGTTGAGGGTGCTCATGGATATGAATGATGCTTTGCAAGTGACAAGAGCCCCATGGCTCTCAACGCATCACCTATAGGGTGTCATATGCTCCTCTAGTGGGCTTGGGCCCGAGTTAAGTTGCCCAGCACATGATGAAAAACACCTGCCAGTCACACACAATATGCAGTGTTGCATCTTCACCATTAGGTACAATAATCATTAGTGCATCTAAGTGGACCAAGCTTGTTAATCAAGGGCAAAATGATACTTCATACAAGGATTCACTTCCAAATTTGGGGCTTTAATCATGTAATAGCGTTACCTCCCTAGGTAGGAGTGGCTAATGGACGACCTTATTAGGTGTTCCCATCCCCTAAGGGGAAAGACAGGTCCAGGGTACATCCTTCAAACAATAGGTGTTATGTGAATAATGATGGAACAGAGGAGAAAAAAAGGGGTCTCAAGGCCAAATGCCATGGTCGAAGGTGTAGCAATGATGAGGAATTCCACATTATGGACATACATATGTGAGGAGGGAGAAATCATGGATGCATGAGTTACCCCAACCTTTGTTTTTCCACCCCTCTTATTGCCTTTTGTTTTTTCTTGATTTTCTTTGTATTACCGACCGAAGCTCTAAGAAATGAGAGCATGCTTTGAATGACGCGTAGCAATGGTTAACCCCTTAACGCTGGGGTAGTTCATTGCCCACCGAGGGTTGGGACATGCAAGGGTTCCTTTCCATGGTGTGGTAGGGAGACAGTGGCCCCAAGAACTGGGTGATGGCCATAATGATAAGGGGTGGAGCTTATGCTTGGCATTTTCCCACATGTTAATGTTAATGTCCCGATCATCTTTTGCATCTTATAATTTTCTTTCATTTGTTTCTTGTTTGTGGCCATGATATGTTCTTTCTTTTTCTTTTAGCTACATAAACCTTTCGGGGTAAAACTTCCAGGCCTAACCCAGATATGTGGAAAGGGGGAGGACGTGTGCTACATCCTAGAGGACCCAGATATGGGAGGTGGAGTAGAGAGCTTGTAATGTACAGAGGGAAACGATAAGCATGGAATGGGGATAACGAGAGCACGCTATCTCAATCAAGGTTTCCCAAGTAGTGCCCTTCCTAAAGCCATGGACCATTAGGGGAGGTCCCACTGGACTAGGATTGAAGATTAACCCCCCATTTAAGGCGAGGGAACAAAACCACAGTCAAAACCCTGTTAAAACTTTCTTAACTCAAAATTATTATTGTCCTATGTTTCTTTATCAAATAACCCAGATATTGAATTACTTCAATAACAGAATTAAAATTTTGAACTTGTAGCAGTCACATATATAGCTGAAAATATAAACAATAGAAACTAGCTTTTCAAGTACACATGAAATTTTGTTCTTCAAATCATCGTATTGTAAATGATCAAAAACTTATAAGGACACCACAAAACTGAGGTTTTCATCCTTCTAGACACTCAAATTTGCTTGTTGTCCACTTAGATCTGCTTGTTGTTCTCTTAGATTTGCACTCAGATTTGCTACATTTGCTTGTTGTTCACATAGATCTACTAGATCTAGCTGCCAGATATGAATGTGAGTACTTTAAATTCTTTAGATCAGAATATCAACATGCATAAGTAATTGAAATAAACTGTTAAAATACTCAAACACATCAATACACGAGATTTACCCTGGGGAAACCCAATAAAGGAGAAAACCCTAGCAAAGCCCTTCTTACTTTATTACTCTTGAACAAACTTGCAGGTACAAAACCCTTCTTGAGGGCGCTAAAGTACAGTTTGCTAGGAGAGAGGACGACTGGAGACAAATGAAACCTTAACTGACTTGAAACTTCTTGCATGCAGGTGCAAATGACTTAGATCAACTCGCCTTGAGCCAAAGATGTCAAATCTGAGGCAACTCGAACTAGATCTGAGCTTGTATGAAGTAGATATGAAGATTACTTGGGCACACTGCAGAAAAATAGACCAGATCTAGGCAAAATGACTGTTGAACTTTGAATGCTTATATCTAACAACTGAGAACTTGAAACCTTGGGCGCTCAAGAGGGATAGGTGTGCCTTGGAGAGTAGATGAAAAACTGCAGAAAAAGAACTTGTGTAGCGAATTGCTTTCTCTTGGTCCTTTTATCATTTCTCTTGGCTAGAATGGAGCGCCCAGATTTAATCTTGGATTGACATTGGATAAGCTTCATGATCCTTCTAGAAGACTCCATGGAAGAGGGGTTAACAACTTAAGTTGTTCTCTCTAGACACAGGTGAGCCCCCCATCCCCCCTTCTAATTTTACATTGACATCTTTAATATAATAATGCCATTATAAACTTGGGCAAACCTAGGCTTTTAGCCTTTACATTATAACATCTCAACTAGTCACTAGGACTAGGAGTTTACATGACTCAAAGCTTTTACATAGACATTTTATCACTCTCTCAACCAACATGGTCCATTCACCTGCAATTACATTTAAGTACTTATGTTCAAGATAACAATAAGAAGGTGGTCTTTTCCATGTGATCATTTAGTACTACAACTTGGACACTTGTTGGAGTAAGCCTAGGAGGGGTCAAGTCCTAGGTAGTCACATCACAACAAGCCAAGGAGTCCATCATTCCAGTACTAGCTCACAGGACTTCTTCATTCGTCCTGACTCGTGTTAGACTGAGTCTTGATTGTTGCTCAAAGAGCTCACATGACATTGCCTTGGATTTTTCACATGGCTTGCCAAGCATCCACTAGCAGCTCCGTCATCCTGACTCTTATCAAAGCTCACAAGGCGTCTACTTTCGCCTTGACTTTTGCAGTGCCTCACAGGATTTATTGATTCTCAGGGTGGCCATTTAAGGCCTCTCATTGGAGAATGACTTCCAATGTTGTTATTTTCAACACTACCTTTCAGCGAGGGAGGCATTCTCCGCAACTCCAAGATTGCCTCTTAGGTGCGCAAACTGTTTTACTGGCAAGGGCTTGGTCAGGATATCTGCAACCTGCTCTTGTGTTGTTATGTACTGTAGCTTGATTGTTTTCCTTCAAGTCTATGTGCTTCAAGTCTATGTGCTTCATTCTTTCATGGAACACTGGATTCTCAGCTAGTTTTATGTAGCTTTGGTTGTCACAAAAGAGGACTGTAGTCTCCAACCGAGTTTGAAATCAATTTCCTAAGCCACACTGCTTCCCTGCATGCTTCACTTGCTGCAATATATTTAGCCTTTGTTGTACTATGGGCAATGGACTCCTGTTTTCTACCGGACCAGGAAATCATGGCTCATCCAAGAGTGAAACAGTGACCTCTTGTGCTCTTCTTGTCTACTGGACTTCTAGCCCAGTCTGAGTCTGCATAACCATGCAAAGAAATACCACCTGTGAAAATTTCTGAATCTAACACTTCAGAAACCCCTACTGCATTTTCTAGTTTGTTGTCTACTACTTGTTCTTTGTATTAAAAAGTTATTTAAATGCATAAATATCTAAGTAAACACAAATGCAATCTTCACAAATATACAGATCAACAACTGAAATAAACTGAGACAACACAAGGGACACCGTTATTTTTGGACAATCGTCCCCGGAAAAACCCAATGCGGGAAAACCGGTGCAGCATATAGAGGGTTTTATTATTAAGCAGATTCTAAATACAACTAGGGTGCCAGAAATGGCTCACCCTTCAGAGAATATCCTTGGCAGCAATACCTCTATCCGGAGACAGATATTTCGGCTGATTAGCAACCAGATGAACAATCCCACAATGACTCTGGTTGTTCCTTGTGCTGGATAATGAAAGCTACTCCACGCACTCCTCTGGAACTACGTCACCTTCTTCAGAACTGCGTCACCCTCTCTGGCTTTGCGTCAACCAATCAGCGCTTAGTTTGTCCCACTGAATCACCTCAGCGCAGCCCCAGAATCT
The DNA here is from genome assembly GCA_031772625.1 of Pinus tabuliformis. Classification (NCBI taxonomy): domain Eukaryota; kingdom Viridiplantae; phylum Streptophyta; class Pinopsida; order Pinales; family Pinaceae; genus Pinus; species Pinus tabuliformis. Next base: position 122,243,773 of record CM062808.1, on the reverse strand, counting down.
CTTTGCGTCCTCTGCGTCAACCTCTATGGCCTCTGCGTCAACTTCTTTGGCCCTCTGCGTCCTCTACGCTGGCCTCCTTAACCTCTGCATCAACCCTTGATGCCTCTGCGTCAACCCTCCTAGGCTCTGTGTTGCCTCTCTGATATGTATCCTTCAGCCTTGGATCAAAATCCCTTGCTGAACTACCCCTCGTTGCAACTAATCTCTAACTCGATTTCCTCAACAAACCCAGCCCCAGAAAATCAAATTCTTGATCTCTCTTGGTGTGTCTCCAACTAACCCTCAAGCCTCCTCTTATACTTTTCCTGTTTACGATTCAACGGTTGAGAATAAGTCCCTAATCAACAGCTAAGATTAGATATGGCTTGATCCTCATTATTTAGAACTTTATCACCCATATTATATTAATACACATTAATATTTTAATTTTCCTAAGTTTAGACTTAGGAACCCCATTAAAAATATTAATTATTTTAATATCTCTTCATCCGGGTGGAATTTCTCCAAACGATTTCTGGGTCTTGGAGATCTCATGTGCCTCTCCACCAATTTTCATGGCTAGAGCACATCTGATGCTACCCAAAATCAACACAACCGTTGGAAGAGTAACTTAGACCATAGGTAATGGTCCTTTTCAGATACCTCAGAATATGCTTCGCAGCAACCCAATGTCTTTGTCTAAGCTCGGCGATAAACTGACTTAGCGCACTCACTGAATAACGAAAATTGAGGTGAGTCAAGATGTCACCTTCCATGAAGAAGCAGCCTTTAGAAAGTCAAAAGAACTTCAACTTGAAACCAAAAATGAACCTACCTCTCCTTCTGCTGAAAGTTCAAGTTCAAGGAGTCAAAGGGAGAGAAACGAAGATGATCCCATGGATCATGACATGTCTCTTGAGCCTGCTAAAGTCCTAGAAAAATCATTTGAATAAGCTCCAGTTGAAAGAAAACCATCTTGGGCTAGGGAAATTCTACAAGGAGCAGAAAAGATAGCTGCTCCCAAAGGCACATTCAGGGAAAGCAAAAGACCTCACAGGTATGGTGGTTATGTAGCACTTGTCAACAACTAAAGTGAATCTGAACCTTCTACTTTTGATGAAGCAAATAAATTACAAGTCTGGAAAGATGCAACGCTTGAAGAATATAAATATATAATGAAGAATAATGTATGGGATATTGTTCCAAGACCTACTGATAAATCAATTGTTTCATCTAAGTGGATATACAAGATTAAACATGTTGTAGATGGTAGCATTGAAAAGTTTAAGGCAAGGTTTGTTGCCCGTGGTTTCACCCAAAAGGAAGGCATTGATTATGACGAGACATTTGTGCCAGTGGCAAGGTATACTTCTATTCGTACAGTCATTTCTTTAGCCTCTATATTTGGTTGGAAGTTACATCAAATGGATGTCAAAACTGCTTTTCTAAATGGAAATGTAGAGCAGGAAGTTTATGTTGAACAACCAGAAGGCTTTATTTTGCATAGCAAAGACTCACATGTATGCAGGCTAAGGAAGGCTTTGTACGGCCTTAAACAAGCTCCTCGGGTATGGTATGAAACCATGGACAATTTTCTTAAAGATTTGGGCTTTCAAAGCAGTGATGTTGATTCTAACTTGTATCTCAAGATGATCAAGAATCAACCTCTATTTGTAGTGCTATATGTTGATGATCTCTTTCTGACAGGAGAAGACCACTTAATTGAGTGGTGTAAAAAGGAACTCACAGAAAGATTTGAAATGAAAGATCTTGGCCTTACGCGTTACTTCCTTGGGTTGGAAGTCTGGCAGAACAAAGATGATATCTTTCTGGCTCAAGTAAAATATATTGTGGACATCCTAAAGAGGTTTGGAATGCTTGAATGTAAGTCAATGGCCACACCAATGATCACCAACCTCAAGAAACTACATAACTCAGACACATGATCAAATTTAGTGGACCCCACTATGTACAGGTAGCTAATTGGCTCCTTGTTGTATCTAGCTCATACTCGACTTGATATATGTTATTCAGTGAGTGCGCTAAGTCAGTTTATGGCCGAGCCTAGACATCCTGACCCTTTTATCCCGGAGGGTTCTAGTTTGGACCTCTTGTCCTTGGGAACATGAATGTAAACTACGCAACCAAAGACTCTAAAGTGGCTTACATCAAGCTTGATTCTAGTGAAGGCTTCTTCAGGTGTTTTATCCTTGAGAATGGAATGAGGGCTACGGTTTTGAATGTAAACAGTTGTCCTGGTAGCTTCAGCCCAAAGAGAGATAGGAAGGTCTTGGTCAAACATCATTGCTTTGGAGGCTTCAACAAGGGTTCTATTTTTCCTCTCAGCTACTCCATTTTGTTGAGGATTATAAGGGGCAGTCAATTGTTTTCTTATGCCATGTTCTTTACAGAAATCCACAAAAGGATGGTATTCATACTCCCCCCCATTATCAGACCTAAGAGTTTTAATCTTCTTATCAATTTGATTTTCCACTAGGGCTTTAAATTCTTTGAATTTCTCAAAGGTCTCATTCTTGTTTTTCATGAAATACACCCAACATTTTCTGGAGAAGTCATCAATAAAAGATACATAGTACAAATAGCCACTCAAAGAAGGACAAGTCATAGGACCACATATATTTGAATGAATTAGCTCTAGGATATCTTTAGATCTGCTATCACTGCTATTAAATGATTTCTTTGTATTTTTCCCAAGCAAACACCCTTTGCAAACTTCATTTTCTGAAAGTGAAATATGGGGCAAGCCTCTTACCATGTGATGCAGATCTGGAAGTGCCTTGTGGAAGAGATGGCCGAACCTCCTATGCCAAAGCTCGTTGTTGCTGACAGTATTTTGAACAAGAGCTTGAATGGGATAGCCAGTGAGCTTGTAAAGTCCACCTTCGCAAATTCCAATTGCTTCAACTTCCTGGATGCCTTTTTCTTTCGGCCATAGATATGCTTGCTCATCTATAAAGGCAATTCTGAAGCCTTTCTTTTCCAAGGTAGATACTGAAATAAGGTTCTTCTTCATGTCTGATACATGTAAAACATCATTAAGATGCAAAATAGATCCTGAATCTAGCTGTAAGGATATGGACCCAACTCCAATAATCTCATGATTGGAGTCATCTCCTAATTCCACCTTAACACCAAATGATTTCTTCTTGTAGTTTGTAAGGGTCTCTTTCTAACCTGTCATGTGGATGGAGGCACTACTATCAATCAGCCACGTGTCTCACATGGAAGACACTGAACCAGAGAGAGCTGAAATTCCCAAGTATCCCTTCCTGCCTTCACTTTCTTGTTCATGGAAAGAATTCCTAGTTCTTCTTGGATTTTCTTCTTCAAAAATAGAAGCATATTGTTTGCCTTTGTTATAATTACCTCTCTTCCTAAACCTGCAGTGTTTAGCCATGTGTCCCAATTTGTTGCAATTATAACATTTAATCTTTGAAATATCAAAATGTTTACCTTTATAGTGCGCTTTACCTTTCTCCTTTTGATCATCCTTGGGAGTGGAAGTCCTTTGGAAGGGTGGCCTCCTTCCTCTTTTCCTTGTTTTGGTGGCAAGTGCATGGATCTCATCCTTGGAGGTTCCTTCTCTGATCATTACTTTGCTTTGTTCTCAACACAATCATGCCAAAGTCAATCAAAAGTAGGTTGTTCAGCGCTTCCACTTACGCTTGGAAGAAAAGTTCCCCAAGAAGAAGGAAGGCCATCATAAACGGCCTGCACCAAATCATCATATTTGTTGGGCAGCGGATCCCCCCATAGCAGGTTTTTGGGGCTTGAAGCCTGAATTTTGGTCAAGTGTAATGTAAAGACCCCGCGAAATGCGTGTGCGGAGCACAAGAGTCTAGGGTTGTCCGCCCTAAGATAATGTATTTTAATGTAAAGTATGTCAGCCTACCCATGGTCTGCGAACCATGGAATTGTATAAATAGAGCGCGGCTCTAAGATGTAAGTCATAGTTTTTGGATGATGAATTAGCTCTGAGTCTGTAAGTCCGAGTCTTGGGTTGTAGTAGTAGGAAGAGGCTCTGCAGCTAAGTGCGCAGAGGCCTGGTAGAGTCCACAGCTGTGTGCGCAGACCCCTGCAGCTGAGTGCACAGGGCGGAGTTGGGATTGTACTTGGACAAAGAATTAATAAAAGATAAGTTGATTCTGAAATATTATGTGTCTATGCTTTTGTTATATTTATGCATCTCTTTACAGTTTTATGATTGCATGCACTTGTTATGAATGTTGAATGATTAATGAGAATATTGGGCCCACACAATTAAGTTAAGATCTGTAATAATAGCACAGTAAGGATAAAGGATCTAGACAGCACCTCTTCACGCTCTTTACAGAGCTGCGCGGAAGCAATTGCACAAGTTGCGAAGGACAGACGGCTGCGCAGAGTAGCGCAAGCGCGCAGGTTCGGTTCACGAACTTCCTAGATTTCATCAAGACATCCCTAGGGTGCGGAAACCTGGTTCCAGCACCCTCCCATACTACCTCGGGTGAGACCTCAGTCTGCGCACCACGAACTGTTGTTGAAAGGGCCGGTAGTTTCGGGATTTGTTTGGCTAAATCACTTCTGAACCTGGGTCAGGCCCCAACAAGCCAACAAATGGTTCCATTGTTGGGACCAGGATCTGCCTAAGGGATGTCTGATGTCGTGCCACTGGAACCCAACAAAGAAGGAAATTGAAGAGTGGTTGGACAAGAAGATTCACGAGTTCGCGACACAGGAAAACAGAGCCCCGCAGCCATCCGGGAAAAGGTGGCTGGATCGCTACGTATATACAGAAATCCACGAGATCTTCTTTGCGTCCTTTCCTTCTAAACTGTATGAGTGGATCGCGAGGTTAGCCGACAGCCAAGGAAGGTGTAAACTCGACCAACCGATGGTGTGGACTCCGGAATTAGTGCACAGGCTAGAGGCATCAGAAGATAAGATCACGCGAGCCATGGACCATTGGCTCGACCAGATAATAGGGGGATTTATCACTGAGTTTGCGGTAGACACAACCGTGAGCTACAGCGAAGCAGAACGACATTTTCTCAAGGGACCGCGAGGTAAGTACATTAAATCTTTGAATACCTGGATTAAGATGTTGTTATGTGAAAAGCGGGTTATGCGAATACATTAATGTTTGGAACGACGCGAAGCGGAAAGATCTACAAAGGTAGCAGGGAAGTAGGAAACAGTCCCTTAATTTCACCTTCGCGAGAGAGCGAGGAAGAGCTCGCTCAGGTCTCTCCGAGAAGTGCAGTCAGTTTGATAAGGCAGCGCATTCCACAGTTACCACCTCCGCCCATGCCACCACCCACTTCACCTCCATCTCCACCCACTCCACCCCCACCAACCCCACAGTTCAGCATGGCAAGCGCGATCAAGCTACCCGTATTCAGAGGAGTAGGGAATGAGGATCCGGACCAGTTCTAGTTCGTGGTAAGAGCGGTATGGGAAGCGCAAGGGGTCACGGATGACAACATTAAGAAGGCTATATTGGTGAGGGCGCTGCAGGATCGCTCGTTGACATGGTATATCAAGCACTCTAATGACCACCCAAATGCAGGAATAGCAGAGATCCATAATGCGCTAAACAGAGAATTTAGCCGGCCGAAATCAAAGACACAGTCAATCATTGGGTTCAAAGAGATCGCGATGCTTCCAAGCGAAACCCCCCTGGGATCTGAATTAGCGACTGAAGAGTACGATCCGCGAGGCTAATATGACGCTAACAGATGCGCAGCACCGCACATGGTTTGTGGCATCTTTGACACCACACCTGAGGACGGCGTTGTCACAACAGAAGCTTTCAACCCAGGCCAAAGTGTTGGAAATGGCGATGAGGTTGCATGAAACACCGATACAGGATCCGGGGCTGGGAGTTCAACAAATCCACGCGCAACTATAGAATCTCTGCCTAGAAATGCAGAGCTTGAAGCAAGATAGGGCACCACGGCCAGAGGCGCACAAGGAAGTATGGTGCATAAAATGTAAAATCCAGGCCCATGACAAGGATCATTGCCCAGTATTCGCGAACTACTTGGCAGGAGGGGGACCAATGCCGTTGAGACCAGAGGCACAGGCAGGGTCGAGTGCGACACCCACACTATGGTGCGCGATCTGTCAGATAAGAGGAAAACACACAATGGATAACTATCATTTGTTGCAGAAGTATACACAAACTCCCCAGCAGTTGTTTTGTAATTTCTGCAGGTCAGTAGGCCACGACGAGCGTACTTGTCGCAGCTACGAGTTAATGATGGATCGGACCCCAGCCTATAGAATGCAGACAGAAACGCGAGGCCTCGACCCAGCTACGGGGATGGCGCGCGCTGGATTTCAGGGGCGAGGTTGAGGACGAGGAGGAATGGGGCCAGGAAGGGGCCGCGGACAGTTAATTTGTTACAATTGCGGAGGACCAGGGCACTACACCCGCGATTGTACCAACCTGACGAGAGTATCTTGTTCATACTGTGCTCAGTTTTATCATTTCGCTCAGTTTGATCATGAAATGATAGATTGTCCTACGTTGATTGCACAGATGCGCGAGAAAGGGGTACTCCAGCCTCCTCCGACTCAGAATATCCAAATGATGAGGTCTGAACCGCGCGAAGAAGACCCAAATGTGAACATGATGCTCAGAAGCGGTGCGACCACAGGGGAGGATAAGGGGAAGCAGCCTGAGGAAGATACATGGGTTTGCAAGGCTCCTACAAAGGAACCTGAGTTTGACTTAGAACGCGCAAAGGAGACATTCATGGAAGCTAAGAAGAGCTTCGCGGAGGCCTCTACTTCAGGTAGTAAGGATCAACCAAAGCCAAGGATGGATCCTTCTATGCTTACTACCTTTTTGGAGACATGCATGAAACTGTTGTGCAACAATAAGGCAGTTAAGGGACTATAGGAGTTGATCACCAGGTGCACAGGATCAGGGGAACCGCGCATAGTCCGGAAATTGGGGAAGCATACATTGCGCACCGGGAGGGAAATGAGATTGACGGCACAGATTGGCGAATATGAAATGGATCAGGTAATCCTAGACCTGGGTTCAGACGCGAATGTATTACCAAAGCAAACATGGGAACGTATGGGCAAGCTCGCGTTACAATGGTCCCCTATTCAATTACGAATGGTGAACCAACAAAAGATTTTTCCCATGGGAGGTTGGGCAGGGTAACAGTTGATATTGAAGGCGCGAGCACACAAACGGATTTTGAGGTAATAGAGATTGTCGATGACAGCAATCCTTAACCCGCGTTGCTAGGAATAGACTGGACCACTGATATGAATGGAGTCATCAACCTAAAGAAGCGGAATATGATATTCAAGAAAAAGTCCCTACGCATAGTAGTTCTGTTAGATCCAGCCGAAGGAGTGCGCTACATTGAACCTATGCGCAACGATGGAAGCAACGATGAGCTGGATTGTATCTACAAGATAACTGAGCGAGATCAGGATTGGATGAATCCGACTGCAGATGGAAGAATCTCGTGAGAGCGCGCAAGTTCATGCGCCTTGGATTCAGATGAAGAAGACGAACGCTGGCACAATCAGTTGAACGAAGTGACAACGCTGAATTGTAACATGATGATTAGATCACTGCGTTGCGTAACAACCTAAGCCCGAGATCTGCCAACATATGATGGATTGACAGCAGTGGATGAATTCTTGAGCAAGTTTGAAAGCACAGTACTGGAACAACAGCGGTTCGATGCGTTGAAGTGGGCGTTGTGCACGACACCTGCGCACTAGTGGGGAACACATCAAGGAAATTTTGAAAATTGGAACGAATGTAGAAGGAATCAGCGCCTACGATTTGGGAAACCGCAACTACGGATAGAAGATAAATACGATGGACGAGATGACCCACGCACGCACCTTGCGAAATGGACCAAGGCCTATGGGGAAGAACCTCAGCCTGAATGGGTACACTTATTCTACCATACCCTGGATGTCATACCCATGAATTGGTATACTGAGACGGAACTCCGACATGGTACGGGCGAATGGGATGTCTTGCGCGAGGGATTTTTGTTAACATTCACATTTGAAGACCGATGGTCGGATACTGTTGACGACGCACTGCAAGCCGTAAAAGTTGCCATCTTCAAAATACCAACGTTAGTTCAACCAGCATGGGCAACCTAGTTAAGCAATGCCCTAGAATGTTATAACATGCAAGTAGAGGAGGATGATGACAACCCCCGAAATATTAATATTCCAGAAACTGAAGGGTGTCGCGAAGTTAGAGGACCATCAATTGAGGATCCCAACATCACTGTGCCGCTAAAAACAAAGCAGGTAAACATTGGCACAGATGCGGAGCCGAAGTACGCGACGCTTGGGGACTATTGGGACGATGCTATGATAGATAAGGTTGTCGAGTTACTCCGCGAATATCAAGATTTGTTCCCGACCAAAATCACGGACTTAAAGGGGATCATTGGCGACTTAGGGATGATGAAGATCACTTTGAAACCGGACGCGAAGCCAGTTAAACAGCGACCTTACCGGTTGAATCCAAAGTATAAAGAAAAGGTCCGCGACGAATTAGACAAAATGCTTGCAGCCGGAATTATTGAACCAGTGGAAGAATCCGACTGGGTGAGTCCCATGGTAGTACAAGAGAAAAAACAGAAGGGCGAAATTAGAATATGCGTGGACCTCAGGAAGCTTAACGACACCTGTGTTCACGATCCATTCCCGACACCGTTTACAGATGAAGTATTAGAGAATGTTGGTGGTCAAGAAGCTTACTCATTCACGGATGGCTTCTCAGGGTACCATCAGATCAAGATCGCGCCGGAAGATAGGAGCAAGACAACCTTCACAACCGAATGGGGCTGTTTTCAATACACTGTTATGCCCTTTGGACTGAAGAATGCGCCAGCGATATTTTTGCGCGTAGTGGTGGCCGCGTTCAAGGAATACATCCACAAGTTCTTGGAGGTCTATCTGGACAATTAGACTGTATTTGGGTTAGTTAAACACCATATAGCAAGCTTACGTTTGATGCTGGATACTTGCCGACGACACCAGATTGCACTGAATCTTAAAAAATGCACCTTCCTTGTCCCCTTTGGAAACCTGCTCGGCCATGTGGTCTGCAAACAAGGCCTGATGGTGGATCCTGCAAAGATTGTTGTTATTCTCAATTTGGAAGCACCGCGAAGTGTCAAACAACTACGCGCTACGTTGGGGCACACTGGTTACTATAGAAATTTTATCAAGAGCTATGCACAAATAACAGCGCCAATGGAAAAACTATTGAAAAAGGACGCTACATATTGTTGGAATGATGATTGTAGGAAAATTTTGGATGTTCTCAAGGAGAAAATGGCATCCGCTCCCATCCTGGTCTTCCCAAAATGGGACATAGAATTTCATGTACATGTACATGTTGATGCGTTGTGTATTGCGCTGGGAGCTGTACTCACACAAGGCGCGGAAGGCATGGATCACTTGATCGCGTTCACGAGTCGACAGCTGTCCAAAGCCAAAAAGAACTACTCTACTACTGAGCACAAAGGGTTGGCAATGGTATACGCGCTCTAGAAATACCGACACTATTTACTTGGCAGGCACTTCAAGATGTACATCGATCATTCTGCGTTGAAATACCTGGTGAACAAGCCTATGTTGGGGGCGCATATGCAGATGGCTGTTACTATTTCAAAAGTATGACTTTGAGGTCATCGTAAAGCCGGGACGCCTAAATGCAAGACCAAATCACTTATCACGAATTGAGACAGGCGAGGAGCCAACAAATTTGGAAGAAGGACTACCTGATGCATAGCTCTTTGCAGTGCACGTCGCGGACGGCCACTTCGAAGATATAATCCATTTTTTAACCACAGGGACTGCGCCAAAGGAATATTCAGTCCAACAGAAGAAGGAATTGGTGGTGCACGCAGCGGACTTTTCTATCATCGCAGGGCACCTCTACAAAATGGGAAACGATGAGATATTGCGAAGATATGTACCTGAATTTGAACGAGGATAGATCCTCGCAGAAGCACATGGGGGGGCTACAGGAGGACACTATGCAGGACGCGTGACGGCACAAAAGATTCTTCGCACTGGGCTATGGTGGCCAACCCTACATCAAGATTCAAAAGCATACTGTCGGGCCTATGACATATGTCAAAGGACTGGGAAACCATCACAAAGGGATGAGATGCCACTCAATCCACAAATGACGCTGCAGCCATTCGAAAAATGGGCAATCGACTTTGTGGGACCAATCAAACCTCAGGGGAAGACGGGTGCGCACTACATCATCACCGCGACAGAATACCTGACTCGATGGGTGAAAGCACAGCCAGTTAAGGACTGCACGGCCGCTACAACTGCGAAATTTTTGTTCAACAACGTGTTGACACGGTTTGGTTGCCCGAAAATTTTAATGAGTGACCGCAGGACGCACTTCCTGAATGAAACCATCAGCGCACTCACCGAGGAATTCCAGGTGTATCATCAGCAAAGTACACCATACCATCCGCAAGCTAATGGGACAGTAGAAGCATTCAACAAAATTCTGGAGACTGCACTGACCAAAGTATGTAACGCGCAGCAAAACGACTGGGACCTACGCATACCTGTCATATTATGGGCATACAGAACCACGTGCAAGAAATTGACGGGTCAGACACCTTTCAGGTTAGTCTATGGCACAAAAGCAGTGATGCCAATGGAATACATCGTACCTAGTTTACGGATAGCAGCCATTACAGGCATGTCGAACCGCGAAGCCTTGGAAGAGAGACTCGTGCAATTGGAAGAACTCGAGGAAGAACGGTTTCTTGTGGGATTCCATCAGCAGGTACGAAAACAGCGCAAGAAAGCCTGGCACGATCGCCACATCAAGTCGTGCACATTCAAGGTAAACGATTTAGTGTTGTTATATGACAACAGGTTCGAAAAATTTCTTAGGAAATTCAAAATGCATTGGTTAGGACCATATGTGGTAAAAGAAGTCACAGACGGAGGCGTGGTCCAGCTAGTCAAACTTAATGGAAAACCCTTCCCAGGAAGAGTAAATGGCAATCGCCTAAAGCCCTACATGAGTGGGCCGGTTGTCTGACTAACTGACCAAAGCACAGTCTTCGCAACCCGACAAGTCGAACAGAGGTGCGGGACTATAAACACAGGTACTAGAAGCCGGCATCAAAGTAGAGAATCAAGTCAAACGCAGATGATTCAGAAGCAGAAATGGAGTAGATCCAAACGATGGCAGCATGGTGCGTTGTGGACCTTTGCGCAGCACAGGCACAGTTGGATGGACTTCATGCAAAGATCGCCACACCAGCAGAGTGACTCGAGGACGAGTCACGATGATTGTGTTGGGGGCCTGTTGGGTAGCGGATCCCCCCATAGCAGGTTTTTGGGGCTTGAAGCCCGAATTTTGGTCAAGTGTAATGTAAAGACCCCGCAAAATGCGGGCGCGAAGCGCAAGAGTCTAGGGTTGTCCGCCCTAAGATAATGTATTTTAATGTAAAGTATGTCGGCCTACCCATGGTCCACGAACCATGGGATTGTATAAATAAAGCACGGCTCTAAGATGTAAGTCATAGTTTTTGGATGATGAATTAGCTCTGAGTCTGTAAGTCCGAGTCTTGGATTGTAGTAGTAGGAAGAGGCTCTGCAGCTGAGTGCACAAAGGCCTGGTAGAGTCCGTAGCTGTATGCGCAAACCCCTGCAGCTAAGTGCGCAGAGGCCTGGTAGAGTCCACAGCTGTGTGCGCAGACCCCTGCCGCTGAGTGCGCAGGGCGAAGTTGGGATTATACTTGAACAAAGAATTAATAAAAGATAAGTTGATTCTAAAATATTGTGTGTCTATGCTTTTGTTATATTTATGCATCTCTTTACAGTTTTATGATTGCGCGCACTTGTTATGAATGTTGAATGATTAATGAGAATATTGGGCCCACACAATTAAGTTGAGATCTGTAATAATAGCACAGTAAGGATAAAGGATCTAGACAGCACCTCTTCGCACTCTTTACAAAGCTGCGCGGAAGCAAGTGCACAAGTTGCGAAGGACAGACAACTGCGTGGAGTAGCGCAAGCGCGCAGGCTCGGTTATCGAACTTCCTAGATTTCATCAAGACATCCCTAGGGTGCGGAAACCTGGTTCCAACACCCTCCCATACTACCTCGGGTGAGACCTCAGTCCGCGCACCGCGAACTATTGCCGAAAGGGCCGGTAGTTTCGGGATTTGTTTGGCTAAATCACTTATGAACCTAGGTTAGGCCCCAACAAGCCAACAATATTCAACTTTGACACCAACTGCTATAAGTTGATCTCGTATCTGCTTAATCTTTGAGCAGAAATCTGCAATAGTCTCTCCATTTTCTAGCTTTAGGAACTTTAGTTTATGTTTTTAAATATCTCTTCTGACTTGTTGCAAACTTCTCATATACTCTGAAAAGTGAATCCATACATTGTTTTGGAGTCATTGCAACTACCATTACCCCCAAGACATTATCCTTCACAGAATCAAATATAATTCTCCTTGCTTTTGCCTTGTTTCTATCAAAAGCAGCACCCCTAGCAATGGAGGTAGGGCGCTCTGGTTCAGAATTGATAAAGTGGAGCAATTCTTGCTCTTTAAGGATGTTAGTGATCCTCATCTTCCAAACATGAAAGTTGGAGGACCCTTCCAATCGGTCTTCCTTCAGCAGTGGAGGAGGAAGCCATAACTCAGCCTACAAATAAACTTGTGTAGATCTGGAAAAATAAGTCTCTGATTTATTCAGAGTCCAAATGCTGCAAGTCAAAGCTCTACACACCCTGCTCTTATACCATGTTAAAATTTTCTTAACTCAAGATGACCGATGTCCTATGTTTCTTTATCAAATAACCCAGATATTGAATTACTTCAATAACAGAATTAAAATTCTGAACTTGTAGCAGTCACATATATAGCTGAAAATATAAACAACAGAAACTAGCTTTTCAAGTACACATGAAATTTTGTTCTTCAAATCAGCATATTGTAAATGATCAAAAACTTATAAGGACACCACAAAACTGAGGTTTTCATCCTTCTAGACACTCAAATTTGCTAGATTTGCTTGTTGTTCTCTTAGATCTGCACTCAGATTTGCTACATTTGTTTGTTGTTCACTTAGATCTGCTAGATCTAACTACCAGATATGAATGTGAGTACTTTAAATTCTTTAGATTTGAATATCAACATGCATAAGTAATTGAAATAAATTGTTAAAATATTCAAACACATCAATACACAAGATTTACCCTAGGGAAACCCAATAAGGGAGAAAACCCCAGCAAAGACCTTCTCACTTTATTGCTCTTGAACAAATTTGCAGGTACAAAACCCTTCTTGAGGGCACTACAATACAGTTCGCTGGGAGAGAGGACGACTGGAGATAAATGAAGCCTTAACTAACTTGAAACTTCTTGCATGCAGGTGCAAATGACTTAGATCAACTCGCCTTGAGCCAAAGATGTCAAATCTGAAGCAACTCGAACTAGATCTGAGCTTGTATGAAGTAGATCTGAAGATTACTTGGTCACACTGCAGAAAAATAGACCAGATCTAGGCAAAATGACTGTTGAACTTTGAATGCTTCTATCTAACAGTTGAGAACTTGAAACCTTGGGCGCTCAAGAGGGATAGGTGCGCCTTGGAGAGTAGACAAAAAACTACAGAAAAAGAACTTGTGTAGCGAATTGCTTTTTCTTAGTCCTTTCATCATTTCTCCTGGATAGAATGGAGTGCCCAGATTTAATCTTGGATTGGCATTGGATAAGCTTCATGATCCTTCTAGAAGACTCCATGGAAGAGGGGTTAACAACTTAAGTTGTTCTCTCTAAACACAAGTGTGCCCCGCCTCCCCCCTCCCCCCTCTAATTTTACATTGACATCTTTAATATAATAATGCCTTTATAAACTTGGGCAAACTTAGGCTTTTAGCCTTTACATCATAACATCTCAACTAGTCACTAGGACTAGGAGTTTACATGACAAACATTTTTACATGACTCAAAGCTTTTACATAGACATTTTATAGCTCTCTCAATCAACATGGTCCATTCACCTGCAATTACATTTAAGTACTTATGTTCAAGATAACAATAAGAAGAAGGTCTTTTCCATGTGATCATTTAGTACTACAACTTGGACACTTGTTGGAGTAAGCCTAGGAGGGGCCAAGTCCTAGGTAGTCACATCACAACAAGCCAAGGAGTCCATCATACCAGTACTAGCTCACAAGACTTCTTCATCCGTCCTTACTCTTGCTAGACTGGATCTTCACTATTTCTCAAAGAGCGCACAAGACATTGCCTTGGATTTTGCACATGGTTCACCAGGCATCCACTAGCAGCTCCTTCATCCTGACTCTTGTCAAAGCTCACAAGGCTTCTACCATCGCCTTGACTTTTGCAATGGCTCACAGGATTTATTGATTCTCCAAATTTTCCCTAGCTAGCCTCAAGGTGGCCATTTAAGGCCTCTCATTGGAGAATGACTTCCGATGCTGCTATTTTCAACAAACCCTTCCTTCTTCCAAGTCACCCCATAATCCATGCCAAATGTCCAAATGAAAAGCAAGCATACGCACCTGATTGCATAATGAATAAAGTACCTTTTGGATTGAATTGCCCGCCTTCCAACATGTGCTCTTGACAAATGAGTGAGGAAACACACAATTGATGCAGATGGTAGAGATAAGAATGGCACGTCACATCGACTACTTAGTGGCTGTCAAGGGTTGCTGGTTGTCGGTTGGAAGAGATGGCTAGGAGAAAAAATCTCCTATGGAGCCACCCACTTTTGGTGAGTAACAAGGCCCAAAGTCTTCCCATCATCCATGGTGTCTTGGGATGTCTATATTATTCCCAAGGATGAGGAAGGCCTTGGTTCAATAGATACTACAACTCAAGGTAGCATTTTGGTAGCTAAGTGGATTGTTAGATCTCTAGATGTTACATCTCGTTAGCAAGTCTTGTTGTGGCACAAATTACTCTCAGCTCAATATGTTGGTAAAACCAAGGGTCTGTTTGGCTTATATGATATCATCCATACTCCTCATAATTTCTAAATTGAAAATTATTTTGTCCTCAAGAGTATTTGGGTAGGTTGGAGAAAGGTGGCAGGTTTAGTTTATTAGCAGATGTCAAGCAACTAAGCTGGGTGGAATTTGGCCAAAAGGTCGCTTTGGAGTTGAAAGTTGGAAGACTCTTGAGTCTCTAATCTTTCTCGCTTCCATGAAACAAGACTCAATTGAAAGAAGATCTTTTTCTAGTGGGATTTGTGGGATACCAATTCTCACTCTTGAAAGGAATGGTACTCTGTGGCTCAAGAGTTTGGAGTGTCTCTTGTGGACTGACTTACTTTTTTGGCAATCATTAGGCTCATCTCACAAGAAGATCAATTCAAAATGAACATTGATATGCCAAGCCCCTTCTCATGTGATTGGGAGTGGAGTTTTAGAAGCCTTTTGAGTCTTGACCCATACGACTCACAAAGACTTTACTCCATTTTGCATTAAAGACATGTATTAAGCCCAATTTCGAATTCTCAGTAGGTTCATTGAATGCTGAGATTTGTTGGATTCAAAGATTGTCAGTTGCAATAGCAAGGGCACAGTTTGAGCAAGGGAGACACCAACAAAAGGGTTTTAGTAGAACACGGGTGGGACTATCAGTGATTTCTAGTTTCCAGTGGAAGGAAGGAGATCGATTTCATCTGCAGAAGAGGAGGCCGAATTTAGCAGTGCGGGTGACAGAGAGGAGCTTGTTTCAGTTTGCCAGTGTCGAATCTATCACCTGGAGGCAGAGTGAGTGGGTCAGAGGAAGTATTGGAGCCAGTTGTACTTGTAGAGGAATTTTCCAAGAGGCAATGTGAATTTTTGAAGCAACCAGTGCAAGTTGTCGGGAGGAGTGTGAGTTGCACAAGGAGGCCGAACACACTTGCAGGGGGAGACTTTTGTGTTTCCAGATCATATTTGTGAAGAGAAAAATATTTTCTGGAGCTTTGCCAATGAGAGGCAAGCAAATTGTAATTCTCAATTTTTGTTGAAGAATAATATTAAACCCTCATCTGCAAAACTTGTTTTCCCCGCATTGGGGTTTTCCAAGGCAAATTTGTCCAAAAATATTGGTGTCAATTATTTTGTGTGTGCGCATAATTTTATAGTTCCTGTATTTATTTGTGAATATTGCAGTAGTGATTTAATCGTTATTTGTTGTAATCAAAATTCTGAAGACAAATAATCTCCAATAGATAGAAGATTAAATTCTAGTAGTTGCAACTAAGGAAATTTCACAAGAGGGAGAAATCGTGGGTGCATAAGTTATCAACTCGACCATTGCTTTCCACCCGTGTTGTGCACCTTTTACTTTTTCTTGATTTTTCCTTATATTACTGCTCATAGATCAAGGGTTAGAGCTTGCTTTGAATGATGTTAATAGTTGTTTTACCCCTTAATTATGAGGCAATACATCGGCCATCGGGTTGGGACATGTTAGGGTTCCTTCTTTTGATGTAATAGGGCAAGCATGTGCCCAAGAACTAGGTGATGGCCATATGAGTGAGGTAGAGCTCATGCTAAGCTTCTGCATGTTGAAAATAGTAGCGAAAAAGGTTCCTTGATTTGTGCCTTAATCAAAGGGACCATAACGAGTTTATCCTTAGCATGCTCAAGTTACCTATAAGTTAGGACGAATTCCGATAATTCAGGATTCATTCCTAAAAGTTAGGACAAGTTATGAAGCAGTTAACTAATGTGCAAAAGTGGAAGCCCGAGTTAATTGCCTTCTAGAGCGAGTTAATTTGGGAAAAGGACAAGTGACTAAATCTCAAGTTCTAGAATTGAGATGAGACGAGTTGCATGAGTTAGTTCAATTCAATTAACTTATCAATCACAAAATCAATTTCTAAAATATAATTTGCCAGATTTAGCCATTCGAATTCCTTAAGAGGAACAAAGGCACAATTGTATTCATTCTTGAGCACGAGTTTTGGGTGTGAGCTTGTGAGAGAGTGAGTCAAGTAGAAGGCTTGTGTGAGTTGATAGATGGAAGAATTGCCTTGGGAATGCGTTAGGAAATAGGAGGAAATTCCTGAGAAAAAGAAGGTTATTTCCAGGATTTGTGCAAGGATTTCGGAGCTCATTCAAGCAAGGCAAGAAGGTAAACAGATCAGGGGTATTATAGATTGTTTCAAGCTTAGTTCAAGCATGGAGATCACTGTATTCTCTACTGGAGCAAGAGTGTTTTGTAAGAGATATATTGCTCATTCTTCTATCAATAAAATTCTCAAGCAAGCAGAGGATTTTCTTAGTTGGGTTCCCAGGAAAAATTGTGTTGTTGAATTGTGTGATGGTGTATTTATTTTTGTTCCTATTCCACTGCAAAATAAGTAAAGAAATTATGTGTCTATATGAAAAGAAATTAGTTTCAGGTTGTTAATATTAGCAGTTGCAGAATTTCATGGATTTTCTACATTGCCCACGTGCTAATTTGTATGTCCCTGGCCATATTTTGCATTTTGATTTTCCTTTTTTTGTTTTTTTATGGCCATGACATGCTATTTCTGTTTCTTTCAATGGAAACAACCTCCCAAGGCAAAGCTCTGAGACTACCCAGGTATGTGGATGTATGGGTGCCAAATCCCAAAGAACCATGGTCAGTTGAACCTCAAGAACGTAGATGAAATAAAGGCTTGTAATGTATAATGGGAAGTGGTAAGGATAACATAGGGATAGATGGAACTACGCTATCTCAATCAATTCTTCACAAGTATTGCCCCTCCTATACCCATTGGGTCATTAGGGGAGGTCCCACTAGACTAGGATCAAAAATTAATCCCCCATTTAAGGTGAAAGAAAAAGATCATGGTCAAAACCCTTTCCTTCTTCAAGATCACCCCATAATCCATATCAAGTGCCCAACAACAAACAAGCATGAACATTTGATTGCAAAATGATTAAAGTTCCTTTTGAGATGAGGCCCACCTTTGTCCATGTGCTCTTGCCAGATGCGTGAGAAGCATAAGGCTGATGCAAGTGGCAGAGACATAACGGCATGTCATCGGTTAATGGTGGCGGTCAGGGGTTGCTGGCTTGGCCGGCTGTCTATCAGGAATAGGAGAAAAGTTTCCTCCTAGGGGTTGCCCATTTGGGTGGGTCACATCCAGAGTTTCAAAGTTTCCACACGCATAACTCATTCCTCCTCTTATTCTATAAAAAAAAGGAGTGCATCACTTCAACATTATTAGCTTGCTTGATTAGAGATATACAAGAGAACTGTTGCTAGAGATTAGCGTGAGGCTATTAATAGTTAGGGTTTTTGCTATTTGTTTGTTTTGCTTCATGAGATTAAGAGAAATTGTTGGTTTTGCATTATAAGACTGGAATAAGCTTATTTGTTGTTTAAACTTTATATTTTACATTTGCAGCATGGGAGAAACTGATTTATTGTAATGCAATCATCTTTCATGTGCAATAGAAGAAATATATGTTTATTGTCCAAAATTTGCATGGAGGTCCGATTTTATAGATCTGATTTCTAGTGTTTTAGTTGTTGATTTATTATACTGATATAATGAACAGCAAGTCGGATGTTCAGTTGATTTAGCATGCTTTAATTTGTACTTTCAGCTCTGATTTTTGTCGGGCTAGTGCTCCCTAGATGTAATTTTCAGTATGAGTCTTGTATTAGATCTTGCCCTAGCAGCTGCTACAATGATCTAACCATTTGACTTGCAGTGCGTACACTCTTGAATGCTGCACTAGAGGTATTGTTGATTGCATATCTGAAGCTATGACAGGTGTTTCCAGAGAAATCAGATTTACAATTTGGGCTGAAACTCGATGGTGCATATCTGCTGCTTTATGAGGCACAAATTTTAACAAATGTTCTATTAGGGTTAAAGGTGTCATCGCTGGTTGCCTCTGCTAAGACAACTTAATTCCAATAGCTTCTTAGTGCCATGAAGTAGCCTATTGATTTCTTATTACTTTCAACTCTTGCTTTGTTTTTCGTAAGCTTTTGCCTTTCATTTGTTCATGTTTCGCAAGTATTTTGATCTAGACAACGACCCTAAGAGAAGTGTCTCAGCTCTCTAAGTTCATGTTATCAATGGAGATGGAGGTTGGGATGCCTGTGCTGCAGCGTTAGAGTCTTCGTATTAAACAATTGTTGACTTGCTGAAGAAGAAAATTGGGAAAATGATGGTTATGTCTCTAAAATGCAGTGAAGTCTTTGAAGTTGCATATTCGTTGATCATCATGTTAAAAGCAAATCCACTGGCAAACCACATCAAGATTTTGATGAGCCAACCTTAACATGTCACCTCATTGGTATCTGGAGTGAGCAGACATTGTAGCAAAAATCGATTACCTTCAGACCTAGCATTTAAGCAAAACGGATGTCCATTTTAATGGTGCAACCCTCCACCTTAGGTTGTGTTTATCAAAGCAACTTCCAAAAAAATAGATTAAGGTGCACATTTTAATAAAAAGGTGATATTTAATGTGCAGCAAATTTTATTATATAAAAACAGATGACATTTCTATGGTGAATGTTGAAGCCATATAGAGTGTCAATGGTCCTCGACGTCTACCCAGTAAACGTGGCATTCAATGCGCAGGAAATTTTATTACATGAAAACAGACGACATTTTTATGGTGAATGTTGAAGCCGTATAGAGTTTCAATGGTCCTCGACACCTACCCAATAACATGGGCAAAGGCAAGAGCTTGTGAAATACTTACGCATATCCGCTAAGAAATTAGCAGAGGAACTCCAGCAATGGTTACAGCATTCACTGGTAATTAAATAAAATAAAAATGACACTTTCAAAATTCAATTGGTGAAAAGGGGGCAAAACTGACTTTCAGCCTAAAAAGCATCTATTGACAACATGCAAAATCAACAAAACTGCGCATTTATAGGTATTCGGAAAAAAACACAAAGCAATAGATTAGGGTTACTTCGACTAAGTGGAAAATGAAGATGGCATGCATACATACTTGGTGATCATCTCAATGTTGTGAGTTTCAGTCCAACCTTTATGAGAGAGGCAAGCATTCTTGTGGGCACAACTATTCTCATGGGTAGAAAGGGCGCTCGGTTGGAAATTACAACTACCCTCCACTCTGAATGCATTTCTAGTAGAGGTGCTGCCATGAGCTTCACATAAAGTGCAGAACATTCTATCTTCCCCATTAACTTTTCTCAGAGAAGCCCAAGGATAAAGCTCCTGCCATTTCTCCTTCCATAACCTCGGGCCCCTGTGTCTCTTCCTCTTCGGTCGTTTGCTCGTATCATACAAAACATCATCATTCTCCTCCTCCTCCTCCGCATTATCATAATCCCTTCCAAGCCCTGGTGTATTGCAATCCACCTGTAAAACATCATTCGTGCTGCCCAATTCTATACAAGATCCCCCCTCCATTGCATTCTCCAACAATGAAGCAGCAGCATTGGTATATAAGTTCACCATGGTGAATTTAAATAGACAAATAAATGTAGAATCCCTGCGTTCATTTATTGATTCATTAAGATGAATTAAAAACGTATTGTCGAGGAATTTTGGCCTCTGACGCTGGAAAGGGAAACTATTCAGATTTTCCGGAAAGGGTCCTGAACTCACCCCAGTGACTTCAGCGGTTTATCATCAATGTGTACATATGTCCAAGCAAATCAAGGCCCACATTTTCCCGCCATTTCCTATGCTGAATACCATCCATAATTGATTTTGACAAAGCAGTTGGTCAACTCATTTATCCATATGCATAATTGTTTTAGAAATTCTCATTACATCAGTCAAATTTTAAGATTTTAGATGTTTTAAAGATTTTTACGGTTGTAAATTGAATTTATTTTGTACGGTAAATAAAAAAATTCAAACACTCTTAAAATTAGATTTCTTCAAAAATTAATTCACCAAATTTTCACAAAAATTTTATCATCCCACCACCAAATTATGCTGTGTGAACACATGAGTGCACTTATAGTTTAATATCTTTTTGGACTTAAAATCATTTGTTATTTTGACCATCAAATGTGATTAATAAATTTCAACTCAATTAATTTAAAAATAAGATTAATTAATATGTTAAATATATTTTAATATATTTAATTAATATATATGTCCACGTAGGGGAGAATTTCGCCATTAATGGAAAATTGTGCTATGTGCTCACATGATTGTAATTATAGTTTTTGGACTTTGATTTTTCATTTGTTATTTTAATTGAAAATGGTTATAAATTTCAACTCAAATTCCAGAAATAAAATTAATTAATATATGAAGTATATTTTAATATATTTAATATATATATTTAAAATAAATGGTAATGGGCTTATTGTTAAGACATTCTATAATGTGAAATCATTAGTTCAAAATGTTGTCGGCAAAAATCTAATTATATTACAGAAGGTACTCTATAATGTGAAATTATTAGTTCAAAATGTTGTGGGTAAAAATCTAGTCATATTAAAAACTAATATGATCAAAACTAGATGTGATCCCAAATAATTTTGATGATTTAAATACGCTTAAATTATGATTTTTAAAACTAAAAATTAAATATAAAATAATCTCAAAAATCACACAACTTAACAAATAAACAAAAATATATATATATATATATATTTCTTATAAAATTTTCTAAAGAAATTAATATTTCACCGCATGGATGTCCATGCGAGTTATGGTTATCATGAATTATGTTCTATAGATGTGAGTTATGGTTCTATGTGAGTTATGGTTATTGTCTTCTCTTTTAAAATCACGACAATGCTCATTACTCCATCGCTTAGTTTTAATGGCTTGGACTACATAAGTGTAAGTGTCTCCTTCTCGAGTCTTTAGGTTGCCTAAAGAATACTCTATGGGACGAGAAAATGTATATAATGTATCAACTTTTTCATTCTACATTCTAAATGTGTGTATATGAGTGCACTTGGTTCCATTACATGAGGTATCTTAACTTTATGTGGGTTAAATATCATATTTTTTTCAATATTATGTTTTATCTTAGAGTTCAAACATGTCTATGTTTTTACATTTTTATATTTAATTTTACAATTTGAAACTAGTTTTTTATTTGTAAATTTCTTTTTTTTACGATTAAAAGTTTGTACAGGCAATTGTTAGTTTCTTTTTGAAACTAGGTTTTTACTTGCAAATTTATTTTTTTTATGATTAAAAGTGTGTACACGTAATTGTTAGTTTCTTATCAAATGGTTTTGTTAATGTTTATTGTTTGCATATTCTTAGTTTTTTATATTATATGCAATAGAAGTTGTTTATTGTCCATATGAGAAGGAGGATTATTTGGCCTTCTTTGCATTCAAACTTTAAAGAATCTCATGGTATTGACGATCAAAATCTTTATCAAAACTTCATTGGTAAGATAAATTATTTGACAAATTTTACTGTTAAATGGCACATTTTAGACAAAGTATATTATGATTGGGACCATGGAAACTTAAAACATAAAAAATATTGATTCTTTAACGAGAAAGGGTGTAAGGAAAATCCCAATATTGCTTAGAAGGATGCATTTCATAGTTTTCTAATCCTTAGTAATAGTTAATAGAGTTGCAGTAAGATGGATCTATGCTAGTGTTATTATGTTGCCAACTTCAAAATTATTGATGAAAGTATAGTTGTGTTGCTCTTTAATATAAACAGTCGATCAAGCTATGGAGTGGTGTATTACTTTGAAGCTATATAATTATGATGGTACAAGTTATTTAATTTTCAATATTTAACCCAAGCTACGATTAGTACTTGAAGTGTTGGAAGATGGTGTGTTCCACCAAGGCTAGAGGTGCCATTTCTCTATCTTTGCTAGACTAACTTAATTCTCATGGCTTCTTATTAAAATATGGTAACTCCTTGACCTCTTTTTCATTTTCAACTCATGTGTGATTCATTTTTTGTTAGCTTTTGCCTTTCCCTTTTTCATGTCTTATAAGTATTTTTTTTCTAGGCAATGACTATCATAGGGGTTTGTAGCTCTCAAAGTCAATGTTGTCGATGGGGATGGAGGTTGGGATGCCTTTGGTGTGGCCATAATGTTTTAAAGATATAGATGAAGAAAAGTGGGAGAAAGATGGTTTTACCTCCAAAATGCAATGGTGCCTTCAAAGCTGTGTATAAATGGTTTTGCCTCCAAAATGCAATGGTGCCTTCAGTTGTGTATTTGTTGCCAATTGTGTTGAAACCGGATACACTAGAAAACCACATCAATGTCTTAATAAGATCAACCTTAATATGTCATTTCATCTATGTTTGACCTAAGTAAATACCACAACAAAGTGGATACAGTGAAATTGAAAGCCTTGAGATTCTATGGGTGTTTGTTAGCACAAAATTGGTTTTGGTTTGCAATGAACCAATCATAGTTTGTAACACCTAAAATTATCAACATGTGACTCTTATGTGATAGTGCTCGATTTGCATTATGCATGGAATGGTGACATCCTTGTGCATGATTACCCAGATAGATGCATCTAGGATTTGTGAAAGAAAGAAAATGATTATTGGCATTCAACATTATTCAATACACTAAACACAAAAAACACTATAAAAATGGTAAGGTATTGCATGATTACCAATATATCTTGTATTATAAAATCAATATACAAAATGCATTTATTGAAATTCATGAAGAAAATAGCATGAATCACGTTGTGACCTTAGTATATCTTGTTATTATTAGATATATGATATATAACTCAAAAGAAATTACAATTGATAGAATATATAAGAGAGAGCAATTATCAGTAAGTATATAATAGAATGGTCTCAGTCATAAATTGACCTCAATTTCAACTTAGGTAATTAACTCTATCTAATCATCATGGTGAGAGCACATAGATATAGTTGTACTCTAATCACAATATTTCTCAGTTGTGCCCTCAATGCATCTCAGTGAACATCCACAAAATACTCTAAATCACAAACGCTTTGGACTTTATCAATTTCATTAGTAGCACTATGAAAGACTTGTGGTAAAAGGATATTTTTTAGCCTTCTTATAAACCCCAAGGGCGTGGATCTAGTGTTTGAGGGTGGTCCATGGATGATGGACAGAGATTATCTCTTCATGGAGCTATGGAATATACTATTTGATATCTTTGAAAAGAGTCCCTCCTTTGTCCTAGAATAAATAAGACTTCTATGTCCCTACATGTGGACTTTTGGCACAACTCAACTTTTACACATATGGGCAATACCTTTAAACTTATCTAATGTAACGCACACATTACTATGTGACCTACTAGTCTAACATGTATAGATCATGACATTAGCAAACCACTTTCAACTTCAATCAAACAAAAGTTACTTAATTACACTTGGGTGGGGCCCCTCGAGCACGTAAATATTATTTTTATTTTTAGGACATGCTGTTCCAACTAAATGACATTGAGAACATTAATACACAATACATGAGAGGTGTAAAATATATGGACTATTTTTCAAGTGGAATAAATGATGCACTGACATCTTTTTATTCATGATTTAGGTAGTTGTATTACATAATCACTCCTAACCAACAACAGAAACACTTATTATATTAACTTAATCAAACTCGTAATATCCATGTCTTTTATTACTCACCACAACATCATATGTTAGGACTCCTAATATATCACTATGTTCTACTTATTATGACTCCTCCCCTTAACACAAAATGTAATTTTATTTAATCCCCCCAACTCCACCAATTACAAAACCCAAATGACTAATGGTTACTAAATTTGAAGAACATTCTTTTTCAATATTCAATAATGCAATTTGAAGATAAACATCCAATTGATTTGCCTAAACAATCTCATACCCTTACTTACCATCACCTTATTTTTGCTAAAAAGGCATAATACAATCAAACCCATCCAATTAATCAAATGGGCTTCCTTACTCAAATCCCTCCATATTAAGTTTAAGTTATGAAGGCACAAACTAAAATAAGTGATGATCACAAAATTCAACATTGTCCTCTTCATTGGAAGATTTTAATTATTTACACATGCCCTATAGGGCTTTGGGACAACTTGTGGTCTTTATGGGGCTTTGGGTCCCCACAAGCCAAAATTACTTTCCTGCACGCACCAGCTCATATGGGTACCCACACACTACCTAAAAGCACTGGAAAGCTTAGAGGTGCACCAACGATGTTGATTTATCATTTTAGTTTTTAGGAATCCATTTCACCTTCTTTATAACTAAATCATTTCTATATGAGTTGGATTTTGAAGTGCCACAAAAGATCCTATAAATTCAAAACACCAAGGAAAATTTGAATAAAAGGGAATAGAAGGGAGAAGAAAAAAGATGGAATGTTCACTACCATTGATGGAGCACGTCATCTACTCGTGCTTTTGTTCTCTATAACTTAGATTATTAAGGTGGATTGATTTGAAATAAAGAGCATATTGGTTTTTGATAGACCCTTGTGGAGTTCCAATTATTAATCAAAGAAGTTCCTTCAAGTACATAAAAAAGTGGAGATAGAGCCAAAAGGCAATATAAATTCAATGACTAACACTCTTCCTGGCATGAGATCAAAGGCAACAACAAAGGACGAGAGAGGATTGTTGTGGTAGTCAAAGTCCCATGCAAAGTTATATTTTCTCGTAGAGCTCTTTGTATAATCTATTATTTGTCTTCTCCTCAAACACTTAATCATGCATAAACAAAGCCATTGCATTGCCAAAGTTTCCCAATGTTGGTTTCACCAAGGTAAAATTTGTGCATGAGCTTTCATGGTTATACATGTTGAAATTCCATGCTCGTTTCCACATTTAGATAATAGTAAGCAAATCTACCATAATAGAAAATAGTAATTTAAAAACAAAATCTAATATATATCATGATGAATTATTTAGTAGGATACTTGTTATCATCTATGGACCATATTGGTATCAAATCCTAACTTTGAGAGTGATTAAGAAGTAACTTGTTTAGAAAACACCTATACTAGATACTAGAATAATGGAAAGACATTGTTGCAAGGTCTAGAATGAAGCAAACATCCAAACACCGCGAAGACTTCTAATGAAGATGAATGCAACAAGACCTTGAAGTCAAGATTAATGAGTTGGAGTAGAGCCTTGTGGTGCTCACTGATATGGTAACACAATATTTTAGTAGAAAATGATAACAAGGTTGAATGCTTTAATAGAAAATTTGCACTTGATTGGTATGAAACAAAATCATCAGGGAATGTGTGGTGTCATGAGCTCCCCACACCACATGCAATTTTGGACATCATCTTTATACACTATCATTAGGTGTAAGTCATGGTTCATGGCACAATAAGGAATTTGTGGGACTTGGGACGTAGGGATAACAATGATGGAAGGTATCAGCATCAAGTCACCATAAATGGAATGGGCACGACTCTACCTGCACTGCTACCTAATGGATTATTTGAGCCCTCCTTTGTTATACTTTGGTATGTTGTTTCCATTCTAGATTATTACAACGATTCCCCTCACTCTCTATCTACTTTATGCTTCTAGCTCTTATAGGTCAGTATGGATCCATGCTCATATCGTCATGAGAAGGCTCCAATGGATCAAATCAAGTTGGATATGGCATCCTGGGATGCGGTAAAGGCCTTTCATCTCTCCTTTCCACTAGTAATCAAACACTGCCTTCATGCTCTTATTGACAAGGTCGAGAGGGAGAGGACCTGTCACTGTAGTGAAGAAATTAACTTCACGTTTAAGCATCTCACTCAAGACCTAGTGTCCATTATAACCTATGACACCAAGTTCCAATGTACATTCGAGCTTTATTGCCATGCTCAAACTTTTGTAGCTCACTCCCTCCTCACTTGGGGATGTATACCTACTGGAGCTTAAATAATTTCTTAACAAATTGGAAAAGTAAAGTCACTTGTTGGTTACTCTTGTCTCATGGAAAAGTACGATGATGTCCTCATCTTTGAATTTGTTAGATGCTCCAAGGACAATCCCATTGATGTCTCAACAACCCCTTGTTATTAAGCAACCTTGCTCAATGTCCTTTCTCAGGGCACATGGTTTTTTTCGTCATGAATGTTTTGTTGGTTTTTTTTCTACCCTTTAGTTGTTTAAAACTTGACTTAGGGCCAGTCTAATTTCCAATATGGAAGTTGACCGTTAGAATGCTTCTCACTCTCAATAATGCTTGGTTTCCCTCAAGGTAAGCTCTAGGACTATTTTTTGCTTTTTGCCTTATCTAAACATTGATTAGAATGGATGTCAAAGAGCATATCTTTCATGGTTGGTCTACTCTCTCCCAAACCATCAGGGACACAAAATCTCTTTCTTTTGTATATATGTACATCTTTTATTTTCTAGTAATAAAATAGTCAGCTTACAAAAAATTTGAGATGTTTATTTTGGCGTATATGAAATATAAAAGAAAATGCAAAATATTTCATTTGTTTGTTCAAAAATGTCTATCCATTCTCTATATGGCGAGAGAGTTATGTAAATGGATTACAAGTGGGTAAGAAGCCCATGGTAACAATATGGGATAATTTCAAGGAACCATTGAAATCCCAAATTTATCTTATAAGATATGAAGAGGAACAACTCATGAAATGGGAATACCTCCAAGAATAACAAGGGAAAAGAGTTCAAGAATACACATTGTAGTTATGGAACCAAATAATCATGTCGAAGATCTCTTTAGAAGAAACTCGGGTAGTTTGTGAACTACCTTTGAGGCGTATTTAGCCATATCTACAAGCAATTGTTGCTTCTAAATGTGAAAATCATCGACAAAGCAAGTAAAAAGACTATTTACATTGACACAAACATCAAAAGGGGACATTAAAAGGGCCATGAAGTCACTGATAAAACCACAAGAAAACATTTGCAACCACAACCCAAAAGGGAAGATATTCTAAAAAGCACTGCAAACATTATGATGTACATGGGCGCATAGATGAGAAGTCTTGGAATAGGAGAGTGTATGACATATTACATATCAAAGAAAGGAGCAAGGATATATATGAAGATTGGAGAAAAAGAAATTGTAGTGAATTGTAGTGCTAATGTGGATGAAACAACAATCCACACCACATTAAAATGACCAAGGGAAAGTGGAGGCATCAACTCATTGTTTCAAGTCAAAGTTCAAGTGAAGAATATGAAGTTAAATGCTTTGTATGATATATATTCTCAAAGTAATTTGATTTAATAAACTTCAGTTGGTGATATAAAATTATGATATAGTACAACCATATCCAATTGGGTGCTGACAAAAGGAATCTATCTTGAAAACCTTTGGAAGATGTAAGATTAGGTTTTCCATTAACGTTGATTATATTGATGAAGTAGAAGGTGATGTAACATCACTTAATGCATGTGAAGTGATGTTTGTTCATCCCTGTTTATGATATAGAAATGCAACCTTTTACCGGAAGGAAAATATATATTGCTTAGTTAAAGGTGGCAAGGAGAATGTCATCAAGGACATGAATCGAGAATCATAATATGCCATGTAGTAGCAAAGCCAAGGCAAGCAAGAACATTGATCAAGACATGTCAAGAGCAAGCAACCACTTCCATAGATGGGTTAGTTTACTTAAAGAAACAAGTGGAAGTCATGTGTTTCCATTTTCTCCATCAACAAGCTTTTGGAAGTGAAAAGTCTCACAATTAGGGAGGTGTGATTTGAATGGCCTGGTTTATTTTTTGAATCCAAAGCTAAGGGTTGTATCCACATTGATAGATTCCAAAGGTTTTGGTAAAATGATTAATCCCCTATAGGGAACATAGGATTGTGCATGTTCTTTATAGGGATTTGACACTACCTATGGCTCTTGGGATCTTGTGCATGTCAATTTGCTTGGGGCCCATGCATTGCATAGAAGTAAATTGGAGAGCCTAAAATTGCACCATCAATGCCAATGTATCATTTTAGTTCTTAAGAAGGCACTTCACCTTTAGCATAACTAAATTAATTTTAAGTTCGTATTTTTTTTCACATTAACTGGTGAATCAGTAACTTCAGAGGATTGTTCTAGGACAAACTCAGGATCGAATCACAATGATTGCCATTATCCACCTTAATATCAAGATATTTAAATTTCCCTACCCTTTCAGGCTTATAGGAATTACTTATCAGGATGTTCAACTTGTTTAATTTTTTTTCCATACGGGCTAACATGTATCTAGAGCATAGAACCCGAGTGGAGGGGGAATTAAAACCTCTACCACTTCAGCTATTTTCCTTTGACTTAAGTGGTAAAATATTCAAGGACCATAGGAGATCCTATATATTCCACATACCAAGGTAAAATTTCTAAGAGGCAATAGAAGGGAGATGGAAGAAGATATAACACTTATTGCCACTAATGAAGCAAGCCAACTTCTCACTTTGTTGTTCTCTATAACTCAAGACATCAAGGATAATTAATTAAAAAATAACGAGTTATTGGCTCTTGGTTGGTTATTTTGGAGTTTTATTTATTATTTGAATGAATCTTCCAATTGGAGATAGAGCCAAGTGACAAAACACTTTTTCCAACATAATAATGAAGAGAAAAATGATAAAAGAATATTGATAGTGGTTAGAGTTCCACGCACATTTATTGTTTCTCATTGAACTCTTTGTAAAATGCAATTTCTCTTATTCTCAAGGGATCAATAGAAGGTTATTCCTTTGTTGGAGTTTTCCTCGAGTAAGATTCTTTAGGTAAAGTTTGTGTATGAACTTTCCTAGCTGTAATTGTTGAAGTTTTGCGATTTTTTCCATGAAAAGAATAGTAAGCACATCTACCATATTATAAAGCAATAACAAATCCATACTATAGTTGATAAATCATATTGGTGTTGAAGCCCAAGTTTGAGAATAATTGGTGAACAATCTATTTCGTAAACACTTGTAATTGTAACTAGAACAATGGAGAGCCATTATTGCGAGATTTATAAAGAAGCACACATCTAACATGACAGAGATTTCTAATAAATGACTCGGTTGGAGCAAAGCCTTATGATGCTAATAAAAAAGTAACACAACTTTTAGAAGCAAAGGATGAAGAGAGACACTCAATAAGGTCTAGACACATGGAAGTAAGTGCTAACTATCCCAAGGGTGAGCATCTTCTTTTCCTTCATCTTCAAATAACTCACTTATGGTTGATGAAAATTTTGAAATACGCATATAATGGTCAAATAAATGCCAAAAAGGACAATAGTCTATTAAAGCACTAAAAGTATATTTTAACATATATCAAATAAAAGAAACCCATAGTATTTATTTTTTCTTTTTGAAAATGACAAGGCACGTTTTATTATGGTGGGAGAGCTATGTAATTTCTTTATGACCGAGTGATAATCTCATCATAACAATATGAGAGAATTTCAAGGAATTAATGAAATAAAAGTTTTATCGTATAGGCTATGAAGAGGAATAAATCATGAAATGGGGATAACTTTGGCAAGAACAAGGGAAAGGAGTGCAATAATACATTTACTAGTTCCAAAAGCAAGCCATCACGCTGAAAATATATTTGGAAGAACTCAGGATAGTAGTGTAAATCCAATAAAGGAATATGGACATTTATGAACATGGAATAAAATCAAAAAATAAAAAAACCCTAGTATAACACAATTCTAATGTGGATGAAAGCATGGCCTACACCATAATACAAGAACCAAGGGAAATTGGAGGTGGAAATACATTACTTTGAATCAATTTTTAAGTGAAGAACATGAAGATAAATTATTTGTTTAATATTGGTGATTTATCAATTTGATTTTTGAAATATTGTTTAGTAATCCCAATCTGGAAACCTGTGATATAGTACAACCATGTTCATTATGGTTGGCACAAAGTAAATCCTTTAAGAGAATTGTGAGAATATGTAAGAATAGGGTTGTCATGAATCTTGATTACGTTGATTAAGTAAAATGTGTTGTAGCACCACTTAATGCATGTTGAATGATGTTTGTTGATCTGTGTTTATGGGATAGGGGGTTGCAAACTTTAGTTGGTCAAAGGTAGTAAGGCCCAACTCATCAAAGCAAATATAGGAATAAGCATAGTACCTCATGTAGTAACAAAACCAAGGCAATGAAAAAGACAAATCAAGACATAACCACTTTAACATATGGGATAATGGACTTGGAGAAATGAGAAGAGACTATGTTCTTCCATCTTGTACATCATTTCACTTTTGGAGACCAAAAACCTCTCATTTGGGAAGGTGTGATAAAAATATAACATGTAAAATAGAATGTCTTGGTTTTCTTATTGAATTCAAGGCTCAGGATTGATTTCGAAATCTAGTAGAAGGATGAAAACATACATGTTGATGCATGCCAAAGGTGTTAAGACCACACATCCCCCTTGTAAGGTCTTTAATACCATGTAGATGCCTTATGGGGGTATAGGACCACACATGCCCTCTACAAGGCTTTGTAACTATGCACGTAAGTTATAGAGCTTAGGGATTATGTGCACCCTCTACAAGTCTTAGGAATTACACATTCCAAATTCACTTTTTATGCACACCGCATATTTCCTGAGAACTTATGTATTACCCATAAGTGTGATGGAAAGCCTGGAGTTGTGCCAACAAGACCTAAATATTTCCAATTTCGAGGAAGCCATGCCACATTCTGTAGAATAAATTGGTTTTTAGTGAGTCTTAATTCAATGGATTGTACAAGATATAACAAATTGAACACACCAAGGCATAATTGAATAGGAGGTCATAGAAGGGAAAATGAAGAATACAGAAGGCTTGTTGCCATTAATGGAGCAAGTCAATTTGTTATCTTGTTGTTCTATATAACTCATATTATGGAGGAGGATTGCTTATTAAATAGAGAGGCATTGGTTCTTCTGAAGTTCGTGTTATTATTTAAAGGAATTGTTCCAATTAGAGAAAAAACTAGGGACAATGCCCAGATATAAGGGAATTAGGAGCAAACCTCATGGTTCACTTCACCAAATCATAATTCATGAATATGAAACCCTATAATATCCATTAAATAAATAATAAATATTTTTTTTATCATGAATATTATTATATGAGTTTGATTGAAATGAATACAATGGGCATGTCTATAAATACACACACGGCTGATAAGTCATGTCCTTTGGAAAAGGCACAACTTAACATTATTACACTATAGAAAATATACAATATTAACCTATGATTGTAATAAATGTTTATATAGCATTATATTAGTGGTAGTATATCCTAGGTATATTACAATTCCCCCCCACCAACCTTAAAATGTTTTATACTCAAAGCACGGGGTAGAGAGATTTGTTTTTGATAGAATTGGTGATCTTCTTATAACTTTCACCCTTTTTGATAGAGTTGAGAACATGAGGTAATATGAATTTTGAACCCTTGAAAAATATTGTTGCATAAAAAAAGGATGAATTCATCCTAAATGGATTCCTTGGAACTCTCTGACGATAAGATTTTGTTGACAGTGTTTGACTTGCCAACATTCAAAGGGGTCTCCTCGATATGTGGTCCCAATTAGACCTCACGCCATTTGGTAAAGGAGTGACATCTGAGATATGGCTTGGTTGTCATTATATTAAAGATATGCATTGCCTTTAGCTATCAGCAAGAGAGAGAATCACATATGTGCCTTCGAAAAGCAAGTAGGTGTGCCTTGTGAGTGTCTAATTGCAGATGTATCTAATTCCTTTCACTGCGTAGGAGAAATAAAGTGAGCCTCTGAGAGAGAAGTAATAGTACTACCCTAATAGAGACACACACAAAAAGAGAAAGATTCGCCTAGCATCAAGCAAAATAGTTCACATAGATGTGACAATCATTATTATCATTACAACACATTTCCAACAAGAAGCATTGAAGTAACCAAAATAGTTCAACTAATTCAGTACTAATGAAAGCAACCATGAACCATAAACATCCAAATAATAGTCTCAGAAACATTCACAATCCATGTGTGGAAACATGTTGGCCTGGAAGGCTTCAATATTAAGTAAAAGTCCAGATATACATAAATATAATGGACAACACTAGCTCCAATAGTGGAGCGTTAGAGCCACTTCTTGCTCCCCAAAAGTACTAACTTTGTCTCTTTAATGCCTTATGGGAGAAGCCAAGGTTAAAATTCTTTTACATGAGAAATGAGGATCTATTTATAACTTGAGGAGTGACCTTTCACATCCTCATGACTCTTGAATTTCTATCTTTTAGTGACCTTTGGACTTCTGCAACCTTTGGAGTTCCAAACAACTTTTGGAATTACATATGACTTTTGGTATTACATGTCCTTTGTACTTTCGTGACTCTTGAGTTTATAAATGACTCTTGGACTTCTACTTGTTTGTATTTTACAGTGATTACAATAATATGTCTTGACTTCCACATCATCATATGATGAAACTAGCCATGTCACTATCTTGGATGGTTGAGACTGACAGTGATTGATGACATGGAATTTCTTCAGTGGTGACATAAATACCACTATATTTTCTCTTCATTCATCTTCTGATCCTAGCACTTTCACCTTCCAAATGGTCTTTGATCTTGGAGTCTTTAGGGCGCTTCGATCATCAAGTTTCAGGTATGTTCTTGGTTCTTTTCACGCTTCCTTTCTGTATCCTCTTTGCCTGATCTTCATCATGTGTGCTTGCCATGAGGTCCCTAGGATACATGTTTCTACAATCACTCATGACGAGCAACTATCAGTATGAAAATCTCGTACTCTACCATGTTTTATGCAGATTTTCATGTACATGCCTTTTCGGTGCACTAAAAAAGGGTCAAAGGAGATATAGGGCGCACTTTGAAAGGATGAAGGACTAAGGAGGGGAGTCTTTGAGTCTTTGTTGTGTGCTCATGCGCTCAAGGGAAAAAGGCAATTAGGGTAGGCACATGTCGCAAATTCGAAGGACGAAGGGGAATGATTTTGGCTTCCCATGTGTGTTATGCGCTCAAGGGAGAGAGTGAGGGCATAGAGTGCACTCCCAAAGGCTGAATGTTGAGGCTTTGTGCCTTTGGGGTGCGCTCAAGGGGCCTCAGGAAAGGGCAAGGTGCATTGGGGAAGGCTAAAGGATTGAGCTTCGGGTCTTTAGGGTGCACTAGTGCGCTCAAGGAGGGCACACTTCTTCGAGTTGAAGAAGTGCGCTCAAGGAAGACACAGTCATTTTGGAGGGTGCAATTCAAAATAAGGAAGGGCATTCATGATTTTGGAGTGTGGCCAACTCTTGAGGAGGGGGAAGGGCACAATTTTGAATAGCGAAGGGTATCCCATCAAGACTTTGGAGTGCGGTCATGTATTCTTGGCCTTAATGGGCTTGTTTTACAACCGAAATTTGTCTAAGTTTGGATAATTGGTCAAGGGGTGATAAAGATGTGTTATAGACATAAAACCATGTGCAACACATACTAAATCATTGAGAAAACTTAGAAAAACTCTATCAACAATGAATATACATCAAAACACCACTTTATGCACATTTCCCAAGTATAACTAGTGAAGTGTGTGCGACTGTGACCCGAAAGTGTTATTTACAAAAACAAAGGTGTTATGACCATGAAATGCATATAGAGATGTTCTAATCAATGCGACGACATTTGATAACATTCAATAACACTCAAGACATATAAGACAACACAAAACGACACTTGAAAATTGAGGCGACACTTGATATGACAATAGAGTAGGCTCCAAAATTTGAATGTAGTGAAATTTTGGAGGGTGTTGTAGAGACAACAACAGGTTCTTAGATGAAACTTATTTTTTATTTTATTTTTTATATTTTGAGTTGTATTCATTTTTGGATGCCCTGTTATGTCATAATAGTTGACATAGGTATATTTATTCTTATGTGCTTCTATTTCTATAATTTGGGTGTTGGTTCCAATCTATGGCGAGGAGATTGCCTTACGAGTATGAACTAAAATGCATGTCACCCATAGAGCTGAGCTGACGTAGGCCTTTTCTTTTCTGAGCATCTACTCTCACTTACTATCTTCCCGAGTCTCTGAAGACATTTTTGGCTCCAATAGTACCTTATCAAAGACTACCCGATTAGCGCAGCCATACCCTCGCCCCCACCAAATCCCTTGGGTTATGGCACCATGGGGCACATTGCACAAAACTATCCACAATCGTGTCAACCTGTTTTGACCATTGCCAAAATATTGAACATAACATTAAGGATTGTCTTGAGATCATTTAGAAGTGGGAGGCATGCGACAAAGGAAACATAATGTGAACACAATTAATTCAGGGTTTAAATCTTGCATATGACATGTTAAGATCATAATGAGTATTTATTATAATGGATTTGAGCCTTGTTGCTCGAGCAATGTATTCGTCATACAAAATATAAATATACTTCTCATGGAAAAAAATTGGGTGTTGACATGGTACCTTAATAACTTCATCCTTCTAAATCTTTGGTTTAATATTTTCATGAATTACTCCTACCATAATGTTAATATTTTGAATTTTGGCATTCATTGGTGTGTCAATAACTTCATTAGTCATTAATTGATGGACCTTCAACCTTTATTTAATTTGTAGATGTTGACTTCTTGTTGCATTATTTTTTAATGTCAATCTATGAATTACGTTTGATGATAAAACCTCACTAGTAACAACATTTTGATTATTTGTTTTAATGAATTCTATCAAGGTCTCTTTCTCTATAGTTTCAACTTCTAAAAACTTTCTTGATTCATTTGAATTAGTGGATGTCCCTCTATTTACTTTTTTTTTGTTAATTTATTATTTGGGGGGAGGGGGGGAAGGGGGGTAAAAAAGGAAAATGTTTACTCATATCACTACAAGGAAAATACCTTCTAGGAGAGGTTATAACAAAGGTTTTTAGTGTTATAAAATTGGCAAAAATTGTCAAAAAAATCTCCACTACAACATATGTTTGTGGTAGCAGATGTTTTAGCGGAGATGATAATGGAACTTCATCACAACTAAAAAAATTTGGGCGGCTGGAGGTTTTAGCAGATGTTTTCTTAGGGGTGCTCTTATTAGAAAAATAACACCAATGCATTACTAACATAAAATCATGTGTTGTAAGTTTAAATAAAAACACCGGGACTAGAAACAATCATATGGAGCACCAGTGCATTAAATTTATAAAAGCATCGATGCTTTAATAATAAAAATGCATTGGCTCGTACAATCTATGATACCATGCAACGAGGCATTGAATGTAAACAACATCAGTGCCTGAAAATTATACCACCTTGGTGCTTATGTCTTCCAAGAACACCTCGGTGCTTATGTCTTCCAAAAACACCCTGGGAAGTACTTCTCATGAAGGGCACTGGGGTATGCACAAAAATCTTGTAGCCTCAGTGCTTTATCTTCTCCAATGCACCGGGTAATTATGTGTAATAATGCACTAGTGCTGATGAGTTGTATGAACAACATCAGTGCTTGAAAAGTATAACGTCCTAGTGCTTATGTTCTTGAAAACGCCTCAGTGTTATACTTTTCACAAAAGGAATCAGGGCAGACAAACAAAATCTTGCAGTACCAGTGCTTTTACGTAAACTAACGCACTGGTGCGTTAAAGGTAACGATACACTAGTGCGTTAAAGATGAATCACACTGGCGAGAGAAATGTATATCTTCCTGGTGCGTATTTATTTTACAAACGCATTGGGATACCATTTTTTATTATTGTAAATATCATTGTTGAAAAACTCGTATTCAGAGTGATGCACATTAATATATGATGTCCCGATATCCAATTTTTTTTTTAGAAACATTGATTTGTGACAGTGCAATTGTTGTGATTGTTTAAAATCCGTTATTCATCAAAAAATCAAAGTATATCTTATAATAGTATTCGTTTAAATTAAATTTTTATTAGGGAATTTGTATATGATGTTTGGATTAATTTGTTATATCATCAAATTTCGCATCTCTTCATTATAATATTTAATCATCCATATATTTATTCAATGGTGTAATATTTCACAACGACATTGGACAACATAATAAAATAAAATAAATTTATTTTATTATATATGAATAAGAGACTCTTTGTCATACAAAATGGGATAGCTATTGGTAACCCCCTATCTTTCAATTGGGACACTATCTCCATTACATTAAACAAAATGCCTGATTTTCATAGACAATTATTTCAAAAAACACAATAGTTGTAACAACCTTGGGTTAAAGTTTCATGTAATAAAGGATAATAACTGAAAAATAAGACCAAGGTCAGAGGACACATATTCCAAGTTGAATATTTGGCAAACACTTTAGTGGGCATCACTAATGGTTTATTAATGGCTATGGAAATTGGCAAAGGAAAAGAGGCAATAATTGACATTTAATTGCGAAAATAAAAGAAAATAGGAGAAAAGGAAGATGAAGAGACACAAATTTGCATGCAAGGGAAATTAGAGGGAAAATGAAGGAAAATGAAGAAAAAGGGAGATCAATGATAAAAAGGCATTAACGAAATAATTCACAACTTTTTTCAATTCAATTTTGGCTCTCTTCTTTCATTCTCTCTCTCTCTCATACACGCTTGCACACTTAGAGTATTCTTGGAGCACTCTGGCATTCACTTGGATTTGGAGAAGGAAGAAAAAGGACAAGCAAAGGAAAGCAAAGGAGTGCAAGGGGAAGGTTGGATCAACAACTTCAGCAGGAAGATTTTGTAGGTAACAGGTTGCATGTGTGGTTTCCTTGCTAGGATGTGAATACATGGTACGCACATTTGTTATTTAGTTCATTTGGTGTCATTGGCATGGGTTTTCTCTGGTTTGACAGTGGTTTCAACCTTGCCTTTCCATTTCTTGGATAGCCATGGTGCAATGGGATTCGTTCTTGGTTGAGCTTTAGATTGTCTAAAGGTTTTGGAATTGGGTGAGATGGTCTTAGGAAAATCCCAAGGGTTGGGGGTAGAGATGGTTTTCTCCGGGAAGCCCATGACAGGTGGTTGGAAATAGGAAAATTCATTAAGGTATGGTGAAGGAATTCTAAGGCATCCAAGGTCAATTTGGTTTTGTGATCTCGAGACGAGTTTAGGTGAGATCATGGTAGCTTGAGGGTGGAGGTGGTTTAACCTCTGAATTCTTTGTTTGATTATGTCTTGGTTTATCCCATGAGATCCTACATTCATGCTTATAATATGGCATGGGGATGATTGGCTGAAATAAAGATTTGGTTCAGCCCAATCTATGGTTGGGTGGTACGCGAAAGTACCTGACTTGATTAGCTTTTGCATAAGTTAATATGAGTTATTATTCTAATGTAATTAATGAGCACATGTACTTGTTGTTAGGTGGATTTTATAGTTGATTTGTCATGGTTTCTATTGTGTTAATATGCTAGTTATAAGCATGGTTCTATGATGGGCTAGATCTATGGTCCTTTTTTCATGATTTTATAAGTTATTGAATGTTTGATGAATGCATGGGCTAACAAGTGTAGTTGCAACTAGATTGAGAGGGCATTAAGCCCTCTTGGTGATTCTCATATGAACATAAGTTTATGATCATATATGCATTCATGACATGTATCTTTCATGTTTACCATATGTTTGATGAAATGGCTAGCATGTACTAGGAATGTTTTGGTCAATATCCTGCACAAGTGATGATTGTTTAGCATTATTTTCATGATTCCATAAAGTTACACGTAGTTCTAGGCATTGGTATGGAGGCTTTCCTGGAAAAGTGGCATAGATCTCATGGCCACATGTACAAAATATGGGATTTTGATTCATAACCGTTGGTATACAGGCTTGTGGTTGCATTTATAGCCTCATAACCGCATGCATGAAGGGTCAAGGGTGCAGTTGTGGAGTTAGGTTAGTGAAAAGAGTTATAGATCAAGGATTGAACACCTAGGGTGGTATTCAGGCCCCTGAGTGATATGTAGTCCCTGAGGGATGTCAGTAAGTTGTCGGTTTGTAGGCCCCACTTCCATCATTGGAATTTGGAGGTTGGGTCATGTCATAGTAGCACTCGTATCATGTTTACCCTGGAGAGCTTGTAAAAGAAGGTAAATGTGGTGTGGGGGGTTACAGGTTAGTGTTGTAGTGTTTTTGTAGCAATGGGGTACCAAAACACACCTTCTTAGAAGTTGGTTGTTCCCTGCAAATAAAAATAAGCAATGTGGCTTCTTTCAGTGGACAAGCATGAAGAAACACAGTATTGCAAATGGTAAAAATAATACATATACAAACATAAACTAAAACAAAAAGATAAACACACAAATAATGCTTAACGAACCAAACAAGTCAACATGATTATGGAAAATTGTTCCCTTTATTGGCTGTTGGTGGTATAAGATGAATACAAATAGTAGAATACTAAACACTTAATAAGAATTATTTGAGCTATGGTGCTAAAAAATCCTCAGCACGGAGGCTCCTTTCTTCGCTCTCTTTGCAAGATTCTCATATCTATCCAAGAAGTATCAAGGCTCTCTCAATGGTGAAATCCTCTCCACACTAGAGTGATGGATTTCTAAGAAGAAATTCCACCAACAAAATATTGCTCTACTTCTTATGCTTCAACAATGAAATGAAGGGTTGCTCTCATAGCAATTTGGCTAACATAACATTGTCTTATCTTTGGCTCTCCCATGGCCTATTTATATAGAATTTTTTGAATCCCTCTTCCCTCTCTTGGTTCATGAATGAAAATGACTTATTAACAAGACAAGAGGATTCCTTTGAGGGATGCATATCTTCAGGGTGACTCGAATTCGAATGTCCTTGACTGAAATCCTGGCAGGGAATCATCTTCCAAGTTTGGGAAGTGGTCCTGAATTTCTAAGTCGGCCATTTTTTTGACCGCATGACTTTCGAAGGAAATGTCGCGCGCCACGTGACTATTAAAGGGAAAGTCGCACAGTCATAAATTTTTAATTCATTATACATTTGAACTTAGGATAAATCATTATTTTTGAACTTCATAATGTCTTCAGCTGAAAAATCTTCACTTGTGCATTATGTCAGACAACTTTGGGTGTCTTTTGGATTGTACAAATATGCGTATGAATTTTTGGTGTTAACAGTTTCCCCCTGATGTATGAGGCTAGGAGAAAATGTATAGCAGAAATACATCACTTTTTCTTTCTCGAGTAAGAGTCTAATCAACTTCTCAATAGAGAGAATAACTTGCTACATAGATGAATAAGGAAACAACCTTGATTGAATATAAAAGATAACCATGCTCTCGAAAAAGTGCTTATATGGGGTGGGCATGTCCCTTTCTCATTATCATGGATGGTGACTATTTATTACAATTAGACAGGAAATATTCCTGTCAAGTCAGTGTTGGAATGATTGATATGTTGATAGTTGATGATGATAACTACTGACACCCTATAGGGCACTTTTGACACATAGACGAAATCAGGTGCCCCCATGCATTAAGAAAATGTAAAACACTGCTAGAATGAGGTGCTTGTGGATGCATGGGTCTTTGACTGCGGGTACATCCCACTCATAAAGATGTAAACACTGTTGAGTGAGGTGCTAAGTGATGCATTGGTCTTCGACTAAATGAGGTAATTGCAATGGTCATGAAGTACGATACCACCCTAACATGAGAGCTTATGTTGGTGTCGAATGTCAGGGGGACCAATGAAATTAATGGGAAATAGTAATCCCATTGTGCCACCATAGGATTTCCATGAAGGGGGGGGGAGAACCCATGGTACTACCTCTATCCTGGAAGATGGGTGTTGAAGTCGATAGGAAAGAGGCATCTAGCACTCGAAATAATGATTCTGGAAATCAAGATGTGTAGTGAAACATATTGTACTATGGTGGTCCAATAAGGCATGCTAATGAAAGATGATGATGTGAATGGATATAGATAACTTACCTGAGGTCAGAGCTATAATGCGAGTGGGGGCAGTTAAAACAGTTCTTCTGAAGGGAGTGGCCCTGGATTCGGCAAGACATCCAAGGTAGTTGTGAGGATGTTCTGACTCGCATGAAAAGGGTGAATGAATGTGGATTATGTGCGATATTTGACTAAGGGAGACTAGGGACTGTCGTCGAGTACAAGGTATGAAAACATGGGAAGGGACCATTTTCCTAAAAAACAATTGTACACTTTCCAAAAGTATGTAAAGGTGGTTCGGGATGTACATACACAGAGATGGGTGCCCCATGAAAATAGTGACCTGCATGATTATGGAGGTGAAGTGTATTTTGTGGAGGGTGAGGTCCCCATTAGTTGGTCTCGATGTTGGGTTGGTGAGGCGGAAGGAGTGACACAAATGATCTTAAGCTATATGGAGGGATGATAGGCCCAATGTAGAGCACAAAATAATGTTCATCTTTATCCGTTGCAAATGAATAAGGTGGTTCAAGAGTATGGTTTGTTAACAGTAAATGAAGAAGATACCTGTGAGGGTAATCTTTAAGGTATGCAAGTGAGATGGCTCCCGAGCCAAAGCAGATGGTCATGGATTTCAAATAAATGTGGGGGGCTATAACATGAGGTGATCCATGAGTGGGTAGGCTCTATCGACTAACGTGGATGTTTTTCACGTGCAAGGGGAGGTGGTGGTAAACGTGGTCGAGATGGTGGACCTTATGGTGCATTTCGAAGAAATGATGTCAGGATATGCAAAGATTTGTAGGAAGCCTATCATGATGAATGAGGAATGATACATGTCCTATCAATAACCC
Source organism: Pinus tabuliformis (assembly GCA_031772625.1). Classification (NCBI taxonomy): domain Eukaryota; kingdom Viridiplantae; phylum Streptophyta; class Pinopsida; order Pinales; family Pinaceae; genus Pinus; species Pinus tabuliformis. Next base: position 122,202,149 of record CM062808.1, on the reverse strand, counting down.
CTAGGGTGCTCATTCTGTCAAGAAGTTATTGACGTACCTATAACCTCAATGACCAATACCCCAAGTGAAACCATATTGATACAAACATATGTAAGTTGAAATGGGCTAAACAATATGAATCGAAAAATAGGAGAAGGCACACTTGAAGTGGTACTCTGAGAATGCTCCAGGCCCAAAAACTGAGTTTGGGGTTGAAATTGAATGAAGGTTACCATGATGAAGATGATGTGGTATTGATTATTGTGTCTCTCACGGTTTTGAAAATGGATGTCATGATCTCTTGTACTGGGCTCCAGAATATGACAAAGAGGGCAATATATAGGGCAAAGTGGGTTATATGGCATCTCATTTGTACTTGCTATTTTAGGAGGTCAAAGTTGTTCTAGGAATTGTTTCTTGTTGTTGTGGTCAGCCTATGCACTCAAGTAGCACATGAGGAGAGACAAGCTAAAACACATAACCATAAATTTGTCATTTTAGTAGACTAGGCTAGGTTAGGTCGTATAAGGGTGAAATGTTATGCCTTTCTTAGGGAAAAATATTTTAACCGCGTGAGCGACTGAGTTTCAATTGCACAGTCTCCACAGGTTTCTCAGGGAAACCTATGGAGCCTTTGTGGGTGTAGGAGGGTCGTTTGTGCTGACAGTGAGACTTAGGGGATCAAATTCATTGGGTCATTGGTTGGACAATCCCACGGCTAAGCGATCTAAGATTGTGTTGTCGGTGCGCCTGTAATGAGAACAGGCATGTGGACGGTGCATCTCCTCAACAAGGAGACATGCGGCAAGGTATCTGACATCGCCACGACTAATGGTTTGACAAACGCTCGGCCCGCACGTCTGTTTGAGAAACAGATGCGCAACTCGTGCGCCTGTTATTGGTATAAACGCGCGGATGTGTGAAAGTGATTTTTGGAAGCATGAGAGGTTGGTTTTTTTTTCACTCTTGACATCCTTGATGGCTGGATGGGCATGTTGTGGAGAGAGCATGACTAGGAACCTCTACGCACAACGATTGCGGGGGATGTTGCTGCTAGTAGGACACTAGAAGGTTGGGGGTTGCTGAAGTTCCTTCAGAACCCTATTATGTGGTCACAAGAAGCTTTCCAACGATTCGTGATCCAATGCTAAGATGAGGACCAGTAGATATTTGTCATCAAACGAGTTGATCTACCTATTTCTCCTGAGGTAGATGTATACTTTGTGACTTGTTTGGTTCCTTGTGGGGAGGTCTTATAGGTGCCCTTGTCGAGTGGGCAGGTAGGCATTCGTGAATGGGCGGAGGGCCACTATGGTCCCAACCCTATTGATGAGGGGTGTATCTGTGCTACTTCCATCATAGATCTCACCGAGCAAGCTACGCTAGTGATGATTGTACAACTTGTTGGGTCGGTGGCCCCTCACCAGGCGTTAGAGCCTCAAATTGCAGTGTTGCAGAGACTATAGGCTGGCCACTTCTTTGACTGGGTCGGTTTTGTGTATAAGGGTATGGTGTCCCAACTGACATAGGTGTGACAGGGTCAGGCACAAAGTTTCTGCTATGCGAGCATTTTGTGCAGCATCGTGTATGATGCTCCGACCTTTTTTAGCAGTGCCACCAGGACCTGCTAGATACCCACGGATTAGACAGTGGGCTCGAGTGATGTCGTGGGCTAGTGGTGGTGTGGTGGGGTGTTATTGGAATGCCACTATGGAGGGTTGGTTCATATCCAACCCTCAGATGATTCTAGAGTACCCCTATCGCGGTGTGGACTTTATGGGTGATCCAGATATGGGGCGTCCCTCTGGTGATGCTTGGGAGCCAGTAAATATGTGATTTGTAATTTATGTATTTGTGTTTATTTATATGTATACATATGATGCATATTTTAATGATGTTGATACCATGTGTGTTTTCTTGCAGATGTGGGACCTCGTGGATGACCATTGACCTACTTGGTAGGCAACAATCCTTGTCGCATGGGTGTTGTTGGTGCGGTTGTTGTACCACAATGACGAAGAGATGTCAGGGCTCAAGAGGATCTTGAGAGACTGGCGCAATGCGGTCGGCTAGAGATTAGTGGTCCCTCTGGAGAGGGAGGTAGCTCCTTTACCTCAATGAAGAAGATCCAGATGCGGAATTATGCCAAGACAACAAAGGCTTGAGTAGTGGCTGCAGAGGCTGAGGAAGAGACTACAAAGGCTCAACTGAGGGACTCAGAGGATGCATGGGGTCAAGAATTCACCCTAGCGCGGGGGATGCCCAAGGAGGGGTGGGATGGTTTGGGGGAGGAGGTCGTGGAAACGGTTTTTGCACACTACAAAGCACAACCTCCAACTCTTTGTCACTTTGCGATGGCGGTATCGTCAACGCGTCCTCTCCTAGTACCAAATATGACAGTGGACCTCCAGCGGGAGGTGCAAGGGCACAACGCTAGATAGAGTTTTTGTATGTATCAGGGAAAGCACCCATTATGAGGATGCTCCCCTATTTTGATGACCTATTTTTCTTGGCCTTGAGCCAACAGATGTATATATATATTTTTTACTCATATGTATATGAGCTCATATGTTAAGTAGGCATAAGAAGTCGTGCGCATAGGTGGCATAGTCAAGAACAAAGCTACATAAGAAGTTAGCCTTATCCTGTAAGCTTTGGAGTTGCTTTAAAGTTTTTGGAGGTGAAATTTCCTTGATGGACTGGAATTTGAGAGGGTCAACTCTAATACCTTGTTAGGAAACAATGAATCCTAGTAGTCATCCTGTGTTAACGTAGAAGGCACAATTGAGAGGGTTCAAGCGTAGGTTATATTGTTGACATCTTTGAAACACCAGGTGAAGGTCCTCCAAATGGTCATCACGCTTTTTGGATCGTACAGTAAGGTCGTCCAAATAGGCGAGAATGAGATGAGCCAGATCATGGAAGATATAATTCATGGCTCACTAGAAGGTGGCACCAACATTTTTAAGGCCAAAGGGAATCACTTGATATGCAAATGTGCCCCATGGGGTTGTGAAAGTTGTTTTTATACTGATTGGTGTGGTGAATTTGTATCTGATTATACCGAGAGAACCCGTCCATGAAGGACAGGGCCTCATGACCTGCATAAGTGTCGATAACTTGGTCGATGAGTTGCATAGGGTAATTGTCTTCGGGACATGATCTGTTCAGATCTCGAAAATCAGTACAAATTCATATGGTGCCCTATTTTTTCATGATGGGTACATGGTTATAAACCCAAGATGTGTAAGCGATAGGATAGATGAAACCAACTTTGTGGAGTTTCTTAATTTCATTCTTGATCACTTCTGCCTTAGAGGGGTGTAATTGACGTTGTTTCTGCCTAACAGGGTGGGCGTTAGGCCAAGTGTCAATATGATGTTCCACAATGGTGGGACCGATGCCTGGAATTTTAGAGTAAGCCCATGCAAAGATATCCCTATATTCTTGGAACATGGCAGTGTATGAGGCCACCTCGCCTTGAGAGAAAGCCGCCCGTAGTGATATCTCTTTAACTATGCCAGGTTTGTTTGAAATATTGACCTTGATGGTAGATGAAATATTTGCTATGTTCTCTTCCTCGAATGCATCAGTTGTCTGGATGGGATTCTTAAACCAATCTACTTGTCTTGAAGGTAGGAATTTTTTTGATTATATGTTGTAAATATCAAGGCTAGGTGCGCCAGTAGGTACAAATGCTTTTTTAGGTAGAAAGTACGAGTGATGGTTCATGGCATCCCATGGAAATTCAAGTTTCGTCATGGCTTCTAGAATGTCTTCATCTGAGTGAAAAATATTATCTAGTATTGAATTAGGTTTTGTTGGGCCTTGAGATTTGAGTTCAGGCCTAGCTATGCTGGTTGACAAGCAAGAATATGATTCGGTGGTTGATCTTGTAGAACCTAGCAAAGTTGACAATGTGCAGATAGGATGGGTATGCATTGCTAGTAATGGTACCACCAGTGTGGTGGGTTTAGTAGTCTTGACACCAAAAAATAATGAGAAGACAACATGAATCATGGTTCCCACGGATAAGGAAATGAATCGTGTGTGATGTTGTGTGTTGTCAACATTAGGTGGTGGTAGAATTTCCGTAATGGCAGGCTGATAATGAGTGGGAGAAATTTCTTGCAACCTGGGTGGTGTTCGAGGGGAAATTTTTTATTCCTCATGATGGGGTTGATGTTGAATCATAAGTTTTCTAAATGTTTGCAACATATGACATGTCTCAAAACTATGATATTTACTAGTGCAAATATTGCACACGAGACTAGTGCTAACACTATAAATGGTGTGGGTTGTCAATATCGTCCATAGCATGAGACGATGATGCTTGGTTGGTGTCATGAGGTGGGTAAATCCGCGGTGCTGACAACCTCCGGATCTACATATAAACATGAGGTGTGTTCCCAATGTGAGTTTGTCTCAATGCTGCTCTCATTGCTCGAAAATGTGGAAGGTACTGACAGTTTTGCGTATGGTGTGCTTGAGAGAAGATGTGACAGTAATGACACAAATATCTAACGTGGTTAGGTCACAAAGTATGGACAAACAAGCAAAAGATGATTGTAATATTGCCCAATTCCCGACATTTATTTACCAAGTGGTTGGGTCTGTCGCATAAGGCACATGTGTGGGGTGATTTTGGCAAAGTGGTATGAGGCCATTTTGTCTTCCTTCTAGATCCAGACCAATGGTGGTGGTGGTTGAAACATTAATGGGTGCCTAAATTTGGCTCTGGTGCGGTTTTGTCCTCAAATGTGCACAAGATGGACCTAGATCCATCATCTCCCATTGGTGTGGTGTTTTCCAGGGTTTAGGTATCTAGTTCGACTAGATCGGAGTTCTCAGCGATGAATTACCGCACAAATTCCAACATTTCACAGAATCGGGAAAGGTGTGGGAAACACTGGGTATGATGGTTCATGAACAATTGTGGTAGCTGTGACGCCTATGTCTGGGTTTGTTTCTCAGGTTTGGGTGTAGGTTAGGGTAATACCTCCTAAATGCCTATAACTCGGGACATTGGTTTATGAAATGGTCTGATTCGTTGCACAAAGCACACATGTAGGTATGTTGGGGTGTCACTTATTCTGTTTGTCTTCGTGCATGGTGGGAGGTTGAGGGACCAGAAGAGGGATATGAGCAAGAAGTTTCTTCCCTCATGACATAAAAAATGGTTTTAGACCCATCATCTGTTGGTAGTGATGGGGTCATGGTATTGGCTTTGGCCAATGAACTTAACACATCTCGATATCGAGGGATTTAGAGGAAATGATGAGTGTAATGCCCGTATTTTGTGTATATGACATGTGCATGGTTGGTGCACAATGCCTTATAGCGTGCAGGTGTGTTATTTTCTCCAGCAGGAGGGGGAGGATTCACTTGCACTTTCGAGGCATGCATAAGAGCTTTTAGCTCGTCTAACTCGGGGAACATATTGGTGGGGTTCGCAACTACTTCACACAAAGCATAGGGTGGAGGTACCCTAGAGGAGGCAACGTTTGAAGCTTTTTCCTTCTTGCATTTTTTATTGTCCCTTTTTCTAGCACTGGTTGGTGTCGATGCACGTATTGTTTATTATGGGGTGTTATCCTGAGGAGGTAAAAGAATGACACATGTCGACATGGCCTGGGGGGCTAGATACCATACCAATATCGCCAGAGCCATATTGGGAAACAAGAGCATTACAATGAATTGGTGCGAGATAAAACTAGGTGGAGGGAATAAGAAGGGTGTTTGGGTGATATCATATGGTAAGAATGTAGGATCACGAACAACATTATTGTTGGTATCTGAAACTGGTTCTTGATGTTGATGGATGTTTGATGAACTCATCATGCACATTTGGGCTCTTGTGCCTAGAGGAATATCCTCTATCACAGATGGGTCTCCTAGGAATGTCCCGAGGAGCATTGATGGCTTAAATTGACCGAGGTAGAATTCAGTGTAGGTTGTGACCAATTCGAGAGAAGATATAATGAAAGGTAGCACACCATCAGGTGCAATTAATGTCTTCTTCTCATAATATGTGAGTTGGTCAATTGTAATAATTTTCTCATCATGGGGTAACATCATTACCCTGAATATGAAAGATGTTACTACTGAAATTTCGTACATATAACTTCAGCCAAGAAGGATATTATAATCCAACTTTGCATCCAATACTTCGATGTCTATGAGCATGATTTTACCATCCAATTGTACTGGAACACCTTGGTATAGGCCTATGGGAACAGAAGGGTGCCCATTGTATGATTTGAGAGTGATGTCAGATGTTTTGAGTTCAGGGGATCCAAGTTTTTTCCAATCTGTTTTGGACATAATACATGTGGATGCCCCCTTGTCGACTATGCAACGATGGATGGTGATATTTTGGACTGAGACTGGAATTTGAAATGTGACAGCTGATGGTAAATGTGGGGTGGATTTATCTAAGTCAAAGAACATTAAAAGAGAATCAATAGGATCCATTTCTCCTAATGTAGAAATTAAGGATTTCCATTGGGTTGGGCATGATTGCAAAACTTCCAATGTTGACATAGCTAAAGGAGTTGGTCTAGGTCATCGACTGTGCTATAGCTGTGAGTAGCCTTTGAGGTACGTCCAGATCGTCGTAAAGGACCTTTAACCATATTTTGGATGGGCTCTATGGCGTGTTGAGGTATTGTCAAAGGTGTTGTAGGTGCTGCAGTAGTCAAGGTGGAAGGGTTGTTTTCTGGTGGAGTTTCATACTCTTGGTTGCGCGATTGCAGGAGAACATGTTCCCCTACCATGTAAATGTCGCGGTTTGAGGCACTTTGGGAACTTCCTCCAGAAGGGTTCTGGTGTTGTTGGGAGTGTTCCTGTTGGGTATTTACCACTCCTTGATGGGGGAAGGGATGTTGCATCACTGCAGGTTGTTGGTTTTGCCCCCCTTGCCCCCCATTATCTTTCATCCTTTTCAACTCAGGGAGTTGAGGACAGTGATGGGTGTAATGACCATATTCACCACAAATGGAACAAGCATGATTAGTCCATAGAATTGTATTTTTGTTTTTCCTTCATAGTTTGTTATTGGTCCTTCCCTGGTTTTGGTTCCCCCAATTGGTGCCCGCAAAGGTTGTTGTTGATTGTTGCCCCTTGGCCAGGCTCTCCCTTTAGCTTGCTATTTGATTTTTTATTAGCAATGTTAGGTGTGTTATTTGTGTTCAACTATTCAATCAATTTTTGTTGTTGAGCGAGAGAAGGATACACTAAATTAACCCCTGCATTAGCTTATGTTGGTGGGTTATTCTTTTGAGGTGTGAGGAAAGATAAATATTGGTTCAATTGTCCCTGACTAGTGTATGAGTTATGGGAAGGAGGAATTGCTTCCACATTCCTATGGGGTTGTGGGCCACCTTGCATGGGAAGGTATTGGCCACCCTACGTAGGTTGAAATTGGTTAACCTGCATAGCATGATTCTGCATAGGTGTAGGTTATCCAGGGTTATATCCTGTGTGGTGTGGTGGTGGTATGGCACTAAATGGTTGGCCACTGCAATTGTATACAGGGTACTGGAAGATGTTTCTAGGTTGATTATGGGCTATGTTCTCAAGCAATCCATCAGCAACATTGGATGCACCTGGTGTCTCTTGTTTAAAAGTCTACATGCTTGGGGCGTCTGGAAGAACATGGTAGAGGTATCCAGACTGGGTGTATATAAGATCTAATTGTTGAGATTTGCTAATGGATTCTTCCTCATTTTATGGGGATGAATTTGCCACATATTTTGAGATTTCCTTCGTGAGAGATCTCAAAAACAGGTCGAGGAGGATTTGGTCTTCAAATTGTTCTTTACAAAAGCTACGACATTTCTGTGACTGATGGATGTGATTTGATATGTGTGTAGCAAGTGTTTTTTTGAAGTGGGTGAGTAGTTCCATTCCCAAGTCCTGAAAAGATGAGAGTTGGAAGAATGTTAGGAATGTGTTGGGATGGGGTCCCCTGGGTTAGTTTTGGGGTTAAAAACCCAAGTTTTGATGTAATTTTTGCAAAAAGATGTAAAGTCTCCGCGATTTGTGGATGCAGAGTGCGTAGATGGTTAGGAGTAAAAAAGGTTTTTATCCCTTGTTTATGTAAAGTTGAGTCGATTTTGAGATCCACCCATGGTTCGTGGACCATGGCATTGTATGAAGAAAGCTATAAGTAGGCGTGTCTTAGAGAGTCTAAGGCATATTAGATATAATAATGGATAAAAAGGGTCAGTAGAAGATAACGCAGAGAAGTGGGTCAGATAGGAGAGAAAGGCTCTGCAGCTGAGTGCACAGAGGCCTAGGTAGAGTCCGCAACTGAGTGCGCGGACCCCTACAGTTGAGTGCGCAAGGTAGTTTTGAGTCTGTAATACCATATTGAAGATCAATAAAGAAGATCGTTGAAGAATTCCTGTGTTTATCTGTTTATCTCTGTTTATTTATGCTTGCGATATATGTTGTTTATCAATAATATGCTTATGAAATATTGATCTAATGATGAAAAATTCTATCAAATAATTCTTAATAACATTACACAATACATGTTAAATACTTTTGTGAAGATTATGATACATTCTGTTATGTTTATCAAATACTTAAGTAGAGTTGTGTGAGCTCAGATCTAGGGTTGATTTTTAATGCTCATAAGTGAATGAACAAACTGTTAAGGGTTCGAAAAGGTCGATCGTGGACCTTCACGAAGGTCTGAAGGCTGTTTAAGTGGAGTTGCAGTATCGATCCCTAAGGGCTCATAGATCTGCACGAAGGAAGATATAGGGTGCTAAAAGACATCACATTGATCTCTGGATGCAGAAACTTGGTTCCAGCATCCCCCCATACTGCTTCAAGTGAGACTGCAACCTGCATTACATGAGTTGTTTCCGAAAGGGCCAGTAGTGTAGGGTTTTGTTGGTTGGCGCAACTAACTCTGAACCTGGGTCAGGACCTCCTAAGCCAACCAATGGTTCTGTTGACGGGACCGGGATATTTCTAAAAGAGACGTGTGATGTCGTATCACTGGAATCTCACCAAGAAACAAATTTAAAAGTGGTTGGATAGAAAAATTTCACGAATTCGCGGTGCAAGAAAATATGAATCCACGCCTATCAAAAGAGCAGTGGTTGGACAAGTATTTGTATATGGAAATACAAGAAAACTTCTGCACCTTCCTAATCAAATTATACGAGTGGATAGATAGGTTGGCAGACGACCAAGGAAGCTAGAAGCTTGTCGATCCAATAATGTGGACTCCAGATCTAGTACGAAGGTTGGAAGCTTCGGAAGATAAGATCACGTGGGTTGTTGATCACTGGCTCGATCGAATTATAGGGGGATTTGTTACAGAGTTCGCGGTTGATACCTCAGTCAACTACAACAAAGCGGAGCGAAGGTTTTTCAAGGGACCGCGAGGTAAGTATCTGAGATCTCTGAATACCTAGATTAAAATGATGTTGTGTGAAAAATAGGTTATGCCATTGCCTTGATGTTCAGAGCCAAGTGAATTGGAAAACTCTTCAGAGATCGCGAGAAATCAGGTCCTGAATATAGCCCATTGATTAGACCTCCTTCGAGTGATGACAAGGGAGTGGTACAAGCTTCACCACGGAGTGTTGTTTAGCTGATAAGACAAGGTTTTCCGCAGATACATCAACCATCCACTCCACCTCCACCTCCACCTCATACACCTTCAACCACACCTCCACCACCACCACCACCGTTCAACATGTCGAACACAATGAAGCTGCCAATTTTCAAGGCTATAGGGTGTGAATATATAGATCATTTTTGGTTTGTTGCAAATGTTGTATGGACAACACAACAGATTACTGATGATAACATAAAGAAAGCGTAGTTAGTTACTGCTCTGCAAGATCACGCGCTGACATGGTACATTAAGTACTGTTATGATCATCCTTTGGCGACGCTAGCAGAGACTAAGGCTTCTTTAAACAAAGAGTTTAGTAAACCTAAGTCTGACTCACATTCAGTAGTTGAATTTAAGGATATCACGATGGGGGTTGATGAGACGCCTTGGGCGTTAGATCAAAGGTTGAAATGTGCGATTCACGAAGCTAATATGTAGCTCACAGATCGTTAACAATGGTGAGCGTCAACACTGCGAGTGGTTTATAGCTTTGCTTCTGCCCCACCTGAGGATTGCTTTGTCACAGTAGAAGATAGGAACTCAGGCATAAGCCTTGGAAATTGCGATGAGGTTGCATGCGATGCCTATGTAGGATGCGACCTCAGGGGTACAAAAAATTCACTCCCAGTTGCAAAACCTTTGCTTGGAACTACAGAGCTTGAAGAAAGAGAAGGAGACTAAACTAGAGGTGCGCGAGGAAGTGTGATGCCTGAAATGTAAAAGCGAGGGGCATGATAAAGACCATTGTCCCGTATTTGTGAACTATATCACAGGAGGGGGACCAATTCCCCTAAGGACAAAAGCTTTAGCAGGATCGAGTATGGGGGCCACACTATGGTGTACTATTTGTCAGGTGGTTGGAAAATACGCAACATATAATTGTGATTTGCTTCAAAAGTTCATTCAGACACCTCAGTAGTTGTTCTGTGACTTCTGCAAATCAATGGGCTAAGATGAGCGGCATTGTCACATCTATGAGCTAATGATGGAAAGAATACCTACATACCGGATGCAAGCAGAAACTCGACCTCCAAAGCAGGGCACCAGAGAAGCGCGCGAAGGTTATCTAGGAAGAGGATGGGACCGAGGAGGAGGACGACCTGGCAGAGGTCGCGGAAAAGTTATTTTCTATAACTCTAGGACACCGGGGCACTATGCACGGGAGTGTCAGAATCAGACATGCCCGTCTTGTCAATATTGTAGCCAGTTTGACCACACTATAGAAGAATTCCCTGTGTTGATAGCTAAGATGCAAGAGAAGAAGGCACAACCTCAAAAACCTACGTAGAACTTACAAATGATGAGAGTTGAGCCCCGCGAAGAAGATCAAAATGTGAATATAGTGCTGAGGAGCGGGATAAAGACTGGCGATGATAAGGGAAAACAACCTGAAGAGGATGGATGGGTCCACAAGGCCCCGAAAAGGAAGTTGGTTTTGATATGGAGCATGTGAAGGAAACATTTATGGAGGCTAAGAAAAGCTTCATTGAGGCATCCACCTCAGGAAGCCAAAACATAGTGCAAGAAATCAGCATGCCCACAGAGGTGGATCCCTCTATCCTTACTACGTTCTTGGAGACCTGCATGAAACTGTTGTGCGATAGCAAAGCTGTGAAGGGGCTATAGGAGTTAATAAACAAATGCGCTAGGAAAGAAAACACCCCTGATGGAAACCACATAGTAAGAAATATTGGAAAGCATAAGGCTAGAATAGGGCATGAGATGAGGCTCACCACGCAGATAGGAGATTATGAGATGGACCAGGTTATCTTGGATCTGGGCTCTGATGTGAACATTTTGCAAAAAAAATCATGGGAAAGAATGGGGAGACCCGCGCTACAGTGGTCTCTGATCCAGCTTAGAATGGAAAACCAGCAGAAGATCATCCCTATGGGATGACTACATGGAGTGACAGTGGATATAGAAGGTGCGAGCACACTGGATGATTTTGAAGTAATATAGCTTGTTGTTGATAATAGTCCATACCCCACGCTCCTCTAAATTGACTGGGCCAGTGACATGAATGGGGTGATCAACTTAAAAAAGTGGACAATGTCATTTGAGAGGAAATCACTTCGAGTTGTAGTACCATTGGACCCTGCGGAAGGGTCGCACTACACTGAACCAGTCCACTATTATGAAGAAAGTGATGATGACTTGAATCAGATCTACAAAATAACAGTGTGAGACCAAGACTGGATCAATCCGATGGCAGATGGAAGGATTGCATGGGACCAGGAAAGTTCCTGTACCTCGGATTTAGATGAAGAGTTGGAGCACTAGCAGAATAGGCTGCATGAAGTATCTACACTACGCTACAACATGATGACTAAATCGTTGCGTTGTGTTTCGTCGGAGGTAAGAAAATTACCTTATTATGATGGTTTAACTGAGATGGATAAGTTTTTGGATGCATTTGAGCGTGAAGTTCCTGAGCATCACCGCTTCCAAGCGTTACATTTGGCTCTTTGCGCTGCGCCCGCACAGTGGTGGGGTACGCACAAGGATGGATTTGATGGATGGCGGGATTATAGAAGAATGTTGAGGTTGCAGTTTGGTCGACCTAACCTTTGATTGATTGAGAAATATCATGGGAGGAATGATTCGCATGATCACCTAGCGATGTGGACTAAAGCGTATGGAATAGAGCCGCAGCCGGAGTGGGTACATTTATTCTGCCATACATTGGAAACCATCCCTATGAATTGGTACTTGGAGACAGAGCTCCGCCATGGCACCGCGGAGTGGGATATATTGAGGGAAGGATTCTTAATGACGTTCAATTTTGAAGATGGGTTTGAGAGCATTGATGAAGCCCTGCAAGAGCTAAGGTAATGGTCTTCAGAATACCACAAGAACCTTTGGAATGGGTCCAACCAGATTGGAGCACCCAGCTGCGCCATGCGCTGGAATGTTATAATGTGACAGCTGAAGGGGAGGATGATGATCCTAGAAATATTAATATTCCAGAGGCAGAAGGGCACCGTGAAGTTGAAGGTCTACAAATAGAGAACCCATATCACCACGCCACTGAAAACCAAGCAAGTAAACATCGGAACTGAAGCAGAGCCAAAGTTTGCAAAGATTGGAGATTACTAGGACGACGCTACTGTGGATAAGGTTGCTAAGTTACTCCGCGAATATCAGGATCTGTTCCCTACTAAGTTTTCAGACTTGAAGGGTATAATAGGAGACTTGGGTGTTATGAAAATCACTCTGAAGCCGGACGCGAAGCCTGTTAAGCAGAGGCTGTATTGCCTGAATCCTAAGTATAAGGAAAAGGTTTGTTTAGAGTTGGATAAGATGCTGGCAACAAGCATCATAGAACCAGTGGAGGAGTCTGATTGGGTGAGCCCCATGGTGGTCCAGGAGAAGAAACAAAAGGATGAAATAAGGATTTGCGTAGATCTGAGGAATCTCAATGATGCTTGTGTCCATGACCCATTCCCGACGTCATTTACATATGAATTATTGGACAACGTTGGAGGGTAGGAGGCCTACTCGTTCACTGATGGATTTTCTGGGTACCATCAGATCAAGTTTGCGCCAGAGGATAAGAGCAAGACAACCTTCGCGACAGAATGGGGTTGTTTCCAGTATATCGTGATGTTGTTTATGCTCAAGAATGTGCTGGTGATATTCTCTCGCGTAGTTATAGTGCCATTTAAGGAGTTCATCCATAAGTTCTTGGAAGTTTACTTTGATGATTGGACGATGTTTGGTTTAGTAAAGAGCCATGTAGCAAGTCTGCGCTTGAAGTTGGATACCTGCCACAGATACCAGATCGCGTTGAATTTGAAGAAGTGTTTATTATGTGTCCCCTTTGGGATCTTACTGGGTCATGTGGTGTGTATTATCACTCAGAAGTCTTCCCTAGAAGTTATCAAAAGAAGGAATAATCCGAGGTAACCACAAACCTAATCTTTTAGACTTGGGTTCTAGCAAACCTAAGTCTAGAGAGGGCTCTCTCTTTATAATTTAACTTTGTTTTGGGTGGGATTTTAGGCTAGTTCTTAGTGTTCATAAGGTTTTAAATTTGGTTGGGTGGTGGAATTCTAGGAACAGATGGATGGAGCAAGGCCTTCAAGCCATTGGGCTATGGAGTCAATCAAAGGATGGCTTAACTGGTCCAGATCACTAAAGGGAGTGTTCACAGGCCAGGCTAGCAAAGAAAAAGGCAAATCTTCAAGTTCAATGGATGAGATAGTCCTAACCAGGGTGAAAGGGCGACAAAGAATCCTTAGATCGGGATCAAGATGAAGAGCAGGAAGTGATCATGAGAAAAGGGCAACTAAGAATCCTTTACTATAGACTGAGGGGGAAACTATAGAAGTAAGGGAGCATTTAAGAATTCCCTAACTAAGATAGTTTAGCAGAAAACATTAAGAATGTAAACAGTCAAGACAGAGTGCATTAAAGTAAGTTCTGAAATATCATTCCTAGTTTACCATTCAGATTTCATAGAAACATATATGATTATTAATAAACATAAAGAAAAACAATAATACACATGAGAGAAAATACTTATTTTAATTCCGCTTTACACAAGAATCCTGTGAAATGTCTTTACTTTATTCCTTGATCTAGCAAGCCAATCCAGTCTTGATACAATAGCACTTTAACTTGAGAGGAAAATGTCTATAGAAATGTCTTTGAATCCACCCTAAATACTTGGAAAGGTGAAGTATTTATACAAAAAATATTACAAAATATCTCATTACAGTTTGAGAATTAATCTAGGGAATCAAAATATCTTCAAGCATGAAGATAGAGATAGACGGAAAACTGCATCATGTTGTTCCTTTTATTGTGATAGTGTTGGATGTTTCAGTTGAACTTGAGCCCTTTTAGGCTAGCTGATATGTGTACGCTAGAATCATCTTTGTCTTTGACCTTTGACTGATACTCTTTAACCTATTACTCTTTGAACCTGTTTACCTATTTCATCTGGCTGCCATTTAGATTTACTGTGGTAACTTATAGTAAATCTGTCATTTTTTCCCACCATTCATCTGCATGTAACTTTACCTTGAGCATCCTTCTATATATCTCGTCTGCATCAGTGTATTTGGCAAAATTTAGCTTGGTGAAAAATAGATGTTTCACCTCCTGCTCTAGGAAGAATATATTTTCTAAAGTATCATATAGTACTTCCCCTGTTGGCAATGCTTTGATTCCTGAAGTGCTTGCCTGTTCATTGGAGAATTTCTTTAATCTGTCAACACATTCCAATTGGGTCATAAGTTTTTCATTGATTACCATGGGACTGGGAAGGCCTTTATCCCTCAAAATTTGAAACTTTGTCATGAATCTGTCAATGTCGACCTGCATGTTATGGCATTTTCCCTCTATTTTAACCATAAGGTTTCTTTTAGAAAGAACCTTTTTGACTTTAATGATGGTTTCAGTTTTTTCCTCCACACTAAGCTCATTTAGTTCATGCCTGTTCTTGCTGTTCAAGAATTGGATGAGTCAATTAGCATCCTCACACTGGCTCCTAGGTCTTTGTTATAGACATTTTTGTGCCTTACAGCTATAAGCATGAAATGTCCATAAACCAAGGGATCCTAAGTCCCTAAAGATGTTGTTCCGGCTCCTAAAGAAACAAGGTCAACCAATGACATCTTCTCCCAGAAGTTCTCCACCAAAAACTACTCAGAACTAGTCAAATCAAGATCAATTCAGATGCTCCACTAGCTGCCTACGTTGCAAAGCACCCAAATACACTGGCTAGGTGCGTTGCAACGCACTTGAATGCACTACCCAGGTGCGTTGAGCGGGAAATGACAAGTGGCAGAGTCATTCAACGAGGTGGAGAGACAATGGAAGCTTCCAGAATCTTCTCCAATGACACTTGCCTCACTGAATTCGACCAGTGATAAGTAAGAGGCTCTCAGCCTCCAAGTGGAAGCAAGAACTAACAGAGAGAAGCCACAAGTCAAAACATAAGCTGACTCATCCTCTCTGCTTACATCTATATATGGATCCCTCATCCCAGAGATCCAGAGGCTGGAATTTTGTACTTTGCAGAGAATTGCTGTTGGTTTGAGATTGAGATTAGTGCATTGGGTGATTTATGCTTTGTTGGAGGTGAGGAAGGGATTCCTTTGCTGGGAGGTAGATGCTGGATCGGGACTCACTTGGTTGTATCTCCTCCTGGATCTTCTTATTGCATTAATGAAACTATTTGAGTTTCTTCTACATGCTTGTGTATCAGTGATGTTTTGTTATATTTGCATGTTTAGATTAATCTGATCCTAAGCTTTTTATGAATGTAAATCTATATCTTCGAGTAGTTTCTCTCTTCTGTGATCTTGCAGGAACTTGGTGAAGCTGGGCCGGTAAGGGAGTAGGTAGCTGGAAGCCAACAAAGAGGAGAGCGATTGGATCAACAAACTAGTGCAAGACACAAGTTAGTTTATCCTTCCTCTTCGTTTACATTTCATAAAGAAGAATACACAAGTAGTTTTTCCTTGTTTGTTGCTAAGGCACTGTCACACCTTAGAGTGGGATAGGGGGATTCTGAATAGATACTTTTCCCAACAACAAAATGGCGACTCCATTGGGTAGCGTGTCTAGTTAGTTTGTTTGTGTTTCTTTTGTTGTTTGCTTCATAAACACAGAAGTAGCAATCGAACTGCATTTGCCATTATCAAATGCAAAGTAGCTGCTACTTCAATCCACCCTTTGGATTTGTTTATGATTTGAACAACTGATCCACAAATACTCTAATTTCCCTTTGTGATAGCTCTTAGTCCTCCTTTAAATCATCCCTCTAATTGTACCTTACTGATAGCTTTTACTCGGCCAAAATCCATAGATTAAACTGCAAACCGTGACCCAGAACCCATATAGAAGTCTCGTTTCTGCCCCAGCTCAGGCTCTGTGAAGAGGTTCTGCATTTCAATGCAGGTCCCGAGAGGGCTACCTGCGCTGCAATTCAGTTTCTCTGTGCAACAGGTGCGCTGATCAGCCCTTTCCCTGTGCAGCTGAGGTTCTTTGCTTCATTTTGTTCAGTTTTATCTCTGATTTTTGCAGCCTGTTATCAGTGTGTGTACCTATCTGAAAACCCCTTTTCTTTGCCTTAATTCTACCTCCGTTGTACAAAAAGACTGTAGGTGTTCTTTGTGTATTTGTTACATCATTTACAGTTTTCCATCGAAAAGTAAAATAGTCATACTGTCGTCCTTAGATTTAGATCTGTCGTAAGTGTCGATTCTGATCTTAGGAGAAAGTTTCTTTGCTGTTGACAGTTGATTATACTTTTTGCTTTTGCTTTGGTTTGAATTTGTCTATTTATAGTGTCGAAACGAGTGTTTATTTCAAAATCATAAAGTGTCGTAATCTTCTCTACCTTTTTGATTTCGAAAAAGAAGCTTGTTTGTGTTTTTCACTTGAAAGCAAATTCAAATTTGTACATCAACTTTCTTTTTAGGCATCAATATTAAGAAAGTGAAAACAAATACATGCATTTGTGCATTTGCATATTGATAGTTTGTATGGTTTGATTTATGAAAAGTGCATTTACAGTGTGCTCTTTGCTCTTTGAGAAAAGATTGTGTCTTTCTTTTCCCTTGTAGCTATGATTTTCATTGTTGAAAAGAGATAAATGCTTGCTTATCATCTTTAGATTTCATTTAGGAATTACATCTACATCTCGTGGTGATCCAAAAAGGCAAACTTCTAAGAAAGATCAACTTAAAATAAATTGAATGAATCTAACAATGCATTGGAACTTAACGCACAACATAGAGGTCTAGGCTAGAGACGTGTTCCGACGTCGTAAAGCCTGGTAATTGTTGTCCTCACTGATGGTTGGGTGATTCCTCCACTGTGAGACGATAAGTGCCAGTACGGATTGTGCTCCCATGTACCGTCGAGTATATATTGGGAGACCCCTATAGGTTTAAAACCTTTTATCCATAGGAAGCCGTGTTGGCCGCCCTACTGATCGCAATGCACCGAACACAACATTCGGGAAGATTGACTGCCCTTCCGTAAAACGTATTCTGCAGTTTTGTGATTGGTTTGGCACACCCTCTACCTAGATCTCCAGAGCAGTCCCTTTCGTTCCTTTTCAGACTCCTTAACGGAAAAGGTCCATCTGAGCACTTGTCACTTCAGGCTCATTAAAAATCGAAGGAGACTAGAGTCATCTTTTGTTTTTTCTCGACTCTTTAAAATTGAAAAAACAAGTTGTGTCCAAGCGTCGTAAAATTTATTTTAAACGGAATATTCATACCCTTTTCATACGTTGATCTTAGGTTGAAAAAATGGAATCTACCAACCAAGGAATTCCCCTTGGTGGAAATCCTAGTCCCTTCTCCTCTTGGGGAGATGTTGGTGCACCCCATATGGCCACATTGTTGCTTCCAGGACTGACAATTGGCTTGCCAGTCTGGCTCTTCTCAACCAATGTCGTTCAGAACACCACTATTCTTGAACAATCGAATGAGCAGTTAGACCAATCCAGAGTTACCCACCAACCTTCTACTTCCTCTAATTCTTCCTCTCCTCCTTCCTCTTCGCTTGATGGGGCTGGCAAAGTCAAAAGTCAAGTTCCTAAAGAGAAGAAGGAAAAGAAGAAGTAGGAGCCAAAAGCGACTGGGGGCAAACGAGTGTCGTCTAACGAAAATCCACACACTGCACTGACCAGGCCTAAATCGCCATGTGTCATTTGCAAGGGAGACCACTTTCACAGAGATTGTCCTTGCATCCCTCGGATACTAAGGGACTGGTCCCCCTGTTTGCACAATCCGGTGGCGTCAACCTCTGATAGCCATGTTGAAAGCACGCCGTCAACTAGCGAAAGTGAAGTCCCAGGACAAAAAGGGAGAGCTAGATCTCCTTGTAAATTGTGCGAAGGCGATCACGCCATCCACCGTTGTCCCTTCTTAGACGAAGCTAAAAGAGTTTTGGATGATCGTCCGGTTTCACTGTTACGACTCCCTCCTGGATATAAAAAACTCTTGCCAAGTCCTTCGTTAGTTGAAAATCCAGCTGGCCCGCTCAAGTGGTCAGCTGAAGCGCCAGTCATTGAAGATGAACCAGCTGAATCCATACCCGAAGAAAGTCAAAAGGTCGAGGCGGCAGTTGACCCGGTCTTGCCTTCAGAGGTTTTATCTTCGAATGACACAGTCACTGGAGAGAACAAGGATGACACCATCCAAATTCTCTTCATCAACACAGACTCCGACGAACACGAGGGCAACCTACCCATTCCTTTATCGCAGGAAGGAAGTTCGTCAGAGCCATACCCGGCCGTCTACTCGGTCCCACCTCCAAGCAACCTATTTGTCTCCTTCGACTGGAATCAACTAGGCAGACCCCGTTTACCAGCAAGCATACCATTCAGAATTATCGTCCAAATATATAGAATGGTCATGGCTGGTACCATCATAGATGAGGGGGCTTCTGTGAGTATCCTTTCCTCTACTACTTGGAAAGCGCTTGGTTCACCATCACTTCTGCCTGAGATGAGAAATCTGACAGGCTTCGATAAAGGAACCAGTCGACCTTTAGGGATCCTCCCCAATGTGCCCATAACATTGAAAGGGAAGACCGTTCAAATGAACATAATGGTCGTTCAAGGACCCTTGGATTATAACCTACTCCTTGGACGAGACTATATTTATTGCATGGGATCCATCGTCTCCTCACTCTTTAGAGTAATCTGTTTTTCACACGAAGGAAGAGTGGTCAAGCTCGTGGACCAGCTTTCATTTCCCAGATCACGCATCGCAAATAGTCATATACCATCCCTAAATGGTCTCTTCACGCAAGAAATGTCTCAACCCACGGTCCGTCCTCCCGATGAGCGCGAGTAATTCGGAAGGATATGACTGGAACCCAGGGGGTATGCGTCCTGGTCTGCTTCGGCAGGAAAACTTCAGGTATAGGGTAGGTTTCCGCGGGAGAATATGACTAGTCTGTACCCCGTCCATGATTGAGATAGGGGTTATTCTGGAATAAGATTCTCTTGTTCAAGTTATGTGAGTTGACATAACTGAGTCAATCACCTTTGTTTATCTCGGTAGACATCGCCGAAGAAGTGTTTTGTTTGAAAGATTAATAGAACAATCTTTGGGTGACCTGAAAGAGGTAGGCCTTTCCTGATAGAACAAATGTTTTGTCTGCAAATTGAGGGGTAACCTTGAAATCGTACTTTATACCTTGGGGCATGCAAACCTTTTGGAGTGCAAGCAAGGGGCGGCTATTTATTTTTTAAATTTTTAGGTCCTCCCTTTAAACCTGTAGGCTAACCCTTTAAACTTGTAGGATTAGTCGTTTCCGAACTTGCATAACGAAAGGATGCGGGGCATGGATTTGTAAGGCGCAAGCTCCATAAAAAATGGCATCTTATATGAGACATTCTTATCATATGACTGGATTATCGAGCAATTTTAGCACATAGTTCATGCTCGTTAAAAAATAAACATAAGACCGAGCAAGTGTTTCAATCCACGTTTAAGCTCGTTAAAAAATGAACTATCCTCCGGTAAATAACCACCGTGAATATAACATTATCAGCCATTAAAGCCTTGGTCGTGTTTGCACCGTCACCTCCACTTTTCCATTGGCCGATCATTCACCTCCATTTGATTGTTTACCCATTTTGAGGAACAACTGCGAAGAGTGATTTCACTAGCCATCCTTGTGAGACTGCCGCGCTTAGAAAATTCCAACCCTTACCTGGAATCAGCTGCTACCCATTTTATCACTCGTTCCTCAAAAGACGAGTCTTCTTTAAGCTCTTTTCATCTGACTCGTAAAATATGAAAAGATTGTCGAGTTTTGGCTTCCAGCTCGTTAAAGCGACCGGAAGAGCTATCCCTCCTCTAGATTTTAATCTTTTTGGACCTGAGGGATTATTGCACAAAAAGATCGAGCGCTTGTTTTGTTCGGCTCGTTAAAACTATCGAAAATTCATCCCTTCTGTATTATTTTATACTTTTTCGGACTTAAGGGATTAGATGACGAAAAAGGAATTTCGGAGTTAACTTTACGTACCTTTTCAGACTCTCTAAAAATGAAAAGGACTGAGTTATCTTTGTCGTTAGACTCGTTAAAAAACGTTAATAGCGACAAACTTGTCTTTAGACGAGAACGAGTTTCACTATCGCTAGGCTCGTTAAAACATAGCGATGGGTTTGCCCGAAGGGCAAATTATAGAACAAGCATATGTTATCCTCCTCAAGCTTGACAAAAATAAAGAGGTACTGGTCAGCAATGACTGGGGAAAAATTGGGAAGAAACTCAAAGAATCTTTGTTGGTAGCAAGTCGCTCTTGAACATGACACTTCCACTCCGTGCCTGAGTCGGGTTGGGTTGTTTCATTCACCAGTCACATCACCATGGTCTCGCCATACCATCCACATTTGGGGTAAATGCTACCGATCCATCACATAAGTGTCGCCGACATGTTCAAGAGAAGTCATCCAAAGAAGTCAACCGTGTCCCATCCACTGCCATACATTATACTTCATTCTTTCATGACCACCACCCTGAACCATATATCATCAGTTCGTTTTCACCTCCATCAAAATCATTTGCTCCGTTCCATGTCATTGATGTGGGATTCATCAAGGCCCTCCTTTAATGGATCACTTCTTGTCGACATCAGCTCATTATCCAAGAAGTTGATCTAGGAACACCCCATTCAGTACTTTGAAGCTTGCATGCCTCAATGGCAAGTTTCTCACTTCCGGCGACAGGTATACATCAATGACCTTCGACCGAAAGATTTTGCGTGGTGTTCGACGCCAAGTCCGTTATTCACACCACGTGAATTGTACTGCAGTACCTTGAGGGTCATCATCCTTATCGGTGATTCCTCTCGCGCTTGTTAACAATTTACATCATTGACTGGTAATCAAGCGATGTCTTTCCATGTTCGACTTCAAAAAATTTCTCACATGGATCGACTTGTACTTCGAGTGAAGATCGGACGAGATTGAAGACCCCGGATCTAGTTTCATCAATCCGGGCTGCGATATATATTCAGGAAAAATAAATAAATTGACATGTACAGCATTGCAACACAGATAATCATCCTACCAAAAAGATGATGACTTCATCAAAATCATCAGTCTACCATCAGACGATTGTCTGTCCTGTGTACATAAAAAATGAATTTATAAAGCTGAGCATGGGAGTGCCCGCCTCAGCGAGATCATGAAAACAGTATGAAAATAATGTATTGTATTGTATCTTATTACAGGTCTCCTCCCAGCATTGAAAGAACTTCAGATCCTCCTAATAAAGCATTTCACCCGATAAATGGCCTCATACTTTAGGGGGCAACTGTTATAGACATTTTTGTGCCTTACAGCTATAAGCATGAAATGTCCATAAACCAAGGGATCCTAAGTCCCTAAAGATGTTGTTCCGGCTCCTAAAGAAACAAGGTCAACCAATGGCAGCTTCTCCCAGAAGTTCTCCACCAAAAACTACTCAGAACTAGTCAAATCAAGATCAATTCAGATGCTCCACTAGCTGCCTGCGTTGCAAAGCACCCAAATACACTGGCTAGGTGCATTGCAACACACTTGAATGCACTACCCAGGTGCATTGAGCGGGAAATGACAAGTGGCAGAGTCATTCAACGAGGTGGAGAGACAATGAAAGCTTCCAGAATCTTCTCCAATGACACTTGCCTCACTGAATTCGACCAGTGATAAGTAAGAGGCTCTCAGCCTCCAAGTGGAAGCAAGAACTGACAGAGAGAAGCCACAAGTAAAAACATAAGCTGACTCATCCTCTCTACTTACATCTATATATGGATCCCTCATCCCAGAGATCCAGAGGCTGGAATTTTGTACTTTGCAGAGAATTGTTGTTGGTTTGAGATTGAGATTAGTGCATTGGGTGATTTATGCTTTGTTGGAGGTGAGGAAGGGATTCCTTTGCTGGGAGGTAGATGCTGGATCGGGACTCACTTGGTTGTATCTCCTCCTGGATCTTCTTATTGCATTAATAAAACTATTTGAGTTTCTTCTACATGCTTGTGTATCAGTGATGTTTTGTTATATTTGCATGTTTAGCTTAATCTGATCCTAAGCTTTTTATGAATGTAAATCTATATCTTCGTGTAGTTTCTCTCTTCTGTGATCTTGCAGGAACTTGGTGAAGCTGGGCCGGTAAGGGAGCAGGTAGCTGGAAGCCAACAAAGAGGAGAGCGATTGGATCAACAAACTAGCGCAAGACACAGGTTAGTTTATCCTTCCTCTTCGTTTACATTTCATAAAGAAGAATACACAAGTAGTTTTTCCTTGTTTGTTGCTAAGGCACTGTCACACCTTAGAGTGGGATAGGGGCGTTCTGAATAGATACTTTTCCCAACAACAGTCTTCCTTTAAATTTTGTATTGCTTCGGTGGCCACTCTCACCAATTCTGTTTGCTCGAATATTACTTGAATTGATGGCCAAATATCATTGAAAAAGTCAACGATATTGGCCCAAAGCATCTCCTTAGTCTATCCTAGTGGCTTTTGTAATGTTAGATCCTTCTCTAGGAACTTAATCTTCTCACCAATCCTTAGGGCTTTCTGCGCTTCTTCTTTCTGCTGTATTTGGGAAAGTTTACAGTCATTTTCTAGGCTTGCCACTTTTTCCTTAAGATTTTTTAGCTCTGTTGCCTGGATGGACAAACCTCCATGGATTTCACTAACTCTGTTGTCTTCTTTGTTGAAGTACCTGTTGTTGTAAATTCTGTTGTGATTGGAAGTGTTGTAGCAGATGGAGTTGTTGGTGCTAAAGAGGCTGCCAATGTTGAAGGGACTGCAGTTGTTATTGTGGGAATGGAAGCTGTGGAGGTAGTGGCCAATTCACTATGTTTGGACTGAATCAATGTGTCCAATTCTTTCTCTGTTTCTTTCAACTAGTCATTTAGCTTGAGGACCAAGTCCATAAGCTCTTCTTGTCCTTTTTGTGTTTCCAGGACTTCTGCTGTTTGTGGATGATGCAATGGTGGAATTTTGAGTTGCTTCTTCAAAGCAACTATGTCATCATTCTTCTTTTTTATCAACTTTTCAGTGGCCTTTACATCTTTGGGATCATGTCCCAACTCAATGATTAAGTCCTCTAAGGACTTGATTCTGGTGTCTTTTGCCTGTGAAGAGGCCTTCTCCAATTGGAACTGAGCTGATATATTATTCAGGAGTTCTGCAATTGGTGGGCTGTGATGGCTTTCCCTGTCAAGGTGGAGTAAATCATCTCCCTTGTCTGTTTGTGCAACTCAATCTGGTCAATAGGATGTATGTCCTTTGCCAACACTTCAAAATCTATCTTCTAGAAGTCAGCTGCTGATTTTGGTTGTTGAGTAGTGGGTTTCATGAATGTCATTTGCATTTTGCCTTCTTTCACATCATAGGCTGACATCAACCTTGTCTGGTTGGTAGGTGCCATCTTGAGGTATTGTGCATAAGTCTGGGCCTTTAGCCTCTCATTCCTGGCTTTGATGTCCTTGTACCTTTCTTTGATATCTTGATCTTTGTCTGCTAGCATCCTAAATGAGGACACTTCAACACTCTGTTGCCTCTCCAACATCTGAGTATGAGATGTGGAAGGTTCTGGTGTGCCCCCAGAAGGAGTAGCAGGCCTACTTCTTTCTTTCTCTGTGCTGGTGGCCCCCACTGTTTCTTCTGTGAATTCTTGCTCCGAAACAGGATTTAACCTCTGCCTTTTGACTAGGCTGGTTTCTGCATATGTTTGTATGGTTGCTCTGCCTGATGTAGTGGCCTCCTCCCTATTCCTTTTGAGGCTTCTTTCCTCATTTAGAGGAGTTTGCAAGTTAGGGGGAGTACTCATATTGGGCTGTTGTGTACCTGTTTGACCTAATTCCTCTGATAGGTCTGGTTGCTCTGATTCTTCTTGTACCTGGGATTCTTCTTCTGTGTGTTGTTCACTGTGTGCCTATGATTCTCCTTGTGCTTGAGATTCTCCTGGCACCTGCAGGAAAGAACCTTCATCAAGCCTTTTCTCTAAATCAATTAGTGCATTTTCAACAACAACTTCAGTGCTATCTCTGTCCACTAGAGTATTCTCCACCCATTCCAACTGATTTGCATATTTCTCTATTTCAGGGATTCGGTGGTGAATGTAGGGAGTCATCTTATTTTTCTATCTTCTGTTGTAGATGAAGTCATAGGGGTCATATCTCCACATGAAGCTTTGTTTTAGTTTGAGTATCTAAAGGATTTCTCCTGCTTCTCTTCTAGCTTCTCTGCTATACAAAGGGGCCTAGTTGATCTTTGATTCTGAGCTAGGCCTTCTTTTTGGCTTTAACAAAATGTACCTCATTTGAGTTGATTATCTGCCTGTAGTACTCCAGAGCAAATAACCTCATTGGGAGGTATCTGGGCAGTTTATATGGGGCCAACTCACAGCCATAGATCCTAATTTCTGTGTGATTTTGGTACAAGTACCAATCTCCCACTTTGTGTTGTTTTGACAACTGCAGGATCCTCCTGATGTCTAAACTGATTCTTAGAGGAGGACTTCCTAGCAGCATGGTCACTACTGGATATACAAAAAGATCAATGAAATCTGTATATGGATATGGGGAATCATGCTTATGTATCAAAGGAGTCCAAAAAATTACTGACCTAGGATGACCTTTAGTGTCAAGCTTTTGGAGAGTGAATGGGAACTTGTCAGCTTGATAGTATAAGAAAAGGTGGTACAAAATTGAAGAATACTTAAACACTCTTTCATTACTCTTTCTAAAAAATTGTTCATGCATCCTATCAGCTATGTACTTGGCATAATCATACATGACAACAGGGGGCTGTCCTGGAGTAAAAATGGACATGAAGGCTAAAATGATTTCATCTATATACTCACTGGTGGTATAGCCTAAAACACAAGAGATCATTGCTACTATATCCTGACCAAATGGGGAAAATATGGTAGCCACATATGGAGGAGGTTCTGTTGGGACATGCTTTCCCTCCCTGATGAAGGTTTGAAGCATTTCAACAATCTTGGCAGTGGTAAGCTTGGGAAATTGGTCTAGTAGGTCTCCAATTGAAATAGGGGTTAAGTTCTGCCTTGGTTGTAGTTGCAGCATTTCATTGATTGACTTGGCAGTGATGGTGAAAAGTATGGTGTGGTCAGGGGACATCACTGCTCTTTGATTGGGAATATAGTTTGCATGGCAATAATGGACAATCTCTGGAA
This sequence comes from Pinus tabuliformis, assembly GCA_031772625.1. Lineage (NCBI taxonomy): Eukaryota > Viridiplantae > Streptophyta > Pinopsida > Pinales > Pinaceae > Pinus > Pinus tabuliformis. Next base: position 122,176,351 of record CM062808.1, on the reverse strand, counting down.
AGATGTGCACCTCAGGGAATTGATACTTGGGCAAATTAGACTCCCAAAGACCTATTTTATCAGCTTGGTTTAGGTATTGGTCCCTGTATCGGCAGTACAGTTTGATAGGGGATTCAAGGACAGAGGTGTCCTTGATTTGGAAGTCTTTATCAGCAAGGGGAAGGTGATCCAAGTCCAGGTGAGGAGTGGAAATTGGTCTAACGTCCATAGCAATTGGGGCGGCCATTCTCAGTTCTTGTGGATTTGAGAATGGGGGACAAAAATTATAGTTTCTTGAGGGTAATGGGGTTTTAGTGTAGAGTAGGTTGGGGCAGCTTCAAGTTCCTTTCAATTAATCTTTCTTTTAATTTTTAAGAAACTGAGTAATTTGTCCAGAATTTTAGACAAGGTTTTTTCAGCGGATTTTGGTCTAAATACCTGGAATTTTGAGGAAAATGGGTTCTGAACAGGTTGACTGGCAACTGCAAATGGTCGAAGACATTCAGTGTTGGCTGGAAGGTGAACTGAATGTTCAATGGCGTCTTTAGGGTGGCGAGTGGACGTAGACGACAACTTCGACGTTTGCAGGTGTGTGCATGGCAGTTTCTAGTTAAAAAACGATAAAAAAATGATTTGGGGCTTATCTATTTATTTATTTATGTGTAAAGTCAACTTTTTGGTGGGTAATGTGAATAGTGATAGTTTTGGCGTTTAGCAGGGGGGCGGTAAGCGGTTTCCATCGCACCGCTTTTGGGCGCCTGGCAGTATTGGGAGGAGGGCGCCCGATTCCATTCATCGAGTGCCACGTCGCTTCGGGGGCCCAGCGGAAAACAACCCATTTCGGGTGGGTAAAGTTCAGATTTCGGGCCCGCTCGATATGGTTAATAGCCGTCGGATCAAATGGGATCGCACGGTGATTAGGTGTGGGAGTTGTATGGAGGGTAATGGAGGGGCCCGACTGATGTTTAAGCACAGTGGGATTTAATTAAATGATGGATTAAGGCGAGGTTAGGGCGTCGGGGTCATTAACAGAAGGTTAACTTTTAATTAATCGCAGATCGATTAATTACATGAGTCGTCGGGGTTTGGGGCAAAGTATAGTTTATATTTAAACTGGGCTAGGGATATTAAATTAAAGGGTTTTAATATAACTATACGGGAAAGGGTCTTTTCTTTGGGAATTAATATATATAAATGTTAGAAATTAATATGAGAATGGCGGAAATGAAATTGCGCTAAGTATAATGAATTCTTTGCGTTTGTTTGCTTTTAGCATACATACATCATAACTTAGGCTAAAAAGTATTTTTGGGTTTTTTGAGAAAAGGGGTTTTTTTCATGGGGGTGATCACTTTTCCTAGGACAACAAGGTTTTATCCTTAGGAAAAGGGGTTTATTAGGGGAAAATGAATGAATTGAAGGGGGTGAATGTTTATGAGGGGATTTTAGTACTTAAGATCTATAAGTCATTGGGCCAAGGGTCCGGTCCCTCAAGAAGTCAGAGAAATTAGTTAAGTAAAAGGTCAAATGAGTGGGGGGAAATTAATTAATTGCCTTTGATTTTCAATTTCATGCTTGATTTTCCATTTATCCATAGAATTTTCTTGATAAGGGTGATAAATATGCTTTTGTCTAACAATCATCACAATTCTGCAACCTTTCTTCTACTTACCCACCTACTCATCCTACCATTTTTACTTCTCTTTATTAGGGTGAATTTGAGTTAGTAAACCCTTATCAAACATTTTTCTTTCTTTTACAATGGTAATCTAACTAAATCTAACCTTATTACATCCAAGGGCTCAGATTAAACAGTTGAGCTCCTTTATTGACTCTACCTATCTACTTATCTGCCAAGATTACACTGTTTGGTGAGACTTTATTCTCTATCTATAAGCATGAAATTGAGAGCATGAAATAGCCAAGTTTAAACATTTTGACTATCATGGAAAGTGGCATAGGTTACAAACTGCACACAATCTTTTATTATGCACAAAAAGTAAATAGTAGTGGCATTTTGACTTGCACACTTTCATGGTCTTTTCTTTCTTGGGGTTCATATTTTTCATCTTTTTTGACCTTGTCTATTCTTTTTGTCCTTTGTTTTTTTCTTTTAGGACATACCCTCTTTACATTTTTTAATTTTTTGAATATGGAAAACATTTGCAGAAAGTAAAGGTATGTACATATTACATGTTTAATCTCAACCATTCAAAAATTATGACTCCTATTGGTATAGGAACCTAATAGTGTGCAAGCAAGGGCTAATGGTGGACCATTCCAAGATCACGATTATAGTGAATTTGGAGGCCCAGAGGAGTATCAAACGACTACGTGCAACGCTGGGACATACAGGAAGTTCAATAAGGCTTATGCTCAGATTACCGCGCCCATGGAGAAACTGCTAAAGAAGGACGCTACATTCTGTTGGGATGAAGAATGTCAGTGTAGTTTGGATGTATTGAAAGAGAAGATGGTCACCGCACTGATTTTGGTCTTCCCGGATTAGAAGAGGGAATTCCATCTACATGTTGATGGTTCTTGCATTGTGTTGGGTGTAGTGCTAACACAGGTCAGCGAAGGAGAACTAGACCATCCTATAGCCTTTGCAAGTAGGAAATTATCAAAGGCCGAGAAGAATTACTCAATACTGGAGTGTGAAGGATTGGCTATGGTGTACGTGCTTCAAAAGTTCAGGCACTATCTATTGGGTGGAAATTTCAAGGTGTACACAAATCATTCTGCCCTGAAATACCTAGTCAATAAGCTCGTGGGTGGACATTGCAGCTCTCACAGGTATGGCATATCACGAAGCCTTGGAGGAACAGCTTGCGCAGCTGATGGAGCTTGAAGAGGATTGCTTCTTGGCTGGATTCCATCAGCAAGTACAGAAGGAATATGAAAAAGCATGGCATGATCGACACATTAAGCTTCGCACGTTCAAGGTAAACGATCTGGTATTGTTATATGATAGTAAGTTCACTAAGTTTCCAGGGAAATTTAAGATTCATTAGCTGGGCCCATATATTATCAAAGAAATTACAGATGAAGGTGCAATTCAGCTCGCAAAGTTGAATGGAGAACCTTTTCCGAGAAGAGTGAATGGAAGCAGCTTGAAATTGTATACAGGGGATCCTGCTCAATGACTATATGGCAGCAGGGCAGTCTTAGTGCTCCAGGCAGTTGCAAGGGAGAGTGAGACTATAAACTACATTGCTAGGGTTGGAGGACTACGCAGTAGGCGAGCTGTGCGGGAAATGGTGAAGTTGCAATATAGGAAGTTGTGCGTAGGAAGCCGCGCTATGGAGGGAGGTGCCATGCGGCACAATAGAAAAGTGACCGTTGTTTATGATTTGATAGCCAGAAAACGGTTAAGGGGAGCGGGTTGGTGGCATTTAAGGCCAAAATATTTGAAGATCTATCGCCAAAACAACATTAATGGTTGAAACTTGGGGGGAACGGTCAGATTTGAATTAAAAAACCCTATAAATTACGTGTGTCGGTCCAATGGAGAACACTTTGCACACTTGGAGCTTTTTCTGAAATTCGATGTCTGTTTATGAGCCAAGTCTTTTGGGAAGAGTTCTTTGCCCACATAGATGTATATATTGAAGCCCATGAATTGTTTATGCAGAAGATGACTGCCACCAACCCCGCCAAATCTTCAAGTGTAGAAGCAATAGTATCTGACGCCCCAGGCCCTGAACTATCCAGTGCTGAAGCTATGCCTGCGGTGCCCATGGTGTTGAGGTCGCTAAGGCTGAAACAATCCATGGCCGAAGAGAAGCAGAAGAAGTTGGTATAGATACACACTTCCCCAAGGAGGCATACAACAACCCCAACCCAGAAAAAAGACAAGCAACCAAAAAAAGGAAAAGAGAAGGTTGTAGACCTGGAGGCATAAGATGGCTAGGGAACTGAAGATGTCGATGCTGAAGGAGAAAAGCCCATCAAAAATCTCCCTCAGTACATCCCTCTGAGGAAGGGAAAGGCGAAGATTCCAAAAGACCCGAACTCAAAGAAATTTTTCATTTCCACACCCCTGCCACGTGAGCAAGTGCCTTTTGAAGGTTTGCGGCTCGCACGAGTCCCGCTACTGAAGATGGAGGACTGGGACTTAGCAGATCACACTAAGTTCCCACACTTCTCAATGGAAAACTTCATGAAGTGTGTATATTATGAAGGCACAGGTGTGACAATGCTGGAAAGAAAGGAATGGGCTCGCGGTGTTGAGATATCTAGGTTGCTCAACTTGCTTTGGGTGCCACACTACCACCACACCCCAATTAACACAACGTGCGTACGCTAGCTGCTCACTCTAGTACATGATGGGTGTTTATGGTTAGGAGGGCATATCCCCATCACTGATATGTTGATTCAAAGGCTTACACACTTGGCGCATGAGGAGCTGAATTTGGCCAAGGAGTTTGGCGGAAAGACAGGAGAGAGGGACCTGATTGAGCGCATGAAAAATAATTATAAATTGGGGAAGAGAGCTTGAGGGTATTCCATCGTGTCAATAAATGACACTGCATTTTAGTTGGCTACGCAGATATTGGCTGGTAAGGTGTTGAGGAAGTGTCGCACGGATGAAGTCCTTACGCTCGTCGTATCTCTAGCAGCTCAGTACGCGAAAGGCGTACTATTCAATTGGTCTAGATACCTGTGCCAATAGTTCCTCGTGAATTGTCGCGAGGCACAGGATGAGACCAAGCCGTTCCATTATGCTTGGTTGCTGCTCTCCATTGTGTTGGTTTCTTGGGAGCTACCAAAGGATAGCCCTTTTCCTCCGTTGGAAGAGGCATTGCCGGAGGCCGTGCAGTTCACCTCCCTATGGGCTACGAAGGACCCTGCGTGTGTCATAGAGACGAAGATTTTTTGGGTCTTGATGGAAACAAGTCTCCGCATGGCAGTCAACTAGTGCCCAAGGTTGTCCCAAACTTTGTACACGTAGTTGTCTGCCTATGGAGCTTTCGAAGCTCACTTCCATAGAGTTTATATCCAGGCCCAGAAGGATCCCGCGCATAAGTGGTATGACCTGCCCTATTTGGTAACAGACTCTGATGTGCAAGAGGTAGTGTCGCGCTGGCCAGCCGAGTGGTGTGCCCCTTCAGATTTGGTTATTGGGCCAAGCACAGGCGTAGAAAGTCTGGCCGCAAAGAAAAGGAAGGAGGCATCCAAGCAGGCTGCGCAGAAGAAGAAAAATGTTGAAGAAAAGGCACGGGTTGACGAAGAAGACACTGCTAAGGATAAGGTAGAGCAGGATCAACGAGAGATCCCAAAAGGTGACAAGTCACCTTCGACAACAACAAAAATAGAAACAGGCAAGGCGACGGAAGCAAGGAAGGGCATCGCACCCCCTTCGTGGTGAAAAGGCGATATTTAGGACAACGAGCGGGATCAAGGAAGAAGCAGAAGGCACACAAAACACAGGATGAACCCCTAGTGCTCACAAAGACCGATCTGGATGTGATCAGTGATAAAGTCAAGGATGTCGCCACAAAAGTACTGCATTAATTGGAACAACAGTAACTTCAGACCTTGGGAGGAGTGCAAATGGATCTTCGAGAGTTGTAGATCCAAGAAACAAAGCTCCAAGCAGATGTCAACAAAGTGAGTGATGCAGCTAGTAGTTCAACGCCAAAACAAACTACAGGTGCAGAGCTAGTTCTGTGGCCAAAGATGGATGTGCGAGTCTTCCCCTTGCCTACAGGTTCAGTATGCGCTGAGACCGAGGAAAAATGCGCCCTCCTTGATAGCATCTCGAAGATAGTCCTGAACCTTGTCGCGATACAATTAGAGACATTGCATGAATTATTACATGGAATTGTGGAAGAGCTTCGCCTTCAGGAATAGCAAGCACTTAGTGCTGTCAACGAAATCAAGGTGAATAACCGATAGCTGTTCGCTAAGAAGACACAACTTTTGGAAGAAAAGGAGGTGCTCCAGGCGCACAGTTCATGATTGGAGTCCATGGTCATGGAGGCATGTAGAACTGTGCCTGAACTCCATATTCCCGAGGATGCACAGCCAGAGGCGAAGGTTAGAAAATTGGATGCTGGTGTGCATGAGGAAAAAGATGAGGTTAGTCGAGTTCAATTTGAACTCAACATGAAGATAACTGAGCTACAATTAAAGATGCAACCATCGACTCTGACGAAGGTTCGGGAGCAGCGCAGAGCCGCGATCAAGGAAGGACTGGCCACTCTGGATGCCACAGTTGCAGATTGCACAACATTATTTGAGCAGGCAATGGAGTTGGTGACTACTCTGCAAGAAGACCCAAACTTGCAAAAACTGAATACAGAGGTCAGGGAGCTGCAGAAGCAGTATGATGAAGTCAGGGCAATGACACGCTCAATTGCTCCAACACAACGCCTAGCCAAGTTGCAGGAGGGGAAGCAGCTCCTCGCGTAGGTTGAGGCAACACAGAAGAAGGAGGCCTTGCTTAAGGCCAGGTTGGGACCCTGGTTAGACGAAGCTTACCAGGTCTCGACCAACATTCAGGAAAGGCTCACAGGCTTGCAGCAGGTGCAGAAGACGATGAAGCTGGCCGCAGAGGGACCAGCTACAAAGAAACTAGTGGAGGAGATCAAGCGGGAAGCCACTCAGAGCACTACCAATGTTGGTGTAGTTCATGTGGTGTTGGGGAATCTTCACAGCAAGATCGTCGTGCCATCCAAGTGACTTGAGGGCAAGTCACGATCTTTGTGTTGGGGGCCTATTAGGATGGGGTCCCTTGGGTCAGTTTTGGGGTTAAACACCCAAGTTTTGATGTATTTTTTATAAAAATATGTAAAGTCTCCGCGATTTGTGGATGTGGAGTGCGTAGATGGTTAGGAGTCAAAAAGGGTTTTATCCCTTGTTTATGTAAAGTTGAGTCAGTTTTGAGATCCACCTGTGGTCCGCGAACCATGGGATTGTATAAAGAAATCTATAAGTAGGTGTGTATTAGAGAGTCTAAGGCATACTAGAGATAAGAATGGATGAAGAGGGTCAATAGAAGATAGTGTAGAGAAGTGGGTCAGATAGGAGAGAAAGGCTCTGAAGCTGAGTGCGCAAAGGCCTAGGTAGAGTCCGCAGCTGAGTGCGCGGACCCTTGCAGCTGAGTGTGTAGGGTAGTTTTGAGTATGTAATACCATATTGAAGATCAATAAAGAAGATCACTAAAGAACTCTTGTGTTTATCTGTGTATCTCTGTTTATTTGTGCTTGCGATATATGTTGTTGATGAATAATATGCTTATGAAATATTGATCTAATGATGCAAGGTTCTGTTAAATAAGTCTTAATAACATTACACAATACATGTTAAATACTTTTGTGAAGATTATGATACATTCTGTGATGTTTATCAAATACTTAAGTAGATTTGTGCGAGCTGAGATCTAGGGTTGCTTTTTAATGCGCGTAAGTGAATGAACAAACTGTTGAAGGGTCCGCAAAGGCCGATCATGGACCTTCATGAAGGTCTGAAGGCTGTTTAAGTGGAGTTGCAGTATCGAGCCCTTAGGGGTCATAGATCTGCAGGAAGGCAGATATAGGGTGCTAAAAGACATCACTCATATCTTTGGATGTAGAAACTTGGTTCCAACATCCCCCCATACTGCTTCGGGTGAGACTACAACCTGTGCTACGCAAGTTGTTGCCGAAAGGGCCAATAGTGTAGGGTTTTGTTGGTTGGCGCAACTAACTCTGAACCTGGGTCAGGACCCCCTGAGCCAGCATAATGTTTTGGCTAGGGAACTAAAGCTCCCATGTGACGTAGAAGGTTGGTCAATACACCATTTCGTTGCAGGCCCGGTAAGGGTGCGTTGAAATAATCATAATCGAATAGTATCATCTGTGATATTTTGGATGAACACCACATGTGAAAGGTCATGACATGATTTCTTGGGTCTTCTCCCTGCTTCCCCTCGAATTTTGTAATGTCAGAAGGGATACTGGTGGGCATGGGTGGCCAATTCTAGTCATGTGCAATCAGATCATTGGTTATCTTGCTTAAATCATGAAGGTTTAAATAAGCTAAAAATGGGACTTGCAAGTTGTTCGCCATCACAAAATTATTTTGGAGAGCTATATGTATGGGGGTTCCCTAATGAGGATGGTTACCTTAGTGAGTGTTGCGTGGACTCTCGGGAGGGGAGTTGTGGGGGCTTCCTTGAGGGGTAGTGAATAGGAGTTCCAAACAAAGCTACACTGATAAAGGAAGATCCTATAACGGTAGATGTATGGTGTCTTATGCGCCTAAATGGCGAGAGAGGTAACACTCCTCCTTGTAATGAAGGAAGGTTTTGAAAACGTATAGATCGACGGGGAGTCGTGGAGTCCCCTATGGTGTCGAGTAGAGTGTGTTCTACTTTGAGGAAAGGAGATAATTCTTACAGAAAATATCTCACATATATAAAACAAAGCGAAAATAAAATCATTGCTTTCTCTTTAACTTAGACTATGTGATCAATCAAACAAAAAAAGTGCTTTTCTTTTATTTTTGCATATGATAAAATAACTTATGAAAACCTATTCATCCTTGCCACTCTCAAAGTAACTAGGCCTTGTAGAGATATCTTATGATTGGTATTGGGTCAATGTCTGAAAAGAACTGGCGATGCCTTCCAACACCCGAAGAACCAACCAAGGTAACAAATGAGGCTTTAGTGTTGCCCACACCTCCACCTATAGGGATGGATGCCCTAGATTTTGGAAACTAAAGTACCTCCATCCCACATGAGAATTTGAGTTTTAGCTTCTTGGTATTAAATTACCATTACCGAGCACTAGACGATTCGGGTAGCCCCAAATAGTACCACACGCACTGGACCTAAGCCGAACCCCCTCTGAATTGACTCTGTACCATGCTCGGGTATTCTTTTCCGTGGGATGATTGAAGGATTTTAAGCTTCCTAAAATTCAATTGTTATGTCTCAAAGATGTAACATGACCATGGAGGCTTATGGGATGCCTACCCCTAATGGTCCTAACCTGAACTATAAATTATTTTGTGGCCCCTGTGGGGAATTTAGTTGGTTCACGTTATGGTTGCTTTTCTTAGGGTGTGATATGTAAGCCAAAACAAGCTAAGTACAAAATGATCCAAAAACTAGATGCCTTCTTATACAAAGGTTATAGAAGCTTAGTGTGTGATGTGTAATTGTGTGCAAGTGAGCAAGTGAACATGCAAAGTGTGATAATATGTGGATATTCGATGATCCATTACAATATCCTCCTAATTACACTAGATTTCAATTGTTCCTTGCATGAAAAAGAAATTATGTGCGAATAATGGGTTGCTCACTCTTTCTCCTATTACACTATGTGTGCCTAAAGGGGGGATGAGAAACACAAGTGCTTTAAGAAAAATATCATAGGTTAGCCCAGGTTCACCTAAAAGATGCAAGGGAAGCAAATATTACTTACTTTCTATAATGACACTTGGCCCTAGTCCCAAAACTAATGAAATGAAAAAATGATTTATTTAGTAACAAGGTTGTGGATGATGGGCCACTTACTCCTTGTTTAATTAATATATGTGATTTGCAAAAACTAGAAAATAGTGTAACCCCTTATTGTTATTAGTGCAACCCTCTTATTATATTACTGTGCCCGTATAGTCCCCATGTTGTTATTATTATGCCCCATAGAAGCCCACTATTGTTATTACTGTTCCACTACAATATTATTATTATGTAGGCTCCGATTGTATTGGGACCCCTTAGACTCCTATATATAGATATTAGGTCTTGTCATTTGTATCATCCAAGAATTGTTCATTTGTGTAATGTAAAGGAAGTTTCCCCCTCGAAGAGGCTTATTTCTAAGGCGTTGATCTATCTTTTCTATATTTTTGTGAGCTGGTTTCATAACATTTGGTATCAGAGCTTTAGATTCTAGGGTTTTGTTGTTCCAAACAGGTCATCGTGGAATTTACGATATAAATTTTTTTCTACAAAGTTTCAAAAGCTTAAAAAAACCCATTTGAGTCGAAATCGTTCTGAACCTCGGGTCAAAATTTTAGATCTTGTCTCGCTACAATTTCAGAGATATGATCTGAGGAAGTTAGGGTTTTTGCAAGCTCTAGAATTCCATCTCAAACAGGTCATCATGGAATGTTCGCTATAATTTGTTTTCTACGAAGGTTCAGACTCTGAAATTAAAACCCATTTGAGTTGGAATCGTGGTGAATCTTGGGCCCGAATTTCAGATCTTGTTTCACTATATTTTTGGAGATACAATCCAAGACATTTAGGGTTTTTGCAGGCTCCTGAATTACATCCCAAACAGGTAACCTAGGGAAAATCATCATAACTTTCTCTTTGAGCATCACATTGAAATTGTGTAAGAAGCTACAGAAAGAGGACATACTGTAATTTTTTTGGTATTGTTTTTAGGTTCGAAGGTCGAAACAGTAACACGTGGCACTTAGTACAAGTTTGCTCTAATGAAAAAGTATATAAGCAAGTCATCTTTGGAGATTGGGCATAACTCTTTCTTGGAGAATCCAATTTCGATCAGACTGGTGGCATTGGAAAGAGAACACAGACGGATACTGCAGGTCGCAATTTAAGACATTGGATATCTAGAATTATAGAGTTACATTCATTTCAAGATCGAAATCCTAAAATTAAGAAAAGGTGATATGAGGAAGTTTGATGGCAAGGACCCAGTAAATTGGATACTACAGATGGAACAATATTTTGATCTACAAGATGTACAACTATTAGAAAAGGTACGTATTGCATATTTATATTTAGAATCGAATCAATTTTTATGGTATAAAGGGCTTTGTTCTCGTAAACCACTTGTCACTTGTTTAATTTTCACGAAGCAAATGATAACACATTATGAGGATACAAAGAGCAACACCTTCTTTAGCTAATTGATAAATCTCAAACAAAAGGGTTCAATGGCAGAGCACATTGAGGACTTCCAAAAATTGAATATAAGGGTAAATGATATTCCAAAGAAGCAAAGGATTGATTACTTCATAGGGACTTTAAAGGATAACATTCAACATGAGGTTCGTCTTTGGGAACCTGATTGATTGGAGAAGGCATTCATGTTCGCAAGAAAAAATGAAAGTGGAATTATGGAAACAAGGAATCCTACCCGTTACAACTATAAATATGGAAGTGTTTTTTCTCCTAGCCTTCCACAACCTAGAATTTTTACACCACAACAATTGGAAGAAAAAAGAGAAAAAGGGCTTTGTTACATTTGTGATAGCGAATACACTAAAGGTCATAAGTGTGCTGAGAAGAAATTATTTTACATAGATTGTGAAGAGGAGGAAGAAAAGGATCAAGAAACATAAAAATAAGAGGATATACGCCAAGAACCAACCCCAAAGAAAGAAGAAATTAATCCGATTATATCTTGTAAATAATTGGCAAGAATTACCACTCCTCAAACTCTCAAGATAGAAGGACATATCAAGAAGAAAAAGGTTCAAGAAATCCGACCATATATTGTAATGCATTGGTAGGAATTACCACTCTTCAAAATATCAAGATAGAAGGACATATTAAGAAGAAAAAGGTAATAGTGTTGGTTGATTCCGACAATACCCATAATTTTATTCATTGTAAGATAGCGAAGGAATTAAATTGCTTCTTATATCCAGCACTAGAGTGTCAAGTGATGGTTGCAAATGGAAGAACCATAAATTGCTCTGGAAAGTGCCATAATATCAAGCTATCCATGGGAGAATATGTTTTGAATAGTCCATTGCTTTCCATTCCAGTGGGTGGTATTGATGTTGTACTAGGAGTCCAATGGCTACAATCTTTGGGTATGATAACTTTTAATTTTCAAGAACTCTTCTTGAATTTTTTTTCAAAAGGAAAGGAAGTTGAATTAAGGGGATTCATAGGGAAACCGGGAAAGATAATTAGCTCTAACGACATGAGAAAGCTTCTAAAGGAAGAACGACATGGCATAGTTTCGCAATTATGTCCGCTAAAGGTTCCCACGTCGAAATCATCTATTTATCCAAATCTCCAAAAAGTCTTGGACAATCATCCCAAGGTATTTGAGACTCCCAAAGGCCTCCCACCTATTTGTGATCATGATCATGCTATTCATTTTCCAGGAAGTGTTCCTCTAAATATCATGCCTTACAGATATCCCTTTGCACAAAAGAGTAAAACTGAATGTATGGTTGAAGAAATGCTAGATGCTGGTATAATTCAACCTAGTCAAAGTTCTTTCTTTGCTCCAGTAGTATTGGTGCAAAAGAATGATGGATCATGGCGCATGTGTCTGGATTATAGAGAGTTGAACAATGTCACTATTAAAGATAAATTTCCCATTCCTCTCATTGATGAATTATTAGATGAATTACATGGAAAAATTTACTTTAGCATGTTGGACCTTCATGCAGGATATCATCACATTAGAATGAAGATTGAAGACATTCTGAAAATAATATTTAGAACTCATGAGGGTCATCATGAATTTTTGGTCATGCCTTTTGGCCTTACCAATGCACCTTCTATATTCCAAGGTTCGATGAATTCCATTTTCAAACCTTTCCTTAGAAAATTTGTGTTAGTATTTTTTGATGATATGCTAATCTACAACAAGTCTTAGAAGGATCATGTTCAACATGTTGATAGAGTGCTCATACTATTGGATGAGAAACAATTATATGCAAAAACCTCCAAATTTTTCTTTGGAGTACAAGAGGTGGAATACTTGGGTCATATTGTATCTCATGAAGGTGTTAAGGTAGACCCTCAACAACAACAAGTTCTCCAACTCTTAAAGGATAACCTCACTTTGGCACAGAATTGAATGAAACAACAGGCAGATCAACATTGCAGTGAAAGAAGTTTTGATATAGGCGACTGGGTATTTTTACGAATACAACCATACAAACAAATGTCCCTCAAGCAAGCTAAGAAGGATAATAAATTATCACCAAAGTACTATGGTCCTTACAAGGCACTGCAAAAGATTGGTACTATGGCATACAAATTGGAGCTTCCTGCATCTTCCCGAGTGCCCCCAGTTTTCCATGTTTCATGCTTAAAGAAGTTTATAAGTGACAATCTCCCAGTTCAAACAATATTGTCGGAACTTGATGAGGAAGGAAAAATCATATTGCAACCTGAAGCAGTCACGGAAAAAAGAACCTGATAGCTATGAAATTGATCAATTTTAGAGTATATCATCAAGTGGAAGAACTTACCCGCTGAAGATTCCACATCGGAGGATGATAATTTTATACAAAAGCATCCAGAACTACTCAAGCGTTGAGGACAACAATTTTTGAAAGAGAGGGGCATGTTAGGTCCCTATGCTACTAGTGTAACCCCTTATTGTTATTATTATAAACATCTTATTGTATTATTGTACCCATATAGTCCCCATGTTGTTATTATTATGCCCCATAGAATCCCACTATTGTTATTGTTGTTCCCCTACAATATTATTATTATGTAGGCTACGATTGTATTGGGACCCCTTAGACTCCTATATATAGAAAGGAGGTCTTGTAATTTGTATCATCCAAGAATTTTTCATTTGTGTAAAGTAAAGGAGGTTCCCCCCTTGAAGAGGCTTATTTCTAAAGTGTTGATCTATCTTTTCTATCTATTTTGTGAGTTGGTTTCATAACAGGTAACGAATGAGGCTTTAGTGTTGCCCGCACCTCCACCTATATGGATGGATGCCCTAGATTTTAGAAACTAAAGTACCTTCATCCCACATGAGAATTTGAGCCTTTAGCTTCTTGGTATTCAATTACCAGTACCGAGCACTAGATGGTTTGGGTAGCCCCAAATAGTACCACAGGCACTGGACCTAAGCCGAACCCCCTCTGAATTGACTCTCTGCCATACTCGGGTATTCTTTTCCGTGGGATGATTGAAGGATTTTAAGCTTCCTAAAAGTCAATTGTTATATCTCAAAGATGTAACATGACCATGGAGGCTTATGGGATGCCTACCCCCAATGGTCCTAACCTGAACTATAAATTATTTTGTGGCCCCTGTGGGGAATTTAGTTGGTTCAAGTTATGGTTGCTTTTAAGGGTCTTGCTTTTCTTAGGGTGTGACATGTAAGCCAAAACAAGCTAAGTACAAAAAGATCCAGAAACTAGATGCCTTCTTATACAAAGCTTATAGAATCTTAGTGTGTGATGTGTATTGTGTGCAAGTGAGCAAGTGAGCCTACAAAGTGTGATAATATGTGGATATTCGATGACCCATTATAATATCCTCCTAATTACACTAGATTTCAGTTGTTCCTTGCATGGAAAAGAAATTATGTGCAGATAATGGGTTGCTCACTCTTTCTCCTATTACACTATGTGTGCCTAAAGGGAGATGAAAAACACAAGTGCTTTAAGAAATTTTTCATAGGCTAGCCCAGGTTCACCTAAAAGATGCAAGGGAAGCAAAGATTACCTTTTTTTTTTTTTTCCTGTAATGACACTTGGCCCTAGTCCCAAAACTAATGAAGTGAAAAAATGATTTGTTTAGTGTTATAGATCTATTTGGGCACATCAATCCCATCATCCAGATTAGTGTTTTAGGGCTCATCAAACCCTAATTTCAGTTGCTTCATGCCCTAAACAAGTCACCCCTTTGAATTCCTCCTTCCTAGACAGTTTCATGACTTGAAGACATCCAAAAATAGCCTCTAGAGAGACCAGTGCAGGCAAGCCCTTGTAAAGGTGCATTACAGAGCAGTTGAGTCCACTGTCAGGGTGCTCTGCAGAGAACTTAGGCTTCCTTTCACCTGCGCTGGGCGAGATTGAGCGAAATTCACATAGGGTTTGGGGAATATTCTTATATTTTGGAGTCATCTGGAAGGTTCCCTCACTTATCAACTCCTATGAGCTCGAAAATGGATGAGGAATGTGTTAAGGTGCATCCTATCCTCTCATCCCTTCCTCCATGGAACTAATTCTAAGTATGGAAGGCCATTCAATGCCACCATTTATGACAAAACCTCCTTCATCTTCCTATAAATTGACCACTCATCTAAGTGATCAGGGGCTGGATTATGTTGAATTGTAAGGAGATAATGTTGCTATGAGATTTGGCTTTGAAGCAAGTATTGTAATGCTACAAATTTGTCATGCTTTTGATGTGATGTGGATGGGATCCAAGCTGGAGGAATGGCTTTGAATTAGACACCACTGGTTGTAATTCCTTATTCTATTTAATAAAGTGTTTGAACCTTTCTCCCATATGTTTGTATTGTTTCATAATGCTTATATGTATGAATTGTATCTGATTCCTTTCACTTATATTCAATAGATCGTGTGCTTTGATCAGTTCTTTGTTTTCTGTTGTGTTTACATGTACTTCTCAAGCGTATTAAGTACGAGAAGGAGCGACAAGATCGATACAAGGGAGAGAAGAGGAAAGCAGAACTAAAAGTAGGTCTTCTTACCTACTCATCTTATCTATTGCTTATAGGAAAAGATTAAAACACTTTAAACTGTTGTTCTAGATACCATTACTTATCTAGGGAATTAGTATTTATCCGTAGATACCAAATTCGCCAAAACAAATTGGTGACCATACTGGGGAACTATCACCTTTCCTAGTAGCTTATCCACCTCCTAGGACATTCTTGTAGACCCTATCTGTGTTCATTGACTGTATTTCAGCTCTTTTGCATTGAATTTTGGTCAAAAATTGAGGTTAGATGACTCTTGAGTGGCCTCTCAGGAATCAATGCAGGCTTGGTCAGGGGAAAATGATCTGCAGAGCACCCTTGAGTGAGAGACAATGCTCTGCAGCACAGTTAGCCCCTCTTTGACCTGCACTAATCCACCTTTGGAATGCATTTTTGCCAATTTTTCTCTCCTTGTTTGCTTGCTGATTGATCAATGAATGTTATGTCTCAGAGAACAAGTTTCTATCTCCTTTTCTAGCCCTACTTTGATTTGATTGATTAATGTTTCTTTAATGTTTTCCTTTTCATTATCAATCCGTAGTCAAAGTTAGAATATAGTTGATTAGTCTTCGTTCGAAAGAAAGTGTCGTAAAGTCTTCTTTTCCTTCGAAATAGAACTGTCATAAAAGTCTTCGTTCTTATGAAAGATTGATTGATTGTATGTGCATTGGTTTCCTTTTTGTTCATCGTAACATTAAGGGATTCGAAAAGAAAAACTTGCATCGTTCATATTGTAGTTTGTGAATGCTTGAAAGGAATAGCTAGGGAAATTGCATTAGATGTGCTCTTTGCTCGTTGTCAAAGATCTGATTGCTCTATCCCTACTAGATAAGGTTTTCATTGTTCAATTAAATGAAAATAATGCTTATCATATTAGTTGCATTTTAGGAATTGCAAATAAACATCATGCGGTGAACCTTGAAAGGAAATTTCTAAAGAAGATCAACTTAAAATTTATCTGCCTAATGGAGCATTGTCACCTAATGAAAAAAATTTAGTGGTTCTAGGCTAGAGACGTGTTCTGGCGTCGTAAAACAAAGCATCTGTCACTAACTTGTTTGCAATACATCCCGAGTGTGATACCTCATTCCACATACGTGAGTATATTGTAGCTCGTCCACGTACCTTCGGGTATATAGGGCGGTGTTACAGTCTGTAAAGTATATGGGAATGCTCTCACTGTGTGGTTTTGCATTAGACAATGTTTATACGGGCTAGGCCTCCATGTACCTTCGGGTATATATGGGAGGACAACACTAGGTTGCTATCCATCCTTAGGTAACCGAGTCGGTCGCCTTGTACACTGTGATACACTGAACACAACATTTGGGGAGATTGCCTGCCCGTACTTCTTGGTTCGCTAGGAGGTATTCTGCAGTTCACAGTTGCTTGGTAAACCTTTTGCCTAGATTATCCCTTTTTGTTTTGTTATGTTACTTTGATTAAAATAAAATTAATTGACCACGGATAACATCTTCCACGCTCGCTCCTTAGTTGATCTTAGGTTGAAACATATGGCGACAAATCTAGAGTCCACCGATAAAGGAATTCCTCTTGATGGGAATCCTAGTCCTTTTCCTCATTTTGGAAATATTGGTGCTCCTTATATGGCTACATTGTCCCTTCTGGGATTTACCATTGGCTTGCTAGTATGGTTGTTTTCAACCTCCTTGGTTCAAAATGTCATGATTTTTTCGCAATCGAGTACTCCTCCAACTGGACAAAATCAACCTCCAATTGATCCTAAAGTTGACCCTTTGCCTTCTTCCTTGGTTGTTTCTTCCTCCCATTCTTCCTCTTCACCTGGTGAAAGTATTGGTACTAGTAACAACATGGCTAAGAAGAAGAAGAAAGGGAAGAAGAAGAAGAAGAAGAAAATTTAGCAAAGGGGCAAACAAGCAACCATTGCTTTGAATGCAACATCTGATGAGAAACCGTCCGTCAAGCCTCACAAAGTTTGATGTCCATGCAAACTTTGTGTGGGAGACCATCTTCTTTGAAATTGTCTTGATATTCCATAGATCTTAGAAGAATGGTCTTCCTGTTCACATCATTTGAAGCGAACAAAGTTCCTTCTATAAATTAATTACTCCATAATACTTGGAATATAAAGATATCCATGAGGATACAAATATTATATATTAAATGTGTGAATAAGAATGAGAACGAATGAACTACAATGAGAACGAGAGGCTTGCTTATATATCAGGCAAGTGTCTCTTCATGAAGAGTCATGTCTCATTTAGACATGCCTCTTCAACCTAATTACTAGTTTAACTAATCATTATGATTATTATTGTTTACAATTATTTACATTATTTATATATATTTTATTCGTTACATTGCCTCCTTCCTCTAAAATATTTGTCCTCAAAGCTTGTCAATGAGAAAGGCTTGATCTCTTTTTCGGCTTCGAATGTCTTTCTCTCTCGGAATAGTCATCCTCGTTGATACAAGTTGATATGATCTTCTAAGTGACAAACAAAATTGTCGCACTGAGAAGGGATCAGACCACCCTAAATTAATCTTCCGTGGAATATTCTGATCGCTACAATGTTGTAATGACTTGTCATCATAGGACTGGATTAAGGTTACATTACTCTTCTATGGAACATCAGTTTGTTGTTTCTGTTCTGAACGGTACCAATACGTAGCATGGTTGAGTTGTATAATCTCGTGATGCATATGTCGATAGGGAATTTTTTTGGTTTGATTTTCCCTTATTAAGTGTTTGGTTTTTTTTTTACTTTAGGGGACGATGTTGTTGATTTCGTTACCAAACCTTCACTTGGAGTCTTTATCATCCGAACTGCAACATCCAAGCGCGTCTTTTCTTCAACTTGCTTGTCTTCTTCCTGAGTTGTGACATTCATTGGATTGGTATCTGTTGTTTTGTCATCAACTTGAATTCCTACATTTGATGCTTCCTTCTCGATAAGTTGTTGTACCTTGTTTTCTAATGACTTCTTATCCTTCTTAAGTTTCTTAATTTGCATTAGTAATTTTTCACTATGGTTTTTAAGTCGAGAAACTTCTTCATTTTTGTCAACAATGATTTTGTCAATTTCATTTTGCATATTTTGTAATACTTTTTTACCTTCTTGAGAAATTACTTTTGAAATATCTGATATATCTTCTGGCATTACTGAATTTGGTTTCAGTGTAACATCTTGGAGTGTTATTTTCTTCTTGTTGTAAAATGTCAAAAACTTCTTTTTCGTATTTAGAATAAAAGATCCTAGAGTTTCCTTTATTTTCAACTTGAACTGTTGCGACTGTAGATTTCGATACTTCTTCTTGAGTGAATTCTTCTAACTTATCTTTTAATGCCTTCTTATCATCCTTAAGTTTCTTAATTTGAGTGAGTAGACTTTGATTATGGTTTTTCAATCGTAAAAGTTCTTTGATTTCTGATTTATCAACCTTATTTTCAACGTTTTGAATTTTAAGATTTTCATCTTTTAGATCTCTGATTTGTTCTAATAAATTGTTATTAAGGTTCTTTAAACACAAAGTTTCATCTTCTTGTTCTGATAAGTGCTTGTTGAGTTCTTTTTTTGTGACCTTAGTCTTCTTCACTTGCGCCAGTGATTTTTCGACGTGGTACTTGAGACGAGAAATTTCTTCGTCCTTTTCCATTATTTCTCTGTAATGCATGTCTACAAGATCTTTATGTTTGTGTTCTAACGCTTTCTTGTTTTGTTGGATTTTGACTATTTTGCCATTCTCTTGACCTTCTTGCACTTTCTCGATACACTGGATTACATCATTCTATGGGGGTGATGATGGATGTAGAGAATGGAAGAAGGATTCCATTCTCTTTCTCTCCTCAGCATATTGTCACTCAAGTATTGTGATTACTTGTTCTACATCTCTTTGGAATTGTTTTTGTTTATTACTTAGAGATTCCATATTTTTTTTACTTCTTTTATCTCCCTTTTTTAATTCTGGTCTTTTTAATTCTTTTTTTTAATAATTTTGTTTTTAATTTTTTTATATAATAATAATTTTTTAATATATAATTATAAATGATATATATATATACTTTTAATTTATATATATTATAAATTATAATTATATAAAATTTATACATACTTTTTGTAAACTTTTCCTTTTTTTTATATACTCTTTTTTCTTATAATTCTCTTTAAATCATTTTTAAGTATAACTACTTTTAAAATCTTGAATTGGAACTTCTCTTCTCTTTTCTTCTTCTTCTTCTTCTTATTTTTTTCTTTCTTTTTTTTAAAAAATCTCCCCTATTACATTTTAGCTATCTTTATTTTTTTAATTTTACTTTATATAATATCTCTCTTCTTCTTTTTTAAAATTACCCAAAGTAAATTAGTCTATACATGTCTTCGACTTCTAGCACTTCTTCTTCAGCAGTAAGTGGTTATCTCTTATACAACTCTTGCATACTGATTTGATTTTTTTATTATTATTTATTATAAATATAAGCTTGGCCTTGAGACATATGTCACGGTCGACAAATTAACTTAATATGTAAACATATTTTTTCGGTGGAAAATGATTGTAATTATTGTTTATGAACAGTTGTGGACCGATTCAGAGATTACTTAGGTGCACGGGTTGCATGATCATCACGATAGTCGAGTAATTGCAACAACAGTGATAAACATGTTGTTATGTGGTGTCTTGAATTGTCGGATTGACTCTTTTTGAAGGATGACTCCCTCCGAAAGGAGTTTCCCACGACTTATTTCTTCTGGGATATGAATCGAGGGTTTTTTTTTTTTTTTTTTTTTTCAACCAGCCATTTGGTATAAGCAAAGGCTGTGAATCCCTTCAATCAAACAATCTTTAAATACCTTAGAATTTGACTTGAAGCTTCTTCTATTTATGGATTAATAGCACGTCTTTCGCGTCTCTCTCTTGACTGCAGTTTGGTTGCTTTTCATGAAATGACTTGGTAACAGTAGCAGTGGCTGAATTGGTGGTTGGCGGCGGCAGTGACACCACTGATTGGGGGAGCCTGTCAATCGGCTGCAACACCCACTATTTTTTTTCTTTTACTGATTTTGGCTTGGTCGACTGGCAGGTGGTGAAGTTTTTGAACGACGAAATCAAGAGAGGCAGATGCGGGTGTGAACTACGAGTAATTGGCGGCTAGTTTTGTCTTTATTTGAAGGCAGAAGGCGACGTCTGCGGTAGTAGATAGCAATGGTGGAGCACTATGCAGCGAAACAATGACGTGGGGGCAGCAGGGACAATGGATGGTGATGGAAAAAACAAGTGCGGATTGCTGCTGCAATACGCTGTTTACAATTTTTTTTTTAACATTAGTTTTATATATATATATATATATATATATATATATATATATCTATATCTATATATATATGTTGATTTTTTATTTTATTTTATTTTAGTTTTTTTGCCAAAAACTTGATGGTGAGACGAAGAAACTCCAGTTGTAGTGAAACTCTTGAACTGCAACAGCAACAAAGTTGACGAAGAGTCGATGGCCAAGGACCTGGAAAATGGAGAATCTCCCAACGTGTAGCGAAACGCTTCAATTATGACAACAACAAGGTTGATGACGGTTGATGGCCAAGGGCTGGTGACCAGAGAACGAGCTTTGTGTAGCAATGAAGTGGCCAAAGGGTCGACTGCTCTGATACCAAATGAAGCGAACAAAGTTTCTTCTACAAATTAATTACTCCAGAAGACTTGGAATATAAAGATATCCATGAGGATATAAATATTATATATTAAATGTGTGAATAAGAATGAGAAAGAATGAATTACAATGAGAACGAGAGGCTTGCTTATATATCAGGCAAGTGTCTCTTCATGAAGAGTCATGTCTCATTTAGACATGCCTCTTCAACCTAATTACTAGTTTAACTAATCATTATTTATGATTATTATTGTTTACAATTATTTTACATTATTTATATATATTTTATTCGTTACATCATCCCATGTCATCAACTTTTGGAGATCATGCTGGTGACACACCATCAACTAGTGGTAGTAAAGTTCATGGAAATAAGGGTAAAGTTAAGTTTCTCTGTAGGTTATGTGAAGGGAATCACCCCATTCACTTTTGTCCCTCTCTGGATGAAGCCAAAAAAGTGTTGGATAATCGTCCTGCTTCACCGCAACGACTTCCATCTAGTTACAGGAGACTCTCCCTAAATCCTTCACTAGTTGATGAATTGGTTGACTCAAATCAACCGTCGGCCAAACCCACTCTCTTTGAAAGTGAATCTTATGAGTCTATACCCGACCCAAATCAACAGGTCGAGGAAACAGTTGACCCAATTTCACCTTCAGTTAATCGTACCTTTCCCAAAGGGAGTGAATATGATAGCACTCATGTTCTTTTCGTTTCTTTAGATTCAAATGAGCTTGGGGGCAATCCTCCTGTTCCATAAAGACAAGAGGAAAATCCTCCCGTTCTCGTAACTCAAGGGGTTAATTCTCCCGTTATTATGGTACCCCCTCCTTTGATTGGAATCGACTGGCAGGATTCCATCTGGTCACTTCCTTTGATTGGAATCGACTGGCAGGATTCCATCTTCCTTCTTATGTGCCTTTCCAGATCATAGTACAGGTTTGTAATATGATTGTACCCGGCACTATTATAGATGAAGGTGCATCTATGAGTATCCTTTCCTCAACTGCTTGGCAAGCGCTCGGTTTGCCGCCACTTGTGCCTGTTACCCAGAATCTGTTGGCTTTTAACAGAGGAACCATTCAACCATTAGGGATCCCCCCTCTGTTACCTATTACTTTGGGATGAAAAATTGTTTATCTGAATGTGATGGTAGTCCCAGGCCCTTTAGATTACAATTTACTTCTTGGGCGCGACTATGTTTATGACATGGGAGCTATTGTTTCAACACTCTTTCAAGTGATTTGTTTCCCGGATGAAGGCAAAATTGTCACCGTTGACCATCTTTCATTTCCCGGTCCAATATGGCTTACAATCAACCATCTTCCCTAAGTGGTCCTTTTGTACCAATGGTATCGTCCTCGCCATGGGTTAATTATGTGGCAACTCGTTCCATGCCTACATCAACTGACGATCAATTCAGTGATGTTGTACATTATGTACTAGGGGGATTGGAACCAGATCTTGGTTTCCTTGATACAGATCCCTTCCAGAGCATTGTTCTCCCATCAAATGAGAACCTCTTGGAAGTCATGACCTCGTATGGGTCGTGATCAAGGAATATGAGGGTAGTTCTTTTACTGTGTCAACCTCATTAAAAAATGAAATAGCTCCCACGAGGATAGTTCGTTGTCTTGTGTCAACCTCGTTAAAAAATGAAACCAAGGATACTAGAACAGTTCCTAGTCTTGTGTCAACCTCGTTAAAATATGAAACCAAGGATACAAGGATAGTTCCTTGTCTTGTGTTAATCTCGTTAGAAAATGAAACGAAGGATATCATGATAGTTCCTAGTCTTATGTCAACCTCATTAAAAAATGAAACAAAGGGTATGAGGATAGTTCCTTGTCTTGTGTCAAGCACGTTAACAAATGAAACAAGGAATCTGAGCAGAGTTCCTTATCTTGTGTCAAGCTCATTAAAAAATGAAATAAGATCCCCTGGAGCAAAGTTCCAATTTGAGTCTTTGATTAGATCTCGTAAAATCCCAGTCGAGTCTTTCACTTGATCTCGTAAATGAACCTTCATTCCATCCAACTGATAGCCACAAGTAGTCTACTTAAATGAATGTAATGAAGCTTGGGGGGCATGCACCTAGTGGTAAAGTTAAGTTTCGCTATAGGTTATGTGAAGGGAATCACCCCATTCACCTTTTTCCCTATTTGGACAAAGCCAAAAAGGTGTTGGATAACCGTCCTGCTTCACCGCAGTGACTTCCATCTGGTTATAGGAGACTCTCCCTTTCATCATGTTGCGGGCATGTAAACCAATCTCAAGCATAGCTTTTTTCATTTCAAGCTTGTGTAAAAATGAAACTGAATCCAAGCATAGTTTTTCATTTCGAGCTTGTGTAAAAATGAAACTGAATCCAAGCATAGTTTTTCGTTTTAAGCTTGTGCAAACATGAAACTGAATCCAAGCATAGTTCCCTATGGTTCAAGCTTGTGTAAAAATGAACCCATTTCCATTTTTAACCCTCGCAATGTCCATTCTATCAACCTTTTTTGTTAGATGAGCCTTGGTTGTTTTCATCCCATCGTCACCATCCCTTTGGCCAATCATACACTTTCACTTGGTTGTTTTACCCTTTTTTGAGGAACAGTTGCAATGAGTGGTCTTACTAGCCAGCCAGCTTCTTCACATAAATCAACATGTTTTGAGAAGTTCCAACATCACCGGAACTAGTTGCTATCCTAGACACCACTCGTTCCTCAAAATGGAGTCCTCTTTAAGCTCTGTTCAAACTCCTGAAATACGATAATATTGCCGAGCGTTTGTCATTTCCAGCTCGTTAATGGATTGGAAACAATATCTCTCTTGTATTATTTTATGCTTTTTCGGGTTTGAGAGATTAATTTATGAAAAATAACTTGTGGAGTTTTCTTTTTGTCCCTTTTCAAACTCTCTAAACATGAAAAGGATTGAGTTATCTTTGTCGTTAAACTCGTTAAAACATCAAATAGCGACAAACTTGTCCATATAGACAAGATCGAGTTTCACCTTTGCTAGACTCGTTAAAACATAAAATAGTGACAGATTCGCCCGAAGGGTAAAATTATACAACAAGCATATGTTATCCTCCTCAAGCTTGATAAAAATAAAGAGGTATTGGTCAGCAATGACTGGGGAAAATGGGAAAAAGGGGAAAGCCAATTTATGGTAGCAGGTCGCTCTTGAACATGACACTATCACTCCATCCCCGTGACTATTTGGGTTGGGTTATTAGCCTGATGGTTACCACCCCGTTGGTCTATCATACCATCCATCACTTTGTTTTGGGTCAATGCTACCAATTCATTTCAGTGTTGCCGACATGTTCAAGAGAAGTCATTAAGTCAAAATTCATCCTTTGCAATACCATAAACCTTCATTTTCATGACCGTCATTCCTAAACCTTGTGCCGTCAGTCAAATTCCATCTCCAAAATCACTACACTCATTTCATGTGGTTGATGTGGGATACATCAAGGCCCTCCTGCGATGATTTGCTTCTTGTCGACATCAGCTCATTGTCCAAGAACTTGACTTAGAAACACCCTTCCAGTACCTTGAGGCTTGCATGCATCAATTGTAGGTTTCTTGCTTCCGGCGATAGGCATACATCAATGGCCTTTGACCGAAAGACTTTGTATGGTGTTCGACATCAAATCATCCATTCACACTCTGCAGAATGTACTACAGTACCTTGTGGATCATTATCATTATCGGTGATTTCTCTCGCATCTGTTAACAACTTACATCATTGGCTGGTAATCAGATGGGGTCTTCCCATGTTCAAATTCAGATCACATATTCACATGGTTAGACTCGTACTTGAGAAAACGATTGAATGAGATAGAAGACCCTGGATCTAGTTTCATCCATCTGGGCTACGATTTCAGGAGTACTAAATCATATGTACAATGGATTTACATTGATAGTCATTCCAATCATGCATCTATATCTATAGACGATTATTTATGTACATGTAATGAAAGTTTATAAGATGAGCATGGGCATGCCTTCCCTTATCAATTCATGTAAAATCAAAGATCATGATATATGTATTCTAATTGAAGTAAGTCACCTTCCACTTCGATACCTCCTCATCACATCGTAAAGCATTTCATTCGACATTGGCATTTTTCCGACTTCATGCTTTAGGGGGCAACTGTTACAGATCCATTTGGGCACACCAATCCCATCATCTAGATTCGTGTTTTAGGGCTCATCAAACCCTAATTTCAGTTGCTTCATGCCCTAAACAAGTCATCCCTTTGAATGCCTCCTTCCCAAACAGTTTCATGACTTGAAGACATCCAAAAATAGCCTCTAGAGGGATCAATGCAAGTAAGGCCTTGTAAAGGTGCATTGCAGAGCAATTGAGTCCACTGCCAGGGTGCTCTGCAGAGCGCTTAGGCTTCCTTTCACCTGCGCTGGGCAAGATTGAGCGAAATTCACATAGGGTTTGGGGAATATTCTTATCTTTTGGAGTCATCTAGAAGGTTCCCTCACTTATCAAATCCTATGAGCATGAAAATGGATGAGGAATGAGTTAAGGTGCATCCTATCCTCTCATCCCTTCCTCCATGGAACTAATTCTAAGTATGGAAGGCCATTCAATGCCACCATTTATGACAAAACCTCCTTCATCTTCCTATAAATTGACCACTCATCTAAGTGATCAAGGGCTGGATTATGTTGAATTATAAGGAGATAATGTTGCTATGAGATTTCGCTTTGAAGCAAATATTGTAATGCTGCAAGTTTGTCATGCTTTTGATGTGATGTGGATGGGATCCAAGCTAGAGGAATGGCTTTGAATCAGACACCAATGGTTGTAATTCCTTCTTCTATTTAATAAAGT
Source organism: Pinus tabuliformis (assembly GCA_031772625.1). Taxonomy (NCBI): domain Eukaryota; kingdom Viridiplantae; phylum Streptophyta; class Pinopsida; order Pinales; family Pinaceae; genus Pinus; species Pinus tabuliformis. Next base: position 122,150,473 of record CM062808.1, on the reverse strand, counting down.
GTTTGAACCTTTCTCCCATATGTTTGTATTGTTTCATAATGCTTATATGTGTGAATTGTATCTGATTCCTTTCACTTATATTCAATAGATCGTGTGCTTTGATCAGTTCTTTGTTTTTTGTTGTGTTTATAGGCACTTCTCAAGCGTATTAGGAATGGGAAGGAGCGACAGGATCGATATAAGGGAGAGAAGAGGAAAGCGGAACTACAAGTAGGTCTTCTTACCTCCTCATCTTATCTATTGGTTATAGAAAAAGATTAAAACACTTTAAACTGTTGTTCTAGATACAAGTACTTATCTAGGGCATTAGTATTTATCCGTAGATACCAAATTCTCCAAAACATTTAGTAACAAGATTGTGGATGATGGGCCACTTACTCCTTGTTTAATTAATCTATGTGATTTACAAAAACTAGCAAAATAAATTGAAAAAAATATGTGGAATTTGGCCACTTACTTCTCCCCCAATTAAGCTATGTGAGAAGTGCAAAATAAAAACAAGGTAATCTAATTACCTTACTAATTGTTATTAGTAGAGAAATTAAGTAATGTGAACCAACTAGAACGCTCCGAAAATATGAAAATATGTGAAAATATAATGTGAAAATATGGTCATCATGATCCTTGGAACCTCTGGTACTCCATCAGGATCTGCCTCTAAGTAAAGTGGTGCTTGAACCCGATCTTGGTCTTTTCTCTCCCTCTGCAAAATTTGCAGAGGTTTTCTTCTATATTGAGGATTACAATTTCTGTTTTGCTGTACTTGTCTCTGAGAATTCTTACTCTCAAATTCCAATTTAATCAATTTATTCGACAAATTTCTAATTACATTATTCATATCCTCTAATGTTTGATCTTGAGAGGATTCTACTTTAGCCTTTCCCTTATTTTGGATAGGCTGTGACTCAGGTGTTTTACCTGCAGCCACCAGATTTGCTTCTATCTCTAAGGCATTAGTTTGGATTTGATCGAGGGTTGTGGATCTTCTTTCCCTCAATGTAAATCCAAAATCTGACTCAAAAACCCCTGTAAAAGTTATTTTTCCACCAGCAGGACGGAGCTTAATGTCCACTCAAAGACTATTGTACAATTTATTGAACCTTCTTATGAATTCAACAACACTTTCATTAGATTTCTTCTTGATAGCATTAAACTCTGCAAGTGAATACCCATGGTCTCTTTTTTCTCCCCATCTCTGGGTGAACAAGCGCTCCATCTCTTCCAATGTAGGAATAGAGTTATTAGGAAGCCCTTTAAACCATTTTCTTGCTTCTCCATCCAAGGATTGGAGAAAAAGTATCAGAACAACATCCAAGTGTTCAACATTTAGATTCTCTGCAAAATTATGAAATACTGCTATATGATTCTCTGTTGTTTGTTCATCCTCTCCTGTGAAACGAGGAAGAATCTTCAAGTATTCTTGTGGCATTTGATTTAACTGTTGTGGCAATTGAATAGGTGCATACCTATTCATCAAGAAAACAGGTGCTGCCATGTTTTCTCCTGAACTTACTGAACCTTGATTACCAGCAGATGTGGAACTTGACTGAGGGGTAAATGGAGTATGAGAAGGTGACAATGTAGTTATAGGTTCGGGCTGGATAACTACAGGAGATACTGAAAAAGAAACCGACTCTAGAGACTGTTCTTGACATTTGGGTTCTTGAAATGAATTAGATGTAAAAGGTGACTCTTATTCAATAAATGATGAATGTTTGGATGAAAAATGAGTTGAACTGCTACCAGGTGCAGATAGTGTAGGAATTGGTGTAAGTGGAGTTTTTGGCCTTCCAACCCTCTTGGAAACTAGCCTCTCAGGGTCTGAAAGGGCTTGAACTTTCTGCTGTGAGGTATATGACCTTGTATAGGGCCTCTTTGGAGCCAGAGTTTTTATTTTTTGTTCAATGCAACCAAATATTTCCTCCTCGTTGAACAACCAGACGAAAATATTAAAAACCCATGGAAAAGTCTTATTGTCTTCTCTCCCCGGGAACGACGCCAATTAATGTTGTCCCCTAAGAAACCAATTTCTTGGCTGTGTAGAAATTGTGCTTAAGACATTAATGTTTATTTTTTATGTCACTTAGTTGTCACTTAATTGTATGTTGTATTCTCAAATGAAGGACCTGAATGACCTGGTTTTTAACCCTCGATACTTATGTAACATGAAAGTCTCAGAATGCCATTTGATTGTTGAATATGAATGTTGAATGAAGAATGCTATGAAAATTCAAAGACAATATGCTATTTTACACAAAAGCTATTATTTGTGACACTTAGGGAAGTTAAAGACAATATGTTGTTTTACATAGAAACTACTATTTGTAACCTAGAAGAATTGCAGAGAAAGGGGTTTTAAGTATAGGAGCGCTCTTTTAAGGAACTTTAACTTCATTCACACAAGTAAACAAAGACTTGCAGCTTCATTACTATACTCAAAGGAAAGAAGACATATGATGACACATAACAGAGGAGTTACAAAATCATACCCAACAATGTGTGGAAAACTTCTAAATCTTTCGTTAACCAACAGTTTCAAAAATATAGGTTCTCCAAAGTCCGAACCCTTTCTCTGTAAATTTTCCTCTTCTTATACATTATGAGACAGCTGGTAATCACCAAAATTGTCAAACTGCTTAACTATCTCCTAATTGTCTAAAGTAAAAATCACTACAGAATATTACATTAGAGGGTAAAACACACCTCATTCTCAAGAAAACAAAATAAGAGGAAGTAACATAAATTAGAAAACTGATAATGGTTTCCCGCTGTTCAGATTTGTGGCTTGACTGCTGATGAAGTTTCTCTTTAGATGTTCTGATAATATTTAAATTATTTTAACACAACACACTGCACTTTAACAAAAATCCGTGTGTGGACTTGTGGGCCACACACATATTGAAAGTGCTCTGAAACACTAAGAAACCTGACCAATCACCGTTCCATTGAAGTTTTGGTCATCCCCCTCTGACTTTGGCTATTTTTCTAAAACAACGAAATTGGTTAATTTACGCAGAATAAAGCTTACCACAGAATTGAAAAGGATTTAGACTTTGGTTCATAAAATTATCACGTCCGCCTGAGCTGTGCGCGATCACCATCTGATCACTCATTCAATGGACGGTCCGATCCTTCGAAACTCAATGAAACTTTAAACCTGTTGAACTAAACCTTATCACGTTCGCTTTTTCAATGAGCCTTTGACTTCCCCACGGGCTCGATAAGAAATAAAACTGCCAGTTAAATATTTCTCGGGTCCAATTTTGAAAATTAAACTCGATTACTTTTCGACGCAATATCCATTGGATCTCACCCCTTTCGATGAACGACTGCGATTGATCCGGACTTCAACGGATTAAACTACATTTCATACACCATCGTGCCCGATTTCCAGAATAAATCTTGTTCTAGTTGACTGCAAGACTATTGTCGGATTTGTGGCCTGTTGATCGGACAAGCCAAATCTTCTCGCGGGTTTATCACTTTCAAAGCCATTAATAATATAAAATCAACCATTTCTTTCAAATCTTCACATTTCCTTTTATTTCTATTATAACATATTATTTGGTTTTTTCTTTCATATTTTTTTGTTTTTCTTCCATTTTGTGATAAAACTAAAAATAAACTTAAATAACAATGGATGCTACAACATTTGGCTCCACCTGGGGATAGTGCTTTTGTCACAGAAGCACTATGAACCGTAGATCAATGCCTTCACCTCGGGCATGGAGTCATATATTGCTTAACCAATTCAAATTCTATGGCATTTCTATAATGAATTCACTCCGGTATCTACAACAATAGGATTCTTGTGCTTCAGAACTGGAAATACTGCTTGAGGTACTGCCCATTGACAGGCAGCTGCAGAGTTTCACCATTAAGATTCTCTGCAATAGTTTTCTTAAGGATTCTCATCAAATTCTTGTTAGTGGATTCAACCAATCCATTTCCCTGTGGATGATAAGTAGTTAAATGAGATAAAATAACATTATACTTCTGACAAAAAGCAACAAACTTACTTGAACTGAACACTTGAGCATTGTCTGTTATGACTTTGATAGGGCATCCAAGTTTGCTGAACATGTTTTCCTCACATGCCTTGAGATATTGATAGGACCAAGCCAAAACATTAGTATATTGCCTGAAAAGCTTAATATATCTCTCCTTATAATTAAGTGAAACTTCCTTGAACAATTTGACCAGCTTGGGCTCCTTCTAGGTTTCAATATTGTGATCTTGAATCTGTTCACCCTATGAAAGGAAACCAACACCTGTCGCTTCTTTACAATAGGCACCATCAAAGAAGCACTTCCACATCCCTTCTATTTGCAGCTCTGTATTTACACTAGTTGAAGTAAGCTGCCTCTGGTTATCTTCAGCCAATTTTGCATTGTCATGCAGCATGAAGCAAGAAAAGTCATCTTTTTCCTGGCTATATACAGGTGAATTACTTGCTTCGTTATTTGTGATTATTATAATAAATCTTGTTTCTCTGTACAACCTCCTTTCTTCCCCACTAAAAATTGGTATAACAACATATGTAAAATCTAGTTTCAAAACACCACCCAATTTAGCTCCCCATGACCTAGATAGCAACATTCCAAACCTAGCAGGGATATCTGCTACCACCACATCCTTTACCAAGCTTCTAGCTGGGATCTAGGCTAGTGACACCACCATATCTTTAATGACCCCCAGACACTTGAATTTATTTGAATCAAAATAATACAAGTCTCTGTAAGGTTTAGTAACTTGTAGGTTTAGCTGTTTCATCACTGATAATGGCATAAGGTTATGTGAAGCTCCTGAATGAAACATATAATTGTGCAAGAGGAAATCATGAATCAATAGAGAAATGTAGAAAGGAGGTGTTGAAGAATCTACCTTCTCCACATGTGGACCAAAAACCACTACTGGTTTGTCTTCTTGCAGATTCACAGTGTCATTTACATTCACATTCTCTTTTAGATTGATAAAGTCAGCAATCTCTCTCTGATAAACTGGTGCTTTGACCAACTTTGTGAGGGGCACTTTGTTGTAGGGAAAAGTATCCGATTCGGATGACCCTATCCCACTCTAAGGGTGATAGTACCTCAGCAACAACTGTAAAGAAAACTACTTAAGGTTTACTTCTTTACGAAAGCAAGAGAGAATGAGGAAATGCACTAACCGTTGCCTTGCGCTTAATGTCGAATCCAAACTCTTCTCTTTGCTGCTTGCTCCCAGCTCCTTGCTCTTTTGCTGGCCCAGCTACGATGAGATCCTGCAAAATAACAAAGAAGGAAACTACAAGAAGCATGCAATCATAACTGATTCAAGGATTAGCATAAATCAAATATACAATTATCACAATACATTATTGAAACAAGTGCATATAGAAGAACCTCAATAGCTTTTATTAATGAAGAAGTAAAGTTCTGAGAAGGTTACAACCATTGAAGGCCCCAATCCAGCAACACCTCCCAGCAGAAAGAATTTCTCCTCTTCACCTCCTTCAAGCAATCACCCAATAGCTCTATAGTGAAACCAACAGCATATCATTACTTTGCACAAAATTCCAGCCTCCTGAGCTCATAGGAGAGAGCTCAATATATAGATGAATTGAGAAAGGATGAGTCAGCTTGCAACTGATGTGTAGTTGCCTTGTGTCCTCTCTCTCTTCAGTTGATCTTCAGTTCTTGAGTCCACTTGGAGAACCTTGCTTCCACTTGGAGAAACAGAGCCTCTGACTCATTACAAGGCGAAATCCCTTATCCAAGTGTCATTTTTGGAAGATTCCAGAGCAATGACTCAGTGTGCCACTTGTCCCATCTCGCTCAGCGCAGGTGGCCTTTGTTCCACTTGCTTTGCAACGCAGGTACACCATGGAGGAGTTGAGTTTCAGCGCAGAAGCCTAGTGGAGCACCTGCTTTGATTTCAGGATTGCTTGTTTTTGAGTGTTTTCAGGTGGAGAACTGATCTGAGAGCTGTTGGTTTGCTGACCTTGTTCCTCTAGGGGTAGGAACATCATGTTTAGGGACTTTGGATCCCTTGGATTATTGACAATTCATGCCTGTTGCTGTAAGGCACAAAATTGTCTATAACACACTTGAATTCTGATTTTCTCTAATTCTTAGTTAGACTAAACACATGACCCTGTTTAGTATTCCTTTCATTTTCATCTTCACCTCTCTTCATGACTGAAATCTCTTGTGGAATGGAAACAATTTTTTCTAAAGGAATTTTTTCACTTTTGTCTTGAGAAGACTCACCTTGAAGCATTTGAGTCTTGCTACTTGTATTTTGCTACTAATTTCCTTTATTCAATTGTTTTGCAGGTTGTGGTTCTTGTGTAGTCGCCTTTTGTAAGGGAGCTGAAACTTCCTGCTCACCTTCATCTTCTTGACTTCTAGATCTTTTCCTTGATCTCAAGTCATATTTATTATGTAATTCTGCCTGCATAAAATCAGAAAACCACTTCCAACATTCATCAATTTCATTATCATCATAAATGACATATGTTTCACTATATTCTTCTCCCTCAACACCTATTTCATCTTCATCTACTGCATATAATGTGAAAATATGGTCATCATGATCCTTGGAATGCTCTGGTACTCCATTAGGATCTGCCTCTAAGTAAAATGGTGCTTGAACCTGATCTTGGTCTTTTCTCTCCCTTTGCAAAATTTGCAGAGGTTGTCTGCTGTACTGAGGATTAAAATTTCTATTTTATTGTACTTGTCATAGAGAATTCTTACTCTCAAATTCCAATTTAATCAATTTATTAGACAAATTTCTAATTACATTATTCATATCCTCTAATGTTTGATCTTGAGAGGATTCTACTTTAGCCTTTCCCTTATCTTGGATAGGCTGTGACTCTGGTGTTTTACCTGCAGCCACCAGATTTGCTTCTATCTCTAAGGCATTAGTTTGGATCTAATCTAGGGTTGTGGATCTTCTTTCCCTCAATGTAAATCCAAAATCTGACTCAAAATCCCCTTCAAAAGTTATTTTTGCACCAGCAGGAGGGGGCTTAATCTCCACTCAAAGACTATTGTACAATTTATTGAACATTCTGATTAATTCAACAACACTTTCATCAGATTTCTTCTTGATAGCATAAACTCTGTGAGTGAATACCCATGGTCTCTTTTTTCTCCCCATCTCTGGGTGAACAAGCGCTCCATCTCTTCCCATGTAGGAATAGAGTTATTAGGAAGCCCTTTAAACCATTTTCTTGCTTATCCATCCAAGGATTGGACAAAAAGTCTTAGAACAACATCCAAGTGTTCAACATTTAGATTTTCTGCAAAATTACAAAATACTGCTATATGATTCTCTATTTTTTGTTCATCCTGTCCTGTGAAACGAGGAAGAATATTCAAGTATTCCTGTGGCATTTGATTTAACTATTGTGGCAATTGAATAGGTGCATACCTATTCATCAAGAAAGTGGGTGCTGCCATGTTTGCTCCTGAACTTACTGAACCATGATTACCAGCAGATGTGGAACCTGACTGAGGGGTAAATGGAGTATGAGAAGGTGACAATGTAGTTATAGGTTCAGGCTGAATAACTATAGTAGATACTGAGAAAAAAAAAAAAAAAAAAAAACTCTAGAAAATGTTCTTGACAGTTGGGTTCTTGAAATGAATTGGATGTAAAAGGTGACTCTTGGTCAATAAATGATGAATGTTTGGATGAAAAATGAGTTGAACTGCTACTAGGTGTAGACAGTTTAGGACTTGGTGTAAGTGGATTTTTTGGCCTTCCAACCCTCTTGGAAACTAGCCTCTCAGGGTATGGAAGGGCTTAAACCTTCTGCTGCGAGGTATCTGACCTTGTATGGGGCCTCTTTGGAGCCAGAGTTATTATTTTTTGTTCAATATAGCCAAATATTTCCTCCTCTCTAAACAACTAGAGGAAAATATTAAAAACCCAGGGAAAAGTGTTCTTGTCTTCTCTCCCCGGCAACGACGCCAATTAATGTTGTCCCTTAAGAAACCAATTTCTTGGCTGTGTAGAAATTGTGCTTAAGACATTAATGTTTATTGTTTATGTCACTTAATTGTATGTTGTATTCTCAAATGAAGGGCCTGAAAGACTTGGTTTTTAACCCTCGATACTTAGGTAACATGAAAGTCTCAAAATGCCATTTGATTGCTGAATATGAATGTTGAGTGGAGAATGCTAGGAAAAGTCAAAGACAATATGCTGTTTTGCACAGAAACTATTATCTGTGACACTTAGGGAAGTTAAAGACAATATGTTATTTTACATAGAAACTACTATCTATAACCTAGAAGAATTGCAGAGGAAGGGGTTTTAAGTATAGGAGCGCTCTTTTAAGGAACTTTAACTTCATTCACACAAGTAAACAAAGACCTGCAACTTCATTACTATACTTAAAGGAAAGAAGACATATGATGACACATAACAGAGGAGTTACAAAATCATACCCAACAATGTGTGGAAAACTTTTGAATCTTTCGTTAACCAACAATTTCAAAAATACAGTAGCCTAGTCTGCAGGTTCTCCAAAGTTCGAACCCTTTCTCTGTAAATTTTCCTCTTCTTATACATTATGAGACAGTTGGTAATCACCAAAACTGTCAAACTGCTTAACTATCTCCTAACTGTCTAAAGTAAAAATCACTATAGAATATTACATTAGATGGTAAAAGACACCTCATTCTCAAGAAAACAAAATAACAGGAAGTAACAGAAATTAGAAAACTGATAATGGTTGCCCACTGTTCAGATCTGTGGCTTGACTGCTGATGAAGTTTTTGTGTAGATGTTCTGATAATATTTAAACTGTTTTAACACAACACATTGTAATTTAACAAAAATATGTGCGTGGACTTGTGGGCCACATGCATATCGGAAGTGCTCTGATTGGTGGAAACACTAAGAAACCTGACCAATCACCGTTCCTTTAAAGTTTTGGTCATCCGCCTCTAACTTTGGTTATTTTTCTAAAACAACTAAATTGGTTAATTTACACAGAATATAGCTTACCACATAACTAAAAAGGAGACTCTAGTTCATAAACTTATCACATCTGCCTGAGCTATGCGCGATCACCATCTGATCACTTATTCAATGAAAGGTCCGATCCTTCGGAACTCAACGAAACTTTAAAACTGTTGAACTAAACCTTATCGCGTCCACTTTTTCAACGAGCCTTTGACTTTCCCACAGAACCGATAAGAAATAAAACTGTCAGTTAAAGATTTATCGGGTCCGATTTTAAAAATAAAACCTGATTACTTTTCAACACGATATTCGTCGAATCTCACCCCTTTCAATGAATGACTGCATTTGATCCAAACTTCAACGGATTAAACTGCATTTCATACACCATCGCATCCAATTTCTGAAATGAACCTCGTTCTAGTTGACCACACAGCTACCATCAGATCTGTGGCCTGTTGATCGGACGGCCCGGATCTTCTCGCAGGTATATCACTTTCAAAGCCAGTAATAATATAAAATCAACCATTTATTTCAAATCACCGCATTTCCTTTTATTTCGTTATAACATAATATTTGGTTTTTCTTTCGTATTTTTTGTTTTTCTTTCATTTTGTGATAAAACTGAAAATAAAATTAAATAACAATGGATGCTACAACAAAATATTTGAGCTATGGTGCTAAAAAATACTCAGCAAGGAGGTTCCTTTCTTCACTCTCTTTGCAAGATTCTCCTCTCTATCCAAGAAGTATCAAGTATTTCTCAATGGTGAAATCCTCTACGTCTTCTGCGTCAACAATGAAATGAAGGGTTTCTCTGAGAGCAATTTTGGCTAGCATAAATTGTCTTCTCTTTGGCTATCCCATGGTTTGTTTATATATAATTTTTTGAATCCCTCTTCTCTCCCTTGGTTCGTGAATGAAAATGACTTATGAGTAGGACAAGAGGATTCCTTTGAGGGCTGCATATCTTCAAGGCGACTTGAATTTGGTTGTCCTTGATTGAAATCTTGTTAGGGAATCATCTTCCAAGTGTGGGAAGTGGTCCTGAATTGCTGAGTCGACCATTTCTTCGACCACACAACTTTCGAAGGAAATACCACGTGTCGCGCGAATATCAAAGGGAAAGTCATGCAATCATCAATTTTTAGTTCATTTTACATTGAACCTTAGGATAAATCAATTTTTTTGAAATTCATAATGTCCTCAGCTGAAAAATCTTCACTTTTGCATTATGTTGGACGACTTTGGATGTATTTTTGATTGTACAAATATGTGTATGATTTTCGGGTGTTAACAGTTAGTATCATAGCTTCCAAGTTAAAACACTTGGACTATATGGGATAGACGTATATTCTTATACATGAATTGTGATGGTTATGGGTATCATGCATGTGGTTGTTATTGCAGTCTTCTATCATCATGCATGATGTTGGTGTGATGTCATTATATATATATATATATATATATCATGCTAATATGGACTGATTTGTGCGTACGAGATAGCCTCCCCCGAACTTCATGAAAGTATGATTTTGATTATGATTTCTATTTGGTTTATAGAACATGGCATGTTTGTAGGAAATAGAATGTCAAGGATGAAGAGCATAATGGTGGACTACAGTTCACATGACTATCTGGACTTCATCAAAGTATGATTTTGATTATGATTTCTATTGGTTGATCTAACATCACATGTTTGTAGGAAAGAGAAGGTCAAGGATAAAGAGCATAATTGTGGGCTACAGTTCACATGTCTCCCCTTACATTCCTAACGTAAATTTTATGGAATGGGAAAGGTTAGTTGAGTAGCAAGGAAAAGAGCATTCTCCTGATATAGAAAATACATTGAGGAGTCTGAGGGAAGACATCAGAAGTTGCAACGCAGATAATAATAGGCTGATTGAGGCACATGGAAGGCTTTCCAGAGCTTAGGAAAAGCAGGCAGAAGTTAATACAGTGATACAGAGTCTTTCAGAGTTGCAGAAGCAAGGACATACGACGAACAATCATGGAGATAAGAAGCAGGTGAAGACTAATGGGCAAGATGGTAGTAGGTCTTAGAGGAGACACACATTAGATAGGGATGATACAATAAAGAGTGGAAGATTATTGGATACACTTGACAGGATGACTCGTATATATGGGTTTTATTCTAGTTATTCTTAAAGGAGACATCATCGTTATCACCGCCAAAACCATAGGAGGAGTGAGTACTTGTTGGAGTGGTTTATAAAAGTCATGCCTCCTACATTTTATGGAGAGATGAAGTCAAAATATGTAGAAGCATGGATTCTTGGGATGAATAAGTTCTTCAGATTGCATGACTATTAAGAGAATATGAACTTCAAGATAGCCACTTTCAGTCTCAAAGGGAAAGCAGATATATGATGGAAGGATTTGAATAATTTTAGAATCATTACAAAATATTGTAACACCCTCCTTCCACATCCACCCAAGTTACCATGTCAACTGGGGTAAACATGAGAGGAGAGGCTACTATGATTAGATTCAACCTCCTAGGTGACCTTGAGGAAGTGGAATCGAAGAAACATTACATACAACTATCCAACACCATCAATAGAACCCTCAGGAGATAAGTCATTCACTCAGACAAACTGACCTTGGGTTCCATTGTTGTTCTGGATAATTCAAGGCTTAGTCTCTCTCATGCTATGAGTAAGGGAGCAACTAGAGACCTAAATTCGCTCTCACAGGTGTGCCTGTCAGTGACTGTGGTCCAAACTTTTCGGTTTTGTGCCGATGACTCTGGGATTTGAGCCACTTTTTCAGGCCCAAAGGCTAGGCCACTACCCAGAATGGAATGAAAGATCAAAATTAAGTAAATTACAAGGAAACAATGATGCAAAAGTAAATATTTGATCAAGGCCTTAACCAGAACCCCACTAGCCATGACATGAATTTCATCAAACATATCATCGACATGTAACGTATAGGTGTAAACAACAGAGCTAAGTGTAGGGATCTCTTACTTATCTGAGAATCACCATGAACCATTGTTTCCTCATGTAATTTTCTACCTTATCACTTATTAGGTCATAGTACAATATGCATTCAAATTCAGGTAAAAACATGCTGAGATCCAAACATAGTTGTTGCCATAAGATGAAGATATAACCCACATAATAGGAACAAAATTACACATGAAAATCAATGGAATGAATTTCTCATTAATCAATGCAATGAACTGACCTGAGATGGGGCTACCATGTTCCATCCGACCATATATTGGTTGATCCAAGTATCTCTTTAGCCAATCACCCCCATGCCATATTCCAAGCATGAATGTGGGACTCATAAAACACATCAAAAACACCAATCAATGTGGATGCCACCAGAGTTCTCTATCTACATTGTGAGGAATTTGAGTGCCTCCTAGTCTCTCAGGTTTTACCGTGCATCCGCAGTCTGATCTAGGGATCACTAGGCCCTACACTGAGACATACTCTCTAGGCTTTACCATGCATTCCATCCTGGAATCACTAGGCCCAACGGAGAGAAAATACACCTCTTGGCTTTACCGTATATCCTGCCATTCACCGAAAAGGATTCCTAGTCCCACCAAGGCACACAATATCGCTTTACCGCAACCCACCGTCCGGTTCAGGGGTTATTAGGCCAGTGGCTTCTATTACACAACATTTTGTCACTCTCCTTGTACTCCCCGTTCCTTGATCCTGGTGGACCTATACAGTGAACCCCACATGATTTGCCTTCATGAAGAAACTCCCAGTATGTCCCTCTTCATGAGGAGATGATTTCCCTTTTGCACCATTTCCTTTGAAACTTTTGTTTTGCCCAGTTTATAAGACCAGTGCTAATGGCCTTTGTCTCCCCCACGCCGATGTGCAGAGATTATCACTACTGCTCACACTGACCGGAGCGACTGAGATGTGTTCCAGTCGTGCCGGTCCTGTTATGGTAAGTTTTTTAAATTAGAGGCGAAGCCTCCAGCTCTAGAAGCTCCGTAACGAAAGTCTGGTAAATGGTTTGGCCGGATGGGGTCGAGGATGATAGTTTGGGCTCCTTTCCCCTATAATAATGGAACTACCTCAAGGGATAAGTCCTTCTCACATGAGAAGAGGATCCATCTCCCATCCATATTTCCTATATAAACCTCCCTTCTTCCCAAGCACAATCTAGTTGATGGTTTTTGGCATAGTTATTTTTGAGTGTTGATGTTATTTTGGAGTAGACAAACAAGCTATTACTAGTTGTAGCTATCTAGTTGTGTGAGGGAAAAGTGTGTTTTGGTTTGGAGTGAAGCCTAGAGGGAAGAGATTTTAAACTATTTTTGTTTTAAGCCATTGTGGAATGCTAACAAAAGTGTGTGGGAACCTGGTCTTGTTAGAGGAAGATTGCAACGTCAAGATGAATGGTTGTAATCTCTCTTTGATATTAATATATGCAACTATTGATTGATTTCCTACATGTTTTGTAATATTACATATTCATGTCTTAATGTTTCTTGACTTGTTAAGTAGGTTGAATTGCAATTTGTCTGTTATTATGTTTGTGTACTGTTGTTGTTTACTTGTTTTAGGAGCTTGATGAAGGAAGCGAGAAATTGTTGGAGCGAGCAAGCGAGGACATCATCAAGCAGGATAAGCGACCAAGAGGTAGGCCCTCTTGATTGATTCTAACCTAAGGAAATCTTCCATAGAATGTATCTGTTGTGGCTAGACCCATTATCGGGCTAGAGGAATTTGTTCATGTTCGCACTTACAATTTTACTTCACCACAAATTGGCGACTCCACTGGGGAACCCATCTTTTTGTTTGTCTTGGATTTCATGATTTCGTGAGAACTTTTCTAGTTTCATGTTTTCCATTTGGTTCTGTTTCTTTTCTCTTGCTTACTGGCCTAAGTCTAAAATTCATAGTAGCAAATCTGGTCCCTGTTTTGATTTTTTTTTACTTTTTCCTTAGTTACCTCGGCCAGTGTGCTTAATCTGCTAACAGTCGCATCGACCAGCGCAAATTGTTGAGGAACAATTGCACTGACCAACCTCTGGCGCTTGTTGTCAGTTAGGCAATCACACCAATGCATGTAAGTGAAGATTAGGGCTTGACCCCAATCTTGGCCAGTGTGTTATGCTCTTGTGTTTTTTACTTCGCAAGCTTTTTGGACCGTTTTCTCCCTGATTAGAAATCTACTTTTCATTTGGTTTTGCTTGCTTGTTGGGTTGTCATCTTTCTGTTTGATTGATTGAGTCATTGAGTGGCTAGTGACACTAGGGCATCTAGTTTGTCGCCCATTCAGTAGTTTGTGAAGTCACTAAGTCATGTTGTAGGTGTGTTTACTCTTTGCATTTGTTTTTTGTCCTTTTCACGACTTTGACCTCTTTTTGCACAAGTTTGAAAAAGTTTTGTTTACTTGCCTTGAACGTTTCTTCCGGCATAGATTACATTGTTGGCCTTGTGTTTGGTAAAGTCAGTGTTTCATTGATCTGAATGGGCTTCTCTTTTCATGTTTTCATATGCTTGAAGAGCTTATTGTCTCGAAAACTTTTCCACTGGAAGTTTGCATGCGAAAAATTCATGAAAAAGTACGAAATTCTAGCTTGTTGCATCATTATGTTACGATAATTTGCATCTTTTGAAAGGCTAGAATTCCATTGGCATTTGAAAAAGGAAGACAATTTCTTGTTTTAGAAAGGACTAATAGATAAGTGCTTGCCAGGAAATTAGGAATTGGAATGCATTTTTCATTAGTTTATTTTTTGAAAAAGTAAAGTAGTGAAAGATCATTTTGTTTTGAGTTGCTCGATTGTTTGCATTTGATTGAGTAGTTTCTACCCTCTCTAGTGTAAGCATTTCATCGAATTGAAAGGGTCTTGTCTCATTTAGTTGCATTTGAGGTTTTTCGAGTAGTATCGCTAAGACTTGAAAACTGAAACTTAACTCAAGATCAACTCTAAGATGAATTCAATTAACCTAAGGTCCATTTGACATTAACGATCATATCTAGAAGGTCTAGGCTAGAGACGTGTTCCGATGTCTTTAAACCTAGCAGCTGTCGTTAGCTCCGGCATTAGACAGCGCTAGTACAAATTTGTGCTTCTCGTACTGTCGAGTATATAATGGGAGACCCCACTAGGCTGCAATCCTTTTATCCTTAGGAAGCCGAGTCGGCTGCCTTGCGAACGTGATACACCGAACACAACATTCGGGGAGATTGCTTGCTCGTACTTCTTGGTTCGCCAGGAGGTATTCTGCAGTTCACGGTTGCCTGGTAATCCTATTTACCTAGATCATCCACAACAGTCATTTGATCTTTTTGACTCATTAAATTTAAAAGATCATTCAAGCACTTGTCCTTTCGAGCTCGTTTCCGATCGAAAGTGATAGAGTCATCATTCTTTCTCGACTCTTTAAAAATGAAAGAGCATCAATCTTTTATGTGTCTTAATAATTGATTGCCCACGATCCAAAACATCCTATTGATCTTTTTGACCAAATAGTGAGTTCCCTTAAGAGGACATTTTAAAGCCTTGAAGTTATTTGTTCCGTCAACTAAGACAAGGTCATTGTGGCTGAACTACCTGGTTCACCCAATTCCTCTTCCTCTCCTCCGACTGAAAGATTGTCTGAGGAACCATTTCATGAGTTATCAGAGTCACTTGAGGACCAAAATTTTGAACTCACAATTTTTTTAAGTGTTTAACCATTGTCCTCTCTTTGTCCACCTACTTTCGATACAGGGTCATTTGTTGATCTTGGCCCTGAATCTTCGGACATTCCCGTTCGAAATCCAGAGAACTCACCAACCACTAACGGTCAACTTGGACTAGTTATCTATCCTCCAAACCCTCTATTTGACGTTGTTGAGATATCACCACAACGTTCTTACAGTCCGTATGACTAGCCAAGTGTTCCTTTGGAACCATCCCCCAATACACATTTGACCATTCGTTGTCATTTGTTTTCAAACATGGAACCGGAAGGCGATGCTCCAGTCACATCTCCGGATGAGTCCGAAGTTTCTACTCCACACACTATTGAGGGGGAAGAATTGCAATTGCAGTATTCCTCTAGAGGGTTTCCCCTTTTCTGAAGGTATTCCCTCTAGCTTTCCACCCAACTGTGTGTCTTTGGGGCACTTAGTTTCAGGCACACCTAGTGCCTCATCACTCTACCATAATCCTGTATGGGCGTCAGGCGTCAGGCCTACGTCAGGTCCATTCGTCACGAACACGACTTCCCAACAGGCTGTTACTTCAGTCCCGGTGCAACCCACCATTCCAAATACTCTTATATCATTGATCCTAGTTACACATCAGTCACAACCGACAGTTTCAAAGATTGTCTCTGTCATTTCCTCTGTCCCATTAGTTAGTGGCCAGATTGTGCCACCACCTGGGGGACAGAACCTAAATGTCTCTATGGTGTCAGGTGCCACTAATGTGAGTGGCTCACAAGCTCACATGCTTGGTATAAACCAACCCTCTTCTGGTATTATTTATAACCTTGTTGATCCTACTAGATCTAGCAATGTACAATACCAACAAGTTCAGAATTCCATTGGTCTGTCTAGATCAAGTAATATTCAGTATCAACAGCCCTATGGGGCTCAGGTCCAATACCAAAATCCTTACGTTCCATATAGTTCTCAAGGATTGATTAATCAACCTTACACCCTCAAATATGGGCAATACATCTAGCTTGGCTACGGCCAGATTTAGTTCGGTAATTTCCTGGGCACTGTTCAAGTACCCTTGCAACAGCAAGGACAACCTTTACAACAACGAGGGTAGCCTTTGTTACTACAAGGGCAACCTTTGTTGCAGCAAGGGCTCTCCACACAACAGCAAGGACAAATTATCCTGCAGCAAGGTCACCTGCAACAACCACAAGGTCAATCCTTACAACAGTTGCAGCAGGCCATGCAGAAGCAAATGAAATATGCTCTGCACACCTCTCAACCCATACCGTCGCAGGGACAACCTTTGCAAACCCAGGGACAAATTTTGCAACCGCAAGGTCAACCCTTGCAACAAAAAAACCAACCAGGGCAACAACAACCCTTGTATACATACCAATAAGGTCAACCCTTGTAGGGGAAGGGTCAAGGTCAAGTCCTGCAGTAGCAGGCCCAAAATCCTCTTGTCCTAGGTCAACAGGTTCATAATCCTGCAGGCCAAGTGCACGAGGTACAAAACTCTACGTCCAAGGGCAACAAGTGTATCAACCTTATGCCCAAGGACTGCAGGTCCAGAATCCTCTTATTCAGGGACAACAGGTTCATCAGCCCTATGTTCCAGGACAACAGGTCCCATATCCATATGTCCAAGTTCAACAGGCTCAACAACCTTTTAACCCATACGTTGCCTATTAGAAACCTATGCCTAGACAATTTCAAGGTATTCAAGGTCAAAATCCTCCCTATGGTCAAGGCAATCCGCAATGGGAGCAGCCTCAGATGCCATATGGCCAAAATCCCCCACTGTGGGGCCAAAATCCTTACCAGCAGGGATGGGCTCCTCCCTATGGGCACGCCTATCGACCTCCCATGCCTTTTAACACTTAATTACCTTTCTTGGCTACACTTGAGTTTCCAGATGTATTGGGCCTTACGAATAATCTAATCCTTCATTCGCCATACTGGCCTCTGGTGACGTCCAAGATACCAAGTGATTGCCCAAAGTTCGATGGAAAAGCTAAAGAAGATCCTCAGGTCCAGGTGATGACATATCACCTCTAGTGCTCATCGAAATCATACGTGGACGATTCCATTCATCTTCATCTTTTCCAACGAACCCTCATGGGTGCTGCAGCGAAATGGTACATCGAGCTACCTCAAAGTACTTACGAAAACTTTAATTCGTTAGCCGTGGCTTTCCTCACGCATTTTCAGTTGCTGGTTCGCTATGAAACTAGCACCTATTTGCTCACATCGCTTAGGCATGACACTTCGACACACATCTCTGATCATATCCATGAATGGAGATGTAGACGTCGCCTGATCAAATTCGAGATAACTAATCAGTTTCTCACTGAATGGTTTACCAAATCATTCTTAGCTCCAATTGCTTGTGATATAACTATGGGTGGATGCGTCACTGAAGAGAAATCCATCGCTTGTGCCCAGTACTTGGATCTGGTTTACTCTCAGTATGGAACTTTATACGAGTTGTTACCCAATGCTCTGCAACTATCATCTAATCCCGCAACATCAAAGTCACTAGCTATTCCTCTTGTTGGTGGAGTTATTGGTTCAGTATCCCAGACCACTACTAAAAATTATTCCAAACAAAAGTCGGTCTCGAATGCTGCTCCTAATAGTTCATCTCAAAATCTGCATGGCCCTGGTAAAACCTCAGAGGTCCATGTTGTCCAGTCTACTGCAGCGGACAAACCCTCGAAAGGGAAAAAGAATGTCAAAGGTAAAGCTAAAGCCAATGCCCAAAACAGGGTCCTCCTAAATCGTCTGCTGGCGAATCTTTGCAATAGAAACCTAAGTATCCTTGCCTCATTTGCGAGGAGGATCACTACACTAAGGATTGTCCTCGATGATCCGAAGTTAGTCGCCTACTCAAAGGGACCCCTGTTGTCCTCAAAGAGCCATTTCCATCTTAGCAGACCCAAATGGTAGACCAAACCCGATCTGCTTCCTCCGGATCTCAAGTGTTCATGATGAGAACGCTCATTAATGTGGCTACTCGATCGAAAGATTATCAAACTCCAGCTCTGGCAGCTGGGAAAGAAAAAGAATCTGTGCCTTCTTCTTCTACCTTGAGTTCTGGTCCTCTGCAAATTGAGCACCCTAACCTTGATTCCTCTCCGCGACCACCCTCTCGAGGCGTGTTGCAGAAATCCTCGTATAATTCCAATGCCTGAGTCGCTCAACACTACAATATTGTTGAGGATTTGGCTCAGGCACCGTCAGCCATGTCGGCTTTCGAGGTACTCCGAAGCTTCCCATGGCAGCGGAAATCTTTGCTGTTAGCTATTGGGGGCATTGATCCCACCGATTCTAATTTGATATGTTTCGATCTGGAGAACGATGTTGTCACACGGAATCAGTCAAGAGTGCGGACACTACCGACCTTCCTAGAAGTCTAAGACATTCTAATGACAAACAAAACAAACTAGAGCTATCCTTCTCTAAACATGCATTATGATATGAGAAATCAAGTGTTTCGTTCTTACCTTTGTCCAAACGCTGTTGTAGAAGTCCAAGCTTTGTTGATCTGGATGAGCTCCTCCTTTTCTCCAAAACCTACAATCACCAACAGTCAAACAATCAAATAGCACCTGATTATAACATAAAACAAAGCATATTCAACATATAGACCAAGGAGTACATGAAATAACCCATAAGAAACAAGTTATTGAGAAGAATGAACCAATTTGCATTAAAGGTAATCAAAAGGAACCATTACAACCTGAGCCTTGGTGTTGTGCAAGCTCCTTCCAGGGTCCACAAGAGTCTTCCTCTACTTTGACAAAGCTCACCCACTTCCAAATAGAACAAGTAAAGATGGAAATCTCTCCTCACAAGCTTCTAAATGGGAGTCCTAATTCCTGCAGCATTTACCCTTAGAAATGTATAACTTTCAACCTCTCTCCTTCTGGCCCAATGCCTGTATTTATAGTGCTCAAGAGGAAGTTAATCAGGTCCACCATCAATGGGATAGTCCCCTCTTTGGATGGGATCACTCCCTTATTGATGGGATAAGTTCCTCTTTGGTAGGAGTGCATGAACCATCTGGAGGCGCTCAATACACGTCGAACAACCTTCTAGAATGCTCTAGAAATGACCACAAGTAAGTTTTTGAAGATAAAACTTGCGCATTTTAACCTTTTCAGAGGGACGCACCTGCCCCTTTAGATACAGAGCGTCCTTGGACGCAGACCTTATGAACAATAGGTGCGTACCCGCAGGCAAGGTTTGAGAGAACCTGCGTACCCAGAGATAAACATATTTATAAAGACTTTCTCTCTTTCTTGGAGTTTGACATGAATAGCAGATGCATAAGACTTGCTTAAGAGGGTAGTATGACTGTTGATAGAGCCATACCAACTGTAAATAGCCATGGTGACATTTTTTAGTGTAACAGATTGCCCCCTAAAGTGCGAAGCCTGGAATAGATTAGGGTTTTGTATTATCTAGGAAGGGTGAAGCGCTTTATCATTTTGAGGATTATCTCGTGGAGAACCTGGTCAGAACCTGCAATTTTCAACACAAAATACATGTATAAGATTATATCATCACTGAGGTAGGCATTCCCATACTCAGATTAAGATTTTAACTAACAGACTAACTACTCTGATACAGAAATGATTTTGCAGTACATCATAATCATAGACTTTTGTAGACACAGTATGGGCGCAGCCATCTGTTTATGGTTAGTCTACTTAGATAATGAATACAAAACTCCTCGCAGCCTGGATAGTAAAGATTCGATCCAGGGTCTTCATTCCTACTTCTCGAATTGGTACGATTCTAGCCATGCGAATAAATGAGTTGATGTCGAACATGGTAGAAACCACTTGATTACCAGTTGATGATGTGAACTGTTAACAAGCGTGAGAGAGACCACCAGTAATGTCAATGGTTCTCAAAGTACCCAGTACAATCCATGAGATGTGAATGAATGAGTTGATGTCGAACATTTCACGGAATCCTTCGATCGAAATTCAATGATGTAAACTGACGTCAAAGGCGAGAAACCTGCCATTGATGCATGCAGACTTCAAGGCACTGACGATTTCTAAGTCATCTCTCTAGATAATGTGCTGATGTCGATAGAAAGTGACCCGTTGCAGGCAAGCCCACAACACGAAATCATTGTTTAAGTTGGAGAAATGTTGCTGTAAGGACTGACTCAGGGATGGTCAAATGGATGACAAGTATTTTGCAGATGAAAGTTTTGTTTGCAGACCTCTTGAACACATAACGACACGACAGATGGTTTGGTGCTAAATAACTCAAAGTTAATCCTCGGAACCTGGTTGAAGACTTTCAAAAGTGGTTTGATCAACTGTGAGGTAAAAGATTTCCCAACCCAGGTGAATGAAAAGTGTTGTGTCCAAGAGTGGTAATAAAGTTTCTTCTGAGAAAAAAGGTCACAAATAGGCTCATTCTTCTCTCTTTTCCCCCACCATTTCTGGCAAGTACCTCTTTATTTTTAACAAGCTTGAGGAGGATAACATATGCTTGATTATAAGCTCATCCTTCGGATGAGTCCAACCCAGTTTTGATTCGAACCCTAGGAAGGAGTGGTTCGTTCCTGTTTGTAATTGAACAGGTCCTTTACTGTGAAATGTTTAACGAGCCCAGTATAGGAGAAACTCGGCGTTTTTCAATTTTAGAGAGTCTGAAAAACTTAAGAAAACTCCAAGTTGAACTTTTTCGTAAATTTGTGTCCCTCAAGTCCGAAAAAGTATAAAATAATACCTGGGGGAACCGCTTGATCTTGCGACCAAGGAGTACTTTCATAATTAGTGTCATTGACCTGAAAAGTAAAAAGCGATCAAGGACACGTCGTTTTATTTCCGTATCGAGTTTGAAACGACAAAAACACGGCAATCTTTTCCTGATTTTACGGTCAGAAAAGAGCTATAAGGGGACTGTCTTTTAATTTCGTTTTAACGAGTGTAAAAGAAACGCTCGGCAATCTTTTCATGTTTTAGGAGTCAGAAAAGGGCTTAAAAGATGACTTTGATATTTTGTTTGTGAAAAAATGACAATTTTCCCTCTAAGTCCCTTTGTCCTGCACAAAAGCGACACATTACTCATACCTGTTTAAGATAGGCAAAAATTCATCGAAAAACATCTTTCCATGGTGAAAAATGAACAAATTCATCCAAAAAACCTATAAAAAGACTTTTTACCATGTCATTTTTACCGTTTGACTGTTGAGGTTGAAAAAGGAGCTTTTGACAAGAAACTTCCCGTGGTCGCTGCGGAAAATCCGACCGTTAGAATCGAACTCCGTCTCTTCCAGGTATTTCACAACATCCTCCTTGTCAATTTCATCCGTTTAGAATTTTATTTTAGGTTTCATTTTTGATTTTTGGGGGGTTTTGGGTTTTGAAAACCGCTCTGCGGGGGACGCAGGTTTCCTAAAGGCTGGCTTGCATCCCCCGACTTTTTCCTATACAGGGAAAAGGTCGGGGGACGCAGGTTACCTTCAGGCCACCTGCGTCCCGGCGCACTGTGCGCCAAACGCGGGGTGCGTCCTCCGCAAAACGCGGATTTTGAAACCCCAAGCTCCCAAATTAACCATTGAAATTACCCAAAATTTATTTTAATGCCTGTTTGTTCATGTGTAGGGCACTTATCATGCTGGATTGGAGAGAAAGAGAGCATGAGGAGGTTGATGAAGCTGCAATCAATCATCAACCTTCCCTCGATGCCCTAAGAGGATGTGGATTATACAAATACTGGGCCATACCTGGCATGAGAGCTCAGGTAAGATTCTTGGAGTGGCTGGTCGAGAGATGGAATGTTCAAGAGCAATGCTTTTATATCAGCGGGCAACAACTCGAGATAGAGCCCGCTGATATTTACTTTCTCACTGGCTTGCCGAATAGAGGTGAGCAACTCAATCTGGCTGGGACTAGGCCGGGTGGCCAATCCCTTGATAGTCTCCGAGCAGATTGGTGCCTACCTGATCGACACCATGCGAAAGGCATAGAGATCAAATATATCTCTCGGCCTGAACTCATGGTCTTAGCTTTCACTGTGACCAGGATTTTTGGCTCAGCCACTTTACATATTGCTACTGGGTCTCAATTTCGGATGGCAATTGACTGTCTCCAAGGCACCATCTTCAACTGGTGTGATGCGGTGTCGGCTAACTTGAAAGCTCAACTGACCAGGGCAAAGACCGGGAGACTAAAGACCTTTGGATATGGGCCTATAGTCGTGAGCTTTGCCCTAGAGAGAATTCCGATGCTGATCCCTCAGCATCTCACTATTGATATTTCGGGTCCTCAGGAGCCAAAGCCGGTCCGATGGGTTGCGGTGATGGCCCGACATCCGGACGAGGGTGCGGCAGTTGTTCGATTCACTGACAGTTATTTTCACTGGTTAGAGGACCAGGTGTTTGCGATTCAGGACTTTCCATATGCCGGAGTAGATTTTCGAGGTGATCCGGACATGGTTCTTCCACAGGGAGAACAATGGGATGACAGAGGTACTTTATTTTTCACGAGTTTTCAAATTATGTATTTTTTTTGTTTTTTATATATATCGTCTCAAAACTGACAGTAAAGTTTTCAAAATGCAGATGTTGGTCCACAGCGTCCAGCTAACCTCCGGCCTTTTGAGAGGAGACATCCAGTTGCACCGGTACCGGCCCCACAGGACGCGGCGGCTGCAGAGGTACTAGCTGAGTTGGAGCATGATCTACAACGTCTGACGGCGGATATACCTGAGACTACTATGGATGATATTCCTATCAGACTTCAGCGCTATGTAGTCGCGGTCCCTGGACCGTTTAGGAGATTTTTGCGCAAGGTAGCCCGTGCAGTGGTGTCGTACAGGGAGCACCACCAGTGATTGGCTAGTCACTTTGTAGACACATGTGACATTTTTGACTTTTTGTACTCTATCATTTTTGCCGATCATAAGGTGTTTTTCAACCTATGATCGAAGACGATGTATATTTTTTGACACACTCCTATCTATATATATATCACTATTACCGGCTCATCTTGTTTAACATGTATGATGAAATGTTTTTTAAATTTACTTGCATGATTATCGTAAATGTCTGTCCAACACTCGAGAAGCAATTGCATCTGTTAATGTATTTAAGGACCTTGGAATATGCTGATATTCAATGTAATCAAATTCACGTTCCAAGATACGCACTCTCAAAAACAACCTTAATAACACAGGATTTCTAATGGCATAAACTCTATTGAGCTGTAATGCAACAAGTTCAGAATCTAACCTCACTATCAAACGTCGAATTCCAAATGAAATAGATTCGGATAATAATTCAACCACTGCACTGTATTCTACAATGTTGTTCGTTGTTTGACCGAGGCTTACCCCATGCATAGAAACTAACTCGTCAGAGGGTGAATAGATAACCCAAGCTGCGGAAGAGATATTCCGTGTACTACGACAAGCACCATCAGCAAATCCAATGTATGTTTGGAGGGGCGTCGACATCTACAATATCAAGAGCAAAACCAAGATAAGCTAGAATAACGACGAAAAACACAGTCACTAAGCTAAGCACACTGACTAACTAACAATCATACTAGCTAGAAAGAAAACCTAACCTAACTAAAAATTCTCCATACCCACCATTTAAGCATAATACCTCTTTAGGTAAAGCCCATTTCTGGGTTTACCCAAAGAGTCCCCATCAAAATCTACTAGCTCATAAGCCCCTTTTGCTAGCTTTCGCTTTACAATATAGGGTCCATGCCACATAGGAACGAATTTTCCAGCACCTAGCTTATCGTTAGCTTGATCATATAAAAGCACTATGTCTCCCTCCGAAAAACTTCGAGGGGTCACATTTCTATCATACTGAGCTTTCATTCGTTTCGCGTGAGTCTCGATTGCCAATGCAGCGTCACGTCGAGTCTCATCTAATTTAGCTAAGTACAATAAACGTTTTTCCTCTTTGGAAGTAGCTGGAAGTAATTCGACAGCCATTTGAAGTGATGGGATTTCACATTCAATGGGTAACACTGCTTCCAAGCCATAAACTAGCTGGAAAGGAGTGAACCCTGTTGAGGTTTTCACTGAGGTTCGGTATGCCCATAGCGCCGAAAATAACATGTTGTGCCAATTCGACCGATGAATACCAATGGTTCGTCGGATCATGATAACCAGAACTTTGTTGATAGACTCAACCAAACCGTTGGCTTGCGGATAATAAGGAGTAGAGCTGTCATGGCGCAAACCAAGCTGGCTTGTAAGTTCAGTCATCATGGTGTTTCGAAAATGGCTCCCATGGTCAGTAATGATTGCTTGTGGGACACCAAACCTAGTTATTATATGATTGAATATGAAAACTGCAGCTGTTTTGCCGCTTGCGTCGAATGTAGGCATCGCCTCGGCCCATTTAGTGAAATAATCAACCGCGAGGATGATATACGCATGCCCCCCGGCTGAGTGAGGGTTACAAGTAATAAAGTCGATACCCCATTTGGCGAATGGACCAACGGCAATTATAGGGTGGAGAGGAGCAGGTGGTGTGCGCATCTTTCGATCAAATACTTGGCAATTGTGGCACTTCCGGACTGCAATGATACAATCTTTAAACATAGATGGCCAGAAGTAACCAACGCGCAACACCTTCTGAGCTGTGGCATACCCAGACATATGACCGCCACATGCTCCAGAGTGACAATCATTCAAAACTCTCTCATCCTCTTCATGAGTTAGACAACGTCGAAAAACTAAGTTTGCCCCCCGACGATAAAGTGTATCTCCAATAATTTTGTATTGCTGGGATTGAAACCTAATTTTTCGACGTTCCGCTTTTGAAGCTTCAGGACGAAAGGTTTGGGTTTGGAGATAGATGATTATATCCCCGAACCACGGATCTAAAGTACTGATAAGAAACAAAGATTCATCCGCAATGGATTCTTCCGCCACAGTCTCTGTGTCAGTACGCGGGAAATCACACATCAATTCTGCAAAAACTAAGGATTTCTTAGACTTGGACTTCTCGAACTCCAAGTCGAACTCTTGCAGGATAATGATCCATTTAGAGTACTTGCCCCCTAGCAGTTGTTTTTTCAAAATATAAATCATAGGGTTGCAATCCGAAATAACTGTAGTTTTACGGAGAAGAATGTAGTGACGAAAACGCTGGACAGCTTGAACGGCTGCCAGGGCCAATTTCTCCACATGCGAATATTTTAGCTCAGTGGGATTTAAGGTCCTACTGAGGTAATATATCACATGTTCCGCTCCGAATTCATCTTCTTGAACTAACACCATTCCAATGGTGGAATGCGAAGCTGCGAGGTATAAGAAGTAGTCCTGGTTGTAGTTGGGAGGATGCAACAACGGTGCATGGGTCAACGCGTGTTTAAGTGCATCAAAAGATTGTTGGGCAATCTCGTCCCAAAAGAATTGAACGTTCTGTTTCAACAACCGTGTAAAACCTTTAGTGACCTCGGCGTAGTTTGGGATGAATCGGCGTAAAAAGTTCGCTTTCCCCTGCAAACTTTGGAGTTGGCGCAAACTCGAAGGAGGAGGCAATTTGATGATCGCCTCGACTTTCGAGGGATCGACGCGAATGCCGGCTTTTGAAACAACAAATCCCAGCAATCGACCTGTTTCTATACAGAAAACACACTTGTGGGGATTCAACTGAATTCGATAATGCCTACACCTCATAAAGATTGCTCGTAGGTGGACAAGGTGATCAGCTCGACGTAAAGAATGAGCAGGCAAATCATCGAGATACGGTTGCACAATGTGCTTGATGTCGTGAAATGCGTAAGACATCGCCCGTTGAAAAGTGGCCCCGGCATTCTTAAGCCCAAAAGGTAATTTGCAGTAAGCAAACGTCCCCCATGGACAAATGAATGCCTTTTTTGGTTGGTCGGCAGGTAGAATATTGATTTGATTATAGCCCGAAAAACCATCCATGAAGGAAAACATTTCACTTCCGGCACAATCATCAATAATTTGATCGATATAAGGCGTAGGATAGTTGTCTTTTGGACAAGCTCGATTGATATCCCTATAGTCGATACAGATTCTTATTGTTCCTTGTTTCTTATTGACCGGAACAATATTCGATACCCAATCCGTTAACGGGATCGGATAAATGAAACCTGCTTTCAACAACTTTTCGACTTCTGCTTTAATCGCAGCCGCTTTTCGAGGGTGAATCTGACGCAACCGTTGCCGGATGGGTTTAGCATCCGGGTAGGTTTTGATTTCATGAACAACAATGGCAGGATCGATTCCCGGCATTTCCTCGTAAGACCAGGCAAACACATCGCGGAATTCTTGGAATAGGGCCTTGTAAGTTTGGATTTCTTCTTCTGTACATGCGGCACCTATATGAATGTTCTCCTCAATTCCGGGCTTCACTGAAATATCAATGGGAATAGTACGAGAAATATTCCCTAAATTCAACTCTGAATCAGAATGTTTCGTTGGATCCTGAGCGTCTTTGACATATTCAGCGGTAAAGATAGATGAAAAATCATTTTCAAAAGTATCATCCTTAGGTAAAAACGAAGATCTGTGATGGAGATCTTCCCATGGTAGATCGTCTACACTTAGGATTTCGCGAAGTTGTTCGTCAGATGACACGACTTCGGGAAACGCTATCCGTTCTAAGGTTGAGGTGAAAAGTGATTCTTCACTGACCACATTCATTTGGTCGACCTCGGTTGAATGAAAGTCGGTAAAAGACATGAGAGCTTCATAAGCAATTTCATATGGACTCAAGGGCATAGCATTACCGAATGAGTCTATCTCAGAGTCAGATGGGACATACCAAGGATCATCATAAATAATGTTTTCTGATGTAATCATATGAATTGTTGCAAACGAAGGTTCTACGCTGAGTGGAGGGAGAGGAAAAGTTCCCAGTAAACCGGAATCCTTAACTAAACCTACACCAACGTCCCTATAAGGGATTGTCGTCTTACCGACATGCTGGATACTCTCTGAAGAGGCTGGGTCGGATGAAAAGTATGTCAGCTGATCAATAGTCATGATCTTACCGTTATGTGGAAACTTAATTACTCTGAAGACCGATGAAACGACCGCTGTCATAGCATATGACCAACTTCGACCCAAAAGAAGGTTGTAGTCTAGAGGGGCATCAACCACTTCCACATCCAGACTAACGGTTTTACCTTCTACCCCTATAGGAAATTCCTGTAGAATACCAAACGGACGGAACCCACGGCCATCAAAGGCCTTAAGGATGGTGGGGGATTGGTTCAACGAAGGAGAACCAAGGGATCTCCAACATTGAATCGACATAATACATGTAGAAGCTCCCTCATCAATCACAGTCCTATGAATAGGCCTGTTTTTGACTATCACTGGAATTTGGAAAGCCATTTGATGGGGGAGACATGGTGTACTATTTTCTAGATCGAAGATCATTAGATTCGGATCCTGAACATCAACAGCTCCTATAGCCGACAAAAGCAATTTTCGTTGTGCTGGGCATGATTGCAACACTTCTAACGCCGACATTGCTGAGGGTGAAACAGCTAAGTCCTCAACAATGTTGTAATTCTGAGCCGCTCTCGCATGTGGATTGAAAGCAGACCTTCGAAGTACACCCTTGGCGGGCGGTTTAATTACTAAGTCTGGGTTAGGTTTCTCGATCTGTAGTGGATCGGAACCAGGAGCTGAGGTTGATGGGTTAGAGTGAGAAGATTCTGCTTCCTTACCATCAACATGATTCTTACTACCATAATCTTGTGATCGAGTCGCAATCCTCACATGAGACATCATCAAAATGGGTTCTTCACTGGCATTCGAGGAAGAACCTATCATCTTATTCTCCTGCTCCGGAAATGGATTTTTTAACACAGCAGGAGTGGGAGAACCTTTGACTATTTTCACTACCTCGGCCCGATGAGGGCAATCTCTCGTAAAATGATCCTCTTCACAAATAAGACAAGGATATCGAGGTTTGCGCTTTTCGTCATTGGTTTCCGACTTTTCAGTTTTCTCCTTCGGAGCCTTGTCTGCTTTAGCCTTCTTCTTTCCTTTCTTCTTTCCACCATTTTTTGATTTGGCCGTAGATGACTCTACAGCGTGAATATCGGCGGTAAGTTCAGGAGAAGACTCTCCTGTCGGGGAATCAGGCAAAGTGATAATAGGAGTAGTTGAAGCCTTGGAAGACTTCTTCTTGCTCTTTGTATTCACGATACCAATCATACCATCAGCGGCATGAGATCCCGAAGGAGCAGCAGCGATTTGATTCGACTTTGGAAGATCCAGAATCTTCTCGTGTAATGTACCCGACTGCGTGTAAACTAAGTCAAGGTATTGTGCCTGAGCAATGACTTGCTCCTCAGTAACTACTCCGGCCTTAGCTACATCTTCAGTAATCCTTGGTAATAATGATTTAACAAACCATTCAGCTAAGATTTGGTCCGGGATAAAAACTTTCACTAGCCTTCTTCGATGTCTCCACTCATGAATGTGATCGGAAATATACGTGGAGGTTGATTGTTTTAGTGAAGTTAATAACTCCGTACCGTTATCGTATCTGACCGGTAACTGAAAGTGAGTTAAGAACGAGGTAGCTAACTGGCTAAAATTGTAAAAAGAGGCCCGTGGTAACTCAATGTACCACTTGGCCGCGAGACCAATGAGTGTATGCTGGAAAAGACGTAAGCGGATCGAATCATCCGAGATGGAATTTGAAGCACACCAGAGGTGGTAAGTCATCACGTGATTGGACGGATCCTCTCCAGACTTACCTTCGAACTTGGGTATATCGCTGGGCAACTTATTTGGCATTGGCGGCCAGAACGGAAGATATTGAATTGGATCGTTCGTTAGGCGCGTCAAGTCTGGTAAATCCAAAGTTGCGATAAACGGTAACTGCCGGTTAGGATCTCTAAAACTCTGGGTCACAATACCGGCCCCAGGAGGAGGATATCCAGGATAACTAGGAACAGGAGTTGCATTTGGGATATTATATCCTCCTGGAAAACCAGGATTAACCGGACCGTACTGGGGTTGCTGAGGTTGTTGATAAGTGTACCCAGGATACGGTTGATACTGGTAAACCGGTTGTTGGACAGCTTGCCCAGGTTGATACTGTCCCTGGTACGGAGGTTGAACAAATTGAGGTTGAGTAGTAACAACCGTACTTATACCAGGTTGGCCTACAGGCATCTGGACTGTGGTTTGAATCGTAGATCCAGACAACGGTACAGATGTCTGAGGAGTGGTTACAGAGACAGTAGAAACCAGAGCCGTCGATACTCCAGAAGTAAGTATGGTAGATGTGGCGGTAGTTGCAGCAGCCGTTTGAGATGGAGTACTAGGTGCAATTGGCGGCTGAGTAACTACCGAAGTTACAAAGGTTTGAACACTTGACTGGACAGGTTGCGGTTGCTGGGGTTGACCAGAAACTACAGGTTGTCTGGCTTGAGGTACCGACTGTATACTTGGCTGCAACACCTGTTGACCCTATGACGGATCCCACACTAACATTCCAGGGTATTGACCCATAACAGGTTGAGGATACTGAGATCCATAGCCGGATTGAGGATAGGATTGATAACTGTAAGGTGCAGTTCCCATACCTTGACCATATGATTGACCTTGAGGTGGTTGATAACCTTGACCTGAGTATTGACCTTGAGGTTGATAACCTTGAGGTAAATACGGGTACTGGGGTTGACCTTGACCTTGAGGTTGGTATCCTTGAGGTTGATACCCTTGGGGTTGATACCCTTGGGGTTGCCATCCTTGAGGTTGATATTGATACTGAGGTTGACCTTGGGGTACATATTGAGGCTGGAGTTGACCTTGAGGTATGTATTGCCCCATAGGAGCGTACTGACCTTGAGGTTGTCCCCCAGACACGAATGAAGTACCTTGAGGTTGCCCCCCAGGCATTAACGGAGGCTGCCCCCCAGGCGGTAATTGGCCACCTTGAGGTTGGGTAACGGGAACTGAACCTGACATCATGTAAATGTCTCCTACACCCAATGGTACATTACCACTGTTTCCAACTAATAACCCATGATCAACGGGTTGAGGAGACGCTCCCGCAAAGGTACCAGAAAGAGATTGATACCCAGTAGGAACAGAAGGACCGCCATGTAAAAAAGATTCAGGACTTTGTGTAAACACGGACGACTGATCAGACATATTTACAGGAGTATGAATACCTCCAGGTGGAAAAGGAGTACGAGGTGTGGAAAAACCTAGCCCAAAGTTGTCTAGATAATTGGTTAACGAAAGGTACCAAGTAGTACTTCTAGGAGGACTATAAAAGATAGATTCACGCTCCCTTAGATCAAGGGTAATTTGATCTTCAGGATCAGAGACGCCTATTTCTTCCTCTGGAACAAGTTCTTCAATAGCAATCAAACCAACAGGAAGATTTTCGGTGATAATTCTTTCTATTCTCGGTGAATCAGGAACACTATGAGTCGGAGTAACAGGTTCGGATATTTCTGGTTCTTCGCCTGTATCACTAGCAGACGAAAAACTACCAACAAGCTCAGAAACTGTAACAGCTTTGGGATTATAACCTGTCTCTAGCCTTTGGTAATCTGGATGGACCACCAAGGAACATTCTCCTTCTTCAGGCGAACCTACTCTACTGCCACTAGGAGGAGTTACAAGGACCTTTAAACCTTCTAGATGACTGGACTCGTCTTGAGGAGGTTCACCCCTAAGTCTACGGGATCTTCTCAACAATTCGGCCACAGAAACAACTTCAGGAGACTGGCCCCGAAGTCTACGGGACTGTCTCGGTAATTCCGCCACAGCTAAAAGCTTTTAACTACTACACACGAAAACAAAAGAAAATTTCAAATCAAACCACCTAAAGTCTCTAAAGAACCAAACAAATTTGAATCACACGCCTAAAGAATCTAGGGCGTCAAACCAAACACAAACAGTATTCTTTTGGACCAAAAGCGCTAGTTGGTGATGAAGCCCAACCTCGCTGGATTCAGTACAGAAATGGCGGGTGGAACAGTTACCCCGGCAACCTGCTTAATGAATAGACTGGACCAAGTTCCTCCACTTTAACCGTCTCGAGTGAAGTGAACCCCCCAGAAAATCCAAGTGAGTATAACCGACGTCTGCTCCAGGTACAGTGGGACCTTCCCTCCACCGTCACCTCGGTAGAATCCTAAAGATAATGGCCACTAAGGTTACCAACCGCAACAAATGCACCTGGGGGAACAGTCTAAACTCCGACAGCACGCAAGGGCAGAGTAGCAAGCTCAATCCCCTTGTCGGCTTCTTGACAATAATCCAAGGTTTACCGACAAGTGACCCCTGGCTCCTCGAAAATGGTTAATCCGAGGTTTACCGTTTGTAATACGTGCGTGTCTGGCGTCGTTCCCAACGAGGGGGGAATGATCCCCTCACTGGTTCGGACACGAGCTCGTGCTTCTCCTTTAAGAGGAGCTTTCCCAGAGTACAAGTGTGACAATTGGATTTATTCTATCACAAGATAAGCTATTTGTTTGGTTTTGTTGTCTTGGAGAGTTAATTACTCACCTACTCCAAGACACTAGCCTGATCTAAATTGATGCTTCAGAGCCCTAGTAAATAAAAGTTACTATTTCAATTTTACTTTAAGCGTTACTTTTATGGTTGTTCTTTAAAGTCACAAGGTAATGGAAGTGAAACCAATGGTGTGTAGACTCGACTCCAACCAGTACAAAGATGCACCTAAGGTGATTTACGCTACTTTGCTTTTTCAATGAAATTCTTAACTAAGAGAGTTGAGAGAATGCAAATTTTAGAGAAAACAACTTCCTTAGAAAAGACAATCAAAGAAACAATTCTCTTTTTCTTTTCAAGCACACAAACATAACCACTCTTTACTTGCACGAAAAACTCTTTTTCTTTCAAAACTTTCAAAGCTACTTGAAACAAAACTTTTCAAAGGAGATGTTTTTGTATTTTCTCTTTTTAATAAAACATATAAAGCTATCTTAACAAAAAACAATCTCAAAAGCTACAAAACTATGAAAACTTGACTCACAAGAAAATCAAAAGAGAGATTACTCTAAGCAAACCTAACAAGGCAAAAGCTCACAA
Source organism: Pinus tabuliformis (assembly GCA_031772625.1). NCBI lineage: Eukaryota > Viridiplantae > Streptophyta > Pinopsida > Pinales > Pinaceae > Pinus > Pinus tabuliformis. Next base: position 122,117,776 of record CM062808.1, on the reverse strand, counting down.
AGATGATTCTAGGTTGTTTTACTTGATCAAAATCAAATCAAGGACCAGCTAATGCAGAATCAAAAGACTAGTCAAAACAAAACTCAAATCTTTTTGTTCTTTTTGTAAAATGGAATTCAAGACTTAAACAACAAGCACTTCGAAATTGGCCCAAAAGACAACTCGATGGTAAGTTGCTCTCACAGGTAGACTTTATGACAGGTCTGACTTCTTAGAATGTTGACAAAACCAGAGAGATCTAAGGCTTGACAACTCCTACCGCCAAAGTCACTACAAGACCTACTCAAAATCAAACCCTAGGGCTTACACTTCGATGAAATCCACTAAAACACTCAATGCTATCGAAACAAGTTCAGGTGAAGATTTTGGGCAAGGGACTAATGAATATGGGCAGAAAAAACTAAGAAAAAATAAAATCTAAGAGCAAAAAAGGCAAAAAATGGAATTTTCTCAAATTTTGGCAGGGGACGCAGGCAACCCGTTAGCACAGGTGCGGGCCCGCTCTGTGCACACAGCAAAAGTGCGTCCAAGGACGCACTGTGCAGCACTCAGAGGGTGTGTCCTACTGAAAAACTCAAGAAAACCAAAAATAAAACTAATCCTAAGCTAACCTACCCAGAGACAGAATCACAAAGCCAAAACCAGAAAAATAAACCAATTTTCTCAAAGCAAAGTTCACACAAAAGAAAAGACTCTTCTCATCAATGGAATCTATCCCCAGCGGAGTCGCCAATTTGTCACATGGAATCAGTCAAGAGTGCGGACACTACCGACCTTCCTAGAAGTCTAAGACATTCTAATGACAAACAAAACAAACTAGAGCTATCCTTCTCTAAACATGCATTATGATATGAGAAATCAAGTGTTTCGTTCTTACCTTTGTCCAAACGCTGTTGTAGAAGTCCAAGCTTTGTTGATCTGGATGAGCTCCTCCTTTTCTCCAAAACCTGCAATCACCAACAGTCAAACAATTAAATAGCACCTGATTATAACATAAAACAAAGCATATTCAACATATAGACCAAGGAGTACATGAAATAACCCATAAGCAACAAGTTATTGAGAAGAATGAACCAATTTGCATTAAAGGTAATCAAAAGGAACCATTACAACCTGAGCCTTGGTGTTGTGCAAGCTCCTTCCAGGGTCCACAAGAGTCTTCCTCTACTTTGACAAAGCTCACCCACTTCCAAATAGAACAAGTAAAGATGGCAATCTCTCCTCACAAGCTTCTAAATGGGAGTCCTAATTCCTGCAGCATTTACCCTTAGAAATGTATAGCTTTCAACCTCTCTCCTTCTGGCCCAATGCCTGTATTTATAGTGCTCAAGAGGAAGTTAATCAGGTCCACCATCAATGGGATAGTCCCCTCTTTGGATGGGATCACTCCCTTATTGATGGGATAAGTTCCTCTTTGGTAGGAGTGCATGAACCATCTGGAGGCGCTCAATACACGTCGAACAACCTTCTAGAATGCTCTAGAAATGACCACAAGTAAGTTTTTGAAGATAAAACTTGCGCATTTTAACCTTTTCAGAGGGATGCACCTGCCCCTTTAGATACAGAGCGTCCTTGGACGCAGACCTTATGAACAATAGGTGCGTACCCGCAGGCAAGGTTTGAGAGAACCTGCGTACCCAGAGATAAACGTATTTATAAAGACTTTCTCTCTTTCTTGGAGTTTGACATGAATAGCAGAGGCATAAGACTTGCTTAAGAGGGTAGTATGACTGTTGATAGAGCCATACCAACTGTAAATAGCCATGGTGACATTTTTTAGTGTAACAGATGTTCCATGGATCCCTCATCAGATTTCCTTTCTTATCTAGGTAATCACCAATGAGAAGACCATCCACCGCACTGTCATCGATGAAGGTGCTTCCACCTACATCATGTCAACTGCATGTTGGAAGGCTATTGGTTCCCCTACACTGAACCAATCTCCGAACACTTTGGAAGCTTTTGATGGGCATGATTCGCGACCCTTCGGTGTCTTACCTAACCTTGCCATCACCCTGGAAGGCAAGACAGTGCAGGTCGAAGTAGAAATTGTTGACGCCAATCTCAATTACAATATTCTACTCAGCCGAAGTTGGACTCATGCCATGCATGTCGTGGCCTCCTCCTTGTTCCGCGTGATTCATTTTCCCCATCAAGGGAAAATTGTCATCGTCGATCAACTGTCTTTCTTTGTCTCTTCCTCATCGAATGGCAATGTTCCGTACGTCAAGCACTGGTGCTCCCTATGAGAGTGTGGGGGTAGGTGTCTTCAAAGATTCTACCTTAATGGGAAATTTTCCACTCCCACCTCCTCATGTTTCCTCTGTCAACATGATCTCGATCAAAGCTGATCCCTGGGTCATACCTGCACCAGATCTTGTTGATACTTGGGGCGAGTTTATGCCGCTTAGTCCCGCTGAAGTCAATTACATGGAAATTGTTTCAGCTTCGAACTCTGCATCATATGATTCTCATATTTCAAAGACCTCTCTTGATATGTACTCTCAATCCCCCTGGCTTGGCACTTTGGAATCATCCAATCCCTCAGCTGAGACTCTAACTGCCCAGCGCACACAACTGTAGGGGTCCGCACACTCAGCTGCAGACTTCTACCCTAGGCCTATGCACACTCAACTACAGAGCCTCTTCCCTCGCTAAGACTCTTTCTCTTAGCTCTCACAACCTATTACATTAATGGCTCATGACTACTAAACTTCCTTAGATTCTCTAAGAATCCTCTTTATATAATTCCATGGTTCGCAGACTAAGGGCGGATCTCCAAAACCGACTCAACCTATCTAGACTAAGGGTGGAAAACCCTTTTTGAATTTAGATATCTTCACGCTCCGCGACGACAAAATGTGGAGACTTTACATTCTTTATACAAAATTTGGGCCTTTTGCTCCAAAAATTGGGTTTGTAACCCCAAACTTGACCCCAGGGGACTTGTTCCTAACAGGCCCCCAACACAAACATGGTGACTCGCCCTCGAGTCACTCGGCTGGCGCGGAGATCTTGTCACGAAGACCTCCCAGCTTAACTTGGATAACTGCTACTTTAGGGGTGCACTGTGTTGCCTCCTGCTTCATCTCTTCGACCAACTGCTATGTCTCTGGCCCTGCGCTATCAGCTTGTAGCTTATGCTGAGTCTCCTACAGACCAACCAACTTGCCCTCAATGGTGGTCGTGATCACGTAGGCTTCATCCAAGTGAACCTTCAGCATGACTTCCTTGTGCTGAGCTGCGTCTTCCTGTTCTTTCAATGCCTTGGCCTCCTGCAGCTTCGCTAGTCTCTGCGTGATGGCGACAGTGCGCACTATCGCTTTAATCTCGTCATAGCACTGCTGTAGTTACCACTCTTCTATCGCCAACCTCTGCACATTGGGGTCTTCTTGCAGGCTGGTGATTACTTCGAGTGACTGCTCAAAAAGGTTCGTGTAGTCTGTCACTGCATTCGCTACTACTGCGATCACATCTGTCATGGTAGTCGCGCACTGCTTCCTGACTTCCGGCGGAGTCAAAGGTTGGCCTTCAACTACAGTTCTACAATTTTGAGGTTCAACTCCAACTGAACCTTTGCTAACTCTGTGCATGCGTCACGCACTCCCGCAACAAGTTTCTGAACCCGCACATCTACTGGCTCAGCCTCGGGAATGGCAAGCTCTGGGACAGTTTGGCATGCCTCATCCACAACCTTGATTATTCACTGATTCTTGTCTGTCAAGTTTGTCACAAGCTAAAAACATAGTCTCTTTGTACAACCAACTGATCATTGTTGACCTTTTTCTTGCTGATCACTTGTAAAGCATGCTATTCACGGGCCCGAAGTTTCGCAATCACACCATCCTGTAGAAGGTGAAGCGCCTTGCTAGGGAGTGCAACCAAGTTAAGTCCCACTCCCTTGAGGGCACTAACAGCGGGCCTATTAGCTTTAGTCGCCGTCGTCAATGCTCCATCTGGCAGCACTATGGCTTGGGGGTCCCTTGTGCGTAGCTTCCTTGCAACTTTTAAGGTGAAAATGCCAAACTAGTGGACACTGCGTTGGTCGGAGTCTATGACGCATGGATCTGCAACTCACGTAGACTCGTTTGAATAACCTCCAATGCCTACTGCTGCTCAAACTGTTACAGCAGTTCCGTAGTGGCATCCCGCATTGTATCCCCTATATCATTTAGATCCCCCTCTTTCAGGGTGATTAGAACTAAATACGTCTTGCTAGCCTTGGATTCCTTTCATGGCCCTACCTTTTCTGGTCCTCTAGTGCGCTTGATACAGAACAGAGTCGTCTCCGGGTCCGCTCCTCCCTGTTTCATCTGTTCTTCCTCTTCTTCCTCTATCTCTAGTGAAGGCGATTTTTGACTTCTGTCAGAGCCGCGCTCCTCTTCTCCTACCTACCCACTTGAGTGTTATGCGGAAGCGCGCTCTTCCTTAGCCTTTTCGTTGGCCTCCTTTTTCCTTTTCGCAACCCACTGTTCCATCTTCAGCTTGGCCTCTTCCTTCTTATGTTGTGTGGTGGACTTGCTTGATCTCGCGGCCAAGTCTGAGGCAGTGTGACACTCTGCCGGCCAGCAGTCAAGGACCGCGTCGATCGCGTCATCTGTTTCCAAATAGGGCAAGTCATGCCACTTCTGCTCAAGGCCCTTTCGTGCCCGTTTTGAGATGTGGTGGAAGTTAGCCTTGAATTCCATGTACTCTTGCAATCTTTTAAAATTGGTAGGCGATAACCGCGGCTTGCAGTTGATGGCCATATGCACGTTCATCTCCATCAAGGTCCAAAAGATCTTGTTGTCTTTTATCCTCTGAGGATCCTTAGTCGCCCACAGTGAAGCGTACTTTGTTGCCTTTGGTAGGTCCAACGTGACTGGAGGAAATTGACTTTCTTTCGGTAGCTCCCATGCTATCAACACTATGGACAACAAAAGGCATACAAAGTGAAATGTCTTGCTGAGATCTTGCGCCTCACGGTAGTTCACGAGGAACTCATCGCAGAGGTAGCACGCCCAATTAAATTGAACTCCCTCCGCGAATTGGGTTGCCAAAGCTACAACTGGTGCTGATAGTTCATTTGCGTGACACTTTCGCATGACTTTCCTTGGTAAGCGTTGCGTTTCCACTTTGACCGCAGGATCACATATGCTCGAAATGGCGTAATTGCGCGAATTCTTTACCAATTTAAACTTTTCCTTCATGGCCTCCATGAGGGCATGCTCGCCAGCCTTCCCGCCAAATGCCATTACTGGATTTTCCCCTATGTATGGAAGTCACATGATCCTATGGATCAGCATATCAGTGATGGGTATTGGCTCCTCCAGCCACAGACACCCATCATGTACCAAGCACAACAGCTGCTTGATTACCACCATTGTGATGGGCGCGTGGTTGTAATGCGACACCCATAGCAGGTTGAGCAGTCCTGCCTTATCCACGCCTCTCAGCCACTTCCGCGGCTCCAATGCAATTACTCTAGTGGTTTTGTGGAACATGTGGTGCATGAGTTGGTTTATTGCTAGATGAGGAAACCGCTCTGTGTCCGCTAAATCCCAGTCTTCTAATTTCAAAAGGGGGACACGCCCCAAGCGCGGTCCTTTGAACAAAATTGGTCCGGCAAGAGGGATGTGTGTAGGGTGACCTTACTTTCATCAATGTCTTTGGGCACCATGGTCTTGCCCTTGCATGGAGGAACATACTTACGCAACCTAGTGATGTGGTCAGACCCCTCAATTTCAACATCCTCCGTTTCCACCCAACATCCTCATCCTCTATTGGGATATCCTCAATCTCTTCTTCTTCCAGCTCCCGGTTAATCATCTTTCCCTTTTACTATGCCGTGGGCTTATCCTTCTGTGGGTGTTTTCTGGGATATGCGCGCACCGGCTGCGGTGTCGTGGCCTGCTTGCCATTCTTGTTCTTGGGACCCTCCTTGGTCGGGGTAGGCCTTGGTCTAGATGACCATGGTGACTTTGGTACTTCAGTTGGGATCTCTGCAGGCGCAACCTCTGGGACTGTAGGTTTTAACCCCGTACAAAAATTACCTGCATATGAATTTTAAAACACAGAAAATAAACAATGCGAGAGCATAACACATAAAACACATATACATTGAGATTTTCCATTGGATCCCAAAATCGAGACTACCAGCTTGATTTTTCATTATGTTCCTTTCAAGGTTACAATACATATTTATACATGCTGAAGCATCCAATACCATGGACCGAAAACCATTGCGTCCAAAACCATGGATCGAAAACCATCGCGTCTAAAAAACATGTGCGAAAATCATGCACAAAACCATAGGTGGGTCCGCCGAACCTAACATAGGGTCCAAAACCAAAATTTTCTAGGGCGCTACCCTGGACCCCATAAAGTGGGGTTACGGGTACACCTAAAACCCCCTGTGATCCCCCCCGCTACACAATCGGCGCAACAAATGGGGGCTCTGCCCCCCTTCTAACCCCCCGGTTAACTACGTGGGCTAGTCGTCGAAAGAATATAACACAACCCAACAGGGACAACTCCTTCTGCTGCCATAGCGACCTCCGGAACAACTCCCTCGACTGTCATTGCTTCAACGTCCATGGCTGCTGTTCTTAGAATAATATCATGGATGATTTTGCAGACAGTTTCCAGAAATTGATTGAACACTGGGCAATCAAGTAGCTCTTCGAAAAATGCACGGTTTATGCACAACACACAACACAACTCACAATTTCTCAATATGCAAAGTGTTTTCCGCTGGGTGGCCATATGTAATTTATAGGCCATTTTGAATTCAAATCTGACCGTTCCCCCCAAAATCGGTTCATTAATGCTAGATTGGCGACAGATTTTCAAATATATTGCCCATAAATTCCGACTTAAATGCCGCCCCCCACTCCATTTGGCTATTTTTTTGTCGTCAAATCATGAACAATGACTTTAACAGTCACGTTCTAGTTGATCTACGCAGTTTCTCCCCTAGTAGCGTAGCTCTCTGCGCACTGTTGTGGACTATGTGACATTCCATCATTCTGCACATTTCTCTCCTTGTGCAACTCTCCAACTCAGGCAGTGTCGCTTATAGTCCCGCACCTCCTTTCTGCTACCTAAAGTGCTAAGACTGTGCTTCCCTCATATAGTCACCTAACTGGATCACCGATGTATGGCTTCAATCAGCTGCCATTCACCTTCCCTCGGAAGGGTTCTCCATTCAATTTAACCAGCTAAACTACTCCACCATCGGTAATCTCCTTAATGACATATGGCCCTAGCCAGTGCATCCGAAATTTCCCTAGAAATTTATCAAATTTACTATCATATAACAAGACTAGATCCTTTACCTTGAAGGTGCGCTGTTATATATCTAACCCAAAAATATATGAGAATACAAATATACCCAAAAATAAGAAGATATAAATAGATAGAAATGCTTCTTTATTGATCAAACACTTAAGGTAGGGCAACACCATACATTCACTCCTTAAGGAAGGAGAACACTCCACAAGCCATATGCCTGTTCATACAATATTCCTTGACCTCCCTCAATGTGGAGTCTCTAGCCTCTATATAGGCCTCATACATACAATACCATGGGCCCATTACATTGTTACTAACTACTTGTGGTCCCTTACATGATACGGGTTAACCACCTTATTTATTACTATGGCTCATCCCATTATTACATTATTCCCGTGGGTACCTCCCTTTGTACCCCATATTATCCCCCCTAGGTATATAACATTCCACCCCCCTTAACATGTTTCGTCCCCGAAACATGGGAAGAACACAAATAATAAGATCTACTCAAAAGAGTAGTCCATTGGTACCATGCACGTGCATCTAGCCATCCAAGAGAAAGGTGAACCCTCGATCTCGCTGGTGCCTTGCTCGCTTGAGATGGAAGTTGCCTGTGGCAGCGCTTCTGTGTTGATGTGTATTAGGTGGATCTTCACTCCTCTCTATCTGTCCTGCAGGGGTTGTTGTCCTTGTGGCTAATTGGTTGCCATCTTGTTGGTTGTTGTCTTGCGGGGTGATGTGGGTGATGATATGTTGAAGTTTTAACCCACGGTGTCTTTTTCTTTAATTCACCCTTTACTGGAGCCTGACTGTTATCTGGTGCATGTTGTGGTGCCTGCTGTGGTGTCTTATCTTCCAATATTACTTCAACCACTGAGCCCTCATCTGATGTATCAACACCTGTAACCTTTTCTGCTTCAGCCTCTGTTTTTTTTTTTGTCGATCGTCACTGGCTCATCATCTGATATGTCATTCCCTGGAACATCTTCTGCTTCAGCCTCCATGTACTCTACCTGTTTATTGATGGAAATATCCTGTAATGTAATTTTCTTCTTTTTATACCAGAGCTTCAGGAATTTCTTCTGCACATTAATATTGATAGTACCCACAGATTCCATCCAAGGATATCCCAAAACAACATCCATACTATCCATCTCTGAAGTATAAAAATCACCATGCAAAACATACTTATCCATAGAAATCTTCAAATCCTTATACACTTGAACATCCTCATCATCCACCTGTGTGTTTTCAATTTGTTTTGCTGGAACTTGCAATTTTTTTGCCAAATTAAGATTAATAAAATTATGCTTGCAACTAGGATTTATAGAAATAATGATCTTCTACTTCTGAATCAATCCATGAACCTGCAATAAGGAGATACCAACAGAAAATAACCCTTTACGTGTCTCATTCTCCTTTTTTCTAGCCTGAGACCATTTGTCTAAAAGGACTCTTTCAAATTCTGCATCTGAAAGTTTGGTCAACTGCTTGTTGTCAATTGAGAACCACCATTTGGTAGCCTCATCGTGGAAACCAAACCACACTAAATTCTTCCAATCTTTCCCATATATGATCTTTCTTTGTTTTATGACTTCTTCAATAGTAGGACCATTATCTTTCCCTGTAAAATATAGCATCTCCATGAAGAGGGTTTGAGAAAAATTCACTTACTTGGCGAAAAGGGAACCATGGTAATGACCCATGGTATTGTATGTATGAGGCCTATATAGAGGCTAGAGACTCCACATTGAGGGAGGTCAAGGAATATTGTATGAACAGGCATATGGCTTGTGGAGTGTTCTACTTCATCCGGACTCCGATTCGGCCGATTTTTTTTTGAAATCATGTATTTTTTCGCAAAGAATCCAGATCTGCAATTAGATTTTGCAGATTTTCCCCTAAAATGTATAGATCTGATCTGCAAACTCGCCACCCCAGAAATCCTGCAAAAAATAAAAAAAATTCTCCACTTTTTGGCCAAGAAAGTTTTCTGATACCACTTGTTATAGATCTAACCCAAAAATATATAAGAATACAAATATACCCAAAAATAAGAAGATAGAAATAGATAGAAATGCTTCTTTATTGATCAAACCCTTAAGGTAGGGCAACACCATATATTCACTCCTTAAGGAAGGAGAACACTCCACAAGCCATATGCCTGTTCATACAATATTCCTTGACCTCCCTCAATGTGGAGTCTCTAGCCTTTATATAGGCCTCATACATACAATACCATGGGTCATTACCATGGTTCCCTCAATACCATCTATCTAATACCATGGGCCCATTACATTATTACTAACTACTTGTGGTCCCTTACATGATATGGGTTAACCACCTTATTTATTACTATGGCTCATCCCATTATTACATTATTCCCGTGGGTACCCGCCTTTGTACCCCATATTATCCCCCCTAGGTATATAACATGCGCAGTTTGATGTGCTGATCGTGCCATTCCTTTTCATGCTCCTTTTGAACTTGTTGATGAAATCCGACTAGAAATCGGTCTTCCTCAAGCTTTGCTAGCTGCGCGAGCCTCTCTTCCAGGGCTTTGTGGCCCGCCATTCTTGTGAGTGCTGCTATGCGTAGAATAGGTACAATGTATTCCATTGGCATCACGGCTTCTACACCATACACGAGTTTGAAAGGTGTTTGCCCAGTCAAATTCTTGCAAGTTGTTCTGTCGGCCCATAGCATCGTGGGTACGCGCACATCCCAGTCATTTATCTAAGCATTGTAGACCTTCGTCAGTGTGTTCTCCAGTATCTTATTGAATGCTTCCACCATCCCATTGGCCTGCAGATGATAAGGCATACTCTTTTGATGATACACCTGAAATTCTTCTGTCAACGTGCTGATTGTTTCGTTAAGAAAGTGCGTACCGCGATCGCTCATCAAGATCTTTGGACAACCAAATCTTGTCAACACGTATTCAAAAATAAACTTTGTTGTTTTCGCACCTGTATAATCCTTCACAAGCTGCGCCTCCACCCACCTGGTCAAGTACTCAGTCGTAGTGATGATGTACGCGCACCTGTCTTCTTTCCTTGAGGCTGAATTGGGCCCATAAAGTCAATTGCCCATTTCTTGAATGGTTGTAATGTCACCTGCAGCATCAAAGGTAGTTCATCCCTCCGCGATGGCCTGCCAGTCCTTTGACATGCGTCACATGCCCTACAATATGCTTTCGCATCCTTATGCAGGGTTGGCCACCACAACCCAACACGTAGAACCTTTTGCGTTGTTGCTTTCCCTGCATAATGTCCTCCTGTAGCTCCTCCATGAGCCTCCGCGAGAATGCTACTTCGTTCAAAGTTAGGTACATAACGTTGCAATATTTCATCTGACCCCATTTTGTACAAGTGCCCTGCAATGACGGAGAAGTCTGCCGCGCGCACCACTAACTCCTTCTTCTACTGGCTTGTATACCCTTCTAGAGCAGTTCCCGTCGTCAGGAAATGTATGATATCTTCAAAGTGATTGTCCGTGACATGCATTGCAAAGAGTTACACGTCAAGCAACCCCTCCTCCAAATTAGTAGGTTCCTCTCCTGTTTCAATGCGCGACAGATGATCAGGTCCCGCATTCAATCGTCCTGGCTTCACAATAACTTCAAAGTCATACTCCTAGAACAACAACAACCATCTGCAGATCTTCCCCCCCAACACAGGCTTATTGACCAGGTATTTCAACGCAGAATGATCCGTATACATCTTAAAATGTCCACCCAACAAATAGTGCCTGAACTTTTGGAGCGCGTACACCATGGCTAGTCCTTCGCGCTCTGTGGTGGAATAGTTCTTCTCAGCCTTGGACAACTTCCTGCTCGCGAATGCTATAGGATGGTCCAATTCCCCCTCGCTAGCCTGTGTCAGCACAGCCCCCAGCGCAATACATGAGGCGTCCACGTGCACATGAAATTCCTTCTTCCAGTCCGGGAAGACTAGGATTGGCACGGTGACCATTTTCTCTTTCAACACGTCTAAGTCCTTATGGCATTCATCATTCCAACAGAACATAATATCCTTTTTCAACAATTTCTCCATAGGCATGGTGATCTGGGCATAACCCTTGATGAACTTCCTGTAGTATCTGGTATACCCTAGAGTTGCGCACAACTGTTTCACATTCCTTGGCTCCTCCAAGTTGATTATCACCGTGATCTTCGCGGGGTCTACCATCAATCCTTGTCTGCATACCACATGATCCAGCAGGATCCCGAAAGGGACAAAAAATAGACACTTCTTCAGATTTTTCATGATCTGGTATCTCCGACATCTATCTAACATCAAGCGCAGACTTGCCACATGGCGCTTGACCAATCCAAACACTGTCCAATCGTCAAAATATACCTTCAGAAACATATGAATGAAGTCTTTGAATGTCGCAATGACTATGCGGAATTTTTTTTTGGTGCATTCTATTATCACTAAATAGGGGTTTATATTGTTCCTAGTCATGGTCTTAGATTAGTGTCAAGTCACCCTATGTTTTAATGGGTAGGTGGTAGGTTAGGAGTCTCAAAAGTTTAATTTTTCATGTCCAAATAAAGTATAACATCCTTTTCCCATGTGTCATGAGTCCTACATTCTTTTTAGAAACTCATAGCTTAAGCCATTTTAAAATTTTTTGGAATTAGCCCCGAAACCACGTTTTCGTAGCCTAGACAGTGTAAAATATCTATTTTTCACTACGAAAACGCTGCTCTTTTCGTAGAGATTTTCCCTGTGCGCTATGAAAGTGAGAACTTGTAGAAATATCTTGTCAAACATCAATCCGTTAGCATTCCGTTAAAATTTTCATTATTAGGTGTCAGCTAGGAGTCAGTCCTTAAGCATGCCGCCATCCAAACTCATCATTTTGAATTTAGGGCTCTTTATGAAAGATATTTTCAAATTCGAAAGGGCTGGCTAGTCTCATCGTTTTAGTTTCCATGCAAACCCTCGAACATAAGTTTTTTTCGAACAATAAGCTTTGGTAATTTTCCAGCAAGGTTTTCCTCATCCACAATTCAGGAGAGGCTTACCACGATTGGCAAGCAAGGCTAATCAAGAAAATTTCAAAAGAGGCTGGGTTTTTCACAGGAATTCAAAAGGAAAGATGACAGAGGAGAAGAAATGTCACAGGCCTGGTCATTGCTTGAGAACAGAGCCTGAAAGCACTGAGGTTTTAATCAGAGAAAAAGCAGTTATAGAAGCCTTCAAGAAAGCAGGATGCTGGAAGTTTTGTAAGAAATTACAGGGAGGGCATGCTCAGGTGACAAAGGAGTTTGCACTCCATTTCAATGGCTCAAGCACAAAGGTAGGAATGCTGAATTTGCAAATTTCTCCAGAGGTCATAGCGTTGGTGACAGAAATTACTAGGGGACAAGAGACATGGTTAAAAAACTTTAGATTTGACATGGAACCATGTAAGGTGTTTCTAAAGCCAGAGTTTTCAGAAACCGACTTAACCAAGGCAGTTCCTAAAGACTACATCAAGGACAACTATACCAACTTGCTCTTCAACATTCAACGTTATTTCACCTGTGAAGGCAGATATAAAAAGGTTTATTCATACCATTTTAAACTCTTGTTACATTTTACTGGTATGATTTCTCTAGATTTTCCTTACTTTTATTTCGAAGTGTAGCTAAGATGGCAGATAAAGTATAGTTGAAATCTCAAGGATGTGAAACTTCCATGTTTCATCATGGTCTAATTAAACTGATAGTTCTACATGAACTCAAGAGGATCAACAAATAATGGTCTTCATTTTTGTTTTTATGTGACTTTGGAGCAGAAAAGCAAGGTGTAGACATTAGCCCTAGGGTTAAAGGAACTCCATTAGCAGAAACCAGCAAGTCTGTAATGTCCAGGGCAAAAAGGTATGTTAAGTTGAAACCTAGGAAGTAGGTGAAAGAACCAGTAAGCAAAGCACCAGTAGCCATCCTTGAAAATCCTAAATCTACAAAGGAAAAGATGCCTGAGGTTAAGGGAATGACACAAGAACAGTCAACCAACAAACCAGTTCAAAAGAGATTGACTAGAAGTCAAATTGCAAAGGAGAAAGGTAAAACAATGATCTCGGGAGAAGGTTCCAGCTTGAAGGGTCATTTAAATGATATTTTAAAAGCCATTGATATCACAGAATCCCCTTTGGTGCAGGCAGATGTGATAAAATCTGATCAAGGAAAGTCAAAGAAAATGAAACCCTCCAAGAAATTGGAATTTGAGGATGATGTCACAGCATTTGTTTTCAAACCCAGAAAACCCTTAACTAGGCAATCCAAGAACATGCAAGAGTCCAATATTGAGCTGGGGAGAACAGAAGAAACATTTGCTATTCAAGAAAAGTTGATTGACATTCATTTCCAAGACCTATAGGTGACAAAAGCACAGTTCCTTCCACTCAAATAGAAAAAACCAGTTATGAGGTTATGGAAGAAAGGTTAAAAGCTTCCAACAATGAAATTGCCAGACTAAGAGTGAGAGCAAGAGAGCATGCTGCTGAAAGGACAAATTTCAAAAGGATGAAGGCTCTCTGGGAAGCTGAAAGGGTGTCTAAACCAGAAATACTAAATAATGAAACTCAATTCTTTACCTGGACTGTTCTTGCAATCAAAGAGGCCAGATTTGTAAGGAAGATTAATGCTCAGCTGAGAGCTACAAACCAGAGATTGAAAAGGAAAATTGAAGACCTAGAAATACAACTAACCAAATCTGGAAAAGGGTCTACAACAATAATGAAACAGGGTGTTGAAAAGGGGCAGTGAAGGAGATATATTAAAACAATTTTGGCACATAAAAAGAGTTTTGGCATATAAAAGGAAGAACAATTGTGAAGAAGAAAATCTATAAGGGTAAGTGATTTTGATTTTTGGTTGATCATATCAGTCTTCATGGAATTTTGAAAAACTCCCAAACTACAGATTTTTGAAGGCCGTGTTGAAAAAGAGCATACACAACAGTTTCGTAGCGCGCTATGAAACTGCTGAAGATGATCATTTAGCACTTATGGATGCTTTCCGGAGGTAAGGTTGGATTAGTTCCAAATTTTGAGGTTGCTGGTAGACATGGGATCATGTATGAAGTCTCAGATGGCAGTGGTGTAGATAGCAAAGCTTCAAGGAGTATTTCATAAGTAATATGAAGGCTGTGCTACGAAAACAGAGTATTTTCGTAGCACAGTCATGTTTCATCCTTTACACCATATGCTCGAGTTTCCTTTTTGCACAGGTGGAAAATGAAATTTTAATGGGTTATTAGTGCATGCCACATGTATACCAACAAAACTACTCGAAGATAAGTAGAAGGGATTAAGGGCCTTAAAAGGAGGAACTCTGTCTCCTAGTTATCAGGACAGCTAGGTCATGACTTAGCAGGTTTTGTAACAACACTGAGGACATCATCAAACTCGAAGACATGGGTGGACAACTGATTAAAGAATGCATTGAAGACCCAGATAAGGTTGTTGAAAGCATGTTTTAGGAGTTTTACTCCTATTTGTATTAGGACTCTTAAAGACAGCTAGTTGTCAAGTTGTAATTAAGTAGTTTGTTTTGTGAATGGATAGGTGTCTAAGTTAGGAATTCGAATTCCTCTAAAGGTGGATCATAGTATCCAAGGATGTAAAACTCTATATAAAGCTTGAGAATTGAATTCCTCAGGGTTGGTAATTTCATTAGCAAAAGAAAGTTGTGTTATTGTAAGAAACTGTGGTTTTCATACTTAATACAGAGATCAGTTTGACTACTCAAGATTCACAAGGAGTTTATGTGTTTGATGTTCTTATGGCCTTGTTCAATTACTTATTTGCAGTGGTATGAGCTTGTGATACTTATAATTCATTGGAAAATGCTCTAACTTCCTTCACATGCTTGTAAACTGTGTTGTTTCATTGTGTTACTATTTTATTTATAAACCTAAACTCTAAGTGCCTTGACTTCCATGTTTTGCTGATCATGTTGTTTTGTTGAAGATCATCTTGACTCCATAGCCCAATAGATGTTTGCTAATATTTGATTCAACTAGTCAACCAGTTATACATTTGTCCATTTTGTTCCTAGAGTTAGCCATCTAATCATTAATCAAAAATCTTAAACCTATTGAGAGAGCCCTCTCAGGTTGAGGAGGCTAAGCCTCAACCAAAAGATTGGTTTGAAAGAGTTACTCAGAGTCTGCTTGATCAACAACCTATCAAGGTTATATTTTGTGATAACACATTCTTCAGCCCAAAAGGCATTACGACGTACTGAAAACATCCCCATTTAGTCACGAAGGTTGTCTTTCTTCTATCCTCAAGCGTGATTTTGATCTGATGGTATCCAGAGACCCCATTAGTGAAAGAGTATGCTTCTTGGCCACCTACATTATCCAGGACCTCGTTAGTGAATGGGGTCGGGAAAGGATCATGCATGCAAGCATCATTCAACTTCCGGAGATCCACACATATCCTTATTTCTTCTTTCTATTTCCTTTCCCAAACCATTATCAGGCTTAGCCAATTAGATTCTTCCACTGGTTCAATAATTCCTGCCGCGAGCATCTTATCTAACTTAGCGCGGACCCTTTCCTTATACTTTGGATTAAGGCGGTAAGGTCTTTGTTTTATAGGTTTCACGTCCAGTTTCAGGGTGATCTTCATGACACCCAGGTCTCCTATTATCCCTTTTAAATCAAAAAACTTTGTGGGGAACAAATCCTTATATTTGTAGAGGAGCTCAGCAACCTTGTCTACTGTCACATCATCCCAATAGTCCCCAATCTTTGCAAATTTTGGTTTCGCCTCTGTGCCAATGTTGACCTGCCTAGTTTTCAGTAGCGCGGTTATGTCTGGATCCTCTATCTACGAACCTTCAACCTTGCGGTGACCCTCATTTTCCGGAATATTAATCTTTCTGGGATCCTCGTCTTCTTCTTCAGCGGTCACGTTATAGCATTCCAGCACGTGATTCAACTGGGTAGTCTAATTAGGTTGAACCAGGTCCAAAGGATCTTGCGATATCCTAAATATCGCTGCTTTAACCTCCTGTAGCGCCGCGTCAATATAGTCAAACCCATCCTCAAAGCTGAACATCATTATAAACTCCTGGTGCAAGATGTCCCATTATTAAGTGCCATGGCAAAGCTTTGTTTCCAAGTACGAATTCATTGGTATGGCATCCAGGGTATGAGAAAATAGATGCAACCATTCAAGCTAGGGATTTGCTCCATAAGCCGTAGTTCATTTGGCTAGGTGATCACATGGATCATCCCTTCCATCATACTTGTTTGTCATTCGCACTTTTGGATGCCCAAAACGTATTCTCATCATCCTCCTATAGTCGTGCCAATCACCAAAATTATCCTTGTGCATACCCCACCATCTTGCGGGCGTAGCGCGTAGTACCCAGTCCAAGGCCTGGAAGTGATGTTTCTCTGACACTTCTCTCTCAAATGCATCCAAAAAGTGATCAACATCAGTTAGCCCATCATAGTGAGGTAGATCCCTGACTTCTGATGACACACAATGCAATGACTTGGTCATCATATTACAACACAACATAGATACTTCATGTAGCCGGTTCTGCCAGTGCTCTAAATCTTTGTCCAAATCTGACTTGCATGAGATCTCGCGGTCCCATGCAATACGTCCATCCACTATTGGATTTACCCAATCCTGGTCTCGCGCCATTATCTTGTAAATCTAGTCCAGATAGTCATCACTTTCATAATCACGGACTGGATCTGTATAGTGCAGTCCTTCTACAGGATCCAACGACACCACTACGCGAAGTGACTTATTTTCAAATATCATCTTTCGCTTCTTCAGGTTGATTACCCCATTCATGTCAGTGGCCCAATCGATTCCAAGGAGTGCATGGTAGGGATTTCTATCATCCACAATCTCTATTACTTCAAAATCCGCTAGTGCACTCACGCCCTCGATGTCAAATGTTACCCCTTGCAGCCTCCCCATCGGGATAATTTTTTGTTGATTCACCATCCTTAATTGGATCGGAGACCACTGGAGCGCAGGTCTCCCCATTCTTTCCCATGTCTGCTTTGGAAAAACATTCACGTCGGACCCCAGATCCAGGATAACTTGGTCCATTTCGTATTCCCCTATTTGCGCGGTGAGTCTCATCTCACGCCCAGTCCTTGCCTTGTGCTTGCCAAGCTTTCTAACAACGTGCAGTTCACTATTAGCACCATCCTTACCAACACACCAATTGATCAGTTCTTGCAGGCCCTTCACAACCTTACTATCGCAAAGCAGTTTCACGCAGGTCTCCATGAATGTGGTAATCATGGATGGGTCCATTTCTTCAACTGGCTTCTCCTGACTTCCTGAGGTAGAGGCCTCAGTGAAGCTTTCCATTACTTCCATAAATGTTTCTTTTGTGTGCTCCAAATCAAACCCAGTCTCCTTTTCTGGTGCTTTGCAGATCCATTCGCCTTCTACAAGCTGTCTACCTTTATCCTCCCATTCGTTGTTCCACTTCGCAGAATAATGTTTACCTTAGGGTTTTCCTCGCGAGGCTCAACCCTCATCATCTGGAGGTTATGCGTTGGCTACGGAGGCCGCACCCCCTTTTCGCGAATCTTAGCCAACAATATTGGGCAATCCTTAGTCGCATGGACAAACTGAGTACATTAGCAGCATGAAAATCGCGTTAGATTCGGACAGTCCCTCGCGTAGTGTCCTCGACCTCCACAATTGTAAAAAATCAACTGTCCTCGGCCTCTCCAATCCCTCCTCCACCTCAGCCTTGGCTGCACCCCTGATACTCACCTCACGTTCCCCCAACGCCTTGGTCCGGAGGCTGCGTTTCTACCTGCACCCTGTATGCAGGTGTCCTGTCCATCATTAATTTGTAACTACTACAATTTTTCTCATCATGACCTACTGATTGACATAAATTGCAAAATAGATGTTGTGGTGTCTTTATGAATTTCTAAAGCAAATGGAAATTGTCAGTTTCATGTTTCCCAACCACCTGGCATATAACGCACCATAGCATGGGCCTTGTACTTGGCCCTGCCACAGCCTCCGGCCGTAGAGGCATTGGTCCCCCTACTACAACATAGTTTGTGAAGACTAGGCAATGATCCTTGTCATGCCCCTGACCTTTGCATTTTAGGCACCAAACTTCTTTGCGTGCCTCTGGCTGAGCTGTTCTGTCCTTCTTCAAACTTTGCATTTCGAGACAAAGGTTTTGCAATTGTGCATGAATCTGCTAAACCCCCAAATTAACATCCTGCATTGGTGTCTCATGCAGTCTCATCACAATTTCCAGAGCTTCTGCTTGGGTCCCAATCTTCTGTTGTGATAGTGCAACCCTTAGGTGGGGCAGGAGCGAGGCCACGAACCATTCGCGGTGCTGCCCATCAGTTAGGTTCATGTTGGCTTCACGGATCGTACACTTCAATCTTTGATCTAAATCCCAGGGCATCTCCCCCAGCTTCATCATGATCTCCTTGAATCCCACAATCGACTATGCTTGAGACTTAGGTCTATTGAATTCTCTATTCAACGTGGCCTGGATATCTTCCAACACGGACGTTGGGTTATTAGTACTGTACTTAATGTACCACATTAGTGCGTGGTCCTGCAAAGCACTGACCAGTGTGGATTTCTTCATCGGGTCATCTGTGATACCTTTATCTTCCCATACAGACTTTGCAACAAACCAAAACTGGTCCGGATCTTCATTTCCTACGCCCTTGAATACAGGTAGCTTTACGGAGTTCGCCATGTTGAACAGCGGTGGAGGTGGGGGTGGTGTGGGTGATGGGGTGAGAGGTGGGGGTGAGGATGGAGGTGGTGTAGGTATTCGCGGGAACCCTTGTCTTATCAGCTGAACAACACTCAGTGGAGAAGACTGCGCTGCTCCTTTGTCGTCACTCAAAGGAGGCTCGATCAGTGGGCTATACTCAGGACCTTTTCTTCCTCCGTCCTTGAAATACTTTCCACTTCATGTAGCTCCAAACATCAAGGTAGCCGCATGACCTGTTGTTCACACAAGAGCATCTTAATCCAAGTATTTAGTGACTTCAAATACTTACCTCACGGTCCTTTAAAGAAGCGGCGCTTTGCTTCGCTGTAACTGACAGAGGTATCGACCGCGAACTCTATCACAAATCCTCCTATGATGCAGTTGAGCCAATGGTCAACATCACGCACGATCTTATATTCAGAAGCTTCCAATCTCCTTACTAACTCCAGTGTCCAAACAATAAGATTGTCAAGCCTCCACCTTCCTTGGTCGTTTGCCAACTTCACGATCCACTCGTATAACTCAACCAGGAAGGAATATAAGAAGATTTTGTGTATTTTTTTGTACAAGTATCTGTCCACCCACTGTTCTTTCGTCAATTTCAGATTCTTATTTTCTTGCTCCATGATTTTGATGCAGGAGCATCCAACCCAAGAAAACTCATTGTAATCTAGTAGACATAGGGGTATTGTGTTTTCAAGGAACTTGGTTTCCCAAGTGTGAATTAAATGTAATTATTAATGTTTTGAGTGATTTTAATGAGAGAAGCTAGAATAGGGAATTAATTGAATATTGTGAGGCATATTTGTAAATGTTCTCGAATATAGGAGAACATGAGAGATTTAGGATATTTGAGAGATTGAGGGATTTGAGAATTGATTGTAAATCTTAGATTAGGAGTCAGTTCATGGATTTAGGGATTTGAGAGGAGTTTTAGGAACAATGAGGAGATTTAGGAATTTTGTTAAGAAATTCATGGATCTAAACCAGAATTGGTTTTAGAGTCCCTGGGTATAAATGTAAGCCTAAAAGGCAGAGATAGAGGTTAGACAGGTTAGAAAATTAGATACTTAGAGAGTTAATTAGAGTGTGGGTTGAAGCCTACGGGCAGATTTGTAAATCTAAGGCCACTATAAAGAACATCAGGCCGAGAGATAGAGTTCTTATCCCGTAATTGTTTATTTGTATTTTGTATACAGAGGTTGATTTGAATCTGTATAACTGTGTAATTCGTGTGTTAAGTGATGAATTATGTGTTATCCGAGAACTGCATAATATAAATATATACAGGTAGGATTGAGGCGAATACACAGAGGGGAAGAACGAACCAGAGGTTTGTAATAGATCTTCGAATCCATTGAAGGATCAAGAAAGGGTCTGGAATGATATAGATAAAAGGAGCTTAAGAGGATGAGCTAAAAGGAGCCGCACATCGAAAACAATAAGGAATGGAACCATTAAAGGAAACCCATAAATCATCTAAACCCGTAGAAAATGACAAAGAAAGGAAATAAATAGGCAGACGGAGGAACCCAGTAATAACGCTCAGCAACCGTTAGATCTAGAAGATCAACGGCTGAGATTGAGGCACGAACCTTTGGAATGGAGCGATCATGATCCTGCGACTAAACGTGGACTGTTAGATCAAGATTTAGATTGACGGTTCAGAGCTAATCGCAAATCGCGTTATCGGCAGGTTCAAGTGGCAGCGATCGGCCAGTGCATATGTAATACACCGACAACGATAATCGGAGATCGACGATCGGGGGCAAGCGAAGTTTGGCATATCGGAGGAGTGGGCAACTTAAAGCGGACCCGATATACTTATATATGCAGTTATATAAGCCTTGAGATCCGGCTCTGTTGTAACATCGGAGATCAGAGTGGGAGGAAGGAAAGTTATATATGAGGTGTTAAAGACCCGCGATAAGGCTGATTGCAATCAGCGATGAGGTTTAACCTTGAAATTTGTGCAGGAGTTATACGGTAAGCAGAAAAAGGTAGGATTTGCATACATTTCCCTTTGTAAAGGGTTTTATAAAGAATTTGCCCGAAGGAAGGTTTATATGCGATATATATATATATATGTATATATATATATGTATATATGTATATATATATATATGTATATATATGTATATATATATATATATGTATATCTAGATATATATATATATATATATATATATATATATATATATATATATATATATATATATATATATATATATATATATATATATATATATATATATATATATATATATATATATATATATATATATATATAGATATGGATGCGTCGATGGGTTTAAAAAGGGCTTAATTAAGGTTTAGATGGGGTTCAAAGTCCCAATAGAAGGAATTAGAGGGAAGGCCTTAATATATTCTTATATAAAGGCTCAAGAGTTGTTTAATAGTCCCGATAAGGGAGATTTGGGGAAGACTCCATTAAAAGGGAATAATGAATGTTTTAAAGGGTTGATAAAGTCCCAATAGAGGTAAAGGCGGGGTGATTGAGTTCTGATAACAATGGAACTATAGGTAAGAGGGCCTTAACCATCTTAGATGATGAAGCGATGACCTGGTAGGTCATATAAATTCCTGGGAAATGGTGTTTATGCATGAATATGCATACTGTGGGTATGCGTAGGGGAAACCCTGCGTCATTTTGGTATCAGAGCATAGTTGTTATTGGAACAATTGATAGCAGAACAAAATAAGGGAATTCTGGAGAAAAGGAACTTAAAACAGAGTTGTGTTTTAAGATGTATATGCAGGCAAGAAGGGATCAGATTTTCATCTGACAGAAGGTAGGCACACAGAGATAAAGTGCAGCAGAACTTGCAGATGCAAGAAAAGGAGGACAATCCATTCAAAGTACAAGTAAATGGTGGAACAAGATCATGCAGAGATCTTGGAGGTGAGATGACATGTTTTGTTTTAATTTGATTTGAAGATGGAAAGAGTTGTGGTTTGTATTGATGCACAGGTGACAACATAAGGAGGTGAGAAGACTACAACAATAGTCTAAGAGCAAGGAGTGCTCAAATAGTTCCAGAGGAAAGAACTAGAGAGATGCTAAAATACTGAGCTTAGAGGAGAGAAGCTTAGCGAAGCATATGTAGCAAGGAGGAGACTTGTTACTGCAGAGATATTGTTGCAGATCACAAAGGTAATTCCACAAAGGATGTGGGAAGAATTGCCAAGGTAATGAAGGAAACTAGTAAGACTTCCTAATTGAAGGAAGAAGTGGTCAGAACCAAGTATTTCATAGTGATTGAAATACAAGAGGAAAATTGTGTTCCTAAGGAGGTGTAGGTGAGTTGAAGCCTAAAGGAGCAGAGAAGAGTGCTCAAAGGAGGTTCCAGAGATGGAGAACCAATTGCTTGCCAAAAGACTGAGTGAGGAGAGCTTGGTGAGGTAAGTTGCAACAAGGAGGACTTGTTGTTGCAGAGGCTTAGTGCAGCTCATAGTGAATGAGTGAGAAGCTCATAGAAAGAAGAAGATGACTACTAATAGAGGTTCTGAGGAAGACCACAATAGAATGGAGGTGAAGGAAGAGGATGCCAAGGCAAATGGCATAAGGATAAGTCAAGAGGAGCTTGACAAAGAGATTGCAGAAATGAAAGAACAACTCGATGTATTGATAAGGATACTTGAGGAAAACCAGAGACAAGGTTGGGTCTTGAAGAGGAAGCCAGTGAGGTGGCATAAATTGTATAAATTACAGGGAAGATTACAACATAAGAGAAGTCAGTAGGTGAATATGCAATTAGCAGAAGAGCTGATGAAGATTGAACAGGTATTGGGTGGTCAATTGAGGTCTGAAGAAATCAGAGAAGCTGAATTGGAAATGGAAGTATCCATTTGTGAACCAGAGCAGGGTGAAGTTCTGGGTAAAGATGAAGACTTGAAGACTGAAACTTCAAGTGAGGGCAAAAGGTCTGAAGATTTTAAATCTGATAATTTGTGTGTGTTTACAGGTGAAGCATGTAAGGAAAGACAATTTGCTGATATTGTCATAGGAAGGGAAGAAGACAGGCAGAATCTAAATTCTGTTTTAAAAGAGGGAGTAGGAAAGGATATCAAGCAATCAAGCAAAGGACTTGATGAGATTGAGGAGGAGACCATCAAAATATTTCTAAGTCATATAAAGGGCTTGGAACAACAGGAGGAATTGGTGATTGAATCATCAAATGAGGTCATGATGTCTTGTGGTTTTACAACTGACAGGTTGTGCATGAATGCAGGTATTGCAGAAGATAAACCATTTTATGGAAATGACTTGAATGAAGCTGAAAATTGCCAGGTAAAGTATGATGATGACTATCTTTCAAATGAAGATCAAGTTGAGTTATTACAACAAAAGGAGTTCATAAATTCCATGCTTAATGGAGGAAATATCTTCAGTAGGGATGAGACAGTTGTGTCTTGTGATAAGAAATTTACTATTGAAGAAAATAACAAGGAATTGATTTTCTTAAATGATCAAAGGGAGAGTGATGAACAGACATCTAAAACTGTCAAAGAGATGGAGGATCAGAATTTTATTCTAAACGAGAATGAAGAATTAATGTCAATAAGTTATGCTTGTGACAAAGGAGAAGATAGTGAGGATTGTACAGAACTTATGGGAGAAATTCCAAGGGAGATGGCAAATTTGTGGCAGGAGTTAAGTCTTTTGGAGAAAAGGCTAGAAGACCAAAAGGCAAGTGTTCAAGTTGTAAAGTCAGAATTGTACGAGAAGGAAGGAGTTCACTATAGTGGACAAAGGTAGAAAGACATCATAGAAGCAGATGGTGTGGAGGAGAGGCTAGTTGATAGTCTCATGAATTCTGCTAAGAATTTAAATCAGCATACTGATGTGCTGATAGAGGAGGAGAAAACAGAGCAACAAACTAAATTGTTGCCAAAGGGAGATAAGGCACATGAGCCTTATGATTTTTATTTTAACAAGTGTTTTATGAATGCAGGTTTAGTTGCAGATGCTGGAGGAATTTTGGTACAGAAGGACAACCAAATAATAATGAAAGAGGGTAAGGATGAAAGGGAGGCAATCAGAATAAGTGCAGAGGAAGTAAGGAACCAGCAACTACATGGTGGAAGTAACCAACAACAGTTTGAAGAATTGATGGACAACAACAACAACCTGAAGCAGAAGGAAATAAATAGCAGTAAATGGCAAAGTATGAACCAGTCCAAAGATGTGCTGGACACAGAAATTGAAGAAATGTGGCAGCTAATGATGAAACAGGCCATAGGGAGGAGAATGATAGCAACAGGAAGGATGATCAATCAGAGTATGAACCTGATTGACAAAGAGAGGAAGATAGAGCAGAAAACAGTAGACATACAACAACAACAAAGGAGCAAAGCGTTTGGGTAGCTACAAACTAAAGTTTGGGATCCTGGAGGTTTTTCTAACAACTTATGAAGATACATGATTAGGAGATCATGGAAATTTTCTACTTTGGGAGTCTGATGCAGGAGCATCCAGCCCAAGAAAACTCATTGTAATCTAGTAGACATAGGGGTATTGTGTTTTCAAGGAACTTGGTTTCCCAAGTGTGAATTAAATGTAATTATTAATGTTTTGAGTGATTTTAATGAGAGAAGCTAGAATAGGGAATTAATTGAATATTGTGAGGCATATTTGTAAATGTTCTCGAATATAGGAGAACATGAGAAATTTAGGATATTTGAGAGATTGAGGGATTTGAGAATTGGTTGTAAATCTTAGATTAGGAGTTAGTTCATGGATTTAGGGATTTGAGAGAAGTTTTAGGAAAAATAAGGAGATTTAGGAATTTTGTTAAAAAATTCATGGATCTAAACCAGAATTGGTTTTAGAGCCCCTGGGTATAAATGCAAGCCTAAAAGGTAGAGATAGGGGTTAGATAGGTTAGAAAATTAGATACTTAGAGAGTTAATTAGAGTGTGGGTTGAAGCCTATGGGTAGATTTGTAAATCTAAGGCCACTTTAAAGAACATCAGGTCGAGAGACAGAGTTCTTATCCCGTAATTGTTTATTTGTATTTTGTATACAAAGGTTGATTTGGATCTGTATAACTGTGTAATTCGTGTGTTAAGTGATGAATTATGTGTTATTCGAGAACTGCATAATATAAATATATACAGGCAGGATTGAGGCGAATACACAGAGGGGAAGAACGAACCAGAGGTTCGTAATAGATCTTCGAATCCATTGAAGGATCAAGAAAGGATCTGGAACGATATAGATAAAAGGAGCTTAAGAGGATAAGCTAAAAGGAGTCGCGCAACGAAAACAACAAGGAATGGAACCATTAAAGGAAACCCAGAAATCATCGAAACCCGTAGAAAATGACAAAGAAACGAAATAAATAGGCGTATGGAGGAACCCAGTAATAACGCTCAACAACCGTTAGATCTAGAAGATCAACGACTGAGATTGAGGTGCGAACCTTTGGAATGGAGCGATCATGATCCTGTGATTAAACGTGGACCGTCAGATCAAGATTTAGATTGGCGGTTCAGATCTAATCGCAAATCACGTTATCGGTGGGTTCAAGTGGCAGCGATCGACCAGTGCATATGTAATACACCGACAGCGATAATCGGAGATCGGCGATCGGGGGCAAGCGAAGTTCGACATATCGGAGGAGTGGGCAACTTAAGGCGGACCCGATATATTTATATATGCGGGTATATAAACATTGAGATCCGGCTCTGTTGTAATATCGGAGATCGGAGTCGGAGGAAGGAAAGTTATATATGTGGTGTTAAAGACCCGCGATAAGGCCGATTGCGATCAGAGATGAGGTTTAACCTTGAAATCCATGCAGGAGTTGTACGGTAAGTAGAAAAAGGTAGGATTTGCATACATTTCCCTTTGTAAAGGGTTTTATAAAGAATTTGCCCGAAGGAAGGTTTATATGCGATATATATATATATATATATATATATATATATACATATATATATAGATATATATATATATATATATATGGATGCACCGATGGGTTTAAAAAGGGCTTAATTAAGGTTTAGATGGGGTTCAAAGTCCCAATAGAAGGAATTAGAGGGAAGGCCTTAATACAGTCTTATATAAAGGCTCGAGAGTTGTTTAATAGTCCCAATAAGGGATATTTGGGGAAGACTCCATTAAAAGGGAATAATGAATGTTTTAAAGGGTTGATAAAGTCCCAATAGAGGTAAAGGTGGGGTGATTGAGTTCCGATAACAATGGAACTGTAGGTAAGAGGGAATTAACCATCTTAGATGATGAAGTGATGACCTGGTATGTCATATAAATTCCTGGGAAATGGTGTTTATGCATGAATATGCATACTGTGGGTATGCGCAGGGGAAACCCTGCATCATATTTTGTGGATCTTTCTATCCAACTAGTTTTCGATCTCTTTCTTAGTTGGATTCCAATGATACGACATCACACATCTCGTTATGAAGATCCCGATCCCAGTAACAGAACCATTTGTTGGCTTGATGGGCCTTGACCCAGGTTCAGCATTAAGTAACCAAGAAAATCCCTACACTACTGGCCCTTTTGGCATCAATCCGTGGAGCACGGACTGAAGTCTCACCCGAAGCAATATGAGGGGATGCAGGAACCAAGTTTCTACACCCTAAGATAGTTGTGATGTTGATCTTATACCCTTGCTCCCATCTTCGTGCAAATCAATAAGCGTTTAGGGCTTATCGATTTACTTCTTCTTCTGTCTTTCAGAACCTCCGTGAAGGTATCCAATTATCCTTTGTGTAACTGTAGGTGATGATTTAGGCACTTTACGTGCCTCTGTAACTAGGTTACTGAAGTGTTTCCCGAATTGTCTTAGGTATTGGCCAATTTTATCATAGAATAAAGATTATCCTCGCGTAAACATATATTATTACTTGCGTTCATGTAACAGGGGAAAACATATATTTTCACGAGTCAACTTAACATTATATCTAAAACTCAGCATTTAACATAACATAATCACAATAATTATAACATAAGTAAAATAACACTTACATAGATGGAAAGTACAGAGTAAGTTCAGAACACTTCTCTTTATTGATGATTCAGATTTTCAATACAGACTCTAATCGCCCTGCGCACACAGCTACAGGGGTCTGCGCACTCAACTGGGAACTTCTACCCTAGGCCTCTGCGCACTCCGCTGCAGAGCCTCTTCCCCCGCTAAGACTCTTGCTCTTAGCTCTCACAAACCTATTACATTAATGGCTCATGACTACTGAACTGCCTTAGACTCTCTTAGACTCTCCTTTTTATATAATCCCATGGTCCGCGGACAAAGGGCAGATCTCCAAAACCGTCTCAACCTATCTATAATAGGGCAAAAACCATTTTTGACTTTAGATATCTTCGCGCTCCGCGACCACGAAATGCGTAGACTTTACATTCTTTCTACAAAATTCGGGCCTTTTGCCCCAAAACTTGGGTTTGTAACCCCAAAATTGACCTCCAGGGGACCTGTTCCCAACATCAATGCATAATATGAGGGTACCATATTTCTTCCTCACAAACAAGACCTGTGCGCCCCAAGGGAATAAACTTGGCCTAATGTATCCCTTGTCCAACACTTCCTTCAGCTACAATTTTAACTCAACCAACTCAGGTGTGCTCATCCTGTAAGGTGATTTTAATGCTGGATCTTCCCCTGGCACTAAATCAATCGAAAATTCTACCTCCCTATGAGGTGGCAACTCTGTAATGTCCTTAGGAAATACATACATGAACTTCTACAACACTGGGTACTTATTCAACACATCTGCATCCTCAACCACCTTACCCTTATGACTAGAAATGTGTACTGCAAATAGCTTGCACCCTTTCCTACGGCAACGCTTTGCGTGCATAGTTGTTACCATCCTAACTAATGTGGCTTTCTTATTACCTTGCAAGTCTCTTAGTTCTCCATTGTCATCAACACACTCAATAGCTTTGTCATAGTAGTCAACCTTGGTTCTATGTAGATACAATCAATCCATGCCCAATAACCCAACGGTAATACATTCAAATGTGTTGCTATAGGCATACCATTCAAATAAAATGTGCAAGCTCTTACCCAATGATGAACTCGCTTCTTCATACCTGTAGCCAACTGCACTGACCAAGACTCTACATGAAACTCATTATTCAGGCTACACTTATCCACCAAGTTAGAAATAACATAGCTATATTTAGATCCAGGGTCAATCAAAATAGAAATAACTCGATCAGAAACCTTATCGTCCATATCAATGATAGATTCCTAGTGTTATGCTTGCCCGTTTTCCATTGCTGCATAGATACATGGAATACTCTGACCAACATCCCCAACAGTCTGCGCCTCCTGTGCACTGTATATCTTAGGCCTTCCACCCTGATGCTGCGGAAAATCTCTCCTAAGGTGCTCCTCACCACATGTCCAACACTCCAACCGACCAGTGCCCTCACCTCTATGTTGTTGTTGTTGTTATGACCCATGTCCCTATCTAGCTGCATTAAATCTCTTTTGCAGTGCCACATTTTCTTTCCCATTTGCATGTTGAGGCCTTGTCCTCTTAGGCTTCCATTTACCTCTACCTTTGTATTTTCTTTTCCATCCATGCTGAGATTCATTCTTATGCTTTGATTGCTCATAGCAATGTTTCAGTTTCCCAATGACTTCCTCAAGTGACCGAGGCTCATCATACTCAATCCAATCTCTAAATGCTAATGGAAAACCACTGAAAAATCTCTGAACTTTAGCCTTCTTATCAGTAAGATACGCCACGTACCTCAATAGTCAAAAAACTTGGTCGTATACTCTTCGTTTGTCATTGACCCCATATTTAACTCATAGAATTCTTTAGCCTTGCTGTCGTAGTACCTTTCTAACAAGTACTTCTTCCTGAAAAGCCTCTTGAATTCCTGCCAACTCAAGTCATATGTCTTGATGTCTCTAACCCGCTTAACATCTTCCCACCAGATGTTTGCTTTACCTTTCAAGCTAAAGATAGTTATCCAGGCCTTCATGTTATCTGTGTACTCATGCAACTCAAAGAATTTGTTCATGCCAAGTATCCAAGCCTCTACATCTTCCAGCTTCTTCACATCTCCATCAAAAGTAGGTGGTTTTGCTTTCTTGAATTCATCCGGCAAGTACCCCCTATCATTCCTCCTGTAAGGATGATAGTGACGACGATCATGATTTCTATCAGAACCAAAACTAGAATAATACTTGTACTCATCGCCCCTCCTGTCCGAAGTGTCCAAAAACTTGCCATCTCTCACCGTGTCAGATCTATCTGACCCGTGTCTATGGGGAGATCTACTACCATATGCTCCATTAGTTCCATCCTCTTGTGCATGGCTAATCCGAAGTGTCCCTTGTCACTGCAAGTCTGACAAACTCTAAAGAAGTATAACATTAACGCCCGCCTACTTCTCTTGTGCCTGCATGATGCGGTCATTATCTACCTTACAAATCCTTATCTCTTCCTTCAATCTCCTCATTGTATCGACCAAATCAGAAGTATGCCCCACACCACGTTGCTCATCTGATGCATAGAGAGATTTTATCTAGTCTACCACCTTTCTAGCCATTTGATCTCTTTCTTCCTATAATGCATAATATGTCAGACAGACCAAATCACAATAAACTGACATACCTTTTTTTAGCTTGGGGAGGATACCTTGTCTGCAACATCACCAAATCAGTGTGATACATGTATAACATAATCATAACACTGTATAGAAATGCACGAGTAAATGAATCAACACATAAACATCACTCTAACTAGGATCTAGTCATCAATGTAAGGCCATATCAATAGTGCATGCTATGAACTCATGCATGAAAACAACCATTAATCCATTAGACACATTGTTACATGCAACCGACACTATGCATAAGTAATGCCTAATGAACTACAAATATGCATAACCGCATGTAGTCGAACATAATCGATAAGTTCTTGTAATAAACCTACAAGGCTGATGCATGTAATCAAAATATTCAAAATGTAACCTAACATACAAGGATGTAAGTAGGCGACATAAAATCAACATGTAAGCAACGAATAATCATATACAGTCAGTCACATACTCATGTCAAATACTTTTCATGAAATGAACATCAAATTCTCCATGATAATCATACTACAACCCTAATCCATCATCAAGCAAATGCAACAAGTACATAAATGTAAGAGACACACATGCAACTGACATGCATGCATGACCACACACATTCAACCCATTCAGTCTGAGAGTTGAACCATGCTTTGATACCACTCTGTAACACCCTCCTCCCACATCCACCCAAGTTACCATGCCAACTGGGGTAAACATGAGACGAGAGGCTACTATGATCAGATTCGACCTCCTAGGTGACCTTAAGGAAGTGGAATCGATGAAACATCACATACAACCATCCAACACCATCAACAGAACCCTCAGGAGACAAGTCAACCACTCAGACAACCTGTCCCTGGGTCCCACTATTGTTCTGGACAATTTAAGGCTCAGTCGCTCTCATGCTATGGGCAAGGGAGCGACCAGAGACCTAAAGTCGCTCTCATAGGCCTGCCTGCCAGTGACTGTGGTCCAAATTTTCTAGTTCTGTGCTAGCAAATATGGGGTTTAAGCCACTTTTTTCAGTCCCAGAGCCCAGGCCATTGCCCAGAATCGAATGAAAGCTCATACATTAAGTGAATTACAGGGAAACACTGAGGCAAAAGTAAATATTTGATCAAGGCCTTAACCATACCCCTACTAGCCATTACAGGCATTTCGTAAAACATATCACCGACATGTAACCTACAGGTGTAAACAATAGATTTAAGTGTATGGATCTCTTACTTAATCGAGAATCACCATGAACCATTGTTTCCTCATGTCATTTGTTGCCTTATCACTTATTAGGTCATTGATACAATATCCATTCAAATACAAGTAAAAACATGTTGAGAGCCAAACATAGCT
Organism: Pinus tabuliformis; assembly: GCA_031772625.1. Lineage (NCBI taxonomy): Eukaryota > Viridiplantae > Streptophyta > Pinopsida > Pinales > Pinaceae > Pinus > Pinus tabuliformis. The sequence continues at coordinate 122,086,799 of CM062808.1, read as the reverse complement.
ATTGCCATAAGATGAACATATAACGAACATAATAGGAATAGAATTACAATAAACATATCATCCATCAAAATCCATATATACACCGATACATTTACACATTAAAATCAATGGAATGAATTTCTCATTAATCAATGCAATGAACCGACAGGAGATGGAACTACCACATTCCACCCGACCAAAGATTGGTTGAGCCAAGTATCTCTTTAGCCAATCACCCCCGTGCCATATTCCAAGCATGAATGTGGGACTCATAGAACAAATCAAAAACACCAATCAATGTGGATGCCACCAAAGTTCTCTGCATACACTTTGAGGAATTTGAGTGCCTCTCTCAGGATTTACTGTGCATCCGCAGTCCGATGCAGGGATCACTAGGCCCGACACCGAGACATACTCTCTAGGATTTACCGTGCATTCCATCCGGGAATCACTAGGCTCAATGGAGAGAAAATCCACCTCTTGGCTTTACTGTATATCCCGCCATTCACCGGCAAGGATTCCTAGTCCCACCAAGGCACACAATCTGGATTTACCACAACCCACCGTTCAGTTCAGGGGTTAATAGGCCAATGTATTTGTGCATCCTCAGTCTGGTTCAAGTACCACTACCACCATGTGTCTGTTAATTTAGAGATCCGCCCCACTCAACGTCGAATCCAATTTGGCCATCCCACATAAACTGCATGAGAGAACCCATCTCATCAAAGCTATCAAGAAATGGAAAGGCTAGTCTGAAAATATTGTCACACCTGGAAAAATCCATGCCATGGTAGAAAAGAAACACATGCAATCCCATGAATGCCAAATCTAGCAAGGAAAATACACATGCAAGTTGATACCTACAATGAAGCCTGTTGTAGCTACTTGATCTTGCCTTTCCCTACTTTATCTTTACTTCCTCTTGCTTTCTTTGACTTTCTTGCTCCAATGCCAAATTTCTCCAAGAAAACTCTAAGTGTCCAAGAGCATGAGAGAGAGAGAATAATGAGAGAGCTCCAAATATAAACTAACAAAAGGTCACCAACTGATCCTCATAAGCCTTTTTATGAATGAGGCTTCTATTTTCTTGATTTTCCATTATTTCCCTTCATTTTCCTCCTCACATGCAACTTGTGACTTTTAACCTCCCTTTTCTCCTGATTTCCATTATTTTCATAAATAAATGTGCCAAAAATACGATTTTTCCTTTCCAAAGGCTTAACCATTGCCTTTGCCGATTTCCTTAGCCATAAACAACCAAATGAACACCCCCTAGGATGTATTGCCCAACATTTAGCTTGGAATAAGTGTCCTATTCATCGGTTGTTATTGTTTTTAAATTTTATTACATGGAATTTTCACTACGGTTGTTACAAATATGAGCTGATTTGGGATGAGTTTGAGAGACTTTTCTAGGAGAAGTACCTATCTGAAAGATACTATGATGATAGGGCCAAGGATTTTTGTGAGGTGAAGATGGGTTCTATGACAGATGATGAGTACATTAGAAGATTCCTGGAGTTGTTGAGGTATGTGCCTTACCTCAAGGATTGGAAAGTGAAGATTCAAAGGTTCAGCAGTAGGTTTCCAGTAGTATTCAGAGACTGGATTTAGTTTGATGAGTCTCAGTCATTGTTGGAAGCCATTAGGAAATTGAAGCAATGTTATGAGTAGTAAAAGCACAATTCTAAACCTAAACATGACTGGAAAGAGAATGATAAGGATAAAGGAAAATGGTCTTTGAAGCAAGGAAGACCTCAGGATGCAGGTGAGAAAGAAAATGTGGCTCCTTACAATAAGTTCAATGTAGTTGAGAAAGGACATGGGTCTCAACCTAGAGAGTAGTAAAATAAAGGTAGTGGAAAAGAACCATTGAAGTGTTGGATATGTGGTAAGGATCATCACAAAAAGGATTATCCATTGTACCAGGGAGGCAAGCCTCAGATCTACAGTTCCCAGGAGGCGTAAACATTTGGGGATGTTGGTCATAACATTCCTCATATTTATGTAGTGCTTGATAACAAAGAACATATCACTAGGCATCCATTATTAAGATGGATGGTAAGCTTTGTGATCAAGTTGTGTGCATTTTGATTGATTCTAGATCTAATTATAGCTATGTTAGTCCTGACCTTGTGGATAAGTCTGCCTTGAGAAAAGAAGTGCATGCAAAATCTTGGTTGGTGCATTTGGCTATAGGGACCAATAAAAGTATTCATCATTGGGTGAGAGATTGTGCATCTGAGTTGAATGGCATGCATACATCAACACATCTAAATGTGCCTCCTTTGGGTTCATATAGCATTATTTTGGGTATGGATTGGTTGTTTACTAAGAGGATGAAGGTAGATTATTATGAGAAGGTCTTTGAGTGCATGGATGATGATCAAGAAAGGAGAATCTTACAGGGAAAGAAGAAGCCTACATCAATGACTATGGTTACAACTATGCAAGCTAAGCACAATAGTAAGAAGGGGTGTGTATTGTTTGTAGTGCATATTTACTGTGACAAAGGGAAGTATGTGGAGGATGATGAAGTCCTGAAGAGTTACCCTATTTTGTAGCAGTTTCGGGATGTGTTTCTTGCAAAAACTCCAGAGTTACCGCCTCACAGGGAAGTGGATTTCTCTATTGAGCTAGTACCAGGAGAAACACCAACATCAAAGGAACCTTAAAGGATGAACACTCCAGAGATGGTGTAATTGAAGTTAAAACTTAAGGAAATGATTGATAAGGGATACATAAGGCCAAGTGTGTCACCTTGGTCCAATGTACCAGTGTTGTTTGTAAAGAAGAAGGATGATACTCTCAGATTGTGCATTGATTATCAACAACTGAACAAGGTGACCATCAAGAACATGTACCCATTAACATGGATAGATAACTTATTTGATCAACTGAAGGGAGAAACAATGTTTTCAAAGATTGATTCGATATCAGGATGTCATCAGGTGCAAATCAAAGAAAAATATATCAACAAGACCACATTCTGTAGGAGGTATGGACATCATGAGTTTGTTGTGGCTCCTTTTGTTCTGACCAATGCTCCCTTCACCTTTGTGTTTGATGAAGAATGTGTTGCGTACTTACCAAGACAAGTTTGTGATAGTTTTCATTGATGATACATTCATAAACTCCAAGAATGAGGAGGAGCATGCACATCACCTGGCATCAGTGTTGAGATTATTGAGAGAGCATCAGTTGTATGCCAACCTCAGCAAGTGCAGTTTATTTCAAACTCAAATTCATTACTTGGGACATGCTGTTTCCAAGGAAGTTATAACAGTGGATCCGAAAAATATTAGAGTTATCATGGAGTGGCCAACTCCTAGGAATGTGGATGAGGTCAGATCATTCATGGGACTAGCAGGTTATTATAGGTGGTTCATCAAGAACTTCTCAAGGATTGCCTATCCTATTACATCTTTGTAGACAAAAGGAAAGAAGTTTGAATGGATCGAGGAGTGTGCAACTACTTTTGAGAAGTTGAAGCATTTGCTTACAAATTCTCTAGTCTTGAAGATGCAGATCCTGATAAGGAGTTTGTAGTCTATACAAATGCTTATAAGAAAGGACTTGGTGGAGTCCTGATGCAGGAAGGACAGGTGGTATGCTATGAGTCAAGGAAGTTGAATGAACATGAGTAGAACTATGTGATTCATGATCTTGAGTTGGAAACTATTATTCATGCCTTGAAGATGTGGAGGCATTATCTTCTTGGCGTAATGTTTATTCTTATGAGTGATCATAATGGACTAAGGTACTTGTTTTACCAACCTAATCTGATTGTTAGACAAGCTAGATGGTTGGCTACCCTTAGTGACTTTGACATGGATATTAGATACATTAAGGGCAAAGAGAATCGGGTTTCATATGCTCTCAATAAGAGAGTGCAGGTAAATCATATTTTAGTCGCGAGCTCTTACAATATAGATTTGCAAGAGTGGATCTTACAGGCAGTTGTTGATGGTGATAGAATTTTGTCAACCAAGGGGTCTCCCCGATGTGAAGTCCAAATTATACCTCACATCATTTGGAATAGGAGCCCCATCCGGAGGATCATCCTGATTCCCATGTGTTCTTATAGATTATCCTTGGCTCTAAATGTCAGCAAGGGAGAGGAACGCATGTGTACCTTTAAAAAGCAAGAAGGTGTGCCTGGTGAGTGTTTAGTTGTAGGTGTGTCAAATTTCTTCTGCTGCAGAGGGAAAGAGTAAAATGAGCCTCTAAGAGAGAGGTAATATTACCACCTTAGTAGAGACACAAACAACCAAGAAGGATCCGCCTAACATCCAGTGGAATATTCCACAAAAGATGTGACAATCATTACAACTAATAAATGAGAAATATCTATCTAGTATCTTGCAGAATAGTCCATAAGGATGGGACAACGATAACAACCATTACAACGCATTCCCAATAAGATAAGTACTAAAATAACCAAAATGGTTCAACTAATTTAGCACAGATGAAAGCAAACATGAAATACAAACATCCGTAGAGTAACCTTACAAATATTCATAATAAATGCATAAAGAACATGCTAGCCTTGAAGGATTCTATTATTAAGTAAAAGTTCCAAGACACATGTATACAATGAACATCACTAGCTCCAATAATGGAGCATTGGAGCCACTCCTTGCTCCTCAAAAGAACTAGCTTATCTCTCTAATGCCTTGTAGGAGGAGCCGAGGTGAAAATTCCTTTGCTCATACAATGAGGGTGTATATACAACAACGAGGTGATGCTTCACCTTCCTTGTGACTCTTTGAATACCCACATGACTGTTTAAGTTCCTATGACTTTTCAACTTGACATGACTCTTCATATTCTGAATGTGTCCTTTGGACTTCCACTTTACAATACATTTTGAATAGGTAATTACATAATCCACAATAATGATGTGGCATATGATGACTTGTGACAGGACATGACATGACACTGATGACATGGACTACATGATGATGTGACAATGCCAAGTTTTCCTTTCTAATTCTTTCTTTGTGTCTCCTTGAAAAGGTGGTACATGTTCTTATTCTTCCTGCTCCTTATGACTTGAAGATGAGGAGTCTTCCATGTGATCTTGATCTTGATCTTTTTTATAGTACGTTATTCCTTCATCTTCTCACATGATGATCATCTTATCTCTTTAGCTCCATATGTGTCTTCGAGCATGTACTCCTTCTCCATCTCCTTCTTCATCACCTTGCCATAGCATGATATAGTACTTGCATTTATAATCCACTAATGACAAGACAACATCAGTCCTATAAACCCCTAGTCTAAGATGGTACATATTGATCCACTGACTGAGCCGGAACTGGTTGATAGGCAGGGATAGAGGCTCAGTAATTATGCAATTTCACAACTCAAGCAGTTAGGGGTGAAGCTTGAGCCTTGAGACTACGCAATTCATATTTTAGGTTCAACTCAGGAAGAAAACTGCGCAAACTGGGAGCTCAATGTAACAGGCTGAGGGGATGGGCACTGGATCAGTCTATTGCACAGTTTTGGAGGAAAAAGGAGCCTAGATGATTGTGTAATTACAGAGTTCAAGAGCTTAGGGATGAGGTTTGATCCTTTAGATTGCAAAATGCACAGTACTGACTGGGAAGGAGGGAAAATTACGTAGTTGTGGGAGTTAATGAGCTAGGCTAAAGGGATTTTTCATTGTTTTAGCCAAATTCACAGTTTTGAGAGGAAAAGAATCCATGGTGATTGTGTAGTTACACATTTTTAGAGCTCAGGGTTTGAGCTTGATCTTAGAGATTGCATAGTTGGGGTCAGGCTGGAGGGTTGGATTGCGCAATGATGGGAGCCAAAGGACAAGCTTGAGCACTGGAAATGTGCAGTGCATAGCCCCAGGAAGCAGGAACTGCACATTGCATAGTGTTAAGAGACAAGGATGCAAATTGAGGGTAGGAACTGTGTAATGTGTAGTTGAGGAAGGCCGAATGAGGCTAGGTTGCTAGGAATTTCAGAAAATTGGCTAACTGTGGGACCAAAGAGACTGATGTGAATAGTGATATGACTTGACTGTGATCACACACTTGAAACAATTTGATGACACAAAAACATAGATAATCCAGAACATGTTAACAACATATTTCCCTCAATCCATAAAATTTGTGACGACTTTACGACAAGTGTGACACTAAAGGTACACTTTGCGATAACCATGACGACACTTGTGCGATAGTGCTTAAAACTTTGGGAATGAGTGTGACTAATATTTACATGGTTAAACCAACTCATTTCACAAATATAACCCCTTGAAACCACTAGAAGAAGTATACATACTTTGTGCGATAACTAACATGCGAAAATACAACAATTTCTAAAGTGCGAACGACTCTTGCAATATATGAACGATAATGAAAGTAACACATGCCAGAGAAAAAATAACATGAAAACGAAATTAATTAGAGTGAAAGCAAGTGAAAGCGACAACTGAAAACATGAAAATGACACTTGTGAAAACAAAGGTGCGCGAAAGCGACAATTTGCAAAACTCACCGAAATGGAAGTACAAATGCAACTAGAATGTGAGAAATTGTTGTTGTCAGTGCGCACTGACTGTTAACATGGATTGGACATCGTACATGCATAGTATTGATGGAATGTGCTATGCTTGTCCAAGCTTGCATAAAATAATGCGCTCATGCACTTGTTACAGACTGAGCATGTGTGAGCAAGTGACTTCGACACTTCCAATCCAAGAAGGGAGCTAAAAAAGAATTAGCTAACCAAAAAGTGACTACGGAATGGCCAATTGCAAATCTACAGTAGGCTCCAAAATTCGAGTGTACACAAAATTTTGGAGGGTGTTTGTCACAATGACAACACTTAGCGACACACTGGTAGAACTCCATCTTCTCTGCCTTCGTAAATTCTTTCATGCAGGGTCTAGTTCTTCAAGAAGTATTGAATCATTAATTAGATTACCATGGCTTCCCCACTTACCTTGTGCATAAACATAGTCCACTTCATTCATTTACTAGGTAAAACACAAACATAAGAACAATGATCATACAATGTTTCGAATTGGGATAGGGTAATGAAGTTTCTGAGGTTTATATTTTTAGAGTGTAGTTTTTTTTCATCTCTAGTGTTGCTTTGCTGCCAATAGGATTGGAAAGTATCCCAACGGAGTCACTTCGGGAACACAAACATTGCTCCCCTACCAGCGAGGCTGGGAAGTACCCCGACATATTTGCTTTCTTCACCTCTCTGCCTAGGAAGCCTTTCTCTTCTTTCTTTTTTTTGGTAGATAAGCACCCACGGGGGATTTGAACCTGTGACCTATCTCAAGGAATGCCTTAACAATGCACCCATTCACCATCAATCCAAAGCCCCTTGGGCTAAGCATTTCTCTTCTTTGACCTTTAATTATTTGTTTATATAGTACTATGAATCGACACTTATTTATTTCATGGGCGGGAGAGAGATCTCGACTTATTGAGAGTAAGAGAGGTTGTCCCTTTAGAGAAGCATATATAAGACCTATGATATTGGTTTGCTTGTTTATATTTTCCCCTTGTCCTTCTCTACTTGATTGGGTCAGCTTGAAAACACCAAAATATAAATACCTGAGTGCAAGCACAAGGTTTCCATAATAGACATGGATATCATCGTTCGACACAAGGCTTTCTTAACGCAAGGATCATATTTTCCGTTGGAACATCATCAACCAAAAGAGGTAACCAAGACAAAGAAGAAGTTTAGAGACTTAGCCAAATGTTGCAGTGTTACATAGTCATTTTCTATTTTTCCACATTCCGTTTGAATCAACAAAGCATCTCCATGCATGGTCTCACAAAACTAAAGGAGAGACAACACACAACAAGGAAACACAACCAACAGAAAAGACAAAAAATGGCTAAAGAAAAACATGATATGAAACCAAAACCAGAAAACACAAGACAAAATATAGGAAACAAATGCAGGATGGATGTGTAGGTAAACTAAAATTCAACTAAACCTACTCCTAACCTAACAAACTAGAAGGTTGGGGTCACGTATAATGGAATTTGTAACACCCTCCTCCCACATTTACCCAAGTTAACCAGTCTGTTGGGATAAACATGTGATGAGAGGCTATTACAATCTGATTCAACTCCTCATGTACAGTTAAGGAAGTGGAACTGGCACAACACAACCAGTCTGACCTTCTACACTCACCACAAAAGCTACAGGATCTAACCAACCCTTCTAGGTGATCAAACCCTGTGATAACTTGACACTTCACTGCCTTAGAGCCTCACTCTCTCCCATGGCATGGGCATGCATGTGACTGGGGCCCTCCAGTGTCTGTGAGGCTCCATCCTAGGGTCCTCTAACAAAACTAAATTTCTCTAATTTTAAATACAATAAAATGGAAATAACTTAATTCTAACTAAACATTTAATTGATGATAATTTACCATTAAAATTTATTTCCCACAATTAAATAAGTAAGCATTTCATTTCAATCACTTACATAAGTAATCTATAAACATAGGAATACATGTTCCAATAGCTTAGTTGAGATGCCCCTGAGCTCCTGACCCTGCTGGGATGCTCCTCTTGACTACCGACTGGATTTACCTCCTAGCCAACTAGGAAATATTTCCTAGCCCAGGAAACCTCCACAGGTTCCCTAGCCCTCCGAGCCCAAGTCCAACCAGATGTAGTGTGTCCAAGTTAAACAAATACTCTCCTTCTCTCCCTTCTCTTTTCTCCACCTTCCTCTCAAAACAAAATTCTCCAAAACCACAACCAAAACCAAAACCAAAACCAAGACCAAGGATCCCCCCCTCCTCTCATCATCCTTCCCCTTTTATGCCCCCTTCTCTTCTCCACCTCAACCACCTGCCATTAATGTCATAACTACCCCCTCATCCTTGCACTTGGTTTATCTTCTCCCAAGTAAATTTTAGAGGACATTTTGGAGATGAGATATGAATATATAATTTGGTAATTAATTGGAGAGGACCATGTCTTTTCCAAAGCAAATTTGAGAGGACATTTTGGGGATGAGATATGAATATATAATTTGGTAATTAATTGGAGATGACCATATCTTCTCCCAAGTAAATTTGAGAGGACATTTTGGGGATGAGATATGAATATATAATTTGGTAATTAATTGGAGAGGACCATGTCTTCTCCCAAGTAAATTTGAGAGGACATTTTGGGGATGAGATATGAATATATAATTTGGCAATTAATTGGAGAGGACCATGTCTTCTCCCAAGTAAATTTGAGAGGACATTTTGGGGATAAGATATGAATATATAATTTGGTAATTAATTGGAGAGGACCATGTCTTCTCCCAAGTAAATTTGAGAGGACATTTTGGGGATATGGATATTTAAATTGAAATAAATGGAAGGAGACCAAATCCTATCAAAATTTCAGTTTGAGGAGATAAGTTGGGAATTGAATAATAATAAAATTTATATCAATAATAAATTTACAGTTTCACCAATGTAGGTATGTACCAATATTTCTTGATAATTATAAGTCAATATTTCCAGGTAATTTAAACACTAGTAAAATTTTCATGATAAGATTAAGTAGGGCATTACATACACCCCTCCTTCAAAAAACTTCGTCCCGAAGTTAGAGTGAAAAATATACAAGGAGTTCGAAGCAGTTTGATAATAAGGCATAAAAAAATAGAGAGAGAGTTATAGTAATAAAATTTGATAAGTTAGAAAATGACATTACATCCCATCAAGAGTCTCCAACTAATCTATATCCTCCTATCCTTCCTAACCTACTTTCGTTCCCACCCTATCCATCCTTTGCTGCTATATACTGTGGCATCGACTATACCAATCTAACCACTGATAAAACCAATATGGCGGAAGCGTCGACTATATCGACCTAACTTCCCCAACAGGAAATTGGCAATCATCATCACACGTCTAGTGGAGCATGTCCATCACTGCCCGCCCACGATTCTAGGTTTGGAGGTTACACGGTGGGAAATACCTCCACCCCTACTCACAACTAGGGTCAACACCCTAATATGGACCACACTACAATGCTGGTTGGATACTTGTCATCGAATAATCCAGTCAGGTAGTCTTGTCACCTATCATTCACATTTTACCCATGTCATAAGAGTGCATATCCAATAGATACAAAATGTAATAGAACAATCTACATTATACCTTTCCTCATGAGATGTCTCGACCTTTCCCCAATGGAAGAGTAGATCTTGGCTATCATATAGTTCTTTCCAATTTGCGGGTTAGCTCTCATTCATGCATTTATATAACAATAAGATATATAGATAAGTGATCTTAAACATCATATTATTAAGTCTAGTATCCACTTGTCAATCTTGCAGTTCATACTGGAAATAAATCATAATTTCACTAAGTCATTCATTAAATAAATCATATCCACTTGAGCCATACATGAAACAAAAATAATTCTGATAAGTCATGCACTAGATAATTCATCACCAAGTAAGTCATACACTAGGTCATACATCAAACATTTCCATCATCAATACCTAATCCATCTAATGATTTATATAAGTAGTTTCACTTGTCCAACTAAATGCATAAAAATTACATAGAGTTCATAAATAAATAACATGGAACTGTAAAATAGAGCCTTGACATAGGTAGCTATCTAAGTCAAAATGGGCATCATAGATGCTTGAAAAGTGAGGGGTAGTCATGACATATAATCTCTGCATCCTCCCAGTTAGCAGATCCTGGGCTATACTTGTCCCACTGGACCTTAACCTGGTCCACCATGCGACGTTTGAGCTACCGAACCCTACGGTCCAATATGCGTAATGGTTTGACCACTACGGTTCCCATGTCCGAGACCTGCAATTCCCTCCAATCCATTTTGTGAGATTCACCAGAAACATAATGTCGTAAAATAGATACATGAAAAACATCACGAGTTTTATGCAAATGGGGTGGCAGTACAAGATGATAGGCAATTGGTCCAATCTTCTCCTTGATCATAAAAGGTCCTGCAAACCGAGGTGAAAACTTCGTCCCTTTCCCAAACTGAATGGTGCTTTTGTTGGGTCAGATACGAATAAAAACTTGGTCCCCTATTTCACAATTGCGATCAATCCTATGTGAATCAACATAACTCTTATGTCTATCTTGTGCTTCCTTTAACCTTTGTCGAATCCGTTTTAACTGCTCCTCCATTTCTTGAACTAATTCTGGCCCAACTATTACTCGGTCCTCCAACTTTTCCCAACTCAACGATGACCTACATGGCCTTCCATATAAAGCTTGATAAGGAGGCATTCCAATTGAACTGTGGTAACTGTTATTATAGGCAAACTCTACCAATGGTAAGTACCTTTCCCACTGAGTCTGATTATCCAAGACGCACATCCTAAGCATGTCTTCCATAACCTCATTTACTCTTTCAGTTTTCCCATCTGTTTCTAGATTATATGCAGTGCTAAGGTTCAACTGAGTCCCTAGTGTTGACTGCAAACTTGTCCAAAAACTAGATGTAAATCAAGGGTCTCTATCATAAATGATCTTTGTGGGTAACCCGTGTATTCGAATAACTTCACTTATAAAAACTCGTGCCACATTAGTAACATTGTAAGTGTCTCTTACTGGAATGAAATGGGCACTTTTGGTCAATTTATCAACTATAACCAATATAGCATTGTGCCTCTGTGACATGAGTGGAAAACCCACAACAAAATCCATGGAAATTACCTCCCATTTAGACATAGGGATGTCATGTGGTTGTAGGAGTCCTGCTGGATGGCGATGATCAACCTTCACTCGTTGACATTCAAGACATTTGGTGACAAACTGGACTATGTCGTGCTTCATGCCTGCCCAAAAGAAGAGTTTCTTCATGTCTGTGCATATATTCTTCACTCCAGGATGTGCACAATAGAGTGCTCTATGTGACTCTTCGAGGATGGTCCTTCTTATACCCCCTTCCTTAGGTATGTACATTCTCCCTTGAAATCTCAATAGTCCATCTGGTTCAAGGACATATCCCTCAAACTTTGGTTCTATCTGCTTCCCACTCTAGAGTTCTGAGGTAACCTTTAGATACCAACTATCTTCAAAGAGTTTCTCCAACACACGTTCCCTCAAATTTACCTTTAAGGCTACTAGGGAGAAGGTCCATGGACTCTTGCTTAGTGCATCGGCCACCACATTCTCCTTTCCCTTTGAGTGAAGAGGTGCTCCAGGCTTTGATGATCTGTTCTTAACTCAAATTTTCCCCAACGAGGTAGTGCCTCCATAGTTTCAAATCTAGCATCACTGCTGCTAAATCTAATTCATGGGTAGCATACAACTCTTCATGTTTCTTCAATTTTCTAGATGCGTAAGCTATTACTCTACCTTCTTGCATCAATACTTCTCCCAATCCTTGCTTCGAAGCATCGGTGTAGATAGTGAAGTCTTTTTCCATGTACGGTACATGAAGGATCGGTGCACTAATTAGTAAGCTCTTTAGTTCTGTGAATGTAGTGTCACATTCATATGCCCATTCATACCTGATCCCCTTTCAATGTAATGTGGTGATGGGTTTTGCAATCCTCGAAAACCCTTCCACAAACTTGCGATAATACCTTGCTAGCCCCATAAAACTACGTACCTCATGAGAATTTTTCGGTACTAGCCAATCCATTATGGCCTTCACCTTTTCTGGGTCAACTGAAATCCCTTCTCTTGAAATGATGTGCCCAAGGTAATGAACTTTCTTCTGAAAGAAGGAACATTTTGACAATTTTCCATACAATTGATTTTCCCTTAAGCAAGTCAATACAACCCTTAGGTGCTTTTCATGCTCCTTTTCATTCTTGGAATACACAAGAATGTCGTCCAGAAATACTTGCACAAATTGGTCCAAATATTTCCTAAACACACCATTCATGAGGATCATTAATACTACTGGTGAATTGGTTAAACCGAGTTCGAAATGTAGTTTTTGAGATGTTACCTTCCTTAATCCTGAATTGGTGGTATCCAGATTGTAGATCGATATTTGAGAAAACCGTTGCTCCCTTCATTTGATTAAATAGGTCATATATTATGCGTATCAAGAACCTATTATTTATTGTGGCTCTATTCAAGTCCCTGTAATCTATGCATAACCTTAAGGAACCATCCTTCTTCTTGAAAAAATCTCTGGTGCACCCCAAGGTGGAATACTAGGTCTCATAAATCCCAAGTCTAAGAGCTCTTTTAACTGCATCTACAACTCACAAAGTTCAGGAGTTGTCATCTTATAGGGTGTCTTAGATATTGGTTCTGCACCAGGTTTTAGGTCGATTGTGAAATCAATCTCCGTTATAGGAGGTAATCTGGGCAATTCCTTAGGAAAAACATCCTTGAATTCTGACAAAATTGGGTGTTGATCTAGGGAGGGTCTTTTCTGGTCACTTACAACCTCGACCAAATATAGCTTGCAACTAACCTTGTCGGAGACAACGTTTTACCTTCATCATGGACATGAATCGTAGTGACACTCCTCTCTTGATTCCAAAAATCCTAATTGGCCTACCTTCATCATCTAAACAAATCACCTTCTTCTTGAAACAATCTACCAAAGCTCGACGAGATTTTAGCTAGTCCATTCCAATAATTACATCATATGTCCTCAATGCTTTGACGTATGCCTTCAACATAGTCATACACACCTTGAGGTTTACCTAACATTGGTCAACACTAGGTCCTACTACTTGTTTTATCCCAGAAGCCATTTCAACTTTCTTAAAGTCATCGTGCTCATAGGTTGCCAACCCACATTTTTCTAATGCAATTGGTGAAACAAAACTATCTGTAGCACCTGAATGAAACAAAATTTTAACTTTTACTTTGTCTATCATACCCGAGGTTTCTACCATGGCAGATTGGTGTTCAACTTGTTAGTTATCAACTGCTGCATAGATTCGGTGGTGGCTACTTGCTCCCCCCATTGGTGCTTTTCCTTCTCTACAGTTGTGACCAGTTTGTAACTCAAGACAATCACACTGGTAATGAGGTCCCCCACACCCCCAACAAGTGATGTGTGTTAGACCTTGAACTGAAAGTTGTGGAGTTCTTTGGAAAGAGTTCCTTCCCTTGGGACCTCTACCCCTACTTGTTGCTCCTCGCGTATGACCTTGATTTGCACACGCCCTTGAAGCTGCTGGCGAAGCTGCACTAGTAACCATTGAAATCCCCACTGTCGGGGCTCTAGGTATAGCCCTGTTTCCATATGGCGGTGGCCTAAAACTTCCTCCCCTGGGGAAGGTATGAGGGGCCTTCCCCATAAACCTTGGTTGGCGTGAAAAAATGGTTTTGTTTCCACCCTTTAAGTCTAAGTGTTCTTCAACATAACGAGCCTGTTCCACAGCTTTTGCAACTGAGGATGGTTTCCACATCCGCACCATTGCCCTAATCTTAGGGTTCAATCCATAAATGAAACGATCTGCTTGGTGCTGGTCAATATCCATGTAAGAGACATACTTGACCAATTCCATGAATATAATTTCATATTATTCTACCGTACGATTTCCCTGTACCAAGGCATGGAAGGCTCCTACCTGTTGTTCTTCATAATATGCTGGTAGGTACTTTTTCCTTAATCTCTCCTCGAATAACTCCCAAGTAACTGTGTCCGAAGTGAGGAGTAGTTGACGCTCTAAGTTAGCCCACCAATTCAGAGCACTATCTCTGAGTTGGAATATTGCTATTTTAGCTTTTGAATTGGAATTATAATCCCTTAGTGTGAAGCACCTTCTCATTCCTTCTAACAAGGCTTCTACACGTTCGTTGGCACGACCTCCTGCAAACTCCAGGAGCTTAATCTTTTGGAGCTCCCTAGTGATGTCCTCGATTGGAGGTCCTCTATCAAAGTCTCTTGTTCCCTCGAGATTTCCTAACCCTGATGGAGGGTGCTCCACTTCCACTTCATTGTTTGGTGCCCTTTTAAGGTCTCATTATTTGCTTCTAGGGAACACAATATGAGAGTCAAATCTGGTGAAGGTAATGGGTTATTTGTAGGAGGTCCTTGTGATGACCTCCTTGACCTTGATTTCTTCGCGTCCTCACCATTTTGAATTGTTCAATATCTATATGATACACAAGACTCATTAATCCATCCTAGGACTTGTCCCTCTTACCTGACTCACATACATGTTTATAACGATAGTCATAAGTTTTTATTTTACTATGCTTGTAAATAAGCATTACTAGTACTGAGAAGATTCCCAAGGATCTAACAAATCCTCTCATGTGTGAGTTCTACATAACCTACAAATTTTCCCTTGATACTCGCTAGGGTACTAGTGTAATGTACTTGTAAGTCACGCTCTAACACAAATTGTTTTGTTTAGTACCATAGCTATAATTTAATATTAAGCTAATTAATAAATTGGTTTAATATATTCAAATAATTAAGTTGAATACTAATGTGAATAATACCCTTTTTAGTCATGCCTTCCTTCTATGGCCATTAGTTGTTCCTTTCCACCCTTTATATATATATATATATATATATATATATATATATATATATATATATATATATATATATATTTTTTTTTTTAAAATACAAAAAATCCTTTATGTCCATTTTATGAATATTGGGATCTCCTATAGGACATATAAACAATTGGTCTTACCTCTTGAAGAGTCAGTGTCTTTTGAAGCAAGGTTCCTAATTCGCAATAATTAGATTAAGAAGAAAAATTACATTTCCAAAATAAATGTGACTTCTTACTAGAGTCATAGACAAATGTTTTCCTCAACAACTATTTTCTTACAAATTTCATTATAAACTCTACATTTAACATCCATTTTTCAAAATAGAAAACAAATCCAACACAATGTAATAGTTGAAATATTCATGTTTTGAATTAGAAGAAATTGACATGTGTTTTGGTTGTATAAGCATCATTTTGAAACTAGTCTGAGAGTTATAAAAGAGAAGGGAGTATATGACTTCATGGGCAACAAACCATTCCCAGGAAATGTAAAACCAACGCTAAATCCCGAGAAAGCAAATCATGTTTTTTTTTATTCCTTTCAACCGTATATGTTTAGACTTTGAACTTGAATTGACCTGACATGGACAACTTGTTCTCTAATAGCTCTAAATTTAGGCATATAACCAAAGCTATCAAAGGGAAACCTTACCACCCTCTGTATATGGTAGTTCTCAGTTTGAGAGTATATCTAAATTTGACAAGAAAGAAGCGCTCAACTTTTGACAGTATTGAGAAGATGTGTAAACTTTTAATGGCAGAATGCTTGTAGTTCCCAATTTTGATTTGTGATTTTTTAAAAAAATGCACCGAGCATTGCAATAATACCTTTCTGGTTTGTCAGAAAACTCAGTTAAATTGCAGGCAATAGACATTGAATTAAATTGCAGGCATACTCATTATTAGGTATTTTATATTCTCATCAATATGTTTAATTAATTAATGTAACAAAAATAATATTTTATATTTTTATAAATATATAAATAATGTTATTAAAAATAATGGTTATAAATTATCAAGTAACAAGCCTCTTAGTCATAGACACATGTGAAGGGTCAACCTCGAGTTTATCCACAAAAATTTTCTTATCGGAAAATAATGAATGGTCAACGGATTGGATCTTACACACTAAAACAAGAAGGCCCTCTTTATATTTTTACTCTGATGCAATCTTATATATTATTCCCGAATCATCCTTGCCTATGGCTCTATATATTGTTCCTGAATCATCCTTACCTGTGGCTCTATCCTTTCTACTATCAGATAAGCATTGTATTGAAGTATATGGTGAATCCATGAGGAAAAGTGCCCATCCAGATATAATAAATGAATCAGTGTGGCTGCCTTTCTTTATCTATTTTTTTTATTTCAAAGATATGCTTTCTTGAAGTTGGGATTGAGGCAAAGATATAGTTTCTAGGTTTCAGTAGCAAATTTCTACACTTCAGATAGCTCTTGAACATAAATATGGTAGACTAACGTCCATATAGTTGCACTAGAAATCCAGAAAACACAACATTTAGTTGTGTGTTGTAGCAGAGTCGTTATGAGATCTATTTTCTAGTCTCTTGATTCTCATGATGCCATAGAATCTGAACCCAGCGGCAGTTAGAGTAAATCCAATCTGAGAATTTACTTTCTGCTGCAACAGAGTTGTTGCCTGAATTGAGTTCATGAAATATGTTTTTCTACACTCTGTTTTCACTATATCTCTCAGTTGGCAGAAAATAGAAAGAGGCAACAACCAACCAGGAGCATCCAAAGCCTCCATGGATGGCTTTCTCAACTATAGTCACTGTTAAAAAATATAAGCAGTGATATTCTACTGCTAGATGCTGAACTTGGAAACTATTTATAACAGGAAAATGCCCAATAGTCTAGAATATTAACTGAGCCACTAGAGTTGACTTACTATTATACCCTAGGTTACCTGGTTTGGGTTCATGTTTGAATTCGACAGCAATGTAATTTAATAAAATTTTGTCTAGGTGCAAAGAAGTTTAATACAAAATTTATATATAATTAATTATGTAAAAGTTATAAGTTTAAAATCAAGTTGTTTTTATATTAATATATAATAATATTATTAATGCTTTTGTGCGACAACAAAATGGAATCGAATATACAATTAAGATGTGTGAGAACGATGGAACTAGGGTTTCTCTGCAGTATTCTCCTGCAGACCTCTGTAGCTAGGGTACGATACTCACTGCCCTCGTAAGGTCGCCTGGACACCGTTCCCCTCACCTAGTTAACCCTCCCCCCATACCTGAATCGGGCTTTAACTGGCTTCCTTAGCTCCTTGCGGTCAGTAGTCTTTTACATTTCACTCTCACCTCCGTCTTACCTCCATTCTCTGCTAGCATCGACCTGAAGGTAGCTGTCAGTAGGTGGTCTTGACAGTTATGGATGATTTAGTAGATTATTCCGTGGATCCTTCGGAGGATGTGCCCATCTGGCAAACCCCCAGGACCACAACGACTGGTTTCTATACCTTTGATAGTGATCTCTCTGAGGAAGTTGATGCCCTCCCGCCCTTCTTCCGCTCCCGCTTTTCCTCTGTGACGCTGCCCAAGGATGCTCCCTCGCATCCGGATCTCATCTCTCAGCCGCTCTCTCCTCACACCTTGAATTTTGCGGAACCTCTGTCGAACCCCTGTGAACAAACCCTCGAAGGGGCTCCGGCCACAAACCCTCCTGCACCTACCTCTGGTAAACCCTCGGTCGAACACTCTCTGGTCTCGGCTACATCGGACCCCGTTTCAGAAGCCCCCCCATCTGCGGAGATTCCCCCTCTGGGAAATTTCACTGGTATTGGACCTATTCCTGGTTTATTTGTTGCTTTCTCATCAGAGACTGCAACAGGTTCAAAGGCTCCCCCTTCAATGTCGACGGCACAACCTACCGAGGCACCAGATACTTCGACAGCAAAACCCTCGGGGACTTCTAAAAGAAAGAGGCATCTGAAGCTTCAAAGCTGCGACGTGTTCCTAAAGATCACTGAGGACGTCAAATTACTGGAATCCATGGAGACCGCTGAGAAGGTACTGGTAGGGCGGGTACGAGGATGACACTACAGCGTGGAAAAGCTACAACGATGGACGACTGAGGTCTGGGGGAACCACTTGAAAGATCCCCCAAGGGTTCAAACTTTTGTTAAGGGCTGGTTTGCCCTATGCTTCAACTGCCTTGCCCACACCAACTGGGTTCTTTCCACAATTTGGCACATAGATCAAGCGCCTGTTCTGCTCAGGAGATGGATGCCCACTTTCGACCTGGAGTAGGAGAGGGTTGACGTAGGGCCTATATGGGTACGCCTGCCAGGGTTACCACTACAATTTTGGATGGAAGATGTTTTTAAGTGGATCGAAAATGCTATTGGTAAATACCTTACTTTTGATAATTCCTTTCAGAGTACTGGTCGCATGGCTTTTGCAAGGATACTTGTATACCTGGACCTCACAGATGACCTTCTGGAATACATTAACATTCAGTGGCGAGAAGCCACAAGGAAGTAGATTTTAGACTATTAAGGTGTCCCTTTTAGATGCAGGTGTTCCAATAAATTTGGACACCTATTCAAGGATTGTCCACTAAATGGTAATAGATTCTATAAGACCCCTATCTGGGAACCTGAGGCACAAGACCCCCCTATTCAGGAGGCGCAGACCCAAAATTCGATACCGACTGAAGGGATGGCTGAGACACAGAAGGCTGCATTGGGCAGTGCTGCGGTTCCGCCACCGGCCACCCAGAAGAAGCGTGGCAGACCGCCCCATCGGCCTCCTCCCCCTCCTCCAGCTCGTACTCAGGCGCCCTCCGGTGACTCACCTTCTCTGGATAAGAGCCTCCCCATATCTTCATCTCCTCCATGCTGCACTTCTTTTCTTGCATCTGGTATTTTTCCTGGATTATCTTCTGGTATTACTTTTGGATTGAGACTGGACCCCTGCATTATAGCCTATCCCTTGATTTTATGTCATGCCTCCTTCGGTCCTATTTTCACCTGCTCCCCATCCCTCCCCATGAGTTCCCCTCTTCCTCCATTTCCCACCTTCCCTCAAGCACCCCTTGTGACTGGATATATGACTAGATCTAAGGTCAAGAGGCAAGCTGAGGATCATGTTGATCTTGATATTTTACACTCCCCCCACCTCTAAAGCTCCATAGGGGGAGACCTTCCAAGATCCCCATTGCAAAATCTGTGGTAGATGAGGAGATTTCTTTGGGCAGACAATCCACTATCCCTGGGGTTCTTAGAGCAAGAGAAAACCCCTCTGAGCCCCCTCCATGAAAATCATCTCCTTCAACTGTCGGGGGCTTGCTAGGCCTGATAAAAAACTAGCACTCTGTCAGTTAATCTCCACTGAATCTCTCAATATTATCCTTCTTCAAGAAACCCTTGGACCTACTAATCTCATCTCTCAAACCCTCCATCATATGTTCCCTGGTTGGTCCTTCTTTGGATTAGATGCTCATGGTAGATCCGGGGGCATTGTAATGGGGTATAACTATCGCACTATTAAGTTGATGAATTGTTGGGGAGGGATAGGCCATACTGGAGCTAACATACATTCCTCAGATCTGGGTATGCATTTTAGAATTTACAATATATATGGCCCTTGTCAAAATCGACCAGAATTCTGGGAAAGTCTCCTGGGCACGAACCTTTTTTTGGCTGATCATCTAATTATGGGAGGCGACCTCAATTTTTCCATTGGACACGCTGAGTCATGGGGGCATAGAGCACAGAGGGATCCTGTTTGGTCAATTTAGTGATGTCTAAATTGCAACTTTTAAATGTCAACCCGGGGCTCGTAAGCTGATGAAGTGATGTGTACTGTATGTACTTAGGCAACTGTTTCTTATGTTTTTGTCGTTTTTATCTTTTTAAGTTTGTTTTCAAATATATTTCTCCTACAATGATGTGATGGAAATGAAATAAAGTGAGTGAAGTGTGTGTGATTGTGATGAGTTCTAAATGATTTCTTAAAACTTAAAAATAATCTACAAGAAAGCTTTGAACAACAACTTGAAATGAAATCAACTCTTAAAGGAAAATGAAGGCATCAAATAAAAGACTAATGACATTGGCCCAGTATCTATGCTGCTGCAAGAAAATGAAGATGAAATCTATGTCAAGTCTAGCTAAAACTAAGTAATATGAAACTGAAGTAAATCTACATAAAAGAAAGACTAGTCACAAATACTTTAACTTCTTCTTAACCTCTTGTCTTTTAACTGAATATATCATGTGAGAAACAATAAAAAAAAAAATCCAAGCAATTGTGAGTTCTTGAGCAACTAAACCAAGCTGTGTTAGTGATATTTTGGTCCTCAATAAAGATATTGAATTATAGAGAAGAAACCATCAATAGGTGAACAACTTGATATCTAAAAGTAGTAAGCAACTATGCAACTTAAGGAAATGATAACAAAGAAATAAAGGCTGCAAAACAAGGAAGGTCAGCAACATAGACAAGATGATCACAAGTGTCACTAGCTGTGAAAAAGAAAGAAAAGAAACTGTCCCGGGCACGCCTAAGCAATCTGCAACACACACTGATCAGTCATGGAAAAGTGTAGAAATATAAATGAGCAGAATTCAATGTTTATATACAGCTATTGTACATGATCGAAACACAGCAATCAAAGGCATTCTGTACAACTATTATACATAAAATGATAAAAAGAAATGCAGGAAATTAAAAGCACTGTACAGGCCTTAAGTAAACAAGGGCCCTCTGCCTACTCCAGCCAGCTCAAAAGATCAGTTACACGCTTAGAAACAGAACGGTCTTCTCATATATTATATAGCAAAATAGAAAGTACAGTGGGGTTCAAAATTACATATCAGCAGCTAACTATCCAGCGTTCAGAGATGCTTTATTTATAGCAGAGAAAACAAAACTAACTTAACACAAACTACGCTATTCTATCAGCTGTGTAAAAACACGTAATCTGGCAGCGTCCTCGGATTTAGGCAACGGTCGTGGTGGGCATTAAATATTCTGTTGTATTTGTGTTTCCCATCATCTTCATGGCTGAGGAAGAGGCCAGCTGTTCTTCACGTGCTCTAAAATCGAACACGCAGAGCCGTGCCACCGCCAATGACCTCTGTTGACCGTAGTTGCCTCCTCGTTGACCATGGGTTTTTATGACTGGTTTGGCTGAGCTGGAAGGACACACACCATGTCCTTGGTTCCACGAACTTGCCCATGTGGCTCTTCTGCCCGGAGGACACCTGGAACATGCCGTTTAATAAAACAGCTGCGGAATCCGGGGTTGGCTGCGGAAACCGGGATCAGCTGCGGAAACCCTGTGTGAGCTACGGAAAGCGCATCACTTGAACCAAAATTCTAATCCAACAACACAGTCATTAGTATAATTAATAAACCATGTAAAAAGTCCTAAAATACAATGATTTGAGCAATTTGATGGAGGGAATGAGTGGCAAAAGAAGGAAATGAATATGAAAAGGAGGCTGAGAGGATGTGTAAAGAAGTGCAGGTTTGAGGCTCAACAGATCCCCTATCTGATTATTTCTTAGCTCTTCTCGAGTCTCATTAGTTGATTAATATTCCAACAGCTACAAGAGACATGGAGAAACAATAGGACACGGGATCAAGGTTTGGCCCGAAGACTTGATCGTTTCCTGGTCAAAGAGAGGGTTCATGAGTTGGGCTTACAAATCAGATAATGGGTCGGAACTGGGGGGCTCTATGACCATATGCCCATCTATATGGAGATTATAGGAGGAAGAACTAAGCCAAAAGGTCCCTTTAAATTAATCTCTACCTGGCTTCGGGATGAATCTTATATCAGAATGGTTACTGATTTTTGGAAAGCAAATCCGCCCGAGACTGGGAGTAACTCCTCTCATCGATTTGTACAAAATCTTTTAGAACTGAAGAAAATGTCCAAACAGTGGGCACATAACAAAAGGATACAGGAGGATCACTCACTGCTCCAGATAGAAGCTGATCTATCTGTTTTTGAAAACGACCTGGGAGGCCTTTTCAATTCAGATGAACACAAGGAAAGGATCACATCACTTTATTCTGCTAGAGGGAAAATTCTAAAGGATCACGAGGAAGCTCTGAGGCTAAGAAGTAGGGCCATATGGATGAAGGAAGGGGATGCAAACACAAAATTCTATCATAAGTTTGCAAACGGGAGGAAAGCGATAAATACTATTTGGCAGCTACAAAATGCTCAGGGTCATGTTGTCAATACATTTCAACAACTGGCTGAGCTGGCAACCTTACATTTCAAACAAATCTACCATGACCCGAGGGAGGCCAACCTAGCAGACATCATTAGAGTGGCCCATCTCTTTCCTAGGTTCGTAGAACAAGAGGAGGAAGCGGACTTGATCAAAGCAGTCTCCCTGGAAGAACTAGAGGCCACCATAAAGTGGTTTAAAAAAGACAAAAGCCCAGGGCCTGATGGGTGGTCTATAGAATTCTTTATAGCCTTCTTTGATATCATTGGCGAAGATCTGCTAAGAGTAGTGGAGGAATCCCGAATCAGTGGGAGTATATCAGCATCCATCAAGTCTACCTTCATCGCTCTCATCCCAAAAAATGATAATCCGGTATCATTCGAAGAATATCGCCCAATCTCTCTCTGCAACTGCTTATACAAGATCATAGCAAAAATCATTGCCAACTGGCTGCGACCCATTCTCTCTAGCCACATTTCACCAGAACAATTTGCATTCCTACAGGATAGACAGATCCATGAGGCTGTGGGCACTGCACAGGAAGTATTACATACTCTACACTCCAGAAGAAGCAAAGGTATGATCTTGAAGGTTGATTTATCCAAGGCTTTTGACAGAGTTAACTGGTTATATATTAGAATGCTATTAACACACCTGGGCTTCCCTTTCATATTCATTAAATGGATTATGAGCTGTATATCTAACATTCCTTTTAGCATTCTTGTCAACGGAAGTGCATCCCCTTTTTTCTCCTCTAAAAGGGGTCTGAGACAGGGGTGTCCGCTATCACCATTACTCTTCTTGCTTATCATGGAGGGCCTCAACAGAATTCTAATGGATGAATATAGAAGAGGCAGATTACATGGCATAAAGATTGCAGAGGGCTGTCAGTTAACACATCTTCTCTTTGTTGATGACGTACTTATATTTCTCAATGGCAGCATCGGTGACCTCTCCATCACCAAAGCCTCTTTTTCCCTTTTTCAACAGGCCATGGGTATGATGATAAATGATGCAAAATCCACATTGTCTGCTGCTGAATGCACTCCACATGAGATCCATTATGCACTACAACACTTTCCCTTCACACAATTGAGCCTGGTGGATGGATTGAAATATCTGGGGTATAAGTTAAAACCTCTGGGATACAAGATAGCCGATTGGACGTGGCTCATAACTAAGATGGAGAAAAGACTCAATATATGGTACCAGAAATATCTATCTCATGCTGGGTGACTCACTCTGATTAAGAGCGTCCTAGAGGCCACTCCGGTTTATTGGATGTCATTGGCTTGGATACCAAGGGGCATTCTCTCTAGGATACAATCCCTCTGCTGCAGATTCCTTTGGAAAGGTAGCAAGGAAGGCAAGGCTTTTGTTTGGGTAAAATGGGAAGCCCTCAACCTACCAAAGAAGTGGGGGGGATGGGGCCTAAAAAAGCTTGATGATTTTTCATTTTCCCTGGCAGCCAAGCTTGGATGGCAGCTGATAACATCTGATAGTCTATGGACCAAGGTTACTACTGTAAAATATATTGCCCCACTACACATAATGGACTGGATCAGGAAACCTCACAGAAGCTCGACTGGGATTTCAATCATCTGGAAAGCGGTTATAAGGGCTTTAAACCCTATCAGAGAAGGCATCACCTGGAGAATACACTCTGGTAATACTGTGCGTATTGGTATCGACCCGTGGATTGGGTGTGGGAACATGCACAGACTTCCCCCGGAGCTTATCCAACACCTCCATGATCAAAATACCTCTCACATCACCCATATTGCTGATGGAAACAACACTACTTTCCTTCGACAAGCCTGGAAATCTGCTCAAAAGCTTCACATACCACCTCGTTGGGCTCAGATATGGGAGGATTATATTAGGGCTCTCTCTGAGGCTCACATTGGTATCACGGAAGGGGATGATGAGGTAATTTTGGCCCTTTCAAAATCTGGGCATTACTCCCCCAAAGAAGGATACTTGGCCTTGTCCAATTACATAAAACCACAGATTATTGCTGACTAGTGGTGGCAGCTATGGAAATTAAAGGCCCCCCCAAGGGCTCTGGTACTAATGTGGGCCATTTTGCGGAACAAAATTCCTACAGGTGACAATCTACTCAAATGAGCTCAATTCGGCCCACATTGGTGTCACCTTTGTCGCAGCGAAAATGAATCAGTACAACATCTCTTCCTGGAGTGTACAACTACCCAAAATCTGTGGGACATTTTAATACCGGTAGTCGCTCCTTCGAATTTATGGACAGGCTCATCTATCAATGAGGCCTGGCAGACCTGGTACACATCTGTAGCTGACCATAAGCTCCGTAATCTGCCTCTCTTGACTTGCTGGGCAATATGGATCACCCAGAACCACCTTATTTTTCAGAACCAACCTCCGCTTTGGAATATCATCTCCGCAAAAATCCTGGCTGATTACGCCCTGATCCCTGATGATCCTCCTCCTCGGCACCCCAGGAACATTATACTTGAATGTATTGATCATAGTAAACCTTGGGCATATTTTGACGGAGCGGCACAAGAGAATGGGTGTGGAGGGGGTGCTATTCTACACATCAACCAAACTCACTCCTACAACATGCTCATGGGTTTCAGACAAGGCACAAACAACTTTGCAGAACTTCTAGCTGCAAAACACCTCATACTTTTTTCTTTGGAGAAAAATATCATAGAGTTACAACTATTTGGGGACTCCAAAATCATTGTTGACTGGCTAAATAGAACATCTAGATGCTCTTCTTTTCATTTGAGTCATATACTAGATGAAACACTGAGATTGATTACATCTTTTGACTCCTTCACATGTCAACATATTTTCAGGGAGAGGAACAGGGTTGCTGATAGCCTATCCAAAGAAGCTGCGATCGGGCAGCCGGGCATCTGGATGATCCGAGAACTACAGAATGGACGACATTACCAATATTATCACCGGCCGTTTATGGACTTAAACGTTTAAATTTCTGAAGGCACATGATTATCATCTTTTTTTGTGTATATATTTATCTGCATAAACAGAACCTACAGGTTATCTTGCTGTTTTGATTTTTTTATATATTTTGCTGCCTCCCTGCGTGGATCAAGGCAACAATTCAGAACTCTAATGGTCTTAAAGATCAGGTTTTTTTGGAACATTAACAGAATATGAATTATATGCATATGCAAAATGTAATTTCCTTTTTCTCATGAAATTACGATTTTTCCTAGGGGAAAAAAATTAATGCTTTTGTGCAGTTAGATGAGTCATACCTACATAATTAGTTTTCCACAGTTTCTATATCGTAATATATTGTAAAATTATTGAATCATATTTTATTTTTTGCTATCACTATAGTTAGAACCGTCTAAAATTATTGAAGAACCGTGTCCTCATTTACTATGCATGTCATGCTGTTCTAACCTGGCAAAAAATATTGGAATATGGCAGAAAAATGTGAATACCTTTGGTCACAGTATATTTGAAAATTCTATGCTTTATACTATTGAGAAATGATTTACATTAAACACTAAAAAATCAAGAAAACATTCAATTACTTGTAACTAAAATTTATTTTACCCTGGGAGACCCAATGTGGGAAAACATGACAAGAAATGAAGGACTATGACTTTCTTCTTAATCATTTGGGTACATTTTCTCTGATTGTGACTCTATTGAAGTATTATTCCACCACAAAAGTTACACAAAAACTCCAAAAGAGGCCATGGCATATGTTTTGAGATCAGTATTGGAATTGGACTGCGGAAAATTCTATCCAAAATATCAAGAATCAACAATTCTGAAGGGAAAGGTCCGGGAATCGGATATTGATCGAATCAGATATTGATCATGCATTGATACAAACGTATATCGTTATGATGAGAGTAGGTTGGTTTGAGATAGATGAGAAATAAACCATTTGGCAGGTTTTGGAGGATTTTTGAAAACAAACAGTAAACTTCTTGAAAAGTATTTAACAAGTTTTCTCATAATTTTTATCTATGGTGATGGTTAAAGTGTCTACCCAGAATATTGGATGTTTCAAAACACACAATTCAAACTCCAAAGATTTGAAACACCAATTTTTTTTTGATCGTAAATGCTACAACATAGGAAATTCAGGTAAATTTATTTTGTATCTGACAGGTTCTAGCAGACGGTGGCTAGACTTCGGCAGGCAACCTACCTCCACATTGTAAAACCGGGGTTTCCAACCAGGGATTTTTCACGAACTTAGGGTTTGACACTATGATTGTGGTTGGAGGTTAGCTGGCATGGTTGATCCTAGGATTCAATTGAACATGTAGCATTCTACATTCATCTCTACCCGATGTGCCTGTTCGACGCACAGAGAAGTCAATTGGCTGCTAGGTTGCTCGATCCACAGAGAAATGACTCTGCTAGGTAATTGAGATTTGGGTAACCTGTGGCATTAGCACCCAATGAAGGACACAATGTAATTAGAAATAGATTAGATAGGCTGCTAAGTATTGGCAGAGTTAAAGTGCCTTGGTACAATCCATTTTCTTGGCTGGAAGAGATTTGGCAAGGAGGTCGAGGGTTGTGGACTGAAGCTGGCTTCTTGATTTTAACGGAGTATCATATGATGATGCTTTAGAAGATGATGTACTCAATAATGGCCGAAACTCTGACTCAGAAGAAAGGAGATGGCATTTCAGATCCCAGGTTTGGGCATTGCAAAGATTGCGCAGGGTTCTAATGGAACCTCTTCTGGGCATTCAAGGTTTTGTGCATCTGGTACCCATGCAGATGGTCACTGCTCTTGTGAGGCTTATGTGATGACAAAAGAGACAAGCACATGCAAGCATTTCACACATAGTGATGCTTGCAGAGGCCTTGTTTGAGGTACCAGATGAGATTCATCGACAATCAGTTGATCTTTCATAGACAACGTCATTATCTCATGCCTCACTGCCAGCACCTGAGTCTTGTTGGTTTGAAACTCATGCCATACAGATGGTCAATCCACAACACGAACATAATCCTGGTGGATAGCATAACGCTTTGTCAACCTAACAATTTCCATAGTGATGGATACTAGGCATTTCAATGGGTTACTTCAGGCAGATCAACGTTTTGGTTTAATTTGATTTGTTTTTCCCATGAAAGAGGACATGCTGAAGTTTTTTTTTTTTAAATAAACTAGTGGTAGACTGTAGCTTTTTTTTTTGGCTATAATGTTTTAGGGTAGAGCACATTCTTATATGAAAAGGAGGAATGGAATTCAATGCTTAATAGTTTTTCGATGGGTTTGAAATATAGAATTGCCCGTTAGGCCGAGAACCAGAGGTTCTGTGATCAAATTTGATGAGCAGGCCAGTTCTTCAATGTAAACAGGATCTCTGATTATTAATCATCATTAGCAGCTTTGCAAGTAGGATTTTCTCCAAGCTACTTCCATGATTTCCTAGGATGTGTTATAAGATGAAAAGGTTTGAAGTATCAAAGCAACAATTCTCTATACTCTGAAAGTGTACAATGTAACTTTCCACACTATGTGCTACCAAGTGATCAGTACATATTAGCGTAAGTGGAAAATGCTTGTATATGTGTGTTAAAGTATTCAAACTTGATCAGTACATATTGGATACATAGATACGTTATACAAGCATCTACCCATGAGTTGGTTGTTAAATTTCTATTAGCAAAGAATTTTAGTATGTTGAAGCAAGTGCATAGGGCCTATAAAGTCCCGAAGAGTTGAAACCTGCTCTGATGCCACATGTGAGGCTCCATCCTAGTGTCCTCTAACAAAACTAAATTTCTCTAATTTTAAATACAATAAAACAGAAATAACTTAATTCTAACTAAACATTTAATTGATAATAATTTACCATTAAAATTTTATTTCCCACAATTAAATAAGTAAGCATTTCATTTCAATGACTTACATAAGTAATCTATAAACATAGGAATACATGTTCCAATAGCTTAGTTGAGATGCCCTTGAGCTCCTGACCCTGCTGGGATGCTCCTCTTGACTACTGACTGGATTTACCTCCCAGCCAACTAGGAAATATTTCCTAGCCCAGGAAACCTCCACAAGTTTCCTAGCCCTCCGAGCCCAAGTCCAACCAGATGTAGTGTGTCCAAGTTAAACAAATACTTCCTTCTATTTTCTCCACCTTCCTCTCAAAACAAAATCCTCCAAAACCAAAACGAAAACCAAAACCAAAACCAAGACCAAGGATCCTCGCCTCCTCTCATCATCCTTCCCTTTTTATGCCCCCTTTTCTTCTCCACCTCAACCACATGCCACATGCATGACATGTACACAAAAACACTTGCACACAACACCACATGTACAACATGTACACAACACCACATGCACACAACACCACATGTATAATCATGCACACAACACCATATGTACATAGCACCACATGCACACAACACCATATGTACATAGCACTATATATACAACATGTACATAGAACCATATGTGCACAACACTGCATATCCAACATACGCACAACACCATATGCACACTACACTGCATATCCATCATGCACATAGTACAATATGTACACAACATCACATATCCAACATGTACATAGCACCTTCTATACCCAACACTGCATATGCAATATGCACACAACACCATATATACAATAGGTGATCAAGACCATAGGTACAATCAGTGAATATACAATATGCACAACATATACACAATAGTAGCACTGCACATCCAAAACCACACTGTCTCTACCAAGCAACCTTGATTCTAGTGTTTCTTTGCCATCCATGCTTATCCTAGCATGTTGCGGATCACACTGTTTTCATCCCCTTGATCTATCTCTGAGCATTACCTATCCATAACATAAACATAGGCATAATATAAACACATAATATCAACTCATATCCACATGATACTGACCTCATAAATTTGTCGAGGCTACTCTTCCCACTTGATTCCTCATAGCCAGGAACCTCTTCATGCCATTCACCTGCATAATCAATCATTTCTCCATAAGGATATTCCCTGACAACCCTGTCAGACAATGACATAGATACATACATACATGCATATATATAAAAATTAGCATAAAACAATGATGATCCTGTCATTCAATGACATACATACATACATATATACATATAAACATTAGCACAAAACAATCATGATCCTATCGGACAATGACGTACACACATAAATATATACATATATAGACATAAACGTTAGCATGATCATGATCACAACATAATTACCAGATATCATAAGGTCAAGGTTAAGAGAACTCCCTTTATCTGTGTAGAACATGTACAACATTGAGAACAACAATTCCCAACTTAGCCAAGGCATCTCACACCTCAAGTCCATTTACTTTACCTTTCATACTACCTTTCTCATGTTTGTACTGCCACCGTCCATTTACCATAATGAACCCAACCAATCCAACCGACTATCATATTCTTACCTTCAACTACCCTTACTCATGCACTAAGCTTCATTCGAGCCTTACATTACCTATTAGGTTTCATTCAACTCTTCACGAACTCCATTAACTTTCCTCTTTCCCAAACCAATTCCCAAGACTCAAAACATAAAAGGAAAGAGAAAGAAACAAACAAGAAAAAAACCATGAAAGACCAATAGAAATAGGACACCACAAACAAAGTGGTATGGCCATACACCAGACACAATCAAAACCCATAAGTCAAGCTCAAACAAATCACAAAATACCGAAGGCACCAAACTCCCGACAAACACCATGACTCAACCCCATGTGTTCCCAATGCCTCTAAGGGAAATTCAGCTTGAGCCTTCTTAGAGATTTCATGGTAGCCTCTTTTCCATGTAATCCCTTGCATCATACTACAATAAACACATAACTGCCAGTGTATAAATAAACATAACTATATACCAGTTATCTTACCTTCTTGTGCCAAGCATGCTGCCTTATAGTTGAACACATTTGTGCCATCTCTCAAGGGGTTCCAATGCCCTTGACAGATCTAGATATAACTAGAAACTAGCTAATATATATGTCAAATACATGCTTAGGAATATAACATATATCCACATAATGTCAGACAAAATCTAGGTTAAGAAGACTTCTTGTATTCAAAGAATTCATTCATTGGGAATTGCAGTTTCCAAACATAGCCAAAGGAATCCTCACCCAATTCCCTTCCTACTATGTATGGTCACATCACCCAACTATTAGTTATATAAACAATTCAATGGTTACCTTGTCATGCTAATACCAAACATGTTGCCCTGCAACTATTCACACATGTTTTTCACATGTTCCATAAATCAAGGCATCCTGTCTATGAATTTGAAATCAACCTTTACCAAGTCTAACAACCATGTCATACTCAAAAATCAACTCACATTCATCAATCATAATACAAAATGCTACAACTATCACCTACTTACACTCAAGTACATATCAGTTGTCTCAACACATATGTATTAGTACAACCTTCTTAAAACAAGATCATTCATTCGTGTAATCTTTTAGACACATACTCATATCATGTAATTAATCAAATATTTAGATAACTTGTAAACATACCATGCATGATAAACCAAATAGACGACATAAGCAAACTCATACCTTAATGTATCTTAGGGGAGGCTACCTTGTCTACACAATCAATCTAGATTAGCACAATATAACCTCACAACATATCAACTCAAACATAAATTAGTTCATGATATCCATAACAATAACTAGCTAACTTGTTCATGTCATAAACTCATAAACAATTGTCATTCATGGATAACAATCACATATGCACAATCAGTCTATATTAGTACAACACCATATCACAAATATGTCGGCTCATACCTGGATATCATAACCATAACCATCTATATAGGCCCATCCAGCTTAGCATGATACATATAACATAAATATCTTAAATACAATAACCCTCATGTGCTTATAACAACCATTAACCATCATATTTGCATGCCCAACATACAAACCTTTATGACGGTATGCTCTTACCCCAAAGTCTAGTGTTGCAACTTCACTTTGATGATCTGCATCTCCTACTCTATCTCAACCAACACATTAGCATCATAACATACCAATAGCATCACGATGCCCTAATTGCATAAAATGACCTCACAGTGCATGTTTGACCTATTATACATGCATAACTATAACCATGACAATGCATGCATAACAACCAACATACACTCACTGACATGCATAACAAATTCATATACAAATAACATGCATTCATGACTAAAACATCCCAACAACAACATAATTAAATCCTACATGACAACACAACTGTAACAATGACCACCACCATGCATACATAACAAACACATATACAACCTACATGCATGCATGACAAACACACCATCCATCCAGTCCAAGGGGTGAACCATACTCTAATACCACTCTGTAACACCCTCCTCCCATATTTACCCAAGTTAACTGGTCCGCTGGCGTAAACATGTGACGAGAGGCTACCACAATCTTATTCAACTCCCAATGTACAATTAAGGAATTAGAACTGACACAACACAACTAATCTTACCTTATGCACATAACACATAACCTACATGAGCCAACCAACCCTTCCAGGTGATCAACCCCTATGACAACTTGACACTTCACTTCCTTAGAGCTTCAGTCGCTCCCATGGCATGGGCATGCATGTGACTGGGGCCCTCCAGTTGCTCTCACAACATGGGCATGCAAGCGACTGGGGTCTTTTTCAACTAGTTCTAAGCCTGCAACCTTGGATTTTGTGCCACTTTTTCAGGGCCAAGACTCAGGCTACTGCCCAGAACTCCATGAAACATTCAGGAATGAAAAGTAACATCAAAACGATGATGCAAATGAAAGTACTTGAACAAAGACTTGGTTGTACCCCTACTAGCCATGACATGAATTTCGTCAAACATGTCACAAATATGCATTCAATAAGTCCTAACAATAGATCTAATCACAGGGGTCTCATACTTATCTAAGAATCGCTAAGAAGCATTGATGCCTTATCACATTATTTTCATTATCATCTATTAGGTCATATATGCATTGTACATTCATTTACAAATCAAAACATGATGAGAGCCATACATCATCACTGTCATGAAACATGCTCATAACCATCATATAACCAACATAAATAGTAAGGATACATCAACTATAAATTCCTCATATGAACTAGTACATTTTCTCATAGAATATAAGGGAGAAATAGTTCTTATTAATGAATGATTAGGCCAACTAGTTTTGGGACTTCCACGTACCACTCGACCATAGATTTCCTGAATCAAATCTTTCTTTTAGCCAATCACCCCCGTGCCATATTCAAAGCATGAATGTGGGACTTATAACCAAAATCAAGCAGGTCTTCCTGAGGCTACACCACCTCACCCTCAATAATAAAACCAGACTTTACCGCAATCCTCTCCAGATCACTAGGCCATAAACAATAAACATACAATACCAGGCGTTACCACAATCCTCACTGGATCACTAGGCCAAAAACAAGCATGGATGCCACATGATCTCTCCATCTACACCATGAGGGATTTGTCTGTCCCAACCTCTCGGCTTTACTATGTATCCTGCCATTACCAGTCAAGGGATTATTAGGCTTGTGATGTCTCCACCCTTTGGGCTTTACCATCTATCCCATCCCGAGATTCCTAGGCCCAATCAAGGGCACTCACCACTGAGCTTTATCGTGTATCCCACCCTTTATTGGTCAAGGGATTCATAGGATGAATTGAGGTGTTCAAATTCAAACTTTACCGTGTATCCCATCCCGGGATTCCTAGGCCTTGTGAATAATCTTGGGATGATCCCACTCAACTTAGAGTCCATCTGACAATCCAGCTCAACCACATACAAAAGAACCCACCACACCATGGCTATACAAAAATGGCAAGGCTATGCTGAAAAACACTGTCACACCTAGAAAAAACCATTCCCATGGAAACAAGAGAACCAAGAACACACATGCGTAACCATGCATGCTAAATCTAGAAAGGAAATCACACATGCAAATAAATACCTACAAATAATATTGATGTAACTGCTAGATCCTGCTTTTCCTTGCTTGATCTTTGCTTCCTCTTGCCTTCTTTGCTTTTCTTGATCCAATGTTGAAGTTCTTCAAAGTGTGAGAGAGAGAATAGAGAGAAAGCTCCAAATCTGAATTGAAAAAAAAATGTCTAAGTAAAAGCTTGCCAATTGATCCTCAAAAGCCTTTTTATTAATGAGGCCTCTATTTTCTTCATTTTCCATTATTTTCCTTCAATTTCCTCCTTACATGCAACCTGTGACCTTTCACCTTCCTTTTCTCCTAATTTCCATTATTTTCATAAATAAAATGACAATTAATGCCACTTTGCCTTTCCAAAGCCTTTTTCATTTCCTTTTCCAATTTCCTTTAGCCATAATAACCAAAATGAACACCCACTACGATCTTTTTCCCAACATTCAACTTGGAATACATGTCCCATGACCGTGGTCTTATATATTTTTACATGGATTTTTAAGAGGGTTAAAGAATTTCCAGTGTAGCCACCGTAATTTTTCTTGACTTGCGATGACAAAGATGGAATCGATTAAAACAAATATAAAACAATGTGCACTAGAAAAGATAAGAACTTGAATAACTTGCATAAAAATTTGAAGGTCTTACCTGTGAGTAGAAAGATAGATCACAACCACTGCTTCTAACAAATTTTTATTATTACCCTTTTTGTGAGAACCATCATTCAACAAACCTCTGAAGCTTGTTGTGAATTTTATTTGTGATGGAGCTTGTCAAGTAAGACTATTCCAACCATTCAATGATTGGATCGTAAAATTCATGATAATCCTCTTGAAAATGCTGAAATATTTGAGAAGATGAATTTTCAATTAAAGGCACAGGATTACGATTGGACCCTTGTGAGGAAAAATATATCTGATCATATTCATCAGTCATGTCGAGACAGTGAGGACCTGATATAACCATCAACGAAGATTGAAGTGTCTCAACCACTCGACAAAAATCTGAGTAGTTAGATGTTGAATGATGAAGATCGAAGGATGTAAAATAACTCTCATTGGATATACTGGTGGGAAAATGATAAAACAAATGACAGTCATTAAAGTCAGAATAATGATTAGATGGGTTGATTAAAGCATCATATTCCCAATTTTTAATTAACGAAGATAAATCAATTTGAATAGTTTCGCAAATGATCTAAATAATAGAATCATCTTCCTCGCATGATGAACGTGAAAATCTATTTCTTTGTAACTGGTAACACACTACACTAGCATCATAATCATTGAAAGAAGTGGAAAGGAATGCCAATATAAAAAACACATGAAACCAGTCAAGATGCAGTGAATGAAAAAGAATTTGATTCACACAATAACTCATGCATTCATTTGCACTCAAGAGGATTTCAGGTGCGATGAAGAACAAGATTCGCGATATGATATTCACAAGGAAAGCCAAGAGCTTCTCATCATGAAATAAATCTGATAGATATGATTCCTTCAGCCAAAGATGGTCTTTGGAATGATCAACTTTGCAATTCCATGACTCTATGAGAGATACACATTCCAAACCCAAGTTTGATGCAAGAGATTTGCATGAAGATGAATGAACTGAAAAATATTCATGAATCTGGTCAAAAGTAAAATCTTGGAAATTTGAAAGATCACATATGAGATACCAAACATTTTTCAAAAATAAAATTTCATCGAGTGAAACCATGCAAAGAGAAGGATTGTGTGGGAGAAACCAGATCTGACTTAGTTCGAGGGGCTTACCAAAGTCACAAGATCCTAACATAACCATCAACGGAAGTTGAAGTGCCTCGACTCCTTGGTAGGTCCTGAAACTTTCCAAGATTGTAAAATCACATTTTGAAGATTGAACCAGATCATGCATGGTTTGAGGATAGCTACTACCACTGGTTTCAATAAGGCCATTTCTCACTGGATGACAACCATCCTTGTCACTGATTTTACCGGATTTTTCAAATTTAACAACCAAATTTCTCAAGTCGAAAGATTCTTTTGATCACAAATTCGAGGATGAATGAATCGGGGAAATTTCATGAGAAAGCTGATTTGAAGAGTTGTCTTCATGCACGAGAAGAGATCATGAAGGATAAGAAGGGTACTCAATGATTTGGTTGTTTTCATTTGCATCATGGATAATCTCACAACCTTATTCCAACTAAGAGGTTACATTATCATATGAAGGACTTGAAGAGCATGGAGTATCTCTGTCGCAAGTAGATGCATCACAAACAATAGAGCACAAGGGATGGTGAGATGAAGAGGAAGTTTTGATAAGCAAATCTTCTTTGATCGAATCATATTCTGGATCTAATGAAAATATTAGTTGATGCGCTTGGACATTCGTGATCACATACATAAACAAAGTCATCATCATCGAAATGATCGTTGCCAAAGGCTACAGATTGATTGAAATAATTGATTGCATCTGATTCACTTCCTAGATTATAAAATTGAAAATCATCCAAGAATGGAAGCGTGTCATATTCACACGGATGATTTTAAAAAGGAGAATAAATATTGAAAGCATCTTCACCTTCTTGTTCCTCTACCTGCGTAATGTGGCTTCCTTGTATTCGATCACAATTTGAACCAACAACTCGAAAATTGAGAGAGTGTGGAAAACTAGTTGGCGGAGAAGGTTGATCGGGCGGTTCATGGTAAAAAGACTCATGGGATTAAGAATTTGATTTGCTTATTTCCCAACTTTATTATCATCGCACGGAGGCACCCTCATCGAAATTGGAAAAGGAGGAGGAAAAAGAATGAAAGGAGAAGTAAATTCCTCCTCTGAAGTTAGAGATGTATCATGATTTGCAAGAGTTGGGGAAGTAGAAACATCAGGGGGTTCAGGTTCACCATGCAAAGAGACATGAACCAAATGCTAAAACTTTTGTTTAAAGAAATCCCAATCCACATATTCTTTAGGAAATTAATAACAAAGGTGAAGGAATCGATTAGATAAATCCTCTATTGCTTCATTAGGCTTCATTCTTAACTGATTGATTCTTTTATAAACATCTCGGTAATCATACCTATCAAAGGCTTGATAAATCTCCTTGAGGAAATGAACATCAGGTTATCTTTTCATACTAGTACCTATTAATCCCAAAATGATGATATGAAAATCTTGACTACATTACCAAAACCATTCACTCAATTCATATGTTCTTTGAATTGAGTTCAATACCAATAGTTGAACTTTCCTCAACTGTTATTATGCATTTTCGCAACATCTTTCCATATAGAAAAACAAAATGTCAATCAGATAACCAATATCAAAATATCAATATAAGAATTACCTTATCATGATGGTCCCTTTCATCAAAGTATTTGCATACTTGAATCTTTTTGAGATCAACATCATTTCGGATGATATTTCTCCATATTGTAGAAGAATCTTTCTCCATCCATTCATTTTAATCCAAGTGCCCATGGATTGAACTCGAGTACCAAGCTAAAATATCTTCCTTGGAGTTGTCATTTTTACCTCCATTTCTATCTTCCAGAGATCATACTTGATGTGGACCAATATCATTTTATTTATGCTATGCTACTTGGTGAGAGAGTGTGGATATTTATCTCTTCCAAAGAGTACCAAGCTTCTTTGCTTCCATATCATCTAGCTGTCCTTTCTTGAACGAGATTGCTTCTTATACCTTTTGAAGATCGATTTTATTTTCCCAGGAGTAGAAAGACTTCCATTATACCCTTTACTTGCAACTTGAGCATCTGAATTCCTTCATCCTTCAAAAGTATTATTGCCATACTAGATGGAATATATACCAGTCATGTCATAATGATATTTCCAAGAACCTTCCAAAAATGATGGTTCTTATAGGATCTTGATGATCCCCCTTCGCAAAAATTACTACCTCTAACATGATGTTAGAAAATGCTTGGATGAAATATAATATGCAATATGGTCCCAATCTTCGCATTCTTGAAAGCTAGATGATTCCTATCAAAACAAATTAATGAAGTAGAATCTGTTTTTTTACTATCACATGTTTCTTTCTATGATGCCATGTTTTTACCCAAAACATGACTCTTCTAGAGTATATAACCATGCATGCTTCTCTACTTTCTACTTAATTAAAGAAAGACAAGTTGCATAAAAAACATGGTAGGGATGAAGCTTATTTCAATAGTAAATATCCTTGGGATCTTATCCTTTCAGTTTCTTCTCAGAGCTTCACTTCTTTCCTTTCTTTTATTGTTCACCTTGTTTAGACAATCCCGCTTAAAATTTCCATACTCATTGCATCCAAAGCATTGAATCTTGTGTTAGTTTTTGGTAGCATCAGATGTGCTATAGCCATGAAAATTGGTGGAGAGGCTAAGGCACATGAGTTCTAAAGAGCCCAAAAACCATTTGGTGAAATTCCACCCAGATTGTATTTTATTAAAATAATTCATATTTTTAATGGGGTTCCTAAGTCTAAACTTAGGAAAATTAAAGTATTAATGGCTATTAATCGAAATATGGGTGAGAATGTTCTAGAAAGTGAATCAAGTCAAGTTTTAATCTTAGCTATTGATTAGAGACTTAATCTCGACCATTGAAGTTGTAACAGCCCTGGTGAAAATTCCATGTAAAAATATATAACTACCACGGATGATGGGACACATATTCCAAGCTAAATGGTGGGCAAGAAATCCTAGTGTGTGTTCATCTGGTTGTTTATGGCTAAGGAAATTGGTAAAGGCAATGGCTAAGGGATTAAAGAGGAAAAAAGGCATTTTTGGCACATTCATTTATGAAAATAATGAAAATTAAGAGAAAAGGAAGGTGAAAGGTCATAGGTTGCATGTGAGGAGGTATATGAAGGAAAATAATGGAAAATGAAGAAAATAGAGGCCTCATCCATAAAAAGGCTTCTAAGGATCAGTGGGAAAGACTTGGTCAGTTTAACTTTGGAGCTCTCTCATTATTCCCTCTCTCTCTCTCATACTCTTGGACATGAGTTTTCTTGGAGAACTTTGGCATTGGAGCAAGAAAGGTAAAGAAGGCAAGATGAAGCAAAGATCAAGTAGGGAAAGGAAGGATCAAGCAGCTACAACAAGATTCATTGCAGGTATCAACTTGCATGTGTATTTTCCTTGCTAGATATGACATGCATGGGATTGCATGTTTTTCTTTTCTATCATGGCATAGGTTTGCCAGGTGTGACATTATTTTCAGCATATCCTTGCCATTTCCTAATAGCTTTGATGAGATGGGTTCTCTCATGTAGTTTGTGTGGGATGTTTAGATTGGATTCAAAGTTGAGTGGGGTGGATATCCAAATTGACAAAAACATGGTGGTAATGGTCCTTGAACCAGACTGAGGATGCACAAAGCCACTGGCTTAGTAACCCTTGAACTAGACTGTGGGTTATGATAAAGCCAGATTATGTGCGTCGGTGGGCCTAGGAATCCTTGCCGGTGAATGGCAGGATATAAGGTAAAGCCAAGTGGTGGATTTACTCTCCATTGGGCCTAGTGATTTCGGGATGGAATGCATGGTAAATCCTAGTGAGTATGTCTTAGTGTAGGGCCTAGTGATCCCTGGATCAGATTGCAGATGCACAGTAAAGCCTGAGGGACTAGGAGGCACTCAACTTCCTTATGGTGTAGGCAGAGAACTCTGGTGGCATCCACATTAATTAGTGTTTCTTTTTTTATGTGTTGTATGAGTCCCACATTCATGCTTGGAATATGGCACAAGGGTGATTGGATGAAGAGAGACTTGGCTCAGCCAATCTATGGTCGGGTGGAAAGTGGTAGTCCCATCACCGATTGGTTCATTACATTTATTAATGAAAAATTAATTCCCTTGATTTTCATGTGCAAATGTACTGATGTATATATGGATTTTGATGGTTGATATGTCTATTGTATTTTTGTTCCTATTATGATGGTTATATGTACATTTTATGGCAGCAACTATGTTTGACTCTCACCATGTTTTTACTTGTATCTGAATGGATAATGTATCTATGATCTAATAAATGATAAGGCAACAAATGACATGAGGAAACAATGGTTCATGGTGATTCTCAGATAAGTATGAGATCCCTACACTTAATTATGTTGTTTACACTTGTAGGTTACATGTTGATGATATGTTTGATGAAATTCCTATCATGGCTAGTAGGGGTTTGGTTATGGTCTTGTTCAGCTTATTGCTTTTGCATCCTTGTTTCCTTGTATTCTTACCAATTTTAAGTGATCATTCCATTATGGGTAGTGTCCCGGGCTCTGGGCCAAAAAAGGTGGCTCAAATCCTGGAATGCTAGCAAACAAAGCATTAGTTTAGAGACTAACTCGCATGGGTAGTGTCTGGGGAGCATTATAACGCGCCTTGGCAGTGTCTGGGGAGTGTTATAACTCGCTTGGGCAATGTCTGGGGAGCGTTAC
This sequence comes from Pinus tabuliformis, assembly GCA_031772625.1. NCBI lineage: Eukaryota > Viridiplantae > Streptophyta > Pinopsida > Pinales > Pinaceae > Pinus > Pinus tabuliformis. The sequence goes on along the minus strand of CM062808.1, from coordinate 122,046,694 downwards.
TCTACCCTAAGTTTCTCAAACAACAATAGGACCCAGGGACATGCTGTCTGAGTGGCTGAATTGTCTCCTAAAGGTTCTGTGGATGATGTTGGATGATTGTGTGTGATGTTTCATCGATTCCACTTCCTTAAGGTCACCTAGGAGGTCGAATCTAATCATAGTAGCCTCTCATCTCATGTTTACCCCGGTTGACATGGTTGCTTGGGTAGATGTGGGAGTAGGGAGTTATAGAGTGGTATCAGAGCACGGTTCAACTCTCAGACTGGATGGGTTGAATTTGTTATTCATGCATGCATGTTAGTTGCATGTGTGTCTTTTATACTTGCATTTCATGTGCTTGTTGCATTGGCTTGATGATTGATTATGGTTGTAGTATCATTGTTATGGATAATTTGATGTTGATTTCGAGAAATGTGTTGGTCATGAGTATGTGATTGGTTGTGTATGGATTATATGTCTCTTAATTCATGTCGCCTACTTACATCCTTGTATGTTACATTAAATTCTTGAATATTTTGGATTACATGTATTAGTATTGTAGGTTGATTACAAGAATCGATTTCTTATGTTCGACTACTTGCGTTTATGCGTAGGTGTAGTTGATTTGGAATTGCTTATGCACATTATTGGTTGCATGTGGCAACATGTACAATGGAGTAGTGGTTGTTGTCATGCATGAGGTCATGGTTTGTGTAGTTGATATGGTCATGCATTGATGACTAGACTCTAGCTAGAATGGTGTATACATGGTTTTGTACTCATGTGTTATATGTATATATGCAATTGTTATGCATGTATGGGCTTGGTTATATTATGCATGAATAGTAGGCCAAATATGCCTTGTAAAGTCATTGTATGAAATTTAGGTCATCATGGTGCTATTGGTATGGTATGATTGTAATGTGTTGAATGAGGTAAAGCAAGAGATGCATATCATCAAAGTGAAGTTGCAACATTAGACCTCAAGGCAAGAGCATGTCATCATACAGGTTCGTAGGTTGAGCATTCAGGTATGTAGGTTAAGGATTGTTATATGTATTAGGGTTATATACATTAGGTTTATGTACATATCTATGATGTTATGGCTACATTCATGATATATGTTAGATGATTAGTGTAGTTATATGCACATGTGTCAGATAGTCATGAACGATAGTAGCCTATGGTTGTATGTATTGCTTTTGTTGTTTATGTTAGATAACTTGATGATTATGTTATATATTGTTGATGAGTATGTTATAGGATAGTTAGCTTGATGATTAGGTTATATGTTGTTGATGAGCATGATATATAGCTTATTGTTGTTATGTTCTATTAACCTGATGATTAGGATTATTTCATTGAGATCTTTATGTTGTAATTTGGATTGGTCATATGTGTGATGGTTATGTTCATTGCATTGAAGATGTTGATGCTATATGTATTGTGTTAACCTAGTTTGACCTATGCATATGGTTATGGTTGCGATATTCAAGCATGAGCCGACATATTTGTGATATGGTGTCGTACTAATTTAGATTGATCATACATATGTGATTATTATGCATGAACGATAGATGCTTATGAGCTTATAATGTGAACATGTTAGTTAGCTACTGTTATGGATATCATGATTTATGTTAATATGTTGTGAAGTTGTATTATGCTAACCTAGATTGATAGTGTAGATGAGATCACCTCCCCTGAGATGCATTAAGGTATGAGCTTGCTTATGTCATCTATATGGTGCTTGATTTTGTGATTATGACATTTATTTGGTGTTTGAGTGTTTGGTCTCTAGCTGATTTATTTAACAGGGTATGTTGCAAGTTGGTTGAATGTTTGGTGAATTACATAATATGATTATGTGTTCAAATGACCTTGTTTTAAGATGATGGTACTAATACATATGTGTTGATACAATTTATATGTACTTGAGTGTAGTAGGTGATAGTTATAGCATTATGTATAATGACTATGAGTTGATTATGGATTATGACATGATTGTTAGTCTTGCTAAAGGTTGATTTACAATTGATGCATATGATTGTCTTGATGTTTGGAACATGTGGTCGCCATGTGTGAGTAGTTGTAGGAATCATGCTTGGTATTAGCGTGACGAGGTAATAATTGATGTTTTTATATAACTAACAGCTGGGTGACGTGACAGTATATAGTAAGACTCAGTTGCAATAGGGTAAAGGTAAAAGAAAGGAATCGGGTAAGAATTCCTTTGGATATGTTTGGAAACCCTAATTCCAAACGAATGAGTGCTTTGCATGTGTTGTATCATCTTGATGACTCACCCAATCTGGCTGAGGTGGACACTGCCTGGCAGCTGACCCACGTGATCTTCCTGCACGGTAGCTGTGGGATTTTAGTGAGGGTTTGATGGGGCTTTAATGCTACCATAGTTCTTGAGGCTTCGAACCTCGTGTTGGCTCTAAGGCTCCATTGGAAGTCTACTCTCGACCATTTGGTTGTTCCACTGGGTTGCTCCACTGCTCCGTTCGTTGTATGAGTCTCTTCCAAGGTAATGGTAATGGCACTGCAACTTTTCAATCTAGGTAGACTCTGAATGTGTCCTTGTCAATGAAGTTTTGTTTTCACTATTTGTTGGTTGTTTTGGGAGCTCTGCTATTCACCTGGTTTGGTGGTTTCACTGTCAGGTTCTCGGCCTGACCTCTCTAGTGACAAACCTGCTCCTTTCAAAGGTAATTTCTCTCCTCTGGTTTTATTCCTCTTCTCTGCAATTTATCTGCTTACAACCCCGCTCCTTGTGAGCAGTTGGGGTTTTGTGGCCCTGTGGCTGTGGCTCAGATTCCTTTGGTCTTTTTGGGGTTTATGGTCTCAATTTCCCCTTGGCTCTGCTACTGGTTTGGGGTTTGGATCAAACCCTCTCATCCACTCAGGTAACCTCTGGTAACTCCTTACTCTCCTCCTGTTCTTTTTGTTTTTCTATTTGCAAAATGGTTATACTGCCTCTGATTGTCTTCTACTGTTTGTGTTGTGCAGGTGGCTCGTATGCTGGTGGCGAGGGTTTGGTTTCAATGGCTCACCATGTTTCCCCTCCTTTGTCTCGGCCTTCGCTTGAACCGGGTAGGGTCGTTCTTCTTAGATTGTATAGCTGCTTATCTAGGGCTCTGTCTGTTGAGTCAATGTATGGCTATTTTATCCGTGAGCTCTGTAGGAGCATTGTGGCTTCAGGTCCTCATGACCGTCGCTCTGTAGTTGCTTTTGAGATTGTCGTGGCCCATAGTTTCTATGTGATTTGGTCCCTGCTTTGTTTATGTCTGTCGGGAATCACTGGTTCCCTCATCTGTATGTGATATTAGACTCGTGGACTATTGGAACTTGGCTTTATTATGAGAATGTCGTGTAACTCGGTAATGCATAGCCTTTATACTTGTCCTCCATTCATAATTTCATTCTTGCATAGTCTTCACGCTTGTTCTCCATTCATAGATTTAATTTATGCACAATACATAAAATAAATCATAAATCATAGTCTCTGGTTACTTGAAAAGTTTCATTGTCTTTTCTTCTTGATACATTGTTAGAAAGTTTTACAGTCTCTGCTATATTTCTCTTTATCTGGGTAGCAACCCTCATTCATTCTATGAAATGTATTTTTATGTTGCTGGTAGCCTCATTCAGTTGAGGAACTAATTGCAGTTACACTTTACAGTTGCATTTCCTGTTAGGGTTGTTAAACTAATCTAAAACTACATTCATGACTTAAAATAAAAATTTGGCATTGGCTGTGACAGCCTTCTTGGAAAGAAAATAAGATAAACCAAAGCAAAAAATTTTAAAATGTGCCTTAGAAAGCATGTCCAACTATCGCCTCGGCATTGGATGCTCCTGCATCAGGCTCCCGGGGTGAATGAAACTCATGGCTCATGTCCATGAGCTCTTCAATCGAATATCCGGTGCACTGAGTCTGTCTGACATCCATCCAGGTACTATCCTCTATTGGACGGTCCTTCCACTTAACCAAGTACTGCAAGTACTCCTTCCGACGTGTCCGCCTAGCTACCTGAGTGTCCAGTATTTGGTCAATCTCTAAGGGCTTGGCTATGGGTAACTGCCTAATCCATGTCCCTATCTCTTCATCTCCCCAGGTGTCCCGTGTGTGTCCTAATGAATCATCCTCTGTCTCTGCAGAAATATAGGGGAATAGGTTTGCGACATTGAAAATGGGCGATCCCAATACCCGGGGGTAATTGCAGTTCATAAGCATTTGCAAAGAATTTTCACAGAATTCGGCAAGGCCCTATCTTTTTAAATTTCAGCTTGTTATACTCTCCTCTAGGGAACCTTTCCTTTCGTAGGTGCGCCAGTACCAGATCTCCTATATCAAATTGCACTTCCTATTGCTTCAAATCTGCCTTTTGCTTATACCTTTGACTGCTGTTCTGTAGCTTAGCTTTCACCTGTTCGTGAAGTTCATTAATCATCTTGGTGAATTCTTCCCCGTCAGCACTCCTCCGTTCCAACTGACCCAAATCTTGTAATTCATGTACTCCTCGAGGGTGCATGCCATATAGGATTTGGAAAGGGCTTCTGCCTGTGCTCCTATTTGGAGAGTCGTTATAAGCGAACTCTGCCTAGGCGAGTACACAATCCCACTGTCGTGAATTCTCTCCAACTAGGCTACGTAGCAGATTCCCCAGACTTCGGTTTACTACTTCAGTTTGCCCGTCAGTCTGTGGATGATAAGCTGAACTGAAACTCAGTTTAGTGTCCAATTTCTTCCACAAAGTTTGCCAGAAATGGCCCGTAAACTTCACATCCCTATCTGAAAGAATAGATTTCAGCAAGCCATGCAACTTGACAATTTTTGTAAAGAATAGATGGGCTACATGTGTGGCATCGCTGGTCTTCTTGCAAGGGATAAAATGTGCCATTTTTGTAAAATGATCCACCACTACCATAATTGAATCGTACCCTTTCTGTGTTCTCGGCAAACCCAAAACAAAATCTAAGCTAACTGAATCCCAAGGCCTGTCCGGAATAGGTAATGGTGTATACAACCCTGTATTTTGACTATGTCCCTTCACCAGTTGACACATCTTGCATCTAGCCACATACCGTTGCATGTATCGTCACATCCTTGGCCAATAGTAAAAATGACTTACCTAGTCCAATGTCTTGTCTACGCCAAAATGTCTGGCTAGACCTCCATTGTGCTTCTCCTGGATTAGATTTTCCCTCATTGAACACTCTGGGATGCACAATTGTCCACCTTTGAACAAAAATCCTTCCTGCAAGTTATAATCTAACCACAAGCTATTGTCCCTCAACAACAGATTCTGGCAAGCTTCGTATGCTTCGTGAAAATCTGCATATGTTTCGTACAGATCTTTAAGATGTTCAAAACCCAATACCTGTACTCTGCTTTCCTGCATAATCAAACTCCTTCGACTTAATGCATCTGCCACTTTATTGGCTTGTCCACTGATGTGCTTTAACACAAACGTGAAACTTTGGAGATATTCCACCCACTTCGCATGTTTGTGGTTTAACTTGTGCTGCTGCATAACATATTGCAGAGCAGAATTGTCCGAAAATAGGACGAATTCATTTCCCAACAAATAGTGTCTCTAGTGTTTCAGTGCTTGTACTACTGCATAGAATTCCTTATCATAGGATGAATATTTCTGTCTGCTCTCGTTTAATTTTTCACTGAAATAGGCCACCGGTTTATCCTCTTGACTCAGCACTGCTCCAATGGCTGTCCCACTGGCATCGCAACGAACTTGAAACAGTTTGTTAAAATCCAGCAACTGTAAAACAGGTCGTTCAATAATCTTCTTTTTTAGCGGCTGAAAACTCCTTTCAGCTGAATCAGTCCAATGAAAAGGCTGATTGGCCTTCTTGAAAATTTCCACCATGGGCACACAGATACTGCTACAATCCCTTATAAACTTCCTGTAAAAGATTTCTAGCTCATGAAAACTTCGTACTTCAAATAAAATCTTTGGGGATGGCTAGCTAACTATGGCTGCAACCTTTTCCGGATCCATCTTCAACTCATTCTCTGAGATCACGAACCCCAAATAAATCAATTCCTTCTTGAAAAACATGCATTTCTTCAAATTTAACATCAATTTATTTTGCTGTAATTTTTCCAAGACACACCTGATGTGTCTGAAATGTTCTTCCCTGGTCTTACTGAAAATAAGAATGTCATCCAAGTACATGATAACGAACTTCCCGATGTACTCTTTCAGCATTTCGTTCATCAAGCGCATGAATGTGTTGGGTGCATTACTCAATCCGAATGGCATGACCAACCACTCATACAGGCCCTCATTGGTCTTAAAAGCAGTCTTCCACTCATCGCCTTCCCGAATCTGTATCTGATGATAACTACTCTTCAAATCAATCTTGGAAAAGTATGCTACTCCACTTAAGCAGTCCATCATATCGTCCATGCGTGGTAAAGGAAACCTGTATCTAATAGTAATCTTATTGATTGTTTGGGAGTCGGTACACATTCGCCACTCCCCTCCTTTCTTGGGAGCCAAAACTGTTGGTATTGCACACAGACTTGGGCTTTCCTGAATCAGTCCCTTGTCCAACAATTCTTGTACCTGTTTTCTAATCTCTTCATTGTCTTTCAGGCTCATTTGATAAGTGGCTTTGTTGGGTAAGCTGGCTCCTGGTATAAAGTCGATATGGTGGCTGATACTCCATTTTGGAGGTAATTTATCTGGAAAATCGTCCACCACTATATCGCTGAATTCATGCAACATATCTTGGATTTCCTCTAGTAAATCCTTAATTTCAGTATGAACTAACACTGCCCTTGGCCTCCATATGATTGCAAATTTAATTTTGTCATCTCCCATCTGCTGTAGGAACTCTTTCCCCCTAGCAACAAGGCTTTCGGTCCACTACTTTCTGTTGTATCTTCTTCCTTCATGGGTACCAGTGTATGTTTGACCCCATCTTTCACAAACTTATAACAGTTTGTTTTTCCATCGTGTACCACCTTCCTGTCATACTGCCAATGCCTTCCTAGCATCGGCATAATGTCACACATCACTTTATCGTTATATCTGCCAATATGAAATTCCACCTCAAACTGTTCATCAACAAGCAGTTGGTGCCCTTTCTATAGCCAAGACACCCGGTATGGTGTTGGGTGTTTCAATCGCTTTAGGCCCAGCTTCTCCACCATCTCTGTGGCTACTAAATTATCCGTGCTTCCACTATCAATAATCAGTTTACAACACTTCCCCTGCGACTTACACACAGTCTGGAATAGGGCTTTCCGTTGTGTCGGATCAGCTGATTCTTTAGTTGGCTTCAACAAAACTTTATTTAGTACCAAGGCTTCACCTGTTTCAGGTATGTTCTCCACTTCTTGAGGTGGGGCCTCGGTTTCCTCGGGTTGAGCAACATATGCTCCTCTTTGTCCTGCTTGATCACTTTCAGGACATTCAAACGATATATGCCCCCATTTGTGGCACTTGTAACACTAGTAGGCAGCTCCTCTGCCTCTGCCATTACCTCTACCTCGCTAGTAAGGCCTTCCTCCCCTAGTGTTACCCTCTTTATTTGTTGACCCTGCAGCTTTCGAACTGCTACCTTCATCATTGTTGCTGGTAGTTCTGCCCCTGCCATAGGACTGTCCTTTTCCTTGACCGAATCCACGTCCTCTCCTAGCATTCTGTCTTCTGTTAATTTTCTCCTCTGCTTTTAAAGCACTTTGATATGCTTCTTCTACAGATCTGGGAGAGAGAATACTGATCTCATCCAGTATCTCCATTCGACACCCATTTACAAACCTTGTGGTTTTTCTATGTTATCCTCGACATAACTTGCTCGCAGATTCACTCTATAAAATTCCTCTGTGTACTCTTTTACGGTCATTGACCTCTTCTTCAGGTTCTGTACCTATCTATGTAGTGCAATTTGATAGTATTTAGGTAAAAATTTACCCTTCAATTTGGCCACCATCCTGTCCCACTTCTTAATAGGTGGTTTGTTGGATCTTCTTCTTTCCGCTTGCACACTGTCCCACCACAGTGCTACATGCCCCTTCAACTTCGTAGCTGCAACCCTGATCCTCTTTTCATCACCGATCTCTTCACATTTGAAGTACTTATCTAACTTGCTAATCTAATCCAAAAGTAATTCAGTAGATAAGCTACCATCATAATTTGACAGTTCAGGTTTTGGTTTGCTATTTGCTAACAAGACAGAGTTCAACAATTTTATCTCTGGTCCTTCCTCATCAGACCCGTCTGTTGTAGCTATAGTCTATGCTTCATTGTCATTGCCATCCTCTGGATCCCTATGCCTCCCTGCTTCCACTGCTGCTAGTTTGGCACTTAGGACCCTGATTTCTTCATGTAGTCCGTCTTCGGCTGCTCTTCAAATACCTCTTCCTCTGCCTCTTCTTCCTACCTCCATATTTAAACTTTCTTCCCTAAGGAAAGAACTGATATGATACAAAAAATGATGACTCTTCGAATCTGGCTGAGGTGGATGCTGCGTGGCAGCTGACCCACGTGAACTTCTCGCGTAGTAACTGTGGGATTTTAGTGAGGGTTTAATGGGGCTTTAATGCCACCACAGTTCTCGAGGCTTCAAACCTTGTGTTGGCTCTAAGGCTCCATTGGAAGTCTACTCTCGACCATTTGGTTGTTCCACTGGGTTGCTCCACTGCTCCATTCGCTGTATGAGTCTCTTCCAGGGTAATGGTAATGGTGCTCAGCCCTCTTCTGCCTGCTAGCTTCATCTGCAACTTTTCACTGTAGGTAGACTCTAAATGTGTCCATGTCAATGAAGTTTTGTTTTCACTGTTTGTTGGTTGTTTTTGGAGCTCCGCTATTCACCTAGTTTGGTGGTTTCACTGTCAGGTCCTCGGCCCGACCTCTTCGGCGACAAACCTGCTCCTTTCAAAGGTAATTTCTCTCCTCTGGTTTTATTCCTCTTCTCTACAATTTATCCGCTGACAACCCCACTCCTTGTGAGCAGTTGGGGTTTTGTGGCCTTGTGGCTGTGGCTTGGATTCCTCTGGTCTTGTTGGGGTTTACGGTCTTGATTTCCCCACGACTCTACTATTGGTTTGGGGTTTGGATCAAATCCTCTCGTCCGCTTAGGTAACCTATGGTAACTCCTTACTCTCCTCATGTTCTTTTCGTTTTTCTGTTTGCAAAATGGTTATACTGCCTCTGATTGTCTTCTACTATTTGTGCTCTGTAGGTGGCTCATATGCTGGTGGTGAGGGTTTGGTTTTGGTGGCTCGCCGTCTTTCCCCTCCTCTGTCTCGGCCTTCGCTTGAACCAAGTAGGGTCATTCTTCTTAGACTGTATAGCTGCTTATCTAGGGCTCTGTCTATTGAGTCAATGTATGGCTATTTTATCCGTGAGCTCTGTAGGAGCGTTGTGGCTTCAGGTCCTCATGACCGTGGCTCTATAGTTGGTTTTGAGATTTTTTTGGCCCATAGTTGCTATGTGATTCGGTCCCTGCTTTGTTTATGTCTGTCGAGAATCACTGGTTCCCTCCTCTATATGTGATATTGGACTCGTGGACTATTGGAACTTGGCTTTATTCTGAGAATGTCGTGTTACTTGGTATATGCACAGTCTTTATACTTGTCCTCCATTCATAGATTTCATTCTTGCACAGTCTTCACGCTTGTTCTCCATTCATAGATTTCATTTATGCACAGTACAGAAAATAAATCATAAATCATAGTCTCTAGTTACCTGAAAAGTTTCACTGTCTTTTCTTCTTGATTATATTGTCAGAAAGTTTTACAGTCTCTGCTATATTTCTCTTTATCTGGGCAGCAACCCTCGTTCATTCTATGAAATGTATTTTTATGTTGTTGGTAGCCTCATTCAGTTGAGGAACTACCTGCAGTTACACTTTACAGTTGCATTTCCTGTTATGGTTGTTAAACTAATCTAAAACTACATTCATAACTTAAAATAAAAATAAAAAATAAAAATTTGGCATTGGCTGTGACAGCCTTCTTGGAAAGAAAATAACAGTAAGATAAACCAAAGTAAAACTTTTTAAAATGTTCCTTAGACAACATGTCCAATTGTCACCTTGCCATTCGATGCTCCTGCATCACATCCATTGTCATTGAGGTTTTATTTTCAGTTTTATCACAAAATGAAAGAAAAATAAAAAATACAAAGGAAAAGCCAAATATTATGTTATAATGGAAATAAAAAGAAATGCAGAGATTTGAAAGAAATGATTTATTTTATATTATTAATAGATTTTGAAAGTGATAAAACCGCGAGAAGATCTGGGACGTTTGATCAACAGGCCACAAATCTGATGGCAATCGCATGGGTAAATAGAACGAAGTTTATTTCAGAAATCGGATTTGATGGGGTATGAAATGTAGTCTAATACGTTGAAGTCTGGATTAATCACAGCCGTTCACCAAAAGGGATAAGATCTGATGGATATCGGGTTGGAAAGTAATCGGGTTTTATTTCTAAAATCGGACCCGATAAACCTTTAATTGGCAGTTTTTATTTCTTATCGGGTTCGTATTGGGAGTCAAAGGTCGTTGAAAAAGCAGACTCGATAAGGTTTAGTTCAACGGATTTAAAGTTTCATGAGTTCCGAGGGATCATACCGTCCATTGAAGAGGTGATCGGACGATGATCATGCACAACTCAAGTGGACGCGATAAGTTATGCACCAGAGTTTTAATTCTCTTGAGTTCCATGGTAACCGAAGGCCTACCATATTTCGCGTAAATCAACTGATTTTGCTGTTTTAGAAAAATAACCAAAGTTAGAGATAAACGACAAAATTCCAAAGCCTATGCTGATTGGTTGGGTTTCTTTGTGTTTCCGCCAATCGGAACACTCCCGATACACACGTGGGCCCAAGTCCACACACAGAGTTATTGTAAAGTTGCAGTTTGCTATGTTAAAATAGTTTAACTGTCATCAGGACATCTACAAAGTTGTAGCTTGCAGAATAACACTCAAACTACATACTCAAGTCATAGATTTGAACAACCATCACCTTCTAATTTTTTCTATTTCATGTCATTTTATTTTCTTGAGAATGAGGTGTTTTTTTAATCCTCTATGTAATATTCTGTAATAACTTTTACTTTAGACAGTTAGAAAAATAGTTAAGTAGTTTGACAGTTTTGGTGATTACTAAATGTCTCATAATGTATAAAAAGAGGAAAATTTACAGAGAAGGGGTTCTAATTTTGGAAGAACCTGGAGACTAGGCCAAGGTATTCCTGATAAAACTGTTGATTAATGAAAGAATCAGAAGTTTTCCACACATTGTTGGGTATGATTTTGTGACTTCTCTGTTATGTGTCATCATATGTCTTCTTCTTTTAAGTATGGTAATGAAGCAGCAGGTCTTTATTTGCTTATGTAAATGAAGTTAAAATTCCTTAAAAGAGTGCTCCTATACTTGAAGTTCCTACCTCTACAATTCTTCTAAGTTACAGATAGTAGTTTCTGTGTAAAACAACATATTGTCTTTAACTTCTCTAAGTGTCACAGATAGTAGATTCTGTGTAAAACAACATATTGTCTCTGACTTCTCTTAGCATTCTTCATTCAACATTCATATTCAGCAATCAAATGGCATTCTGAGACTTTCATGTCACCTAAGTATTGAGGGTTAAAAACCAGGTCTTTCAGGTCCTTCATTTGAGAATACAACATACAATTAAGTGACAACTAAGTGACATAAACAATAAACATTAATCTCTTAAGCACAATTTCTACACAGCTAGGAAATTGGTTTCTTAAGGTTCGACATAAATTGGTGCTGTTTCCAGGGAGAGAAGACAAGAGCATTTTTCCCTAGGTTTTCAATATTTTCCTCTGGTTGTTCAGCGAGGAGGAAATTTTGGCTGTTTTGAACAAAAGCAATAACTATGGCTCCAAAGAGGCCCCATACAAGGTTAGATACCTCACAATAGAAATTTCAATCCCTTTCAGATCTTGAGAGGCTAATTTCCAAGAAGGTTGAAAGGTCTAAAACTCCACTTACACCAAGTCCTACACTGTCTGCACCAGGCAGTAGTTGATCACATCTTTCACATTCATCTTTATTTGACGAAGAGTCACCTTTTACATCCAATTCATTTTAGGAACCCAATTGTCAAGAATAGTCTTTTGAGTATGTTTCTTTTTTAGTATCTACTATAGTTATTCAGCCTGAACCTATAACTACATTACCACCTCTGCACACTCCATTTACTCCTCAGTCAGGTTCCACATCTGCTGGTAATCAAGGTTCAGTAAATTCAGGAGCAAATATGGCAGCACCTGCATTTTTGATGAATAGGTATGCACCTATTCAATTGCCACAACAGTTGAATCAAATGCCACAAGAATACTTGAAGATTCTTCCTCGTTTCACAGGGGATGATAAATAGACAACAAAGAATCATATATCAGTATTTTGTAATTTTGCAGAAAACCTAAATGTCGAACACCTAGATGTTGTTCTAAGAATTTTTTTCCAATCCTTAGATGGAGAAGCAAGAAAATGGTTTAGAGGGCTTCCTAATAACTCTATTCCTACATGGGAGGAGATGGAACACCTATTCACCCAGAGATGGGGAGAAAAAAGAGACCATGGGTATTCACTCACAGAGTTTAATGCTATAAAGAATAAATCTGATGAAAGTGTTGCTGAATTCATCAGAAGATTTAATAAATTGTACAATAGTCTTCCAGTGGAGATTAAGCCCCCCCTACTGGTGAAAAAATAACTTTTGCAGGGGCTTTTAAGTCAGATTTTGGATTTACATTGAGGGAGAGGAGATCCCCAACCCTTGATCAGATCCAAACTGATGCATTAGAGATAGAAGCAAATCTAGTGGCTGCAGGTAAAACACTAGATGCACAACCTATCCAAGATAAGGGAAAGGCTAAATTAGAATCCTCTCAAAGTCAAACATTGGAGGATATGGGTAATGTAATTAAAACTTTGTCAATTAAATTGATTAAATTAGAGTTGGAAAGTAAGAATTCTCAGAGGCAAGCACAACATAACATGAATTTTAATCCTCAATATATAAGACAACCTCTGCAAATTTTGTAGAAGGAGAGAAAAGATCAAGATCAGATTCAAGCACCACTGTATATTGAAGCAGATCCTGATGAAATACAAGAGCATTCCAGGGACCACGATGATCAGATTTCCACATTGTATGCAGTAGATGAAGATGAACTAGGTGTTGAGGGAGAAGAATATGAATATGCTGAAATAGATGCCATTTATGATGAGAATGAGATTGATGAGTATTGGAAGCAGTTTTCTGATTTTATGCAGGCAGAACTACATAAGAAATATGACTTAAGATCAAGGAAAAGGTCTAGAAGTCAAGAAGATGAAGGTGAGCAACAAGTTCTAGCTCCCTTACAGAAGGCGACTCCACAAAATTCACAGCCTGCAAAGCAACTGAATAAAGGAAAGCAGCAACAGAATACAAGTAGCAAGACTCAAATGCTTCAAGGTGAGTCTTCTCAAGATAGAAGTGAAAAAATTCCTTTAGAGAAACTTGTTTCCATTCCACAAGAGATTTTAGTCATGAAGAGAGGTGAAGATGAAAATGAAAAGAATACTAAACAAGGTCATGTGTTTAGTCTAACTAAAGAATTAGAGAAAATCAGAATTCAAGTACCCCTCACAGAGTTAGTCAAAACACCAGTTTATCAAAGAGAGATTGCTGAGTTTATCAATCTAAAGGAGAATGTAAATATAAATGACACTGTGAACCTGCAAGAAGATAAACTAGTAGTCGTTTTTGGTCCACATGTGGAGGAGGTAGACTCTTCAACACCTCCTTTCTACATTTCTCTATTGATTCATGATTTCCTTTTGCACAATTGTATGTTTGACTCAGGAGCTTCACATAATCTTATGCCATTATCAGTGATGAAATAGCTAAACCTACAAGTTACTAAACCTTACAGAGACTTGTATTCTTTTGACTCAAATAAAGTCAAGTGTCTGGGGGTCATTAAAGACATGGTGGTGTCACTAGCCCAGATCCCAACTAGAAGCTTGATAATGGATGTAGTAGTAGCATATATCCCTACTAGGTTTGGAATGTTACTATCTAGGTCATGGGGAGCCAAATTGGGTGGTGTTTTGAAGCTAGATTTTACATATGTTCTTATACCAATTTTTGTTGGAGAAGAAAGGAAGTTGTATAGAGAAACTAGATTTGTAAAAAAAATTACAAAAAATGGAGCAAGTAATTCACCCGTATATAGCCAGGAGAAAGATGACTTTGCTTGCTTTATGTTGCATGATAATGCAGAACTGACTAAAGATAATCAAAGGTAGCTTACTTCAGCCAGTGTAAATATTGAGTTGCAAATAGAAGGGGTGTGAAAGTGCTTCTTTGATGGAGCCTATTCTAAGGAAGGAACAGGTGATGGTTTCCTTCTAATTGCACCTGGAGATAATATGTTTCCTTTTTCTTTTAAATTGGAGTTCGAAGCAACAAATAATGTGGCAGAGTATGAGTAATTGATCATTGCTCTGCAAACAAAAAAACAAATGGGAGTCAAGTCAATTTCTGTCTTTGGAGATTTAGAGCTAATTATAAAGCAAATAAAGAACCACTATCAGAAAAAACACCCTAGGCTTAGGGCATACAGAAATGAAGTTTGGGATTTGGTCAATTTTTTTTTGAAGCTTTCAACATTTAGTTCATTCCAAGAGATGGAAACAAATTGGCAGACTCTTTGGCTATGGTTGCTAGTACTTTTAGGCCTCCTATTAATCCAAAGCTGAGATATGAGGATGAAATGAGGCACATGCCTTCTGTTCTTGATAATATTAAACACTGGCAGATTTTTAAAGATGATCAACAGATTAAAGAATTTTTTAGTATGGTTGAAGATTTTCAGGGCACAGAGATTGATCAGGATGAGGATGAAACAACAGAAGGTGCCGAAGTAAATGGTTTGAAAAATTCTATAGCTAATCAGAAAGTTTTTCAATTGAAAGATAATATTTTGCCAAGGGGACTTGTCCCTCTTGAAAGACATTTTAACTCCAATGATGTAGTTGTCAGATCAGAAGAAATTCCACAGGATGAGCACATTCAAGATCACAATATTGGAACTCAAGAGGAGCCCAGGTTAGTCAAATTGTTCAATGGAGTTCCACCTAATTTTAAGGAGAGATATATTAAACTTTTCAAGGACTATGTTGATGTTTTTGCTTGGTCCTATGAGGATCTTAAAACATACAATGTAAATATTATTCAACACAAGATTCCTTTGAAAGAGGGTATTAAACCCTTTAAGCAGAAGCTCAGGCAGATAAACCCTCTGCTTTTACCATTGATTGAGAAAGAAGTTAAAATGTTGCTTGATGCCAAGATTATAGTTCCATCGAGGTAATCTGGCTGGGTGGCCAATTTAGTGCCTGTAAGGAAGAAGAATGGAGAGATAAGGCTATGTGTGGACTTTAGGAATCTCAATAGGGCTTCCTTGAAAGATAACTATCTGTTACCCAAAATGGATCGTGTGTTGCAGAAAGTAACAAGATCATTCAAGATGTCAATATTGGATGGGTTTTCTGGGTATAACCAGGTGGCTGTGGATAAAGAAGATCAGAAAAATAATGCATTCACAACTCCTTGGGGAACCTTTATGTATGCTATAATGCCTTTAGGGTTGATGAATGCAGGTGCTACATTTCAGAGGGCAATGGACATTGCTTTTGTGGGAGATAAGTTTGTAGTGATATACTTGGATGACATCACTGTTTTCTCTAAGTCTGATGAAGAGCATATGGACCATTTAAAAAAGAATTCTGAGAAATGTAGAAGATTTGGGCTTTCCTTGAATCCTAAGAAGTCCATTTTTGCTCTGGAGGAGGGAAAACTGCTGGGGTACATTGTTTCTAGAGATGGAGTGAAGATAGATCCAGCAAGAGTGCAAGCTATGCAAAAAGTACCACTGCCTAGAAGTAAAAATGATATTCATAAGTTTCTAGGAAAGATAAACTTCTTAAGGAGATTTGTGTCCAATTATGCAGAAATTGTAAAAGAAATTACTAATATGCTGAAGAAGGAGAATGAAGTGCATTGGACCAGGGAAGCCAAAGAGTCATTTTCTAGGATTAAAGAAGCATTGCAAGCTGCTCCAGTCCTAATTAGCCCTGATTATCAAAAGCCTTTCCAAGTTTTTTCATTTGCATCACCTAATTCAATAGCTGTTGTCTTGTTGCAGAAAAATGATGGAGAAAGGGAGCAACTAGTGGCTTTCTTTAACAAGATTCTCAGAGATGCTGAAATAAAGTATAATATTTTGGAAAAACAGGTATATGCTTTAGTAAAAGCCCTAAAGGCCTTCAGGACTTGTGTGTTGTAGTCCCATATCATTGCTTATGTACCAAATGCTGCAGTAAAAGATGTCTTAGTCCAGAGTGATGTGGAAGGAAAAAGAGGAAAGTGGATAGACTAGATACAAGAGTATGACTTGGACATAAAGCCCACAAAAATGGTGAAAGTGCAAGGATTAGAAAAAAATGTTGACAGAGTCAAACTTTCAGGCATTTGGAATCAAATTTCTGACACCTGTGAATGAAGAAATAATTGAAGAAGGTGGAGAAAATCCGGATCCAGGTATGAAGATTAAGTATAAGTTTTTATGTTTGGAGTGGTATAAGCACATAGTCCATTATTTGTGTTTTCTCTCTTGTCCTCAATCTTTGGATAGAACAAAGTATAGAGCATTAAAGATCAAAACCCAGCCATATGTGATAGTTGAGGGCAGATTGTATTAGAAGGATCCCGTAGGAATTTTGTTGTTATGTTTAATAGAGGATGGATCTACAGAGACCATTAAGGATTATCATGAGAAGTTATGTGGAGGAAATTATAGTTGGAAGGCTACTGCACGAAATCCTCTAGGCAAGGTTTAACTGGCTTACTCTATTTGGTGATACACATAAATTTGTCAGAAGTTGTCAAAAGTGTCAGCTTTTTGCTGAGAAGAAGAGGCTAGCTCCCTTGCCTTTGATCCCAGTTTTTATAGAGGAACCATTTAGACAATGGCGAATGGACTTTGTTGGAGAAATTAACCCACCTTCAAGTTGACAACATAAGTGGGTTCTTATAGCTATTGATTATTTCACCAAGTGGGTAGAAGTTATACCTATTAAAAGGGAAAATGACCAGGTGGTGATGAAGTTCTTAGAAGAGAATATTTTCAGCAGATTTGGATGCCCTGTCAAAATCATAACAGACAATGCTCAAGTATTCAATTCAAGTAAGTTTATTGCTTTTTGTCAAAAGTATAATGTTATTTTATCCCATTCAACAACTTATCATCCACAAGGAAATGGATTGGCTAAATCAACTAACAAAAATTTGATGAAGATCCTTAAGAAAACTATTGCAGAGAACCAGAAAGACTGGGATTCTAAGTTAAAGTTTGCTCTATGGGCTGCTAGAGTGACTACAAGAAGGTCTACAGGCAAATCACCTTTTGAGTTGGTGTATGGAACTCAAGCTCTGTTCCCATGTCAACTTGTGAAGCTTGTGGTTGCAATGGTTCAGGAGGCAAAAGAAGAACCCAACGATCTGATAAGAAGAATGAATAAGGTAGTGGAGTTGAGTGAAAGTAGGGATAAGGTAAGAGACAACCTGATTATGTATCAATCAAAGATGAAGAGTATTTTTGACAGAAAAGCTAGAGAGATTAATTTTAAAGTTGGAGACCTGGTATTAAGGTGGAATACTAGAAGAGAGGATAGGGGTAAGCATGGGAAGTTTGATCCTCTTTGGTATGGCCCTTTTAGAATTATAGAAGCGAGGAGCAATAACACATTCTTTCTGGAAAATCTTGATGGTGAATCTTTGCAGCTCCCTGTCAATGGGCAGTACCTCAAACATTATTTCCAGTTTTGAAGCACAAGTATCCTATCATTGTAGATACTAGAGTGAATTCAATGTACAAATGCCATAGAATTTGAATTGGTTAAGAAATATGTGACTCCATGCCCGAGGTGAAGGCACCGATCTACAATTCTTAGTGCTTCTGTGGCAAAAGCACTATCCCCAGGTGGAGCCAGATGTTGTAGCATCCATTGTCATTTAAGTTTTATTTTCAGTTTTATCTTAAAATGAAAGAAAAATAAAAAATATGAAAGAAAAGCCAAATACTATGTTATAACAGAAATAAAAAGAAATGCGGAGATTTGAAAGAATTTATTTATTTTATATTATTAATAGCTTTTGAAAGTGATAAACCCGCGAGAAGATCTGGGTCGTCTGATAAACATGCCACATATCTGATGGCAATCGCATGGGTAAATAAAATGAAGTTTATTTCAGAAATCGGATCCGACTGGGTATGAAATGCATTCTAATACATTGAAGTCCGGATTAATCGCAGCCATTCACCGAAAGGGATAAGATTCGATGGATATCGGGTTGGAAAGTAATCAGGTTTTATTTCTAAAATTAGACCTGATAAACCTTTAACTGACAGTTTTTATTTCTTATTGGGTCCGTATTGGGAGTCAAAGGTTGTTGAAAAAGTGGACTCGATAAGGTTTAGTTCAACGAATTTAAAGTTTTGTGAGTTCCAAGGGATCGGACCATCCATTGAAGAGGTGGTCGGACGATGATTGCGCACAACTCAAGCGGACACGATAAGTTATGCACCAGAGTTTTAATTCTCTTGAGTTCCGTGGTAACCGAAGGTTTGCCATATTTCGCGTAAATCAACTAATTTCGCCGTTTTAGCAAAATAACCAAAGTTAGAGATAAATGACAAAATTCCAAAGCCAACAGTGATTGGTTGGGTTTCTTTGTGTTTTTGCCAATTGGAACACTCCCGATACACACGTGGGCCCAAGTCCACACACGGAGCTCTTGTAAAGTTGCAGTTTGTTGTGTTAAAACAATCTAATTGTCATTAGGACATCTACAGGGTTGCAGCTTGCAGAATAACACTCAAACTACATACTCAAGCCACAGATTCGAACAATCATCACCTTATAATTTCTGTTATTTCTTGACATTTTATTTTCTTGAGAATGAGGTGTTTTTTTTATCCTCTATGTAATGTTCTGTAATAAATTTTATTTTAGACAGTTAGAAAAATAGTTAAGTGGTTTGACAGTTTTGGTGATTACTAACTGTCTCATAATGTATAAAAAGAGGAAAATTTACAGAGAAGGGGTTCTAATTTTGGAAGATCCTGGAGACTAGGCCAAGGTATTCCTAATAAAATTGTTGATTAATGAAAGAATCATAAGTTTTCCACACATTGTTGGGTATGATTTTATGACTTCTCTGTTATGTGTCATCATATGTCTTCTTCTTTTAAGTATGGTAATGAAGCAACAGGTCTTTATTTTCTTAAGTAAATGAAGTTAAAATTCCTTAAAAGAGCGCTCCTATACTTGAACTTCCTACCTCTACAGTTCTTCTAAGTTACAGATAGTAGTTTCTATGTAAAGCAACACATTGTCGTTAACTTTCCTAAGTGTCCCAGATAGTAGATTTTGTGTACAACAACATATTGTCTCTGACTTCTCTTAGAATTCTTCATTCAACATTCATATTCAGCAATCAAATGGCATTATGAGACTTTCATGTCACCTAAGTATTGAGGGTTAAAAACCAGGTTTTTCAGGTCCTTCATTTTAGAATACAACATACAATTAAGTGACAACTAAGTGACATAAACAATAAACATTAATGTCTTAACCACAATTTCTACGCAGCCAGGAAATTGGTTTCTTAAGGTTCAACAACATGTAGGGAATCTTCTCAACCTTGATTTTGTCTGAAATTATGTGGATATGTTCTATAGTGATGAACATGTACTTGACAAGTATATTATATAGTATTTAGTTATAGGCCAATTTGTCAAAAGATTGGAGTCCCTTGAGAGATGGTGTGGATGTGTTCAGTTGCAAGCAACATGCTTGGCACAACAAGATGAGGTAACTAGTGTATTGTTATGTTTACTTATACATTGACAGTTATGTGTTTATGGAAGTATGATGCAAGGAGTTGCATGATAAGAGAGATTGCCATGAAATCTTGAAGAAGGCTCTAGTTGAGTTTCCTTGGGAACCATGGGGATTGGGTCATGATGTTTGTTGTTAGTTTTGTGCTTTTGGTCTTTTATGAATGGTTGAGCTTGATTTGCGGCTTTGTTTAAGTCTAGTGTATGGCCATACCACTTTGCTTGCGGAGTCATGTTGTTATTGGTTTTCATGGTTTTCTTCTTGTTGTTGTTTCCATTCTTTCCTTTTATGTTTTGAGTATGGGGAATTGGTTGGGGAAGAGGAAATTTAATGTAGCTCGAGGAGAGCTATGTGGTACTTTACAAGTGATGTAAGACTCGGATGAAAATTTGTGCATGAGTAAGCGCAGTAGAAGGTAAGACTATGACTGTCATTGGACTGGTTGGGTCCATTGTGGTAAATGGATGGTGGTGATACAGACATTAGAAAGGTAACCAAAAAGGTAAAGTAAATGGATCTGAGGCTTCATATGCCTTGGCTATGTTGGGAACTATTGTTCTCAATATCGTGCATGTTGTGCATGAACAAAGGAAGTTCTTTTAACCTAGACCTTATGCTATTTGGTAATTATGTTATGATCATGATTATGTGATGTTTATATACGTATACAGAATATGTATGTATGAATGTCATTGCCTGATAGGACCATGATTGTTTTATGCTAACGATTACATATGTATCTATGTATCTATGTCGTTGTTTGACAAGGTCGTCAAGGATCATTATGTGGAGGAATGATTGCTTATGTAGGAAAATAGCATGAAGAGGTTCCTGGTCTTACGAGGAATCAATTGGGAAGAGTAGTCACGACAAATATATGAGGTCAGTATTATGTGAATATGAAGCTATTTTTTATGCTTGTATTATGCCTATGCTTATGTTATGGACAGGTTATACCGAGGGATAAATCAACAAAGTGAAAAAGTGTGGTCTACGACATGCTAGGATAAGCATGGATAAGACATAGGAAGCAAGGGTTATTTTTAAGGACAATGTGGTTTTGGATGTGTGGTACTTTTGTTGTGCATATACTGTATATGTTGTACATGTTGCATCTATGATGTGTGCACACGTGGTGTTGTGTATATATAGTGTGTGTACATGTTTTTTATGCAATATTATGTACAGGATGGTACATATAGTGTTGTATGAATCTTGCATATTAAATATTGGGTATAGATGGTGCTATGTACATGTTGGATATGCGGTATTGTGTACATATTGTACTGTGTGCATGATGTCTCTGTGGTGTTGTGTGCATAACATGCTGTGCGCTGTTGGATATGCAGTTTTGTGTACAAATGATGATATATACGTGTTGGATATTCAGTTCTATGTACAAGTGGTGTTGCATGCATGTGGTACATTGGTACTATGTACATATGGTGTGGTGTGCATGATTGTACAAGTGGCGCTGTGTACATGTGGTTTTGTGTACATGTTGTACAAGTGGCATTGTGTGCAAGTGGTGATGTGTACATGTCATGCATGTGGTGTTGTGTACATGGGTTGTACATGTCATGCGTGTGGTACCATGTACATGTGGTATTGTGTACACGTTTTACAGTGGTGTGGTGTACACATGGCATGGTGTACACGTTGTGCAGGTGATGCAGTGTACTTGTGATGTTGTGCACACGTAGTGTAGGTGGTGCTTGGTACATGTGGTACTGGTGTACGTGTGTGATTGAGTGCATGTCATACATGTTGTGTTGCGGGCATGCGGTACTATGTATGTGCATTGAGTAGTCATATTATCGTGACATATGCATTCATTGTGTTGCACTCTAGACACGTATTTGTGTTATGTTGTACATTAGGTGTAGGTGCATGTATTATGTTGTACACTGGATGTAGGTGTATGAGTTGTGTTGTATACCAGGTGTACACATATGCATTTTTTGGTGTCACATGTTGTGTGCAGATGAATGCCTTATGATGTACATTGTGCACAAATACGTACATACACTGGGTGTAGGTGTATGTGTTGTACGTTAGGTATAGTTGCATGCATTCCATGGTGTTTTATGGCATGTGTGTGGTGCACACTATGCGTATGTGCACTTGGTGGAGGATAAGGCACTAGGTGTTTTTTGGGTGTGGCAATCGATCCAATGTCTATACAAAGGAACAAAGGCAAAAGTAACGATCAATGAAGGATAAGTATCGATATTGTATTTCAGTTTTATTATGCATGTGATTTATGATTCTAGTATATGATGATTACATGTGAATTATGATTCTAGTTTATGATGGCTACATGTGATTGATGATTTTGATGGTTATGTTTTGAGCTAACATGATGTGATATTTTTATACATGTTTTGGTCAAATATTCTAGTTTGACTTGTTGTGATAGGAAGTGAACATGATTACAAATGTACCTTATTGACGAGCTACCAACGAGGTATGATGTGAATTTATTTTAAATCTAATGGAAGCAATGTGAGTGGTACAGGAAGCATGAACATGCTCGGTAGGGTAGCTGAAATTAACTACAAGAATTGGCAGCAACAACGAAAGAAATTGGAACATGCAACAATACGATGGTAACGCACTTCAGGAGCAGGGCCATTGTGTGACACTGGTACCCAATAGTGTCCATTGATGTGTTGAGGTAGGTATATGCCTTGGTTTTTGTATATTCTGATGTGAGGAAGCCTTGCCAAGGGATGGACTTCCCGAGATGGGGGTGCCAACGGAACTTGGAAGGTGAGTGATTGCATGGAAGGGGTGACCAGATTAATGAGGGACTGTGTAGTGGATAAGGGAGGGTCACGAATGAATTTGTTTTTGTCATTAGCATTTCCAGATGGGATCAGATGCACATTGGGAGTGCACCTTGGGATAATGAGTCAGTAACTGTTCGCTGAGAGGACAAGTGGTGCAGGATTATATCGCTGGACATTAAATGCAGATTTGACTTTGTAGTGGATTCTGGACTTCTTGGGAAGGAGGTGAATCCTGATACTACTTTGAGGGTGGAGGTGTGAGCCTCTGGATTCCCTTGTTGATTGATATGAGCATCATATCCTTTTATTTGTTGGTTGAGAAAATGTGCATATGTGTATATGTGATTATTGTAAATACTGTAATAAGCTATGATATAAAGCTCTAGTATACGGTATGTTGTCATGATGTTTTGATTTTAAGCAGATCTTTCATTGTAAATAATGTAATGAGATGTGTTATAAAGCTCCATGGGAAGAATGTTTTATTTTCAACAGTCGTGTTGGTTATAGGTGTCATTGAACACCGAGGACGATGTTCCCCAAGAGGGAGGGTTCTGTAACAACCCTCATGAAAATTCCATGCAAAAATATATAAATACCACTTATGATGGGACACGTATTCCAAGCTAAATGGTGGGTAGGAAATCCTTGTGTGTGTTCATTTGGTTGTTTATGGCTAAGGAAATTGGCAAAGGAAATCACTAAGGAATTAAAGAGGAAAAAGGAATTTTTGGCACATTTATTTATGAAAATAATGGAAATTAAGAGAAAAGGAAGGTGAAAGGTCACAGGTTGCATGTGAGGAGGAAAATGAAGGAAAATAATGGAAAATGAAGAAAATAGAGGCCTCATCCATAAAAGGCTTCTGATGATAAGTGGGAAAGACTCGGTCAGTTCAGTTTTGGAGCTCTCTCATTATTCTGTCTCTCTCTAATACTCTTGGACACTTAGAGTTTTCTTGGAGCACTTTGGAATTGGAGAAAGAAAGGTAAATAAGGCAAGAGGAAGCAAAGATTAAGCAAGGAAGGCAGGATCAAGCAGCTACAACAGGCTTCATTGCAGGTATCAACTTGCATGTGTATTTTCCTTACTAGATATGGCATGCATGGGATTGCATGTGTTTATTTTCTACCATGGCATGGGGTTTTCCAGGTGCGACAATATTTTCAGCGTAGCCTTGCCATTTCCTGATAACTTTGATGAGATGAGTTCTCTCATGCGGTTTGTGTGGGATGGCCGGAGTGGATTTGAAGTTGAGTGTGGTGGATCTCCAAATTGACAAACACATGGTGGTAGTGGTCCCTGAACCAAACTGAGGATGCATAAAACCACTGGCCTAGTAACCCCTAAACTAGACTGTGGGTTGTGGTAAAGCGAGATTGTGTGCCTCGATGGGCCTAGGAATCCTTGCCTGTGAATGGCGGGATATAATATAAAACCAAGAGGTGGATTTCCTCTCCGTTGGGCCTAGTAATTCTGGGATGGAATGCATGGTAAATCTTGGAGAGTATGTCTTAGTGTAGGGCCTAGTGATCTCTGGATCAGACTGCGGATGCACGGTAAAGCCCGAGAGACTAAGAGGCACTCAAATTCCTCACAGTGTAGTTAGAGAACTCGACGGCATCCACATTGATTGGTGTTTTTTTAATGTGTTCTATGAGTCCCACATTCATGCTTGGAATATGGGTTGGGGACGATTGGCTGAAGAGAGACTTGGCTCAACCAATCCATGGAATGTGGTAGTCCCATCACCAGTTGGTTCATTACATTTATTAATGAAAAATTCATTCCCTTTATTTTCATGTGCAAATGTATTGATGTATATATGGGTTTTGATGGATGATATGTCCATTGTATTTCTGTTCCTATTATGCTGGTTATATATACATTTTATGGAAACAACTATGTTTGGCTCTCACCATGTTTTTACTTGTATCTAAATGGATAATGTATCTATGATCTAATAAATGATAAGGCAACAAATGACATGTGGAAACAATGGTTCATGGTGATTTTCAGATAAGTATGAGATCCCTACACTTAATTATGTTGTTTACGCCTATAGGTTACATGTTGATGATATGTTTGATGAAATGCCCGTCATGGCTAGTAGGGGTTTGGTTATGGTTTTGTTTAGCTTATTGCTTTTACTTCCTTGTTTCCTTGTATTCTTACCAATTTTAAGTGATCATTCCATTCTGGGAAGCGTCTCAAGCTCTGGGCCGAAATAGGTGGCTCAAATCCCGAAATGCT
The DNA here is from genome assembly GCA_031772625.1 of Pinus tabuliformis. NCBI lineage: Eukaryota > Viridiplantae > Streptophyta > Pinopsida > Pinales > Pinaceae > Pinus > Pinus tabuliformis. The sequence continues at coordinate 122,021,684 of CM062808.1, read as the reverse complement.
AGCAAACAAAATGTTAGTTTAGAGACTAACTCGCTTGGGCAGTGTCTAGGGAGTATTATAACGCACCTTGGAAGTGTCTGGGGAGCGTTTCTTTGCCCTAAGTTTCTTAAACAACAATAGGACCCATGGATAGGCTGTCTGAGTAGCTGACTTGTTTCCTAAAGGTTCTATGGATGATGTTGGATGACTGTGTGTGATGTTGTCGATTCCACTTCCTTAAGGTCACCTAGGAGGTCGAATCTAGTCATAGTAGCCTCTTGTCTCATGTTTACCCTGATTGGCATGGTTGCTTGGGTAGATGTGGGATGAGGGAGTTATAGAAATCTCAAAGAGAAAAGTATAAGAAGGAGGATGTGGGTTCATTTAGAAATACACACAGAGAGAAAAAATTGATCTAGAGTTCAATTTCTAGGGCTAGAAAGTTGAGAAATTCGAACTGAGTGATCATTCTACAACTGAGGGGTAGGGATAGTTCGGGAATACTAGAAAAAGAGGTGGAGAGCCACTAGTGGAGGCAATGAAACATCTAGAGGGACTAACGTTGGGCCAGTTTGGTCCCACGCAGTCTTGACGCAGAGCTAGAAGGGCCAACGTAGAAGTGAGGTTGCCCTTATGCAACAGCCTGGAACTGTCAGAGAGCTTTCAGAAAAACCAAGAGATGTTGATGCAGAAGCTCTAGGAGATAGAAGAGATAGCATAGAGCTGATGCAGAGCTTGTGAGGCTGACACAAGGCGTATGCAGGGCCAATGGAGAGATAGCCAGGGCTAGCAATTTTTCTATTAGATCAGCCAGAAACTGCTGGGTGAAGGGAGGTAATCTCATTCAGTTTTCTGCCATTGTATTTTTTCTCTGTCATTGGTTTTCCAGGAGGGCAACCAAAATTGTATTCAGAAGTACTACTTAATAATAAAAAATCCCCAGAGATGCTACACCAGTTTTCCCGCTTTGGGTTTTTCCGAGGACTATTTTGTCCAAAAATAACCGTATCTTATGTATCTTGTTCTTTGCATTGTTTTATATTTCATGTAATTAAATTTAAAGTAGTGTAGGTTACATAAGTAATTTACTTTAATATTTTTCAGAAAATAAATTGATAATGTATATTAAAATCAAGTAGGAGAAGTAAATTCAGTTTTGCTGCAGCAGGGGTTCCTTGAGGATAGGAATTTTCACATGGTATCAAAGGATTGATTTTGAAACAAGAAGAGCATATCCAACATCGAGCAGAGAGGCCAATAGCTACATTTGGCAGCAATTCAAATCCCCTTGAGGGGATTGTGCAGTCCATGAGGGGAAGTAAATATTCTGAGGAAATGTCTCTCTTAGAGAGTCGATAAAGAGGTACGATTTCTAGTTCGTGAGTTTGCAGAGGAAGAGGGAGTGACATAGAGCCTCAATGCATTGTTTGAAGGATGAAACTTTTGTTGGGGCAGAAATCCGTTGGAAAAGAGCGAAGACACTTAGAAGGGGAATTTTCTCCTCAAAGGACTTTTCTTGCCAAAAGTCCAAATTCTTCACTTAAATAATAGATCAATGCTAAGTAGTGACTGGAGGAGTCAATTCGACAGTTTGGGTGAGATGGCATCACATGGGCTCAAATATAAGGACAGGTTGGAAGGAGCTTCCAACAATGTCATATGGAAGACCAAAATATTGGTTGTTATGGAGGAATACGATCTCGAAGCTTACATTAAGAGTGTTGTGGCTGTTCGACAGACAATTATCAGAAGAAGAAGTACATGGCCAAGTAGTGGAAGGTGAAGAGGTTCATACTTGATGGAGTTTGAGATCATATGGTCTCACACTTGCAGGGAAAATATACAACTTGAGAGATGTGGGAAGCTTTGTCTTCACTGTATGAAGGCTCTTCTGAACAACAGAAGATGTACCTAGAACAAAAGTTGCAGCAGACAGAAGGGAGAAGGGGTTAATTCCTATCTTCAACGTCTTTAGGAAACCACAGACCAGCTTGTTGCAGTGGGGTTTACTCCTTAGTATACCGTGATGGTAAGGATGACCTCGAATGGAGTCTCGAATGAATGATAAATCTTTGTCCAAAGTATATTGTGTAGGGAAAGACTACCTTCATGGGAGGAGACGTGGGAATCCCTTCAACATGAGGAATTAAGGAGGGACCTGGTTAAGGTCAACCTCAATGGAAGCAGTGGGAGTGGCACAAATGCCAAGGAGGAGGAGCAGAACACAATTCTAGCATCAAAGGGACAACAAAATCCAAAGCGGAAGAAGGAAATTTCGAAGGTGAAATGTTTCAGATGTGACGAGATGGGCCACTTTGCATCCCAGTGTCCTTTGAAGCAAAGGTATAAGGATGAGAAACATGATCCTAAGGCTGTTCCATAAAAAATTGATGAAGATGAGTTTGCCATTAGGGCCCATGCATCTCCAGGAGGGAAATGGGGCGATATAGAACTATAATCAGGAGGACTACATATGGGCATGATCCTTGAGGAGTCCACCTCTTGAATCAATTCTTTACTACGGGGCCCGAGATTTAGTAGTAGCAAAATGGACTTAGTGTCACATGATGCAGTGGGTTGTTTGGGGAGATGGAAGCAGTAGCCTGAGACCAGAAACTGATCAATAAGAGCAAGGGTGGTAGCAGTGCAGGTGGCACATTATAGAAGTTATCAGTAGCGCAAAAGATTCAGAGGGTGAGAGACTAGTAATAGTTAGATTCCAACATTCACATGGTATTATGCTGAACACAGTTAGTTCAGAAAATTTGGATGCTTTTCTGTTGCTGAGCAACAACAATTGGAAAATGACACAGTGTAGAGCTAGCAGTGGTAGTGTTAGCAACAAATGCAAAGGGAGCTATAGTACAGATGCAGCAGTGGTAATGGAAATCTCATGGGCTGCAGTACAGTAGTAGCAACAACACAGTGTTGGTGGTAGCAACAGTGTGGATGCTTAATAGATAGAGCAACATGCAGTTGGACATTGTTGCTAAATCACATTCCTCGCTAAGAGGGAGTGTTAGTTTTTGGTAGCATTAGATGTGCTCTAGCCATGAAAATTGATAGAGACTAAGGCACATGAGTTCTAAAGAACCCATAAACCGTTTGGTGAAATTCCACCCAGATTGTATTTTATTAAAATAATTAATATCTTTAATGGGGTTCCTAAGTCTAAACTTAGGAAAATTAAAGTATTAATGGGTATTAATCAAAATATGGGTGAGAATGTTCTATAAAGAGGATCAAGTCAAGTTTTAATATTAGCCATTGATTAGAGATTTAATCTCAGTCGTTGAAGCCTAAACGAGAAAAGTATAAGAAAGATGCTTGGGGTTCATTTAGAAATACACATGGAGAGAACGAATTGATCTAGAGTTCGATTTCTAGGGCTACGAAGCTAAGAAATTTGAACTGAGTGATCATTCTGCAGCAGAGGGGCAGGGATAGTTCGGGAATATTGGATAGAGAGGCAGAGAGCCACTAGTGGAGGCAACGCAACATCTAGAGGGACTGATGCTAGGCTAGTCTAGGCCCACGCAGTGTTGACGTAGAGGCAGAAGGGCCAGCGCAGAAGTGAGGTGCCCTCACGCAAAAATTTGGAACTGTTGGAACAACTAAGAGAGGTTGATGCAGAAGCGCCAAGAGGCAGAAGAGATAGCGCATAGTTGATGCAGAGCCTGTAAGTCTGATGGAAGGCCTACGTAGGGCTAGCACAAAGATATATGGGGTTAGCCAGTTTTGTTGCTGGATCAGCTGGAAACTACCGGGTGAAGTGAGGTAATCTCACTCAGTTTTCCGCCATTATATTTTTTCTCTGTCACTGGTTTGCTGGGAGGGCAACCAACATTGTATTAAAAACTACTACTTAATAATAGAAAACCCTTAGAGCTGTTGCACTGATTTTACTGCTTTGTGTTTTTTCGGGGTCTATTTTGTCCAAAAATAACTGTGTCCTATGTATCTTGTTCTTTGCTCAGTTTTCTATTTCATGTAATAAAATTTAAAGTAGTGTAGGTTGCAGAAGTAATTTGCTTTAGTATTTTTCAGAAAATAAGTTGATAATGTATAAAATCAAGTAGGAGAAGTAAATTCAGTTTTATTGTAATAGTGGTTCCTTGAAGATAGGAATTTTCAAATCTTGGACATAACTCTCTTTCTCTTGGACTTTCCAAACTTCCCTTTCTTCATCTTCTTCGTTCTTGTAGTAAAGGCTTGAGACTTTTCATTTGATTTGAAGTCATCCTTTGCATTGATCCTATATTTCTCCAAGATACATTGATCCCATAAATAATCAAAAGGTGTAGTATCCTTCTTATAGTAGATACTAGTTGCAAAACTTCTCCAGTTAGGTGGAAGATCATTTAATACACAAATGGTCATTTTAGGGTCAGAAACAGTTTCCCCAAGCCCTTGTAATTGGTCTCTTGTTTGTGAGATCTTCATGAGATAAGTGGTCATGTCTTCATCCTTTGATTTCCTTATTCTATATAGTTGATTCCTTAAGGAAATATTTTGACCTGATGTACTTATAGAGTAAAACTTTACCAAATTATCAAACATAGACTTGGATGTCTTCAAATCAACAACAAATGGAACAAGATGATCCTTAATGGATTCAAAAATGATACTTTGTGCTCTTACTTATCTCTTCTTGTATTTTGCTAACTCTTTTGTCTTCTCTTTGTCTGGTACAACTTCTTCACCAAGGACATATTCCATGACTTCACTTTCTCTGAGTGCCAATTCAATCCTCTTCTTCCATGGTAGGAAGTTTGATGATCCAACAAGCTTGTTGCTTTCCTTGAGAAATGTAGCTAAATGATCTATAGATTGAGACATAGAAAATAATATGACACTTACTTTTAAACCAAGATTTGTCCTTATTGATGATGTCTTCAACTATATTGATGTTTTCAAGATCTTCAAAGATACTTCAATGATGCCCTAGAATGATGACTTCTAGGATGCCTTCAAAAATGATGATTTTGAACAACTTCAAAGAGTGGATGATGATACCAATATTATTTGATGCTTCCTCTTCTTCAAGATGATGGAGTGCACTAGAGAGCCTTCAACGAAAAATGGTCCTTCCTTCCTTCAATGAGAGCTTGATGCTTCTTGAGATGATGAAATGCTTGATGTAGTAACCTTCCTTCTAGGTCAATAGGTCTTCTTCTTCTTTCCTCGTGTCCCTTTTTCAAAGTAAACCCTTCAACCTGATCCTCCATCTTCCTTTTCTTGTTCACCTTAACTCTGATACCATGTTGGAGAATGCAATAGGGAAACTATTAATTTAATTTCTCCTTAACTTTAATAATTTCTTGTGAACTTTAATTATATTCTTATATTCTTTATTAGATATTTTCATCAAACAATTATCAAGATAAAAAACAATAAATACAATGGACATAAGAGGTAGGCTCCAAGCCAGGGAAAAATCCCTCCAATGGGAAAACCTAGAAAGAATATCTTCTCTTCTTATATAATATGCTTCAAATGAGAAAACAAAGACCAAGAACCCTAGGCCAAGTCCTCCTCCAAGCACCAAGTCATCCCTCCAAAAAATCTCTTGTAATTAGTCAAAGTCTTCCAAAGACAACAAGATTCAATGTCCTTTAAACCAACCCTAATACAACTCTTGGCCTTGCAAATCGGATATGCAATTTGAACTGCAACTCTTTGGACCTATAGTAGCACAAAAACCCTAGTTCACTTCGCTCGTGTGAGCATAAAAGTCCAAATTTTGGTCTCTTTCCTTCACTGTGGTTTCCTCCTTTGCTTATAGTATTTTTGGCTTCAAATATTGACCTTCTTGCACAAAGTTTTAGACCTACAACTAGATCTGAAATATTGACCTTTGTAGCAGCAACATAAACCCTAAGCTTTTCATGTGTGAGAGAAAGAGGCCCAAAAACATATCTTCTTGGCTTCTTATTGCCTCCTTGACCTTCACTATAGCTTTGTTTATGTTTCTTGCTTCATATTGAACTTCTTAGATGAGTGAATTCATGCTGAATGAGGTCGAATCTACTTGTATTTCTAGCCTTTCCATGAGGTCAAATACCCCTTTCTAGGCCGACTTATTACTGCTAGGGATGACTTGTGCTTGGAGGCTCACAGGACTTTCTAGACTCAAAATAAATATCGTTTACATATTGAAACTTGCTCAATAGGGTCTTATACTCTATTGACTAAAGGAAAATATTCTTTTGACATGAAAAACCCTAGAAGTACATGCTTTGACCTAGACTGACCAACAAAATGGAGCATGAAACCCATGCTTGAAATATTTTTCTTTCTTCCTTTTCTTGTAACATAAGATATACATAATGACATGAGCACATTGAGAATTATGAAGGCCGAAACTAGTTACATTTTCCAACACCTATCATAAAAACACAAGCAAAAGATTCATCTCTATCATGATAATGATTTCTCATGGTATGAAATCCCATGACATGTATATAGGATGCACATAGTTCATTGCAATGGAGTGAATTAAGCTAGCACTATCATTGTTCGAGGTCGAAGTCTAGACTTTGCGGAGCTTGACCATAGATTTTATTTGATGCTCCAGTTCGTGGTGTTAAGGTTTTCATAGCTTGTAGAAGACAACAATGCATAGTATGGTAGGGCCTTGAAGGATGGCAATGGTGGAAAGTTTTATTTCACCGTCCAATTCCTAGATTAGTCTACTTCATTGGTTGCTAGGGTGAGGTATTTTTTAAGGAGAAAAGAAGTTTGATTTTCAATAATAACTTAATTTATTCCATGATGTAACCATTTAAAATTCTCGTGAGCTCAGATTGCCAGAACAACATAGGAGGTTTTTCATTTTATTAATGTTGTTGTGAATGGAGTTTGATGTGTTGTATTTGTATTTCTCCAAAATGTGCGATACATAAAACATATGATTTTTCTAGATGTTTTGCTTGATATGCATGGAATTCTATTTTTTACCACATATACTCTATTGGTCCTATTTAATAGATGGTTATAGATATGCCTTTATGACAATCAATGGTGTCTAACCCATTTCTCAAACTTCAACTCTAATGGTTGTGGTTTCTCTGTGATGTGCTTGTAGTAGATGAATCATATCAAGTATTTATCTTTGACCCTATCGGGTGAATCATATTGGTTTTGAGAACCATCCATACATGGTGACATCATCATTTTGGATGTTGTGGCTTATGAAAACTCCCTTTTAGGGCCACTAAGTGTCTTGAAAAGATATTTCTGAAGCTCTTCATTGACGATGAATGTGAGAAGAAGTGTCATCAATTTTCCAATTTTATGTATTTAGAGGCCTACCAATAGACAGGAGGCCAAAATTGAAAGTTTAGAGTTAGATTTGGAGGTGTTTTAGGTAGATTTATTGTATTTTGGGTCTATATTGTATGCTATGTGGTTTGATGTTGGGATCCAAATGCAAATTTAGTGATTCAAACTTGATATCCCAACTTGATTTTGGGGATCTGTAAATGATCCAGGTGGCTTCAAAAACACTCAAAAGTAAAAGAGGGCTCAAGAAAGGCTCAAAAATAAAATTCCTTGGATTTCAATGAAACAAAATCAGATTGGGTATCTCATCGCAAGCTTTCCAATGGTGCAAACGACACAATTCGAGTTCGTATGCAAAAGTTATGGCCAATCAAAGTTTTGGTCAAACTAGGTAAAAGTCAGAGTCAAAGTCAACATTTTGCCACACGGAAGGCCATATAGATGACACATGGCAGAAAAGTCAGCAGGCCTAGTGGGGCCCATAAAGATAATGTGGCATCCTAGTCAACAAACTAGGTGGACCCACAAGTAGGTGATGTGGCAACAACACAAGTCAACACATGGCAAGTAGGTGACAAGAGTGGCAAATGATGTGGACCAATGAGAGCATGCCACATAGCCCAATCACATGGTGTCACATGCACCTCAAATTAGGTCCAAGTGGCGTTGGCATGATGCAACCTTGATTTTTGTCATATTTGCATGGTTTAGGAAGTTACAATATGGACATACATATACCATATATTATATGGTTTGAAAAATATATTAAAACCAAATTTGGGATTTAAAACCACATTAAATAAAAATTAGGAGTCCATGTGTTTTAAACACAAAACCACCCCGACAACAAGTAACTGAATATGACTATGTCAACGATTGTTCCAACCACACACTTTGTCTTATTCACCCCCACACTTTGTTGTTGGGTAGCAGAGGGCCCACATAACAGTGTTGGGGCTCAAAGCCCGCAATTTTGGGAAAGGTAGGGTAAGGACCCCGCGAAGTGCACGAAGCGCAAATTGTAAATGAGTCTAGTCAAAGGGTTATCCGCCCAAAAATAATGTAAAATAATAGGAAGTAAGTCGGCTTGCCCATGGTCTGTGGACCGTGGGAATGTATAAACAGAGCAAGGCTCTGTGGATAGAAGTCAGCTTTGGATATGTACTTTTGGATCTGGAATGTAATGGATTTTTGAAGAGTGAAGTCTTGAAGTGTCTGTAAGTCTGAGTCAAGGGTGTGGTAGGTAGATAGATGCTCTGCAGCTATGTGCGTAGAAGCCTAGTAGAGTCCGCAGCTATGTGCACGGATCCCTGCAGCTGAGTGCGCAGGGCAGATCTGGATGTATTGGTGGAAGAATTGAATAAAGATAAGTTGATTCTGAATTTCTATGTTAAATCTGAATTGTTGTGGATCTGGCTAATTTATGATTGAAATAACTGTTTTGATCTATGCGCATATGCTTATGTTGTGAGTTTTTGCAAATCTATATCTGTCTGGGTGCGCGAACTGGTTATTTCTGTTAAATGTTTGCTTAAAGACCATAAAAGGTAGATCTAATTTATAACAACGCATTAATAAGTATTAAGGAGTCTCCTGGGTTCGGATCTACGCAAAGCAGAGTGGCGCGAAGCCACAGAACGGTGCGTGAACCTTCCAGACCACATCAAGACATCCCAAGGGTGCAGAAACCTGGTTCCAACACCCTCCCCTGCTACCTCGGGTGAGACCTCAGTCCGCGCTTCACGGGCTGTTTCCGAAAGGGCCGGTCGCTGTGGGATTTGTTTGGCTAAATAACTCTTATGAACCTGGGTCAGGCCCATATAAGCCAACAAATGGTTCCGTTGCCGGGACTGGGATCTACCAAAGGGATGTCTGATGTCGGAACACTAGAATCATACAAAGAAAGAGCTTGAAGATTGGCTAGATCAAAAGCTTCATGAGTTCGTGGTTCAGGAAAATAGAAACCCGCGAATATTGGAGGAAGGGTGGTTGGATTGTTACATATACACTGATATCCACGAAATCTTCTTTGTGACATTCCCAATAGAATTGTATCAGTGGATTACGAGGCTCGTTGACAATGTGGGAAGGTGCAGACTAGATCAACCTATTGTGTGGACCCCAGAATTGGTGCGCAGGCTAGAAGCATCCAAAGATAAAATTGCACACGCAGTAGATCATTAGTTGGATCAGGTAATAGGAGGGTTTATTACTGAGTTCGCGATAGACACAACTGTGAGTTATAGTGAAGCAGAAAGGCACTTTCTCCAAGGACCCTGGGGTAAGTATATTAAATCGTTGAACACTTGGATTAAGATGCTGTTGTGTGAAAAACAGATTATGCACATTTATTTATGTCTGGCGTAATGCAGAGTGGAAGAGGCTATCAAGGAACCGAAGGATTAGAGAACAATCCACTAATTTCTATTTCACGGGAAAGCGAGGAGGAGCTCGCGAGGTTCTCTCCAAGAAGCACGGTCTGGTTGATTAAGCAGTGTTTTCCACTAATACTACCTCCGTCTACGTCATCACCTACTTCATCGTCGTCAAATCCATCATCACCCACTCCACCTCCACCTCCGCCACCATCGAAGGTTCGGATGGCGAGCGCAGTCAAGTTTCCGGTATTTAAGGGTGCAGGAAATGAGAAACCATGTCAGTTCTGGTTTGTGGTAAGAGCTATATAGGAAGCCCAAGGCATAACAGATGATAACATCAAAAAGGCTACCCTGGTTTGTGTGTTGCAAGATTGTGTGCTGACGTGGTATATAAAGTACTCAAGCGATCATCTGAAGTTGGGAATAATGGTGATCCAAGATGCATTGAATGAAGAATTTGGTCGGCCAAAATCAGAGACCCAGTTAGTCATTGGGTTCAAAGAAATAGCGATGTTACCGGGTGAAACCTCGTGGGATCTGGATCAGAGATTAAAGAGCACAATCCGCGAAGCTAACATGACATTGACAGATGTGCAAAACTGCGCATGGTTTGTGGCATCCTTAACACCACATCTAAGGATGGCGCTATCACAACAAAAGATCTCAACCCAAGCCGAAGCATTAGAGACCGCGATGAGATTGCACAAAACCCCAATACAGGATCCGAGGTTGGGAGTTCAACAAATCCACATGAAATTACAAAACCTATGCTTAGAGATGCGAATTTTGAAACAAGGACAAGCGTCATGGTTAGAAGGGCACGAAGAAGTATGGTGTATCAAATGTAAGGGCCAGGGCCACGACAAGGAACACTGTCCAATCTTTGCCAACTATGTGGTGGCAGGGGGACCAATACCATTGCGACCAGAGGTACAAGCAGGGCCAACCGCAGTGCCCGCACTCTGGTGCACGATATGCCAAGAAGGAGGAAAGCATGCCATGAGAAACTGTCATCTATTACAGAATCTGAGACAGCCCCCCCCCAGTGGTTATTTTGCAACTTTTGTAGGACGGTGGGCCACGATGAAAGAAACTGCCGAAGTTATGAGATGTTGATGGATTGAACACCTACTTATAGGATGCAGATGGAGGCACGTGGGCAAGATCCTGCTGCAGCAATAGCGTGGGGCGGATTCCAAGGACGCGGACAGGGCCGAGGGGGAATGGGACCCGGACGTGGACGAGGACAATTGATCTGCTATAATTGTGGAGGATCGGGGCACTACGCATGTGATTGCACAAACCTGACTAGAACTTGTTGCCCATATTGTTACCAATTCGACCACGAAGCAGTCGATTGCCCCACACTAATTGCTCAGATGCGGGAAAAAGGAGTGCTTTCGGCTACCCCCACTTAGAACGTCCAAATGATGAAGGCTGAACCGCGCGTGGAAGACCCTAACATGAATATGATGCTTAGAAGTGGTGCAACTACGAGAGAAGATAAAGGGAAGCGACCAGAGGAGGATGCATGGGTTCGCAAGGCTCCCGCAAAACAACTAGAGTTTGACTTGGAGCACGTGAAGGAAACATTTATGGAGGCCAAGAAGAACTTCGCGAAAGCTTCCACTTCGGGTAGCACGGATTAAACAGAGTCGGAGAGGGATACTTCTATGCTAACTACCTTCTTAGAGACATACATGAAGCTACTTTGGGATACCAAAGTGGTGAAGGGATTGCAAGAGTTAATAACTAGGTGCGCAGGATCAAACGAACCTCGAATGGTACAGAAGTTGGGCAAACATGCGTTGCGAATGGGGCAGGAAATGCGGTTGACTGCCCAGATTTGGGACTATGAGATGGACCAGGTTGTTCTGGACTTGGGGTTAGGCGCAAATGTCTTGCGTAAACAAACTTGGGAGTGCATGGGCAGGCCCGCACGATAATGGTCCCCTATCCAGCTGTAGATGACGAACCAAAAAAAGATCTTGCATATGGGAAGACTGCAGGGAGTCACAGTAGATATCGACGGTGTAAGCACACTAACTGATTTTGAGGTCATAGAGATTGTGGATAATAGTAACCCATATCCTGCATTATTAGGGATAGACTGGGCAACAGATATGAATGGAGTCATCAATGTAAAGAAACGAAAAATGATATTCGAGAAAAAATCTCTCTGCGTAGTGGTTCCACTAGACCCAGCTGAAGGTGCACGTTATACCGAGCCAGTTCGCAAAGAGGACAACGACGATGAACTGGATTGTATTTACTAGATTACCGTGCAAGATTAGGATCGAGTGAATCTAATTGTGGATGGACGAATCTCATGGGACCGTGACAGTTCTTGCACATTGGACTCAGATGAAGAAATTGAGCAGTGGCAGAACTGATTGCATGAGGTAACGACACTAAATTGTAATATGATGGTTAGATCGCTACGTCGTGCAACCATGGAAGTAAGGGATAGGTCGACGGATGAGGATGCCACGCAGGCGGAGGCACCAGTTGACCAACACGAAATGAAAATTCTGAGACAAAGGCTACAGGATGACCCTGCGGAGACACCGCACGCAACGATTGTCCACAAATGGAGCACATGCCAAAGATTCGGTGAAAGAGGCGTGGATCTTAGAAGCAGGTACGCGCAAGAGTTAGGGGGAAATCCTGTTTGCTAGCAACCCATGACAAAATCAACAGGGGAACAAGGGGAAGTTCGCTCAGCGTTAGCTCGAGAAAACGACCCACTAGAAAATTGCGGATACCATGGGTTCAATGGGCCTATACCAAAAGGGAGGCATAGATGACAGTATCAAGAAGTAAACGGATGGGAGCCCAAACTAAGCGAGGTAGCAGCAGGCCTCGTGAAATCAGGAACCTATGGGCACAACTCTGGAAGAAAAACGTGCTAGTTGGGGAAGGAAGCAACAAAATTAAAGGTAGTGACACCCACGAAGTCTGCGTGAGTTTGCGCATAAGGAAATCGGGCCAGGTCAGGTATCCCGCAGAATGCAAACATGCCACGACCTTGCTATCATGGCTGCGCCTGCACCTACGGAAGAATACACCCCACACAATGGTGTACGAAGAGATAACAGCTACAAAGACACTTGAAAGGTGCTCACAGCGCCGGCTAGCAGGGTAGTTCCAAAATCGCACCACGGGTGCGACCACCTAACTAGCTGTAGGAAGCACAGTCCTAGCACCCCAAGCAGTTGAAAGAGGGTGCGGGACTATAAACGAGTCTACGGGAGGCTGATGCGGCAAAAAGGTTCTCTACAGAGTCATTTGGTCCACAACATCGCGGCGGCGCCTGGGTGACGGCGTTGCCGCACAGAAAACTCGAGAATTGACCGTTAACATCACTATTCTTGACAAGAAAGTCAAGTTACGTCAGGGAGGAGTGGGCGACGGGCCATTAAGATGAAAGTTTTGAGCTAGATACGAAAAGATCTGCCACCTAAACGATGTTAATAAGTTGGAAGTGGAGGGAAGGGATTCATTCAAAATTACATGTTCATCTAATAATCTCTGGACAGCACCGGGACATTTGAGATTGGAACCAGTCACGACCAGCAAACACTTGGCTACCAAGGTTTCCATGAGTACCATGGCGAGAACCCGAGCACGGTTTGCAGAAGAACTATACTCAACCCAGGAGGTGCTCGATGAAGCTGCCGCGGTCCTTGAAGTCCCAAAATCCCCACGCACACCACGGTCTCGGAAAAATAAGCAGTCAATGGGGCTAGTCAGGATATCGCCAAGGTTCAATAAGTTATTAGGAGCTGAAAAGGGCAAAGCAATCACCACCGAACTTGAGGAGGACGATGAGGATTTGCAAGATTTGATCGATCAGATTGATGCACAAGATGAGGACAAAGAGGATGCTTTCCAAATCCCGTCATGACCCCCATATATTCCCCCATGGACCAGCCTGGTCAAGCTACCAAGGGATGTGGACGCTGCAAAGAATATGCTCCAAACCCCGCTTCTTCTGGATGAGATAAGGTTTGATGGGCTACCGCTAGGTCGAGTCCCGAGTATCAAGTTTGAAGACTGGGACCTTGCAGACAGTGACAAGTTCCCCGAATTGGCCAAAGACAAATTACTACCGCGGAAGTGGTTACTAGGTGTGGAGAAGGTGGGGTTACTCAATTTAAGGTGGATACCTCACTATCACCGCACAACCCTCACCATCTGTGTTATCCGACAGTTACTATGTCTAGTACATGATGGGTTTCTCTGGTTGGAGGAGTTGATTCCGATCCAACTGATTTAGTACAATGGATTACCCACTCACTGGTAAAAGGAAATGACCCCACAAACATAGCCAGAACAAGTAGTGATGTGGGTCGGGCCGAAACAATTAAGGCTAGATATAAGTTGGAGAAGCGGAAGCGAGGGTATGCAATAAAAAGCATCAAAGACTGAGGGGTGTGAATTGCTACCCAGTTACTAGCCGGTAAACTAATGAGGAAATGTCGTGCAGATGAGGTGCCAACTCCTGTAATTGCGCTTGCGGAATAGTTCGTGGCAGGGGTTCAATTTAACTAGGCACAGTTCTTATGTGACGAGTTTTTGACAAACTGTCAGGAAGCACAGGACAAAGGTAAGACATTTTATTATGCATGGTTGCTACTATCAATCCTTCTGGTTGCAGGAGAACTGTCACAAGGTAGCCAGTTTCCCAACATTGAAGACAGCCTACCGGAAGCAGTGCGGTATATTTCGCTCTGGGCTACAAAGGACGCAGTGAGGGCTTTTGACATCAGGGTTTTTTGGACCTTCATGGAGGGTACTATCCGGACATGGATCGCTCGCAGACCACGAATGTCTCCAACAATCTACAACACTTTGCAAAGCATGACCGAGTTCAAAGCAGACATGCATAACGTATATATCCGGGTGTGAAAGGATCCGAAGCGAGCATGGGTCATGCTACCGTTCATGGCAACAGACAATGCTATTTATGCGGTGTTAGCAACATGGCCCCCAGAATGGTGCACCACAGCCAAAGCTGTACTGGAAAAAATGGCGGTGCAGCAGCGTAAAAAGGACCTCCAACAGCGACTCACTAACTTGGCAGAAAAGGCCCGTCAGGGACAACAGGCAGCTTTGTAGAAGGAAGCCCCCAAGGAAGTGCTCATCGAAGGAACCACGCCAGATCAGGAAATGGCCTTGGACCATGATATGCAACAGGAGGAGGAGATACAGGAAGGCACAAACCATCTTACCGAATCAACCCCCATCAAGTGACCGCGCAGCATGGAATCACCACACACACGCAAAAAGTCCAAGACAGCCAAAGCTTTGGAGAAGGAGTTTCTTGACAGCAGCAAACCGCCGAGTAATGTCCCTACTGATGCATTGACAGAACTGATCACCGAGCAGACAACTATGTTGGGGGAGATCCACGCGTAGTTGCAGGTGCTACAGGTGCGACCCCCGGGCGGGGTAAGCCTACAATTAACCGAGGGCACAGCCGCAGTTGACCAGATGGTGCGTACCAATACAATGAACACCTTAGTGTTGCTAGCAGGTGTTGTCTTGGCCGAAGTAGAGGGGGATGTGCGAAGTTGGGGATTGAATCTGGCCGCTCTTCCTAGAGAAACCTTATACCAACTACAGGATGGGGTAACCACTGAGCTTCATGCCCGGGAAGGCTGCGCCCTCCAAACAGTGATGGAGCACAAGGAAAATCTGGAGCAGGTCAGTCTCCAGCGAGATGATTTGATCTCACACACCCAGGAAGTGGAACAGGCCATGATGGCTGCTTGCAGCAAGGTCCCGGAGTTAGCTATCCCAGCCAAACTTCCAACCACTGACAAGATTCATTGCATGGCCACAGGATTCTGTACGGCCCAGGAGGAGGCCGCAAAGGCTCAATGGGAATTAAATCTACAAATTGTAGAGCTAAGACTAAAGGTGCAGCTGACCACATCGCCAGAAATCCGGGAGAAGCTCCATGGTGAAATTCAAGCAGGATTGGAAATGATAAAGTGTGCGGTACAAGATTTCTCGAGACTGTTAGATCAGTCCCTCCTTACGCTCACCGCCCTCCAGGAAGACCCAACCATACAACAGGTAGAAACCAAGGCGCGGGAGTTGCAGTAGGCTTATGACACAGTCCGAGGGACTGTGCAGATGGTCGCTATCACACAGTGGTTGGCTAAAATGAAGGAGGCCCAGGCTCTCAAGACACAAGTTGACGTCGCGCGGAAAAAGGAGGCAGTGCTTAAGGAACACATCCAGCCTTGGATTGATGAAGCATTCACGATCTCCACAGCCATAGAAGGAAAGATAGCACACATGTAGGCAGTATGTGATCCTGGACAGGTAACTCCAAGTGATATGGATGCATCAACGGCTCGTGTAGAGCAGGTATAGAAGCTAACGACTGAGTGTGTTCCAAGCATAAGCAATGCGTAGAAATTGTTGAACGAACTTTGCGCGAAGATTACCGCACCAGCCGAGTGACTCAGGACAAGTCACGATAATTGTGTTGGGGGACTATTGGGGCTCAAAGCCTGCAATTTTGGGAAAGGTAGGGTAAGGACTCCGCGAAGTGCGCGAGGCACTAATTGTAAATGAGTCTAGTCAAAGGGTTGTCTACCCAAAAATAATGTAAAATAATAGGAAGTAAGTCGGCTTGCCCATGGTCCGCGGACCATGGGAATGTATAAATAGAGCAAGGCTTTATGGATATAAGTCAGCTTTGGATATGTACTTTTGGATTTGGAATGTAATGGGTTTTTGAAGAGTGAAGTCTTGAAGTGTCTGTAGGTCCGAGTCAAGGGTGTGGTAGGTAGATAGAGGCTCTGTAGCTGTGTGCGCAGAGACCTAGTAGAGTCCACAACTGTGTGCACGGACCCCTGCAGTTGAGTGCGCAGGGCAGATCTGGATGTATTGGTGGAAGAATTGAATAAAGATAAGTTGATTCTGAATTTTTGTGTTAAATCTAAATTGTTGTGGATTTGGCTAATTTATGATTGAAATAAATTTTTTGATCTATGTGCATATGCTTAAGTTGTGAGTTTATGCAAATCTATATCTATCTAGGTGCATGAACTGGTTATTTCTGTTAAATGTTTGCTTAAAGACCATAAAAGGTAGATCTAATTTATAATAGTGCATTAATAAGTATTAAGGAGTCTCCTGGGTTCGGATCTACACGAATCAGAAGCCATAGAACGGTGCGCGAACCTTCCAGACCACATCAAGACATCCCAAGGGTGTGGAAACCTAGTTCCAACACCCTCCCCTGCTACCTCGGGTGAGACCTCAGTCCGTGCTCTGTGGGTTGTTGCCGAAAGGGCTGGTAGTTGCGGGATTTGTTTAGCTAAATAACTCTTCCGAACCTAGGTCATGTCCATATAAGCCAACATTTGTTATAAACTTCCATTCAAATGGTTCAAAGGGAACCATAGAGAATAAATGAGAGATGAGGGCACAAGCATACCAATGAAGACATGAATCTCAAAAAGATTCTAGGAATTTTTTTAGAGCATATGTTAGGGAATATTCCAAGGAGTATTCTCTATGAGGAATCTTTAAGATACCCCGAGGGAAAAATTTTGAAGGTGTTAGAAATATGTCGAGTTTATACTCATTTTTCTCAGTTTTTCACAAGGAACGTGATGGTAAGATCAATTTCTTCATCTGAGCATCCAAATTCTAGTCATCCTGCATAAGAGACTCTTAGAGGAACCTTTGAGGTTTCCAGGGATCCCAAATTTGACCGAGCTAGAAAGAGGTAAAGTTTACAGTTAGATTTCATGATTTTTCACTAGGAATTCAATCGTGCAGTTCGTTTCTTCATTAGAGGTGTGAATTTTCATGCCATCCTCGGAAGTGGAGGTATAAGATGCAATGATGCCATTTCTTATTCTGATTTTTGCTGAGATGATTATTTTTTATTGAGATCCTTGTTTTCCACTTTGTTGGAGGATCCTTGTATGACACTTCATGTGAGAGTTTGATATTTTGTCATTCTCAAGGAGATATTTTATGAGTGAGAGTTCTTATAGGAGAATGTATTGTGGAGAGACATGCCACTGTAGTTAAGGGAGTTATCCTTGTACTGACATAAATTACATATTTTACTCATCATCATCTTGCAACAATTAATGAAGTGATCTTCCCACTCTTGACATCGGGCCCAGAGATGTAACCCACATTGGGTGAACTCCGTTATCAACTTGTGTGTGTTCTTTGATTTGATGGTTTCCATTATGTTTCTTGTTCTTTAAAGTTTTCACATGTGGGTTTTCATACTCGTTCACATGCAATTTTTCTAACATCACATAATTAAAAGATCTTGGCTAATTCCGCTAGCTGAGAGAATCCAGATTAAGTTAGGTATCAGGATGATCTTCTTGCTGATGTGAATTTCGAGTGTGAATGATAAACAAAGGTTGAATGTGAAACAAGAAGGAAAATGGAGGAGCACAAATATCTCTATGAGGACATTCTCTGGATGGCACACATGGTATATATAATGTATGAAAATTATGAGTAGAAAATGGCAAAAGAGGAACATGAGAAAGAGAGAGCAGAATATGATGCTCCATATCCATCTTCAGGTGAATATGATTCTACTTGATCTTCTTCTCATCATTCAAATGAAGAGATCAATCAAAGCCTTCAAGAAAATAATGTTGAATGAGGAGACTTCTACAAGAAGTAGAAGAGGAGAAGTAGAGATTGCAGCTTCAATTATGAGCCATAGAAGAGGCCTTGGAAAGGTTAAAGTTAAACGAGGGCTTAGTGAAGCCATAATCGCCTACTTTAGAATCAACAACTGAGGTAAACAATGTTGGTAGTTCTCCAGTTTAATTTTCACATGATGTTATTTCTATTGGAATCCTTGAGGTACCCATGTCAGGATTGGGGTACACTGGAGGAGAATGCTCGAAGGTAGCATAAGAAAGCGGTTCTTCAGAAAAAGAATCCAAGCCATTGTCAAAATAATCAAAGAAATAGGATGATGGAAACACATCACAATATTACCATGACAATGCACATTTCAAAGGAAGAGCTAAGGCAAAATCTCATCACTAGGATTGCACCAAAGAAAACCAAGCGAGATATAAAAGGTCTTGTTATTCTAATGTGCCTTTTGATTACAGGCAGATTGTTAATGACGAGAATAAACCATGGCATAGAAAACCATGTAGTTTTTTTGGCTTGTATAACCATTTTGTTTCCAAGTGTTGGAAAAGAATGGAAACAATAAAGAGGACAAGACGTGAAAGGCCTTTTCCAAATTAGGGAAGGAAGAAGGTTAAGCAGGTTTGGAGGAAGAAGAAATTTTGCGACCATTTCAAAAGAGGTGGACATCAGAGAGCCACATGTTGGGAGCTCCATCTAGAATAGTGGAAGGACAAAGCACATGCGGAGGAACTATCCAGTGAAGTTGTTCAACAAGTGAAGCAACTCCAGAATGAAGACACATTCACTTTGTTGAGTGAGAGATGGTTTTATTAGAGATAATAGCTTTTCATGGCCACATTTTGTAAATCACATGTTGTGAAATGATTGTAAAAGTGATGAAGTGTTTTCCATCACTTATGAATTCAACATGATGATGTTTTTTTCCTTTTGTTGATAGCTGGGGTATTGGTTTCTATTATTATTCTGATAAAATTGGCCAAAGAGTGTGTTACAAACTCTTGGTAAGTATGGGGTTTGCTTAAGTCATGATAGGTCATGCCATTAAACATATATTTTGCAAGATGTACTACAAGCTTGCATAGAGTACATGTGTCAGTTCATCACTCATGGCTCTGAAGGACAAACGTGAAGGAGAAGGAAGTGCAACCTATTAGGGCACTTCTTGTGCAAACGAGGGAGTACATTAGTTTATAGAATGTGTTCATGCTTTTGGAGGACCAAAAGCTCCTCACTGGGGAGGAATGATCCAGGTGGTTCTAGAAATGCTTAGAAGTTAAAGAGGGTTTAGGAAAGCCTAAAAAATAAAATTCCTTGGTTTCAATGAAACTAAGGTCATATTGAAGATCTCATCGAAATATTTGCAATGATGCAAACTATGCCTCAATCCGACTTCGTATGCAAACATTATGACCAATCATAGTTTTGGTCAAACTAGGAAAAAGTCAAAGTCAAAGTCAACATTATGCCACATGGAAGGACGTATAGATGACACATGGCAGCAAAGTCAGTGGGCCTAGTGGGACCCATAGAGCTAATGTGGCAACCCAGTCAACAAACTAGGTGGATCCACAAGTAGGTGATTGGCAACACCACAAGTCGACACATGGAAAGTAGGTGACAGAAGTGGTATATGATGTGGACCAATGATAGCTTGCCACATGGAATAATCTCATTATGCCACATGGAACCTCAAATTAGGTCCAAGTGGCCGTGACATTCTGCAACCTTCATTTTTGTCTTATTCTAATGGTTTGGGGAGCCGTTACAATATGGACATACATACACCATATATTATATGATATTACATGATTTGAAAACTATATTAAAACCAAATTTGGTCTTCAAAACCATATTAAATAAAAATTGGGAGTCCATGGGTTTTGAACCCAAAACCACTCCAACAACATGTAACTTAATATAACTATGTAAACGATTGTGCCAACCACACACTTTGTTTTATTCACCTCCACACTTTGTTATAAAACTCCATTCAAATGGTTCAAAGGGAACCATGGATAATACATGGGAGGTGAGGGTTCAAGTAGGGCAATGAAGACATTAATATCACGAATATTGTTGGAGCATATGTTAGGGAATATTTCAAACAATATTCTATATGAGGAATCTTTAAGATTCCTTGGGGGTAGGATTTTGAAGGTGTCATGAATATGTCGTTTATTCTATTTTTTCTCAGTTTTTCACTAGGAACGTGATGGTGAGATAAATTTCTTCATTTGAGCATTTGAATTTTAGTCAGGCTACAAAAGAGAATATTTGAGATTCCTGGGAAGCCCAAATCTGACCGAGTCAAAAAGGGGTCAAGTTTACAACCATATTTCATTATTTTTCTCTAGGAATTCAACCTTGTAGTCCGTTTCTTCATTAGAGGTCATCATTTTCAGGCCATCCACAAAAGTGGAGGTATAAGATGCACTGATGCCATGTCTTCTTTTGATTTTTGCTGAAATGATGATTTGTTGTTGAGATCCTTGTTTGCCACTTTGTTTGAGGATCCTTGTATGCCACTTCATGTGAGAGTTTGATATTTTGTCATGTTGAAGGAGAGATTTTATGAGTGATATTTCTTATAGGAGAACGTATTATGAAGATACATGTCACTCTAGTTAAGGGAGTTCTACTTGTATTGTCATAGATTACATCTTGTACTCATCATCATCTTGCAACAATCAATGAAGCGACCTCCCCACTCTTGACACCGGGCCTAGAGATGTAACCCTTATTGGGTGATGCCTATTATCAACTTGTGTGTGTTCTTTGATTTGATGGTTGCCATTATGTTCCTAAGTTTGCACATGTGGTTTTTCATACTCTTTCACATGCAATTTTTCTAACATCACAAAAGTAAGAGATCTTGGTTAATTCCGATAGCTAAGAGAATCTAGAATAGTAAATGGGGCATTACATTCAAATGGTAAAACATTGTTATCTTTTATTCTATTCCAATGCATTTGTACTTGTGATAAACAAATCTCATATCCCACATACCTTCTAGCCATTTGAGGCATTATTATGTGTTCTAATAGTTTCTTTGATGATACTTAGGGAATGTGGAACTATTTGTGCTTTATGCTCTTACAAAGATAACTTGAAGGGAAGATTTGTTGTCCTACTACCCTTGAGAAGCTAAATCAATTCAATTCCAATATCAAGAATATTGTTGACACCCTTCATTTGATTAGTTTAAATTGTTAAAAAATGGATCGAATTAAGAAGGTATTGGAGTTCCTAAATACTCTGATACACTCCACTGTTGATGTTATAGTTAAAATGACAAAGACATTCTCAAATATATTTGAACCTATTTACAAGATTCATAAGGAGAGATTGAATTTCTTTAGGTTGAGTCACAACTACAAAAAAAAGGAACTATAATAAAGGAATGAACATTTAGAATCAATACTTGTTCAAAACAATTCTTTGTTTGAGATTGATTCCCATTAACAACCAACATTTTATCATATTAGTGACGACACTTTAGAAGCAGATTCAAATGAAGATGCAGAAGATATGTTTTCACTTCCCAAGTCCAACCTCAAAACATGGGAATAATTCATCAACAACAAGCATACAATTGGTTTTGGATATGAAATTGAAGTGAAATTTCATATTCTAAACTACTCCAAACCAATCCAGTTTCATAGTGTTGGGTTTCTCCATGAAATTTCATTTTCAACTACTCCAAATTCTCTTATAATCATCAAATTCCAACATTGTGATCGTGTTGGCCACATAAAATATCAATGTTTTGATATTTACCCTTATGAGGATTGTGGAAAACATACTTATTATTGAAATATATGTTCCAAACACATGACTCTTGCAAGAGAAAAGATTCACCTTAGATGGATCTCTTCTTGGTAATGGTCTTCAACAACCAAGAGATTATATCAATGATACCATAAAATTCATTACTGAGTATTGGAATATATTGCAGTGGAGAGATGTTCATCTTCTCACCTTGTACCTGATAGGGTGAGGGGGGGGGGTGTGAATTGATAGTCATCTACAAGTTTGGAAGTCATATCAAGCAAGCTCGAGCCACAACCAAAACCGCAACCTTTAGCCAAAGCCTAGAGCTAGAGTTATCTATAGTAGACTCAAAGCTTTAGACAAATACAAACGCATGTTCCATGAGCATGATTTGGTTGGAGACCAAACTCAAACCATCAATAGTAGAAGAATTAAACTTCTTATAACCATTTCATTAGTTTGTTTTCATCTTTAAACCATCAGTGTGGAGCACTTCCATTTCACAGAAGACTTCAACTTCTAGCTAATTTAGAATTTCTCTAGGAACTGCTTCGAGCCAAGTTCTAGAGTTGGTGGACAACCTTAAACTGTAACAGCCCTGGTGAAAATTCCATGTAAAAATATATAAATACCATGGATGTTGAGACATGTATTCCAAGTTAAATGTTGGGCAAGACATCCTAGGGGGTGTTCATTTGGTTGTTTATGACTAAGGAAATTGGCAAAGGCAATGGCTAAGGCATTAAAGAGGAAAAAAGGTATTTTGGCACATTTATGTACGAAAATAATGGATATTAGGAGAAAATGAAGGTGAAAGGCCACATATTGCATGTGAGGAGGAAAATGAAGGAAAATAATGGAAAATGAAGAAAATAGAGGCCTCATTAAAAAAAAGGCTTATGAGGATCAGTTGGCAAGACTTGGTTAGTTCATTTTTGGAGCTCTCTCATTATCCTCTCTCTCTCTCTCTCATACTCTTGGAAACTTAGATCTTTCTTAGAGCACTTTGGAATTGGAGCAAGAAAGGAAAAGAAGGCAAGAGGAAGCAAAGATCAAGCATGGAAAGGCAGGATCAAGCAGCTACAACAGGCTTCATTGCATGTATCAAATTGCATGTGTATTTTACTTGCTAGATTTGGAATGCATGGGATTGCATGTGCTTCTTTTCTACCATGGCATGGGTTTTGTCAGGTGTGACAATATTTTCAGCCTAGCCTTGTCATATCCTAATAGCTCTGATGAGATGGGTTCTCTCATGTGGTTTGTGGGGGATGGCTGAATTGGATTCGAAGTTGAGTGAGGTGGATATTTGAATTGAAAAACACATGGTGGTAGTGGTCCCTGAACCAGACTATGGATGCATGAAGCCACTGGCCTAGTAACCCCTGAGACAGACCGTGGGTTGCGGTAAAGCCAGATTGTGTGCCTCGATGGGCCTAGGAATCCTTGTTGGTGAATGACGGGATATATGGTAAACCAAGAGGTGGATTTTCTCTTCATTGGGCCTAGGAGTCCTTGCCGGTGAATGGCGGGATATACGGTAAAGCCAAGAGGTGGATTTTCTCTCTGTTGGGCCTAGTGATTCTAGGATGGAATGCACTGTAAAACCTAGAGAGTATGTCTCATTGTAGGGCCTAGTGATCCCTGGATCAGACTAGGAGGCACTCAAACTCCTCACTGTGTAGGCAGAGAACTCTAGTGGCATCCACATTGATTGGTGTTTTTGATGTGTTCTATGAGTCCCACATTCATGCTTGGAATATGGCACGGGGGTGATGGTTGAAGAGAGACTTAGCTGAACCGATTTATGGTCAGGTGGAACGTGGTAGTCCCATCACCGGTTGGTTCATTGCATTTATTAATGAAAAATTAATTCCTTTGATTTTCATGTGCAAATGTACTGATGTATATATGGATTTTGATGACTGATATTTTTATTGTATTTATGTTCCTATTATGTTGGTTATATGCACATTTACCTTGGAGGTTGTTACATAAACCATGACTAGTAGAAGAGTTCGACTTCTGCTACCTCATTTGGTTTGTGGTCTTCCTTAAACCACCAAAATCATAGAGCACATTCAGGCATTGGATGCTATTCACCTTTGTATTTCAGCTCTCTTCTTGGAATCACATATGTCACCCCTTCAGATTTGGGGGGGGGGGATTTTCGAAACATATTCCTCTTGGGTTATATAAATTTGGCTTATTCACTTGAGAGGAAGGAAAAAAGCCTCAAGGGAACATCCATAATTGTGATGAGTCCAAGAGACATTAGAATATGAATGCAATGGTCATCAAAACTATATTTATATGTACGTTTGTCTAGTGAAATTCAATGCACGCCTTACCTATTTAGTTCTCTATTTTCATGTGTGTGCTAACAATTTCCAACATCCACACCCCCCCTCCAAATTTGAAGGGGTGTATGCGATTCCAAGAAGCGTGCTGGAATATAGAAGTGGATAGAAATCAATGGCTTAATATTCTCTCTAAATCCAATGGTTTAAGGAAGACGACAAACCAAATGGGTAGCAAAAATTAATGGCTTATACTTAATGGTGGTTTAAGACTGACCACCAACTCTAGAACTTGGCACAAAGCAATCCCCAATTTTTTTTTTAATCTAGATAGAAGTTGACGGCTTGTGCAAAATGGAAGTACTCTCTGATGGTTGGTTAAATATGGCTAGAAATTGTTGTCTAGTAGGTTCGTAAGAATTCTACGAATTGGTGTTTCAAGGAAGAACACAAACCAAATGGTGGTCGTGGGATAACCACAAACCAAGTCGTGAACAAGGAACATGACTTTGTCTCTAGCTACAAATTTAAATATGGCTTTGGCTGACTTTGGATGCTAGCATTGGTTTTGGTTGTGGCTCAAGGTCCCTTGTTTTTTCTCCATTGATAAAAATTTGAAACTTGAAGCATGATAATCAATCGTCGATATTCTCCCCATGTTAGATATAAGGTGAGAAGACAAAACTATTTCCACTATAATGTGTCAATACTCAAGAACATATTCTACAATATGACTAATATATCTTCTTGGTTGTTAATGACCACTTCCAAGAAGAAATCTACCCAAGATGAATCTATACACTTGTAGGGTTCTGTTGAAGGCTCGAAAATATTTTCCTACATCATTATAAGGGAGACCACCACGTCAGGAACTTAGAGTAGCTCCTTTTCCATTGAAATGGTGGTTCCGACTCGTTAAACTAGGTCCAATTACCTTCTCTCTATTTCCACTGACTTAAAGTATCACTTTCACCTACTAATAGAGAAGAGACACGAGATCAACCCTCTTGTTGATTAGGCAAGAAATTGATCCTTAAGTGATTTGAGGCTCAACCAAGCCACAACTAAAGTTTTCCTCTTTGATAAGAGGGCTTCTAGAAATGCAAAAACTAAAATTAAAATGTAGAATTTAACTTAAGATACATTTATCCTAGACCAATCTCGATTGAAAGAAAGAGTAGTCTTTCGCTAAATCAAGAGAAAGCTAAAAGGATGGGAAAATAAGCATGTTGGAATTGAAATAAGATAAAGGAAATAGACCAGAGAAATAATTCACAAGATCTAATCCTTGTTAAAGCAGATATAAATAACTAAATGTCTAATAAATAGTTACTAGACACTTAATTGTAAATAACTCAACTCCTAATAAACATATGGATAATAAATGAAAGTTTCATGCCATAATACTGGAATAGTTCTGTTAGTGTCAGTCTTTCCAACCTTCCTCCAGTGATCAAATGTGCTCTTACGAAGTGGTCTCAGAGTGTCAAGGTCAAATTTTGTCATTTCAGTGAGTCTTCAAGCAAAATTTGGTCATTAGGCATTAGGTCTAGGATTTGCCCAAATGTCAGTTCATGTCATCATTCAGCTGAGCCTATCATCATTCAGAGGGTTGTCATTATCATGTCAATGTCTAATGAGTCTTTTTACAACTTATTCATGCTTCAGTTGTGCCTAGGCAAGGTCATTTCCCTCTCCTAGGGTTTTGAAGGCAATTTCTCTTGGGCGGCTAAATAATCAGCAAAACTCATATCCTGATGTTCATACACCTTCCCCTATCCTTAAAGTACCTCATAAAACACTTCCCATCCCTTAGATCCGCCAAATTCCTCATTTTTCCACAAACCCTAGTTTTTAGCTACAACCTGGCAATTTTCTAGGTTGGGCCTGTGTTTTGCCCTTTTGGACCCCTTCCACTCACTCAATCACTGCGATTCCACTTTCCCCTGCTTCCTAACATCCCTCCCCACTCCCACAAATTTCCCCAATAATTTAGAAGCCCCCTATCCCCTTCATCTCGCTCCATTTCGACAAAATTCCTTGCTTCACACATCGGGACAAGTCGCACTCAAATGATGTTCCAGAGCAATCAAAGATGAATTTTGGAAACTTGAGAGAGGTTTTTTCTCATAACATGCCAAAGAATAAAAAATTCCTTCACTTTTTGCACAGGTGTCATTGTTTGAGAGAAATGTCAAGAATACCGTTGCCTCAGGAGAATCAAAGACACCTCTGAAGTGACCTTGGGAAAATCAAGTTTTCTCCTATCTGGGTTGGCCAAATGATTTTCTTGATGGGTAAAATGATAACTATACACAAATATCTTTCCAATGAGCTATCATTGGCTCAATTTGGGGTTGAGGAAGGCATTCAAAAGTTGACTGCAACAGTACTCTTCTTTCAGGCAGCCTCATTTGGCACTTTTTGACTAGCCTTGGGAGATTTGATTTTTGACAGGTCAAATCAACTCCAAGTTGCAAAATTCCACTTGGGTTGGAAATTAGACTCAAATACCTTTCCAACGAGCCATCGTGCGCCCGATTCCAACACCGAGAAGGCCTCCAATAGCCTCCTGCAAAATCGCGACCCGTTGAGAGGTGCACGACCCGTTGAGAACCCTTCTGCAGTTCAAATTTTGAACTGGCGCGACCCGTTGAGCTGTAAGCTACAAATTCACTTCAAACTCACTCAAATCTTCTTCAAATTTTCAAATTGGGTTGAGGTAGGCTCTCTACAAATTTTTTTGTTGGTTGATGATGAATGATTGACCTCCATACTTGTTTTAAAACCTCCAAAGATGCAAGTGAAAAAATCATTCAGTGGCTGCTTGTTGATGTTTGAAATTTGCTAGGGTTTTATGTGGTTTCAAGAAACTTCCCTTTGCACATTGTTTTTCCCTTCCCTTATCACTTACATGTTCATTTTCCCCTATTTTCCCATGCCATGTTGAAAACAAAAGTGCAGGCCATCCCTTGTCCCTAGTCACCAAAAATAAAAAACCCTTCCCCCTCCTAAAACAACAAAACTATAAACCCTAGCTGGCCTCACTATAAGCATATTGTAAACAAGAAAAGTTGATGAAATTGCAAAGGACATTGTGGACAAACTTCCCAAAACAATCCCCATGATTTTCCCTTTGTCCACACATGTATTTCCCTTATTTCCCATATCCAAATCCCTGCATATATACATTCAGATCTTCATGAGATTATCAGGCAGAGAGAGGCGGAGAACCGCTTGTTGCAGCAGAAGCTTGACATGGCTCAATGGACTATCAACTATCTTGAGCAGCGCAACAAGCAATTAGAGATATGAGAAAGTCCTTGATGAGCTATGGAGGATTCGAGGAGACCGAATCTTGAAAAGAAGGAGGCCCGGTGACCTATTGCTTGCGGAACGAGAGTCCATGCTCATCCAGGTGAATGCACACTTAGAGAGGCTGTTGGCTAAGGCCAACCAAGACAAGAGGCTGCTGAGGAATATGAAAAACCACTATTGGGCTAGGATGCACGTTTGTAAAGCAAAGATGAAAATGTTCCAAAGGAGGTTGTCCAAGGCTCTTAGGCAGAGGAAGAGCACAAATCCACTCCGTATCTTGGCTGAGGCATCCCTCAAGGATCATGGCACTCACTAGCATCAGCTACAGCACAAATCCCAAAATTTTTTGAGAATTTTGGGTCATTTTGGTATTTTTGGGAAATTTACAGGTTTTGGCTTCTCAACGGGTCTCACCCCCGGTGAGACCCTTTGTCATCGTAGCTCCGTTTTGCAAAAACTCAGCATTTTTGGATTTTCATGCAAAGTTACATATTCCCGTGCATTACCTTGAGTTTTCATGGAGTTTTGGGCCTCCAAAAGGTCAAAATACAGCCAAATTTTGACTTTCTGCCCCTTTTTTGAGCTGCAGAAGTAGTCTTGGGAGAATTGACTTTTGACTGGGAAAATGACCTCCAAATCCAAAAATTCTAGTTGGGTTGGAAAGTAGACTCAGAGACCTTTCCAACGAACTATCCTGAACCTCATTCTAACACTGGGAAGGCCTCCAAACAGGGCTCCAAAGTGCGCGACCTGTTGAGGATGATGTGCGCGACCCGTTGAGGAATTTGTGCCAGATTTGACCAGTTCAGCCCAGAATTTGCAGTTTAGCTCCAGTTTGACTTGCTGAGGTCGATGGTGGTCCTTTTGACTGTACTTGTGGCACTTTTTGGATACTTTTACTCTTGTTTTACTCTTCTAGAAGTTTCTCTCATGTAAAAGGGTAAAATTGACTGTATGAACTGGTTTCCAAGTTTTGAGAGGCAAGTTGTTTTGACTGCCTATTTTGTAGTGCTTAGTTTAGAAGTTGTTGAAACAGCTCCTAGAAGGATGAGCTCGACCCCTAGAGGCAAGGTAAGAGGTTGGCTTTCCTATATTATGTATTTTCTTAATCATTTTCAGAGGTTGGAAGGTTGGACTCTTGAGGAAGAAGCTATCATTGTATATTTTCACTGTATCTCTGCAAATTTTGGCTAAGGAAGACCAGGGTTTTGCAGTCATCTTTGGGATTCTTGTGGACTCATGTGTTGATGGTGTGTTTCTCCATGTTATTGTAAGATTTTTTATGTGATTCATTTCCTTTCTATACTGCTGCATATTAAACAAATGAAGTGATAAAGTTAGAATTCATGCTTGCCATGCTCTGCTTTCAATTTTTTTTAATTTCTATGTTTTCTACTGTCTAAAGAGAATTCAAATACATTGTTTGCTCTCTTTAGCCTTCTTATCTCTCTTCCTAATCATCCACTTCAGCTAAAGACATCTACACAAGCTCCTACCTTGCCCCAAAGACCCCCCTGCAGAAACTGTGTCAAATCCCCGCACCCTAAATTGCAGCTCCTCAATTTGCCACCAAAAACCCTAAAAACCCCAAATCAACCTTCAAATCAGTTTACTAGCCTAATATCAGTGTTACCTTGTTTGGTCATCTCATCCTATTGAAAATTTACCGAGATTGACCGGAGAGAGCCTTCTCCTGCCCCGTAGGGCTAGCTACGAGGCTGAATGGTTTGATGTTGCCTTGAGGTTTACCTTTCTCAGCCTGAGGTGAAATCTCAAGCGCTAACAAGTTCTAATTAAATGACATGTATAAAAGTAGGACATATATAAATTTAAACTGTTAGATAGGTAGCTAACCTAAGAAATAAAAATATGTTCTTATACAATTTCCAGTTTTTCAAGACACATTCATGATTAATACTGAAGATAGCTTGATCATATTTTAAATGGGCATATCACATAACATTTAACAATATTGCTTAAGCCAAACCAATATACTCATACAACAGAAATGTATTTGAAATCTGAAGCATTTATTTACAGTAACAAATGCAAACAGTAGTGTTATGCAAATAATTACAGAAATAAATCTTATTATAAATATGAATCAAGTTACATGAAACTCAGAGAATTATAGTAATGCAAATCCCTTACTACCAGCAAACTCAATTTCCTGTATGCAAATAAGACTTTGATCCCACTATAGTAGTGCAAATGAGACAAAAATTCCTCTACAAACAAGCTATAAGTTCACGTATTATTTTGCCTCTTCTATTGGATTTGAATATTATATAACTCAGCTCAGCGATGAGTATTTATACATGATTTAGAAATAATAACAATTTCCCCAAATCTCTCAACGACATAGTTAATTATAGCATAGATGGATTTAATTGGAATTCTAGCCAAAATGCAGGTGAGCATACTGGATTAGATTGCTCAGATAAGGATGATCCCGCTTGTCTCCCTATCATTTCGAACCGATAGGTGAAATTAGATGTGAGGAAAATCCAATTCAACATATTTCTTCTATTACAATATCCATTTACAATATGGAGGAATTTCATTAGTGATACACTGGATCTGTTTCAATACTGGCCTTAATCGGAAATCTCTATTATAACAAAAAACAAAATTAGCGATGGTGTAAAACAAACTTTGTAAACAAACTCTAATTATGCCCAAAACCAATAGAAAAATCAAGCGTTTTTTTCAATTAATATGACAACAGCCCCTAGAAGTGACAAGTGGCAAGCATTAACAGATATCGGGAGATGGACATCGAAGGTTTTAACAATGGCTACACCGTAGAAATTCTGATATATAATAGACGCGATATAAATATTAAGATGTGGTTTATATGCCCATCAGATCCAGAAATATATTGACAATTAGAAGTTTAGCTTTATCGAATATTTACATAGTGCGATCATTAACAAAAATTACGATATGTGTGTGGAACTGGGATTTGAATTAGTCCATTTAAATAACTACATCGGGTCTGTAAAGCTAACAGGTGGCAGGCAGAGGTGTATATCAGAAGATTTAAGATATCATAGGTTTTATGACTGCTACCATATAAAATTTTGATGTAAGGGGCGGATGCGATGTTCCGATTATACCATCGTTAGTACGCATATCGGGTCTAGATATCAGAGCCTGGGAGATATCGAAATTCAGAGTGGGGGGTGTATTGGAATATTGGCAATGGAGAGATTCTCCAAGATTGGAGCGGGAGGTTATATCTCTATCGGAGATCAGAGATTGGAGAGAGTGTTGTATTAGAGATAAAAAATTGGAGGGATATGTTGTATTGACATATTAGCAATGAACCGTCTCTGAATATCAACGAGGAACCATATAGATTTTTTTTTTAAATGTGTCTTGAAAGGAAATCGATGATATGCATTACCTCTGATATGCGGGAGCGGAAACAATGACGTGTACTGTGGGTCCTCCGACAACTGTTTTATCATATAGTTCTGAAAGTTATATGGCCACTTTATTAGATTCATTTGATTATTGGAAAGAGCCACTTTATGGATTGAACTTTGAATATCAGAGATTTCAAATGAATTCCTCTAATATCAAAGCTCTGATATTAGATTTGATATATGCATTCTTTCAATAGGTCTTTCTCCACTTTTATCAATAAGCCAATTCATAATATAAAAACCACTTTGTAATATAAGACTTGGTCTTGGTCTCGAGGGCTATGTAATGAATTAAATAAATATTTTACAAATAAAAGTAAAAATAAAGAAATAAAACCTATAAAATAAAAAGGTAAAATATATTATATACATATCATTAGGCCAAGGTAGTGAAAAATATCCAATCGACAATTAGGTGCCATTTACAAACCAAATGTCCAAATGAGATCAAACGAGTTATGATAGGAAGATAAGAAAAGATCGAACTCATTGAAGCAATCCAAACTCTTAAAATCAAATAGTTATATGACCAATAATTCAATTACAGGGTTCCCATTATGAAAATTAAGTGAATAATGGGGGGGTTGTGTTTTTACCACAACAATGGCGACACACTGGGAAGGAACAATTATCTCTGGTTAAAGATAATGAACTTTAATTTACCTAAAGGTTAAAAATAATGGAGTTCACAAAACCGTCTAACAATAAAACATTTCCATGGGTCCCACATAAATATATTAAGCAATATGAGTTTGAAAAGATAAGTACTCAAAAGCAGACTTGAGTAAAAATCATGGATCCAAATTTTGGGAAAAATTTGTTTTAAAATTACCTCTTATGAGAAATAGAAGAAGGTAGAGATAAGAGTTTTTTGATAAATCATATATCCATTGTTATTAATGGTCTCTGACATCGCTTCACTACCAGCGAGCCTCAACAATACTTCGACAAAATTGTCTTTTATGCCATACAAGCCTAGCCCCGCTGCCAGCGATTGTGTTCACAACCCCGATGTGTTTACTTGTATTTCCCATGATTCCTCTTTTAATCATCCTTTTGATAAGTGTATTTTTGAGATTTTAGTTTATGATGTACTTGAGTGAAAGATGTGGGATGATAATAGAGACTTATGTTGATGGATATAATACTTTCATAATGTTGACTCCAAAGATATTTTCCTGCGACTATCAATTAGAGGTTTTATGAAGTGGAGCAGTGGGAGAGATCCATTGAGTTAAACTCAAATCTGCTCTTTCCCTTGAAAAGGTAAACCCTATCACTTAGAAAGTATGTGTGTTCCTCCATGAAAAATATTTAAAGCAAGAGGGATTTATGGTTCCATAAAGATATACCTTTAATGATAAATGAAATTCATTGAAATAGATAGAGTAAAGATTTCCTATGTATGCAAACCATTGTTAGGTGAGGAAAAGGCCTTCCACATGAATCATGGCAGAGTTACCAAAATAAAACCAAAACTGGAAGCAAGAGGAAAAGAACTCCAAATAGAAGTATAAAAAGAATTCATCAAACTCTAAAAATGTAAAAATGAAGAATGTGAAAGCTAAAAGAAAAATCTCAAATTTAAACGATAAACTTGTACAAGACTTCTTATACAAATGTCTCAACAAAAGAAGTAATAGAATATAATCATGTGAACGCTTATCTTTTGTTGAGAATCTAGTAAATTTTATAACATTGATAAGAGATAATAACCTAATGAGAAGTCTTTGCCTGATGAAAATTTCCTTGTTTCAAATCAAAACTTGCATAAAAGCATGTCAACCATTTTCTAATAAAATGAATGCTTAAGAAATAGGTTAAAGGTTTAGAAACTCCCCAGTTTAGCTGTTTTGATAAACATTGTAACTGTTATTCCAAAATTCAAAGGCAAATAACAAAGAGAATGAGCTCCAAATATGAGTCATCAAGGATGTGAAAAAGGATCATGAAGCCCTGTAAAACAAAGTTTTATATAAGCAAAAACTAGAAATAAAACTAAGACCAAAAGTAAAGAAATGAAAATGAATGAAAGTGGGTGTATGAAGCTTACCATTGGAGGATTTCATTTAATATTACCCGGGAGATATCATTTTCTCCAACAAAAGATAACTTCTTCTTTTTATTAGAATTAAAAGCATGAAGAAGTTGAATTTTCTGAAATCTTATCGACCCAAAATTGTTCACACCTAATCTTCAACGGTTGGGTAAACTGGAACGTGAACAGTCATCAAGAAGATGAACTGATCCGTCCCATTTTATGTATATAAACAATATTTATCTAATGAAATAATCAATCAGTTTTCTTCTGCCCATTTTGGAGTTACCCTGGCCTGACATGGTATCAGAGCGCAGGTCCCAGATTCCTTGTAACTCCTCTGATAACGCCTCTGCCTGAACGTTTGCCTGGCGCCTCTGCCTGAACGTTTGCCTGCCCAGAAATGATGGTGCACTGCACCACCTCTGTCGCTGCCCAGAGATGCGTTGGACCCAACGCTCATTGAGGCACAATAGTCTTCCGCCATAGCCTACCAGTCTTCATCCGAGGAGGTAGACGGTTCGCTAGCTGCTCGCTTCTTATGTGATTAAACTCATCGTCTATTGAAGACGCCGTAAATTCTCCAAACAGTCGACACATCCATCACCCATTCGAACTCGTGATCTTGAGGACGTAGGGAATAGGGTTTCCTCCGACAAAGCGCTATTCACCTCGCTGCAGCCATCTGCTTAAAGTCCTGTGATTCTGAAGCCTTCTTTACAGCTCTCTTATCCATCTTTCTCTCTGCCACATGACATGGCCCTCTTTCGACAAGGCAAAGACTCCGCATGAAAAGGCGTTGCATTTGTCTTCTGCGAGGAGTGTTATGTCTTGATCCTCTACAGTGTGCAATATATATTGGTCCTCAGGAACCCAGAACTTGTGGACAGTTCCTCTCTGTCTGTCATGGACTGTAACCAGATGCTTTGGGACTTGAGGTAAAGTTGCAGACTGCTCATTTGAATTGGAATGAGTCCTATATTCCTGAAGTGTTGCACTGGTTCTGCATGTATTTCGACTGATAACTTTTTTGCTTTGAATTAAGTGAGTTTTTTCGATCGTAAGTTTGGTAGAAACCCAATTGCAGGAGACCTGCTTGAGTCCTGCCACTGCCATTCTCATCAAATTCGCCTGGACTTTAGCACTCGACAAGGCAGAGACTCCGCATGAAAAGGCGTTGCATTTGTTTTCTGCGAGGAGGTATAACGTGTCCCTTAAGTTTGAGAATGCCGATATATGACAAGAGAGATGATTTTAACTTCAGTATGGCGGTTCTGGTATAATGTTGTGCTGTTGATTTTAACATTTCTGATGGCGGTTTTGGTATAGCGTTGAGCAGTTTGTTGACTTCATGATATTACACAGTTTAAATAATTCAAAGCATTTGTATATCATTCAAAATATTGCGGTGTTTCCAGAATGTCTTATATACCAAAGCATTTGTAGTATTGATATATTGAAGTGATATATTAATAGAATGAAGTGATATATTGAAGTGATATATTAATAGAATGAAGTGATATATTGAAGTGATCCATTGCGCATTTTTCAAAACATAGTAGTATTGCAGTGATATGTACAATGAAATGCAGATGCTTTTAGCAAAATATTAGAGGGATTTGAAGGCTGTAACGTAAGGATTTTTTTTAGCAGAAGTAATTTTTTACAGAATGCATTCAATCATCTCTATGGTCGGAATAGTTCTCACTGGCAAGGAGAACTATTTTGAATGGTCTCGGATGGTAAAACACACCCTCATCTACAATGAGTTGTGGAAAGGAGTGTGTGTCGGAGAAGAAGACAAAGACCCTGTGCAGCCCACATCAGATAAAGAACTTTTCATTTGGGAAAACAAGAACAACAAAGCCTATGCATTGATCGCAGCATCTGTAAATGAAGAAGTAAGTCATCATATTTCATCCTATTCCACTGCCTTTGAAGCTTTACAAAAGCTGAAAGAACTCTATGATTCACATTCTGCACTTGAAGTTGTTCAGCTCATGATTAAACTCTTCACTCTTGAACTGAAAAATAATGATCCTCTTGCTCTTGCATCTGAAATAAAGTCTATAATGCATGATATTAAATCCACTAAGGTTGAGCTGGATATCTCTCTTATTGCCTTTCTCAAAGCACTCTATCCTACCTACTCCAATTATCTTGAGTCATTACAAGCAAATGGAAATCTTAAAGATACAACCTTTGACTCTCTTGTGAAAAATTTTGCTGAAAGAGAGAAAGCCTTTGGAAAGAAGACAGTCCCTGAATCTTCTGAAGAGACTGTTTGCCTTGCTCATAAAGAAAAGCATCCTGCTCAAGATTCGACAAGAGGAAGAGGTGGACGAAGAGGAAGAGGAAGATACTTCAGAGGCAGGGGGGCAGACATTCTCAAGGAGAAAAGGCAGATCTGCATTGCATTCGCTGCAAACAAAATGGATCACATGATGCTTCTACATGCAAGCTACCATGGGACAAAATTGAGCAGAAAAGAAACCAGCAAAAAGGTAAAACTGATGACACAGACAAAGGTAAAGCACCTGAATCCGCTCACTATATTGAGGCACAATGTAACATTGGAGTAAATGAAGATTTGTTTAATGCTTCACTTGCTTCTTCGAAAAATGATTGGTTTCTTGATTCAGGAGCAACCTGTCATATGACTCATAGGAAAGATTTTTTTGAAGATTTCACTGATAATGTTGATGGAGCAGTATAATTTGCAGATCAGTCAAAAATCAAGCCATCAGGGCTTGGCACAATCAGGCTTAAACTGCCTGGTCTTCCAGACTTTCTTCTGGATCATGTTCTATATCTCCCATAGCTCAAGAGAAACTTGTTGTCCTTGGTCCACATCCGCCAGCAAGGTCACGTCATTCATATGTTTGATGGAAAGCTTGAGGTAAGAAAGGCATCTGACCACTCACTTGTCATGAGGGGAATAGAAGAAGAAAGACTTCTTAAACTGCAAGGAACCTCTGCTCATGCACAACATTTCTCATATATTTCTCATCATGAAGAAGGTATAGTTCCATCAAGTTTATTATGGCATGCTAGATTTGGACTTTTAAACTATGACAGTCTCCGCTTATTAAAGAAAAATGGTGTTGCTGGTTTGCCTACAATTCCTAGAAAACATAAGCAATGTGATGCTTGCATTCTAGGAAAGCATAGAAAACAATCTTTTCATGATTCACATTCAAGAGCACATAGGAAGCTTGAACTCATTCATTCATATTTATGTGGTCCAATGCCTGTTCCTTCTGCAAATGGAAATAAATATATCATGACATTTATTGATGATTACACCAGAATGTGTTGGGTTTATTTATTGAAGAACAAATCTGATGCTTTTCAAACATTCAAGAATTTTCATAAGTGGATTGAAAATGATGCACAATCTCATATTGGGTCTATTCGCACTGATAATGGAAAAGAATATACATCAAATGAATTTGAAAACTATCTTCGCCAACATGGGATCAAACATCAAACAACTGTACCTTATAATCCCCAACAGAATGGTGTAGCAGAAAGAATGAATAGAACAATTTTGAATATGGTACAATCCATGCTTTTCTTCAAAAAATGTTTTGGGATGATGCTGTTCTATGTGCTGCATATATAAATAATAGATGTCCATCTAGTGCTATAAGAAACAAGACTCCTTATGAATTGTGGTATGGACATGTTCCTTCGGTAAAACATCTCAGGATTTTTGGTTCCACCTGTTATGCTTTAATACCAAAGGTACATAGAAACAAACTTGGTGCTAGAAGTCATAAGTGTATCTTCTTGGGGTATTCAAACACCTCTAAAGCATACCGTCTCTATGATGAAGTAAATAAAAAGTTTGTTGTATCTAGAGATGTCATTTTTCTTGAATCATCCAAATATGACAGTGTTGTTGAGCGGCAACTTGATCGCTTGGATAGATTCACAAAAACGAAATCATTTCAAGAGTTTGACAATCAGATTCCACATCTTGAAGGGGGGATTCCTATACTAGATCAACATGTGGAATCTTCTTCTGAAGAACAATCTCCCTTGCATGAAACTCCAACACCAGATGATCCTTTAAGTGATGTAATTGATAGAATTGGGAGACTCAATCTTGATTCAGTCCCAACCCAATCAACAGAGCAGCCTGGACCATCTCAGAAAGGTCCCCCAAAGTGGCTGACAAAGACACTTGAAAGTGTTCATCCTGATGAAATCGGAAAAACAGGAACCAGAAATACAAACCGACAAGATGGAGGTGATGTAGATAACTCTAATTCACCTGTTGATATGGATGTTACTTATGATTGTGAATTGAACTTGTCTACAGATTTTGAACCAAATTCCTTCAAAGAAGCTGCTTCTCATGATGAATGGAAACAAGCAATGCAGAAGGAGTATGATGCCCTCATAATGAATGGCACTTGGAAGCTGGTTGATCCTCCATTTGGAACCAAATCAATTGGCTGCAAGTGGGTCTACAAGAACAAGTACAAAGCTGATGGCTCACTTGACAAGCACAAAGCTAGGCTTGTGGAAAAAGGTTTTGCACAGAAGGAAGGGGTCGATTATGAGGAAACTTTTGCCCCCAAAGCAAAATGGGCCACCATCCGGACACTCTTTGCACTAGCTGCTCAGAACGGTTGGAAAGTCCATCAAATGGATGAAAAAACTGCATTCTTGAATGGAGATCTAAAAGAGAATGTTTTTATGTCCCAGCCTGAAGGATTTGCTGTGAAAGGACATGAACACAAAGTATGCAAACATGTGAAGTCCTTGTATGGCCTCAAACAAGCACCACGAGCCTGGTATGAAAAACTAACTGAGCATCTTCTGAAACTCAACTTCAAAAATTTTGATCTTGATGATGCAACTTTATTTGTCAAGAAAGTTGGCAAAACAGTTGTATATCTTGTGGTATATGTAGATGATCTTTTAATAACAGGGAACAATGAAAGCTATAATGCATCCATAAAGAAAGAATTAGGAAAAAGTTTTGAAATGACTGATTTGGGCTATGTTCATTACTATCTTGGCATTGAAGTAACCCAACATCCAAAATCCATATTTCTTTCTCAAAATAAATACATTGGAGATTTGTTAAACAGATTTGGCATGACAGAGTGCAATCCTCTTTCTACTCCAATGTAACAAAACTTGAAGCTCACATCTATTGAAGGAAAGGAATTTGAGGATGCAACAAAGTATAGACAGCTTGTAGGAAGTCTCATCTACCTCACTACTACCAGACCGAACATTTCATTTGCTGTTGGAATCCTCTCCAAGTTTATGCAAAAGCCTTGTGAGGGACATTGGTCTGCTGCAAAAAGAGTTCTAAGGTACTTGAAGGGAACTCAAGACCTTGGAATCAAGTATACACAGGTGGACGACTTCAGCTTGATTGGATACTCTGATTCAGACTTTGATGGAGACAAAGAAACTGGGGTATCTACTTCAGGATATGCTATGAGTCTTGGACCAGGAGCTGTCTCCTGGAGATCACGCAAACAATTAGTTCCAGCAGATTCCACAACAGAAGTAGAATATGTGGCAGCAGCTGAAGCAACGAAAGAAATTGTGTGGCTCAGGAAAATTCTTGAAGATTTGCAGGTAAAACAAGTACAATCAACTCCACTCATGATTGATAACACCTCTGCAATAAAGTTGGCCAAGAACCCAAAGTTCCATGATCGTACTAAGCACATCAATACTAAATATCATCTGATCCGACATCATGTTGAGGCCAAAACAATCCATCTTCGTCATTGTTCCACAAATGAGCAAATTGCAGACATCTTCACCAAAGCACTTGGAAGAGAAAAGCTTGAAAGATTCAGAACGATGCTTGGACTCACCAACATCCCTTCAGATTAAGGGGGGGAATGTTCACACCTAATCTTCAACGGTTGGGTAAACTGGAACGTGAACAGTCATCAAGAAGATGAACTGATCCGTCCCATTTTATGTATATAAACAATAGTTATCTAATGAAATAATTAGTCAGTTTTCTTCTGCCCATTTTGGAGTTACCCTGGCCTAACAAAAATAATCATTTATTAAATCTAAACTAAAGCAAGTAGTAAAATAAAAGAAAACGAAGTTTCATGTTCACTAAATCGGAAGTAAAACAAATCCATCAGAAATGAGAATGAAGATATGGTTCTTTATGAATTGTAGTGATGATTGTTCTCTTTGCTTTTTCCATCCTAAATTTATATAAGTCCCAAAATATTGAAATTGATTCAAAATCCTAAATTATGTAGCAATTATGTATATGAAGAGGACTTAAATCTTTATATGATAAGTATGGAGCGATATATAAAAAATTCAAATAGAAGGGAATTCAAACATGATTTAACCATGATTGATTATCTTTTCTTATTCCAAATTCTTTATCAATTGCTGCATTACCATAGTGGTTGCTGAAGAGTGCCTTGAAAATCAAATAAAGATGCTTACTAAAAGATGATTGAGATAAGAAAATGTGCATCTAGTAATGAGTCAAAGGCAAAAACATAAATGAACCACATGTTTTAATGAATAGAAGCAAAATTAAAGAATCCTCAAATTTTGACGAAACAACAAATACTTCCTTGAACATGTTGCAGATTTAGAAATGGTTGGCTGCTTGCTTATTTCAAGTCTCCAAAATCAAACCAATGAAGCCCAACAAAAAGAAACAAAACAGAAATAAGAAATAAGGTATGAAAAAAGATAAAATCAAACAATAGATGAAGATCAACTTGATAATATATACTTGGAAGACTATTGATTGTAGGTTTGCCACATGAATCTTCAATTTCTCTAATGTATTTCTCAATATTCACATATTTTCAATATCATCTAATTATTTAATCTAAAATGCTAAGTAATAAACTTTCAGATTGCATCCACCTCAAATTTACATTGAAGGACAAGAGTGGTGATTATGATATTTTCAAAAATACTCATGAATCAAAGATTGCCAAGCCATAATGATTATTTAAAATTTCTTCATGTATGATTAAAAAACATTTTTAACAATGTGATGAAGTTTTTTTTTTTTGTTTTTTGTTTTGTTTTGTTTTTTATTTTGTTTTGTTTTGGTTTGTTTTTGTTTGTTTGTTTGTTTTGTTTTGTTTTTTTGTTTTTTGTTTTTGTTTTTTTTTTCTTTGCAAAAACAATACAATCAAGTGCTTCAATGACTATATAATAACTTTGACATGTTCTAAGCCATTTTTCTAGAACATGAAAGAGGATGCCAAGAAAAACTCAGATTCATTACTTATTAAAAATTCAAAATAATAAAATAAATGCAAACATAAAAGGAATCTAATCTAAATTAATATATTCCTATTGCTAACTGAATGGAAGGAAACATGACTAGGTATAGTCATACTTCCAATGTAACCATCTCTCATTTTAATTCCTGCATGTATGTATAAGTAAAACATTAGTAACAAAAATGAAGAAAACTAATAAATTAATAAAACACACTCACTCATAAAATAAATATCAGAAATATAGAAAAACCAGACATGGCAGAAAAGGCAGGAGAGACTTTCCTGTAGTCTCTCATTCTCGTGAATTTCATTATTAAAATAATGTTTATGATACATATAAATACATGAGGAAGTTGTCTCAAGATAGTGCATCTATCTTGAACAAACTTGGTTGAGAAAATATCTCAACAACACACTAATCTAGGAGCCTAACTAGTTGGAGAGAATCTCTCAACCAACTAAGCCTAAACTGACTCCTAACCATGAGGAACAAACTCAATCTAGAAAGGTAGGATTAAATCCTAACTTTCATGATTTTAATTAATTTAATTATTTGGACTTAGAATTGTTTTTAATGTGAGAGTGAGGCTAACATTCCCCCCCTCAATGATAAGTCCAAATTAAGAACCAGGAACCATCTTCCAAGTTCTCATGCTAAAACTATTGATCCTCAAAAAACATTTTCCTAAAAAATTGCTAAAGCTGAATGTTGAAGAAACTCTAATATGAAGAGACCATGAGTCAGCTGCATGTTTGATTCATCTCTAAATGTTGCTTGACAACTCTATCACGTGCCAAGCTGCAAAAGGATCCAACTATCCTTTGCTTGAAATCAGCATCCTGTGTCCACTGAC
The DNA here is from genome assembly GCA_031772625.1 of Pinus tabuliformis. Classification (NCBI taxonomy): domain Eukaryota; kingdom Viridiplantae; phylum Streptophyta; class Pinopsida; order Pinales; family Pinaceae; genus Pinus; species Pinus tabuliformis. The sequence goes on along the minus strand of CM062808.1, from coordinate 121,980,399 downwards.
AAAACATTGAGAATGCCCACTAGCTGATGACGTTGAAAACAACCGACTGTTGCTTTTGTTGTGTTTGAAAACTGCTCACTGCTGACTTTGCTATTGATTTCCCACTGGAAAATTTGTTGATGCTCACTCACTGATGAAAATGACCACTGGCTGCTTTGCTGATTTTTTCGAGACTTTCAATCTGACAAACACTGTCAATTTCATTGACATTTTCCCCCTTTGTCAGTTGAAATGAGAGACAATCTTCTTCAAATTATTTCCGAGGAGTGTTTCACTGGTGTACTGCCCCATTCAACTGCATGAGAGTACCATATTCATTTTTATTGTTGGCTATAATATGTGTGGGTGAATTTGATTGTAAAACTTATACAATCTTTTGACCATGGATGACCATTCCCAAGGATCAATCCATGAATAATTGATCTTCAATATGGTTGATTGTTGTTGTTTGCTGCATTGTGTTGATGAATGATTTGACTTGCCACAATGGTGACAAATATGGAGATCAAAACACTGATCTTCTAGATGACTGGTTCTTTGACAATGAAGGCATTTTGGTTTGACTGCAACTTCAGTTTGTGTGTATTTCTGGTTGGCTTCAACTTTCTCAGAACTAGCTGATGTGATTTGTGCAAGAAAAACTACACTGACAAACTTAATGGGCCTTGAATAATCTGGGATATGCAAGTTGGCGTCATCTTTGACATATCCTAAGCCTCGTCGATTTCTGTTACTTTGGATTTCTTCCCATGGCTTGATTATTGGTTTGGAAGAAAGTTGAACTGGATCAGGGACCACTTCAACACTTGAAGTTGGTTGGATTAGTGACTTGGAATCATCACTCTTCTATAGAAACTCAGTTCTTTGTAGTTGCAACTCCAGTTGAAGGAACACAATCATTTCATGTGCATGTTGAAGATCCACTTGAATATCAGCAAGAGTTGTTTTGTTGATGTTCACCATGTCGCTAGCTGATGAAAAAATCAAATTGTTAAAAATTTGGGACAGTTGAATGTGTGTCGCCATGTTAGCTTGCTCACTTTGAATTCAGGCTCACTTGTATTGTTTTTTATTGCTTATGCTTGAAACACTTGCTATAGTTTTATAACTTGGTTGCTTGAACTCTTGATTTCACGCTCGTTTGATGACAATCACTTTGCTTGAATGCTTCACTGACACTTTGTGAATGCTTCAATTAACTTCACACTGACTCGTTTGTTGTAGATGTCGTGCTTTGAAATTTAACACTTGATTTTGACATGCTCGCTTGCTTGGTTGTTTGAATGACACACTTGCTTGCTTTGTTGTTTGAATGACATGCTCGCTTGCTTTGTTGTTTGAATGACATGCTCCCTTGATTTATTGCTTATTGCACTTGCATTAAACACTAGCTTGATTTTATGTTCACTAGAATTCACACTTGTTTGATGATGATTGTTTTCTAGATGGCTTGCTTGAAATTGCTTGATTGATTACTGACACTCTGTGCTTTCTTGAATGTACTCATTAAATGTACTGATTTTAAAAAAGGAAGGGTGTCGAACACTGTCGAAAATGCACCCAAGAGACAAATGACAAGTTCAATCTTGATGAATCAGTTGAAGACTTACTTGACTTAATGTACTCACCTTAACAATTCAAATTAGGGTGTCGGTTACAATCGAGAATGCACCCATACAATTCAGTTAAAAAATGTTTATCTGCAAGTGATACAAAAAGTGTTGATGATGTTGATGTCGTCTTGGCTTGAATGCTTGATTTTGTAGCATCCTTAACTTGAATGCTTTGATTACATGATGTGAAATGTGCTTACTTGGAAGATCATCTTATCAAGTTGATGATGTGACGCTTTTTTCTTGTGTACTTAAGCTTGTACATGAGTTTGATTAAGCGTTCTTATACTTAAGCTTGCTTATGTGTATGTAGTTGTTTAAGCATAATACAAAGAGAGCGTTTTGATAATCTGAATACAAGTCATGCATACGCAACATGCATAATTAGTCACTACACAAGGTGTACCTAAGACCCCCTTATTCAATTTCGGGCGAATCTAGGACACTTCAACACCACAAAAAAATATGTCTTTATTAAGTATTTGAGTACATCAACCTTTCATATTTACAACATCTTCATTGAAACTTCTCAAGCACAAAGTTTGAGAACTTCTTGGAGGTAAATTGTCTTCAAAAACTGACTCAACCTTCTAGAAACACTTATATCTCCAAATACAAAACACTTATCACTCCAATTTGCTTCAAATTTCGTTAAAGCACTTTCATATACCCCTGAAAATACTTCTTTCCTTAAACTTTAAAAAAATTGTGCCAGTAAAAAATAATTCCATAGGTAGGAAATATACTCCATTAAAAAATGGACAGAAGAGTGTTGTGAAAAGTTTGACTTTGGAGATTTTCTTTGCATGATGGAAGCGAGAGCATGAGTAATTGAAGACGGGCATGCATTAAAATGAGAATTGAAACAACAGTTGAATAAAAAGAATACCTTTCCAATCAGGTTTTCTTTCAATTCTCTACAGCCTCACATGCCTTGCAAATCTTGTTATAGCAACGCTGCCTCAGTAAGTGACTTCCAACTCGGAGGAACGAGGGAGCCGATATGTGGTTGTATTACTTGGACTGTGAAATCTAGTGAAACACTACAATCAATTTGCAAGGAATTGACTTTGGCTTAGAATCCACGGATTCTATTTATTATATATATATTGTTATCAATCAATAGCAAAGGAGAAACTTAAAATTGATCTCATAAAATATAATTTTGCTGAAACAAATTGATGCAGGAGCATTCAGCTCAAGGAAAATCATTGTATTTTAGTAGACATAGGGGTATTTTGTTTTCAAGGAAGTTGGGTTCCTAAGTGTGAATTAATGTAATTATTTAGGCTTTTGAGTGATTTTAATGAGAATAGGATTTAATTGAATATTGTGAGGCATAATTGTAAATGTTCCCGATTGTAGGAGAACATGAGGGATTTAAGATAGTTGAGAGATGAAATGATTTGAGAATTAATTGAAAAACTTAGATTAGGAGTTAGTTCATGATTTTATGGATTAGAGAGGATCCTTAGGGACGAGGAAGAGATTTTAGGATTTTATTGAAGAATTTATGGATCTAAACCAGGAATTGGTTTTAGAATCCCTTTGTATAAATGTAAGCCTAAAAGGCAAAGTTAGAGGTTAGATAGGTTAGATATTTGGAGTGACTGTAAGCCTACGGGCAGAGTTGGAATAGAGGCCACTAATATTAGAAGATCAGGCCAAAGAGACAGAGTCTCGATATGTAATCATTGTTATATGTTTATATATATACAGGGATTGATTCGAACTTGTATAAATGTGTGATTGAATATCGAATGATAATTTACAATGAATAAGAGATTTACATAATCTATATATGCAGGCAGAGTTCAATGAATGCAAAAAGAGGAAGAGAGCGAGACGGAGGTTTGTAACGGGCCATTGATCCATTCGAAGGATCAAATTAATGCTCTAGAATGACAGTGATTTAAGAACTCACAGAGTTTAAGCTCAAGCAAAAGTGAATTGAGTAGTGGAAGAGCGAAAGGAAGAACCTTTGAAGAAAACCGAGAACCATAGAAAACACTGAAAACACAGCAAAATCTAAGTAAAACGGAAGAGCAGAGAAGTGAAGTATCGAAGCTTAGTAATTGTTGGATCCGGAAGATCAACGGTCAAGGTTAAATCGCATCGGCGAAATCCTTATGGATAGATCAGAATCAGCCCTTGGACAAGAGCGATGAGCGACTGTCGATTGATCGTGGACCGTTGGATCGAGACCAGATCAATGGTTGCAATCTAATCGCAAATCAGATATCACAAGGTCAGGGACAACCAAAATGGAAATTTCGATAGCGATATGGCCGATACGCCGATAGCGATAAAGTGCTGATCGACGATCGAAGGTATCAGCGATCGGGACTTCGGAGATCGGAGTGGCATAGTGGAAAGGTGATATGGCGGACCCGATAAGTTATATGGGCGCAGTTAATAGATTTTGAAATCTGATATTGCGTTATCGCATATCGGATGCAATAGAGGCTTGTGTTAAGAAACCCATGGAGGATGCGATTGTGATTAGCGATAAAGGGAGCATCGAAAACTATGCAGAGGCCGTATAAAGGTGGAAGAGGTATGTTTATGCGTATTTCCTTTGTAAATGGTTTATAATGGAATTAAGCGCAGATAAGGGGTTTATGTGTTAAACTATATGTAAGTCCAACATTATCAAAGGATATAAGGGTTTTATGTGTTAAGTCGTATATAACCAATGCATAAAGAGGGGAAAGCTTATATATATGCGGCAAGGTTTAATAAGGGTTAATGAAGGGTGAATGAGTCCCGATAGGATGGATTATAATGAAAGGTTAAATAAAGTCATATATGAAGGCTTGAGGGGTGATTAAGACCCAATAAGTGTATATTGCTTAAGGGTTAGCCTATGTTGGGCATTGGTAAATCATTCCGCATAGGAATTGATTAATGGGGCCTTAACCTTAATATTGAAGATTTAACTCGGAAGAGAGTTAAAATTCCTGGGACAAGCAGGATTATGCAATTGTATATGCATACTGTGGGTGTAAATGGGGTTAAACCTGCGTCATTTGGTATCAGAGCATAATTGTTATTGGAACAATTGATAGCAGAACAGAATAAGGGAATTCTGTAGAAAAGGACTTAGAACAGAGATGTGTTTCAAGACATGTATGAGGGCAAGGGAGATCAGATTTTAATCTAATAAATAGTAGGCACACAGAGATAAAGTGCAACAGAACTTGCAGATGCAAGAAAAGGAGGACAATGCATTCAAAGTACAGGTAAATGGTTGAACATGATCATGCATAGATCTTGAAGGTGAGATGATATGTTTTATTCTGATTTGAATATTGGAGAATGTGTGGTTTTTATGTTGATACACAGGTAGCAGCATAAGGAGGTGAGAAGATGGAAATGATAGCCTAAGAGGAAGGAGTGCTCGATTGGTTCCAAAGGAAAGAGCCAGAGAGATGCTAAAAGACTGAGCTCAGAGGAGAGAAGCTTAGTGAGGCATATGTAGCAAGAAGGAGACTTGTTACTCCAGAGTTATTGTTGCAGATCACAAAGGTAATTCCACAAAGGATGTGGGTAGAATTTCCAGAGTAATGAAGGAAGCTAGTAAGACTTTCTAAGCGAAAGAAGAAGTGGTCAGAACCAATTGTTTCATGGTGATTGAAATACAAGAGGAAATTTGTGTTCTTAAGAAGTGTAGATGAGTTGAAGCCTAGAAGGACCAGAGAAGAGTGCTCAAAGGAGGTTCCAGAGATAGAGAACCAAGTGCTTGCCAAAAGACCAAATACAGAGGAAAGCTTGGTGAGATAAGTTGCAAAAAGGAGGACTTGTTGTTGTAGAGGCTTTAGTGCAGCTCATAGTGAATGACTGAGGAACTCATAGAAAGAGGAAGATGGCTATTGATAGTCATAGTAGAGGTACTGAAGAAGACCACAGTAGAAGAAAGATGAAGAAAGAGAATGCAAAGGTAAATGGCAAGAGGATGAGTCAAGAGGAGCTTGACGAAGAGATTGCAGAATTGAAAGGACAACTCGATGTATTGATGAGGATACCAGAGGAAAGTCAGAGACAAGGTTGGGTATTAAAGAAGAAGCCAGTGACAGAAGAGAAAGAGACAGAAGTAAGTGGTAGAGTATGGACCAATCCAACGATGTGCTGGAAATAGAGATTAAAGAAATGTGGTAGCTGATGATGAAGCAGTCCATATGGAAGAGAATGATAGCAGTAGGAAGCATGATCAATCAGAGTATGAACCTGATTGACAAGGAGAGGAAGCTGAAACAGAAGACAACAAACATACAGTAGCAACAAAGAAGCAAATCATTTGGGTAGCTACAAACTAAAGTTTGGGACCCTGGAGGTTTTATATCAACTTATGAAGACACATGATCAAGAGATCATGAAAATTTTCTACTTTGGGAGTCTGATGCAGGAGCATTCAGCTCAAGGAAAATCATTGTATTTTAGTAGACATAGGGGTATTGTGTTTTCAAGGAAGTTGGGTTCCTAAGTGTGAATTAATGTAATTATTTAGGCTTTTGAGTGATTTTAATGAGAATAGGATTTAAGTGAATATTGTGAGGCATAATTGTAAATGTTCCTGAATGTAGGAGAACATGAGGGATTTAGGATAGTTGAGAGATTAGAGGATTTGAGAATTAATTGAAAAACTCAGATTAGGAGTTAGTTCATGATTTTATTGATTAGAGAGGATCCTTAGGGATGAGGAAGATATTTTAGGATTTTGTTGAAGAATTTATGGATCTAAACCAAGAATTGGTTTTAGAATCCCTTTGTATAAATGTAAGCCTAAAAGGCAAAGTTAGAGGTTAGATAGGTTAGATATTTGGAGTGATTGTAAGCCTACGGGCATAGTTAGAATAGAGGCCACTGATATTAGAAGACCAGGCCAGAGAGACAGAGTCTCGATATGTAATCATTGTTATATGATTATATATATACGGGGATTGATTCAAACTTGTATAAATGTGTGATTGAATATCGAATGATAATTTACAATGCATAAGTGATTTACATAATCTATATATGCAGGCAGAGTTCAGCGAATGCGCAAAGAGGAAGAGAGTAAGACAGAGGTTTGTAACGGGCCGTTGATCCATTCGGAGGATCAAATTAATGCTCTAGAATAACATTGATTTAAGAACTCACAGGGTTTAAGCTCAAGCGGAAGTGAATTGAGTAGTGGAAGAACGAAAGGAAGAACCTTTGAAGAAAACCGAGAACCATAGCAAACACTGAAAACAACATAAAATATAAGTAAAAAGGAAGAGCAGAGAAGTGAAGTATCAACGCTTAGTAACCATTGGATTTGGAAGATCAACGGTCAGGATTAAATCACATCGGTGAAATCCTTATGGATAGATCGAAATCGGGCCTTGGACAAGAGAGATGAGTGACTGCCGATTGATCGTGGACCATTGGATCGGGACCAGATCAATGGTCATGATCTAATCGCAAATCGGAGATTGCAAGGTCAGGGACAACGACAATAGAAATTGCGATAGCGATGTGGCCGATACGCCGATAGCGATAAAGCGTTGATCGACGATCGGAGGTATCGACGATTGGGGCTTCGGAGATCGGAGTGGCGCAGTGGAAAGGTGATATGGCAGACCCGATAAGTTATATGGGCGCAGTTAATAGATTTTGAAATCCGATATTGCGTTATCGCATATCGGATGCGATAGAGGCCTGTGTTAAGAAACCCGTGGAGGATGCGATTGTGATTAGCGATAAAGGGAGCATCGAAAACTGTGCAGAGGCTGTATAAAAGGCTGAAGAGGTATGTTTATGCATATTTCCTTTGTAAATGGTTTAGAATGGAATTAAGCGTAGATAAGGGGTTTATGTGTTAAACTATATGTAAGTCCAACATTATCAAAGGATATAAGGGTTTTATGTGTTAAGTCATATATAACCAATGCATAAAGAGTGGAAAGCTTATATATATGCAGCCAAGGTTTAATAAGGGTTAATGAAGGGTGAATGAGTCTCGATAGGATGGATTATAATGAAAGGTTAAATAAAGTCATATATGAAGGCTTGAGGGGTGATTAAGACCTGATAAGTGTATATTGCTTGAGGGTTAGCCTTTGTTGGGCATTGGTAAATCATTCCGCATAGGAATTGATTAATGGGGCCTTAACCTTAATATTGAAGATTTAACTCAGCAGAGAGTTAAAATTCCTTGGATAGACATGATTATGCATTTGTATATGCATACTGTGGGTGTAAACGAGGGTAACCCTGCGTCACAAATCTTGAGAAAATAAAATTTTATAGGACAGGTTGGTGGAGCCTCCACCATTTCAAGAGGTTGTGCGCTGTGATGTATGCAAGTGTAGTTTCAACGCATTCAGGCGTCGACACCATTGTCGTTGCCGTGGTAGGACTTTCTGTTTTGAGCATTTATCAAAGAAATTTCCATTGCCACAGTTTGGAATACATTCTGCTATTAGAGTATGCCATGACTGCTTCAACAATGCTACACAGTCATCTTCAGCAAATACACAAACCAACTCCTATGACATTGATAAAATGGCCTCAGATGACGTTGACGCAACAGTTTCTGATGGCATTGATGCATCCACTGATAAATTATCCAGAGTTGATTTTAATGAAGTCATTTCACACTCGTTGTTCCTCCAATATTGACTACTCTTGTGCAACAGGTACATACCGCACATTGAAACAAAAATTGGACATACCTCATCACAATATTAGTAGCTTGTGGTCTCCACCCAACATATTTACTCGATTGTTAGTGGGCGCATAGACATCCTTATCAATAACGCTGGCATGCACTGTGTTGGGCCTCTTGCCGAGCTACCCTTGGCTCTCCTCCAGTCGAATTTTGAGACCAATGTATACGGTTTAATGTGTGTTATAAAAGAGGTGGCGCCTCACATGATATCCCAGGCAAAGGGAAAAATAGTGTATATTGGAAGAATCATGGCTTTAACTCCTGGACGGTGGGTTGGTGCTTACGCCACTTCCAAAGCAGTTGTTCAGTCTTTATCCAACACTCTGGGAGTTGAATTGAAGCCTTTTGGGATAGATGTTATCACAGTGGCTCCAGGGGCAATCAAATCGAGCTAGCGAAGGCACAATTGAGTGCCATCAGCTTCAACCTCCTCTTTAGAAACAAAAATTGGAAAATATCCAACGATAACAGCCAAGTAAAGGCTCAAATTGAAGGCCACAAGCCCCTCCATTGATCTGCAACAACCTCAGAGTTGGTGCACTTAATTCGATTCACAGATTCCTTTGTCACGATTCTAGCAGTCCTTCTGCTAGGAGAACTATTGGTCTCTCTGCAAACCCTGACAGAGAATTTCTTGAGCTATCTATCGAACAATTTGATCAGAAAAATTAACTGACACAATATGATAGCCTTTGAGTGATTTCATGAGATTCATATTAAAATCAGCTTCATTTCTGGAACACTTTGAAGCGGTTTCATTCAAGTATATGAATTATCATATCACTGGAATATGATAAATTCGAACAATCAATCCCACATGCGATATGCAAGTTTTGTGCCTCTGATCCCAAAATTATTTGCACAATTAATCACATCCCAGAATTAATCACTTGCTCTGATACCAATTGAAGAAAACTAATAAATTAATAAAACACACTCACTCACAACATAAATATCAGAAATATAGAAAATTAGACATGGCGGAAAAGGCCTGAGAGAATTTCCTATAGCCTCTCATTCTCATGAATTTAATTAGTAAAATAATGTTTATGATACATATAAATACATGAGGAAGTTGTCTCAAGATAGTGCATCTATCTTGAACAAACTTGGTTGAGAAAATATCTCAACAACACATTAATCTAGAAGCATGACTAGTTGGAGAGAATCTCTCAACCAACTAAGCCTAAACTGACTCCTAACCATGAGGAACAAACTCAATCTAGAAAGGTAGGATTAAATCCTAACTTTCATGATTTTAATTAATTTAATTATTTGGACTTAGAATTGTTTTTAATGTGAGAGTGAGGCTAACAAAAAAAACAAATATAATTAAACTGATGGAACTAAATTTAAATGCATAATGTACATTTATTGCTAACATATTTACAAAACACAACTTATTTACAATTAACTTCTCTTGAAATGCCCCTTCCAGTTGAATTTTAATTGGATCATAGAAATCTGGATGGATTTCCATTAATGATTGGAAGATGTTCAAAAGAGGGTTGTTGACAGTGTTGGACTCGCCAACATGTGAGGGGATTTCCCGGGTAAGAAGTCCCAACTAGACCTTAGACCGTTTGGAATAGGAGTCCCAACAGTGGGTAGTAAAGCTATGCCTTGAATGTGATAGCGCGAAGAAATAAGAAAGATATTCTTTCCAGAATCAAGTGTGTGACCTTGCAGCGAGTCAAGAGAGATGCATGGGGAGGTTCTGACACACAAAGGGGGGAAAGGAAGTGTATCCCTTAGAAGCTTGTAATAGTGCGCAGCTTGAAAGGAACACAAGAGTTGAATGGCATCACAAGCTGGAAACCAAAATAGCCGACAATACAAAGTGATGGGTTAAACCAACAACATGACCTCAACGAGAATCATACAATCGTATATGAAATAGTTCATAGACAAATGTGTAAGTTAAACAACAGACATTGCTAAAGTAACTAGATAAGTCAAACTACAATACCAATATATGCATGAAGACGTGTTGGCTCTGTTATATTATATAAAGTGAAAGTTCCATCCATACATGCAACCATGATAGCCACTAGCCCCAATAGTGGAACGTTACAGTCAACACCGCTTTCTCCTCTAAAGAGATGTACTCACTCTGCACTATGGAGAAACCAAGGCTCGTCACAATACTCTCCAATTCCTCTCTAAGCAATGCTTGGCAAAAGCTTGTTCTATGAGTTATGAGGTTCTATATATAGCAAAGGGTGGGGTGACCCTTCACTTTCCCCTTTTTGACTCTTGGAATACCCTCATGACTCTTCAACTTCGTTACTTATAACTATTTACATTACATATGACTGTTTGCATTCCACTAATGACACTTTGAATTTCACTTTACACTACATCTAAGTACAACAGTCACGACTCATAGTAGTGAGGTGGCTAAGACAACTCGTAACACAACTTGACATGTATTGGTTGACTGTGGTGTCCATGTCAAGCTGTTGTGATGTTAAGTGATGGATGTTTCCTTGAATGTACTTTGTCTTCATCTCTGCATAGCTTGGTGCTACAGGGTCTTCAATGGTCTTGGTCTTCACAAGATGGTTCCATGCATGTGTTTCTTTCGCTTGCTGTTTGAAATGCTTCACATGTACGTTCAACTACGAGAAAGTCTTATAGCATGCACTCCTTCATCTCATTCGTCGTCATGCCATGATCCATCAATGTACCTGTTCCTACAATTCACTCATGATGGGACGACATCAAATCCAAAACCTCCTGACCTAACATGATACATTGTTCTTGTGTTTCGAGTCGAGGTGACCAGGAGGGAGGAAAAGACACTGAAACTGTACAGAGCACAACATAGGCTGGGATGAGAGGCTTGGAAGGACTGCCAAGAAAAATTGTGCAGATGTCACTGGGAGGCATATTTACAGAATCTGGGACAATAGTGACAATTTCAAGGTGGAACCCAACTGGATAGAACTGCGCAATTCCCAGGAGGATGACAAGGCAGGGTGTCCAGGGGAACTATTGGATAGTTCTATTCATTTCTCAAGGTGAGGATTGGGCAAGTCACTCGGGGTCTAGCTGAGAATCTGCATAGATTCTTTGAGTGAGATAGAGATGAGCAGCAAGGGACATTAGTAGGAAATTATGCACAATTTTCCGGAGCAGGGCATGTCGCACTGCAGGGAGCTGCTAGTCATAACTTCACATTTCTAGGAGATAATACATGACATGCAGCTTCTTCGCAGTTTCCAAAAACAGTGCAGAGTGGGGCAACAATAGGTGTACCAACCAGATTTGTGCAATTTTCAGGGACAACAGGGCAAGCTAGCAGGGGGTCTTTCAGTCACATCTTTGCAATTCTCAGAGGGAGAACAAGGCAAGCTAGCAAGGGGCCTGCAAGTCAAATCTATGTAATTCCTGGGAACAATGCAGTGATAGGCAGTAGAGGTGATCCAGGTCCAGGTGTGACAAAGGACACTTCCAAGACCTTTTACTTTCGTGATGTGTTAAATTGCATGTTTAAAAGAATATAGATGAATACATCTGCATGTTGTAAAGAAGAGGAACATGACAATCATCAACACATAAAAACATAAGCTGTTGAGCTCATCCAGGAGGGACTACATCTTTGGGACCCGATGTCAAGATGGTGTAGGCTGTTGCATTAAGTGTTGTCAATAGTGATGATGTACATAAGACATGATGTCAATATCATACGAGGAAAATTCCCTCACGCAGGAGTGGCTCCAAGAGATGTTCCACTACAAAAACTCTTAGTCAAAAGGACTCCTATCAGTATGACACAAACTCATGCATGATGATCATGAGCATCTCGCTAACATGGCATAAAAGGGATCTCAATGCAAACATACATGGCGACAACATGAGTATCCCCATCAACATGACGACAAAGGGATCTCCAATAAAACATGACGAATCATGACAACAAGTACATCACACAAATGATTATGCGTCACATCAAGAAGGAATCATGAAAGCAAGTAAGAAACAAGATCCCACATCAAACATCAAATAGGGATTTGTGCAGCACAATGCATAGAAAAATAAGTACATGAATACACTGCATATACCTCAAATCCTGGGGCCATCTGAAGAAGCGGATGTCAAACTGCTGAAGTTGTTCGCACATGAATCTTGCGGCGTCACATCTCATGGAATGGTTGCTCACAGATGAATACTGACACCTGCGCTCCACTTAGAAAAGTGGCCAAAAATTGAAATGAGAAAATGGAAAAGCTGAATGCGCCATCAGATTTGTGGTACCAAATAGTGCAAAATCGACTGTCAAATTTCTGAATTCTGAGAAAGTGGAAATCTGGGGCTCAAGGAATCTTTTAGATTCCTCCTAGATTCCTCAAAGATTCCCTCCTCCGGGTCCTCTACAAATTGGCTACTTAGATCAGGAAAATGACTGCGCCATTGGGTTCATGTCATCGAGAGGTGTAAGATCGACATAAAGTTTGTCCAATTTGGACACTGCGAAAATTTCACCCTCCTGGAAATTTCGCCTAATCATGGTTCCGCCTGTGTTTTTCTCAGGCTCATGGTTCCACCTGCAAAACCATTAAAAAATATTATATCTCGATCTGTGTGCACACTCTTGATTTCCATGCCCGTTCTCCTCTATTCCTCCATGCTTGACGCACTAAGCAAAATGAAGGTTTATGTAAAATTTCGGGCAAAGTATTTGAAGCACCGACTCATGGTGCAATGGCGGCGAAGATTGCTAGGTTGGCGGAGATCCGGGTTCGAATCCTCGTAATGGTGCATGATGGTGCGCTGTTATAACTGTTATATTTTATTTGGAAATATGGTTAAGTTTTTTGTTTGGTTTATGTGACAGGGTCGCATATGGTATGTTGGTTCATTCATGGGGTTGCCCGGTGGGGGGCGGCCCACGTGGGCCGGACCGGTTCAATCCCCACTGGCCCCGCATTACTATTTAAGGCATACGATAATGTGATAAGTATTGGGGTGTTATGGAGAGGTGTGGGGTGGTGGGGGTGGTGGCCCACTTGTGGGCCCCCCCTTTTTATATATATATTTTTAACTTTTAATACTAATAAGACAATTTTGAAAATCAGGATTTTGACCGAAGGAGTCATTTTAATGAGGCAAAAATTATGCCTAGAATCTGGCCAGAGTTGGCCGGATTCTGCCCCCCAGAAAAGTCCAAATTGTGTCTCCATTAACCTACCCAATCAGCAAAAGTTAACAAAAACTTTGACTACCTCTATCTTCCTCATCCGGACTCAGATTGATGAACTGTTCACACCACCATGATCACGGCGACGAGATCTTTAATGTGAACCTGGTTTGAGCATAATCCAAACACTTTGATTTTTGAGCTTTCATAAGCCCTCTTTGTCCTGTGTGTGTCTCTGGAGCCACCTGGTTCAAGCACAATCCAAACACTTTGATTTTTGAGCTTTCATAAGCCCTCTTTGTCCTGTGTGTGTCTCTAGAGCCGCCTGGATCAAGGGGCCCGACTCACATGACTGCGCAGTTTCTGCAAATAGTGCAGGACAGATAGATGGGCAATGCTTGCGTAGTTTTGGGGAGTAGTACAACCCTAGGTATAGTGTAGTTTAGGTTTCTGGTAAACCAGAGGGAGGCTTAATGAATGATCTCACGGGAAGCACAGATTGGATCGGACATGGGGACAACTTTTGCGTGGTTCTAGGAGATAGTCAGCTTTCTCACTTCCAGGATTGTGCAGTGCAGGCTGCCCCAAAGGAAAACCTCAAACTCTGCACAGTTCTGAGTAGGAAAGCAGGGTCATTGAGAGCTAATACTGTGCAGTGCAACTCAGCTGGGGTCCGGTTGAAGGAGGGTTATCCGGTCGAAATATTTTCAAGAAAAATGGCTAAGTGTGAGAGCAAGTGAACTTGTGATGACTCAACATTGTAATCACAAACTTAGCATACATGACAACATGATGACACTAACTACTAGATAACATAGCAAATCATGACCCTCTGTGGGATTGTCTAATGGTGAAAGTGACAAGTGCGAGACTTGGGATAGACCTTCGGACAACCATGACGACACTTGCGTGAAAGTGCTTACAACTTTGTGTGTGAGTGCGATGGGTGTTCACATAGATAAGACAACCCAAACACATAAAGAAAAACCTTCGAAATCACCAGAACCGGATCGAAAGAATGACATATCAATCAACATGCCAAAGATGATAGTTGGTTCAACAAGTGAAAAGTAAGCAAGACAGGTAGAGGAAACACATGGAATGACTTTTAGTGCTTGCAAACATGCATGTTATTGAAGACAAAATGATATGACAATGATCGATAGTACTTCAAGCTACACTGAGAGATGTGATTCAAGAGATATACTTTACTTACCATACTACCCTTGAGATGACATACATCTGACAAAGTTTGCATGAGGTCTTGATATTTTATCATAAATTGGTCTCTTGGTCCTTCTCCTCAACTCCTTGAGAATGATCTAGCATGTCACCTTTTCTTGTAGTCACTAAGAGATAGATCTGCGCAATTTCAGCTGGCAGTGACTGCTATTGGGATGAGGCTCTGGTAGGCCCATTTGTGCAATTTTTGAATGCAGTGCAACCTGGGCAGCTGAAGGGGAAATACTGCATAATTTCTAAATGCAAGGCACTGCTGCAAGATGGATCCCGGGAGGACACATTTGCATAGTTTCAGGTTGCAAGATAGACTAAACAGTTGAAGGACAATAATGTGCAGTTTTTGATGATAGTGGGTTTCATCTGGGGGAAGGACAGGAAACCACTGTGCAGTTTTGGATACCAAGGGAGGATGGGGTCCCTGCGCATTGCGCAGTTCTAGCATGCTAGGGAAAAATAGTGGGGGTTAAAGAAGCAAAGTGTGAAGTTTCGAAAGCTGGATGAGGCTAGGTTGCTCGGGAAATTGACGAAGTGTGAGATAAATGAAACATATGTAAATAGTGACAGAACTTGACTATGATCACACACGAACACTTAGTGATACAACATAGACCATCCATAATATATAAAACATACTTTTTTTATGCAACATAATTCATGACAAGAGTGCATGAAGTGAGTGTGAAACATGTTTATGTAATGAGAACAACCCATATGCATAAGATTTCCCCTTGAAGCAGAACAACATTCCCTTTGCATGACAAACAATAATCCCGATGCCCAAAGATGACACATGCTGCATAAAGATGAGAACGTGAACAACTCTTACGATCAAGGAGGGGGGCTTGAGATCATCAACTTACCAATAAGTGACCAGGGAATGATCGATCACACGATCCAAGGTAAGCTCTGAAATTTGCATGCGAGCCAAAATTTTGGAGGGTGGTTGTGGTCGCTACAACATTGGCGACACACTAGTAGAACTCGATCTCTCTGTATGGACCTTGTTTTGTGAAAAGCAAGTCTAACCCTTTCGGAAGTATTGTTATATTCTTTGATCATCATGGATTCCTCACTAGCTCGAGTGGAAGATATAGTCCCTTCCATTCTCTTGATCGGTCAGCACACATACCAAGACAAATCAGCTGATTTGTTTTGATTGGGGCTGAGGGGTATATTGGTGCACAAGTAATATAAATGTTAGAGTCTTAGTTTCATCTCTGGTGTTGCTCCGCTGCCAACAGGCCTAAAAAGTACCCCGACAGAGTCACGTAAGGACGCAAGCATCGCTTCGCTGCCAATGAGCCTGGTCAGTACCCCGATAGAGTTACTTGCGTCACCTCTCTGTGTAGGAAGCCTTTCTCTTCTTTCGCCTTATTCATTTTTTTATTTTTTTATTTTTCAAAGAACTGTGCATAGGCACTTGTTTATTTTAGAGGCAGAAGAGGGATCTCGACTTATTGAGAGCAAAAGAGGTTGTCCCTTCGTAGAAGTATGTTATATATACCTCTGACATACTTTTTAAGGTTCCCCTGCTCACCTTAGTCTACTTGACTGAGTTGACAAGGGTTAACCCAAAAAAACGATTAGAGTAGGTAGTACTAGTTAACAGTGAAAGCATTGTGTTTTCAACAAGACTCACTCAGAAGAACATATTTTCCATCGGTGTATCATCGATTGAAGACAACAAGTTCTTCATAAAGAGAGAGGAAAACAAATAACCAAGTGTTGATAGCTGTAAAAGTCCTCTTATATTTTCCTTCCTTGTCTCGAGAGCCAAACACGGTTTCATGTGAGGCTAATCTACGGGTGAAAACAAGTAAACAAACAATAAATAAAAGAGCAGAAGTAAAAGCAAAATAAAAACAAGTAAGCAAAGACAACATGCAAGCAAAACAAAGCAATCTAGAAAGGAAATCAAAGCAAGAAAGCAAACACTACTCCTAATTCTATGCTAAATAGAGCATGGGTCGGCTCATGTAAAGTGATATTTCCAATGCATCCATTGGTGCATTGGTTGGGCCATGTTGGTGAAGGCATGGTTAACAAGAAAGATATGCAGGAAATCCAGAAAATTGAAAAGATAAAATAGTAAATACCAACACCCTCTGAGTTTAAAGGCATCCACATAAAAGAAAAGAGTAAAAACGTAGGATAAGCATTCTGCAGATGTACCATGGTCTTGCATCACACTGTGCACAGACGATAAGCACATACACTCTTTAAACTTTATTGATGAGAAAACATGAAGAAAGAAGACAAATTGTGCTCCATAAGAGTGATTTTTGTGTAATATTCCTCCAATTTGTGAGCGATGGGATCATGTGATTTCAGTGGAGGATGTGAAATTTGTGAACTAGATTGGTCTTCAATGCACATAGGAGAGTGATGAGGAGCCTCAGGTGTTTCAACAAAATTCTGATCAGGAGTGGAATTTACCTTAGGACAACAAGGGCCTAACATAACCATTAGCGTAGGCTAAAGTGCCTCTATAGCTTGATGGGTTTCCACTTCATTATCAGATAGATTATCAAAGACAAGTGGCTTAGAAAGATTAATAGCAAGTGAACCAACATCGTGATCAAATGAAGGAGTACATAGATCACGAAAACATTGATTAGAAAATTTGGTACGTTCATCAACATCCTCATGGTCTAATGAATCACGTAGATGGGTTGATGAGAAACAAGAATGTTCATCCTCTGTGTTTTCGGAAATGACAGATGAAAGATTGAATGGATTTTCAGAAAAATATGTGTCCTCTCCTCAATGTACTGACAGCATGACATCTGGTGTAGAAACACTCGGTGATGGGTTTTCACAAGGTAAATAAAAAGTGGTGGAATCACAAGAGATGTCAAGATAGAGTGGATGAGGCATGGATAAAAGGAGGTCATCCTTCATTGCGGGTTCTTCTCCAGACTCCTGCACACACTCATGATGAATGACAATGTAGGTTGGCTACACAATATCAACTCCATTGCAACCTAATCCTCATGAACAAAAAGTGTGGAGTTCGGAATGAGAGAACACAACACAGTACAATCTGGAGGATCAATAGAATTCGGGGAAAGAGGTTGATGAAATAAGTCCTCGTGACAACAAACAATCTTGCATGCCAAATATGTGCAGATATTAAGAGTAGTCGGGGTGGGAGGATGTGACAGTTCAATAGATGTGCGCACACCTTCTCCCACCTCGCATTGCGGAGCTACAATTGTTTGATGAGAAGAGGATGGACAATCACTTGTGATAGCAACCTTGTCCGTCTTAGATTTGGAAGCTCTAACACCGAGGTATGTCAGGAGGGGTTCGAATGATTCTAAGATTTTCATATTTTTGGATATGTGAAGAAGATACTTAAATATTCCATCGAGAAATTCCCAATCAATTTCATCTTCAGGAAATCAAAATGCAAGATTAAGAAAGCGTATGTGAAATTGCTCAATGGATTCATTAGGTGCTTTTCGTAATTTTAGAATTTCTTTATTGAGTGCTTTACAGTCAAAATGATGGAAAGCATCGGCTATCTCTGTAACAAAGTGATTAAAAGAGTGAATGGATTTATTAGGCAGTGTGACACACCATTGCAATGGGTGCCCACGAAGTGTGAATACGAACAACGTGTAGATCATGTAATCCTCATGGACTTCGTAGTTGTCATAGAGACTGGAAAAGAAAACACTGTGTCTAAGCCAGGTCATTCTACCTTCACCTTCATATGTGTTTTGTGACAAGAGATTCTAGATATCCTCTGGGATTTCAAAGTCATTCCCATAAGACATACATCTCGGAGGATGAATTGTAACATAAGTCATGATAGATGTGTGAAGATTCAAAACAGACTTTGAGGACTCAACTTGTCATTTGGCCCCCCTTCTTGCCCCATAAATGTTTATGGTGCTGGACCCACCATTATGTAAGGGGATATCCCTAGTAAGAAGTCCCAACTAGACCTCAAACCGTTTGGAGTAGGAGTCCCAGCAGTGGGTAGTAAAGCTATGCCTTGATTGCGATAACACATAGACATAAGAAAAATATCCTTGTTAGAAGAAAGTGTGTGACCTTGCAGGGAGTCAAGAGAGATGCATGGGGGAGGTTCTAACATGCAAAGGGGGGGAAAGAAGTGTATCCCTTAGAAGCTTGTAATAGTATACAACCTGAAAGGAACACACGAGCTATAGTCGACAATCCAAAGTGATGGGTTAAACCAACAACACGGCCTCAACAATATTCATACAATCATATATGAAATAGTTCATACAAAAATGCGTAAGTTAAACAACATACATTGCTAAAGTAACTAGAATAATCTAACTACAATAACAACATATGCATGAAGACATGTTGGCTCTATTATATTATATAAATTGAAAGTTCCATCCATACATACAACCATTACAACCACTAGCCCCAATAGTGGAATGTTACAGTCAACATTGCCTACTCCTCCAAAGAGATGTACTCGCTCTGCACTGTGGAGAAGCCAAGGCTCATTACAATAATTTCCAAACCCTCTCTAAGAATTGCCTAGCAAAAGATTGGCTCCCAAAAGCTTGTTCTATGAGTTATGAGGTTCTATATATAGACTCTATACTTCAACATCATAAGATCTATCTTGAAATGCGTGATTTATCCCTGAAAGTCCTTTGCTGGCGATTTTGGTGCCCTACTGAATTTCTCTGCACCTGTCTACACCAGATGCCCCACGACTACAACTTCAACTTAAGCCTTTAACCAGATCTATGGGAATGGTTCATCATACACATTGTCTTTGTCATGCTCCCCCTCATGATTATGATCATCATGCTAGTTCACTACTGTTGGCTGATCACTCAAGTCTTCTTGACATCCTCAAACTGTGAAGACAATTTCTTGTTCACCCTCTCTGGTTGTTGAACATTGTTGTTGTTGAGACAAACACCCTCCAAAATTTTGTGTACACTCAAATTTTTGAGCCTACTATAGCTCTTTTGATTGGTCGTTTCGTAGTCACTTTTGGGTCAACTGGTGCTTTTTGAGCTCCCTTCTTAGATTGTAAGTGTCAAAGTCACTTTCTCACACATGCTCAGTCCATAACAAGTGCATGAGCAGATTCTTTTATGCAATCTTGGACAAACATAGCACGTTCCATCAATATTGTTCCCATGCAATTTCCAATCCATGTCAACAATCAATACACACTAACAATGACAATTTCTCACATTCTAGTTGCATTTGTGCTTCCATTTCAATGAGTTTTGCAAAGTGTTGCTTCAACGCACCTCTATTTTTGTGAGTATTGTTTTCATGTTTTCAGTTGTCAGTTTCACTTTATTTCATTCTAATTAGTGTCATTTTCATGTTATCTTTTCTCTGGCATGTGTTACTTTCACTGTCATTCACATATCGCAAGAGTCATTCACACTTTAGCAATTGTCGTCTTTTCGCATGTTAGTTGTCGCACAATGTATGTATGCTTGTTCTGGTGGTTTCAAGGGGTTATCTTTGTGTGAATGAGTTGGTATAACCATTTAAACATCAGTCACACTCATTCCCAAAGTTTTAAGCATTGTCGCACAAGTGTCGTCACGGTCATCGCAAAGTGTACCTTTAATGTCACACTTGTCGTAAAGTCGTCACAAAGTTGTCGCATTGAGAGAAATATGTTGTTAACATGTTTTAGATGATCTATGTTTTTGTGTCATCAAAGTGTTTCAAGTGTGTGATCATAGTGTTGGGCATGGAATCCCCCCAAGACATGTTTTGGGACTTAAAGCCCAAGTTCTGACCAAGTCTTTTGTAAAAGCTCCGCGAAGTGTGGGTGTGGAGCACGAAATTATGATAGAGTCATAGGGTTGTACGCCCTCATTTTTGTAATGTAATGTCGGCTAGATAGACCTACCCATGGTCCGCGGACCATGGGATTTTATAAATAGAGCGAGGCTCTAAGTGTATAAGATAACTACGAGAAAAGATGGAATAGATGAGGATGAGAAGTCCAAGTTATTAAGTAACAATGTAAATTGTGTCTTTGGGTCGTAGAGTAGGGGAAGGCTCTACAGCTGAGTGCGCAGAGGTCAAGTAGTCTGCAGCTAAGTGCACGGACCCCTGTAGCTAAGTGTGCAGGGCAGGTTGAGTCTGTAACCATTGAAAGAATCAATAAAGAAAAGTTTACCATATTTCTGTTCATATTTTTCTGTTTTAATATATATGACTGGGTATAATTTGCAAGTATATTGTTATTTGCTACGTGAACTTATATGAGTGTTTTGTATAACTAATTATAACATAAGACATCCAAGTACGTGAGGGTAATTAAATGGTATAAAAGAATAAGTAAGATCTCGGATAACAACACAGAGCGGGTTTCTGGCAGCGTGAAGGCTCCACAACCCTGCGTTAGGACTGCGCGAAGGCAGTGTATCAGGGCGTGAGGGATAGGGAAGTGCGCGAAGAAACCTGCGTGCAGGGAAAACCAATGGGACCAGTTGAACCTCTTAAACATCTCAAGGTTGTGGAAACATGGTTCTAGTACCCTCCCATACTACTTCGGGTGAGACCTTAGTCTGCGCTCCGTGGATTGTTATCGAAAGGGCTAGTAGTACCAGGATTTGTTTGGCTAAATTAACTCTGAACATGGGTCAGGCCCCAACATGTTTTAGATGATCTATGTTTTTGTGTCATCAAAGTGTTTCAAGTGTGTGATCATAGTCAAGTCATATCATTGTTCACATCAACCTCTTCGGTCCCTCACTTAACCAATTTTCAGAAATTCACAACAACCTAGCCTTATCCAACCTTCATCAACAGCGCATTGCACAATTCCTACCCTCAATTTGCATCTTAGTCCCTTGACACTGTGCAATGTGTAGTTCCTTCTTCCCAGGACAATAAACTACACAGTTCTAGTGCTCAATCCCGGCCTTTGGCTCCCAGAATTGCGTAATCTAGCCCTCTAGCCTGGCCCTAACTACACACTGCACAATCTATGAGCTCAAGCTCAAACCCTAAGCTCTATACCTATGCAACTGCGCAATCAGTAGGCTTGATTTTCCTCCCTGAATTGCACATTTGGCTAAAACAACGCAAAATCCCTTCAATCAGGCTCACTAACTCCCAAAACTACATAATTTCTCTCTCCTTCCCAGTCAATACTACGCATTGCGCAATCTCAAGGCTCAAGCCTTAGCCCTGAGCTCTTGAACTACATAACTACACAATCACCTCGGCTCCTTTTTCCTCCAAAACTATGTAATAGGTTGATCCATTGCCCATCCCCTTAGCCTGTCACACAAAGCTCCTAGATTGAGAAATTTTCTTCCTCAGTCCAACTTTAGCTACACATTGCATAGTCTCTGTTGGGCGCCAGATCCCCCAAGGCAAGTTTTGGGGCTTAAAGCCCAAGTTTTGACTAAATCCAATGTAAAGACTTCGCGTTTTGTGGGCGTGGAGCGCGAAGTTTGTAAATGAGTCATAGGGTTGTCCACCCTTATTTTTGTAATTTAATGTCGGCTTGAGGGATCTACCCATGGTTCGCGGACCATGGGATTGTATAAATAGAGTGAGGCTCTAAGTTGTAAATAACGAATAGAGGAATGAAGGATGAAGAATTGAGTCTTAGTTTAAGTGTAGAGTTGAGTCTTTGGGTCATAGAGTAGGAGAAGGCTCTACAACTGAGTGTGCAGAGGCCTAGTAGTTCATAGCTAAGTGCGCGGACCACTGCCGCTGAGTGCGCAGGGCGAGTTGAGTCTGTAACCTTTGGATAAGTAATAAAGAGAAGTTTTACATTATTTCTATGTATATTTCTCCTGTTTTGTGCATTGAATGTATTAGATATAAATTGCATTTCTATTGTTTATATGATGCGCGAACTTATATGAATGTGTTGATAAAGTGAATATAACATAAAGTATCTGTTTATGCAA
The DNA here is from genome assembly GCA_031772625.1 of Pinus tabuliformis. Lineage (NCBI taxonomy): Eukaryota > Viridiplantae > Streptophyta > Pinopsida > Pinales > Pinaceae > Pinus > Pinus tabuliformis. The sequence continues at coordinate 121,957,800 of CM062808.1, read as the reverse complement.
AGATAACTAACTGTTATGAGAAGATAAGTAAGATACGCGGTGTAACTTGGGGAATTAGTGCAGATCATTGCTAGGGCAGCGCAAAATCACCTCAGCCCTTAGTGAGGGCTGCGCGAAGGCAATTGTAATAGATCATGAAGGTCTCATAGGTTAGGTCAGTGCACAAGGTGACCTGCGCGAAGCTATTCACAGTTGGAATAAAATCGACCCCTTAAACATCTCCAGGGTGCGGAAACTTGGTTCCAGCATCCCCCCATAATGCTTCGGGTGAGACCTCAGTCTGCGCTCCGTAGGTTGTTGCCGAAAGGGCCAGTAGTATAGGGATTTGTTTGGCTAATTAACTCCAAACCTGGGTCAAGCCACCTCAAGCCAACAAATGGTTCCATTTTCGGGACCAGAATCTGCATAGAGATGTCTGATGTCATATTATTGGAATCCGACTAAGAAGTAAATTGAAGGCTGGTTGGACAGGAGAATTCACGAATTCACGTTGTAGGAGAACAGGAATCCTCGACTATCAAACAAAGAGTCGTTAGACTGCTAATGTACACAGAGATCTGTTAACACCCAGGTTGTTCCCTATGACTCCCAAGGGAATACGGCCGGGGTAACCACTAACCAATCTTTTGATCACTTGTTTCTAGCCAAACTGTGATCAGAGAGGGCTCTCTCTTTATGATTTATATCTGTTATGATAGGGTTTTAGGCTAGGTATTATGCATAGGTTTTGTTTATGTTTTGGTTGAAGAGTTTCTTTCAGGTCTTATGATGTAGTATTCAAGGAGTCAAATATCATTGGGCAATGGAGTCTATAGCACTAGGTGTCTAGAAACCTTGAGGTGAATTGGTGAAACTTACAGGGCCATTTAGATACTTCATAGAACAAATTTTTGATTTATAACAGGAACAGGTAAAACAAGCAGTGAAAGCATTTCAGAATTTTCACCAGAGTGTTTAAGTATTTGCACCAAAATAGTTATGAGAAATGGATAGATGTCTCAGGGGCAAACCTGAATCCCTGGGAATATCTATCACTGTAAAAGATATAGTTTTAAAGTGCAGCAACTAAGAATTACACTTCTTTTACTGTATCTGAAGAAAACATGGATAATAGCTTAGATTGAGTTCAGGGTAATCAGTGATTAAATCCTGGAACTATTCTTCTACTTTGCTATTAAGTGTAAGACATTTAAACAACAAAAGAGAACAAAAGACTCGAAAAAACATGTAATACAGAGATTTAAGAAAGACTTATTGTTTTATGAAACACTCTGGAATCCTGCAACATTCACCATTCATCACAACGCATCAAGGTACACCAAGCTTTGGAAATTCCATTCTCCCTTTGTATTATTTCTCTGAGAATTTTACAGCAAGTGAGATCTCCAAAAGGAAAATAACAACAACCCCTTAAGCTTCTGTGAGGGGTGAATATATACTTGCGATTTTTTACAAAATATCTGAGTTCTAAGTTATCTCAGACTTAATATTCTCACCAACTTTTGAGATATTATTATCAGAAATTTATTACAGCATTGAATACAAAATAAAGGCGTCTTGATGTTCTGTCAGAAGATATTTTAGCCTTTGAGAGCTGCTGAGTCGGTTGAGATACTTTGATTAAATGCTGGAGAACCCGACTTTATGGCTTGTGCGCTGTATTTTGGGTCTGCTACCTTGTGATGGTGATTGCTGCTGTGGTGAGTAAATAGCCCTGCTGAGTCGGCTCAGCATCTGTCTTTTCCTTGTGGATTCATCCACCAAAATTCTGCCTGTGCATGACTGTTCATAAACTGGAGAAAACTAACACTACAGGTTCTGGCCTGATAAGATTACCTGTGTCAAATTCCTCCATACTTCCTGTGTGGGCAATTGGTGTCTTATGATTGCCTCCAAAGTTTCATCTGCTTCTGTATACTTAAAGAAATTTGGTGGTGTATCAAACAGGTGATCAATTTCATTCATAATGAAAAACAGGTTATCCACCCTATCATACAAATTCTGCCCTGATGCTGGCCCTGTTTCTGCTGAGGTACTGGGCTGTTTTGCAATTTGTGCTGCAGCATGGGCATCAACCCTTTTGATGTAATTTTCCAGGGTAAGCAGCCTTCCTACACTGCTTAATATGCTGGGGAGGCCTCTGTTTTGTAATGCCACAAATCTGTCCAGGAATTTGTTGATCTCGGTCTGCATATCCTGTGTTCTCCTCTCCAGCGTTCCAACTAGGTTTCTCAGTGTCAGGACTCTTTTAGCTACTGAAATTGTTTCAGTCCTGTTAGTAATTCCCATGGTAGCCAGTTGAGAGCTAGTTTTGTTATTCAAAATATTGATCATTCTGCTGGCAGCATCTGGCATGTGGCCAAGGCTTGCTCTAGCTCTCTGTATTTCCCTGTTTGCCTTGGTAATGAGTACTATTTGCTCATCCATAGTCTCAATGTACTGCCACTGATTGGTGATGGACCGACCAATGTTACCCCAGAGGACTGCTTTTAGTTCTGCTGTTACTTTTTCTAGTGCAAGCTCTTTTTCTAGTTCAGCTATTCTCTTTTTTAGAGCTTTTACCTCTCTTTCCTTTGCTGCCTCATTCTGCTTGCTTTTGTCAAATTTTTCATTCACCTTAGTCAAAGACCTTTTGACTTCATCAAGCTCTTTCATTTGGGATTCAAGAACTTGGATCTCAGCTTGCAGCTTCTGCATATCCAGAGTAGGAGTCTGCTCTGTTGTTGGCGTAGTTGTTGCTGTAGATGGTGCTGTAGTTCCTGTCTGCTGAGGAGGAGGAGTAGTTGTTGGAGGGACTTCCTCAAGGTTGATTATCACAGGAGGAGGCTGGGAGGGTTGGCCCTCTTCTTTTTGCTTTAATGCTGTTTGTAGTGCTGCCTTTGCAGCTTCTGATTCTCCAAGTTTATCTTGAGTCCGAACTAGCTCTTTGTACAGGGATATCATTATATCTGTGGCATCCTTTTCCTGCCTTTGCTGGGCAACCTCGTCTGTTTGCGGATGGATGGTAGCTGGGAGCTTGATTTTCTTTCTTAAGGCCGCCATGTCTGCATCCCTTAGCTTCAAGAGTTCTTGGATACCTTTAACATCTTTAGGATCATGTCCTATTTCTATAATTACATCTTCCAAGGACTTGATCCTGTTGTCCTTGGCTTGTGATGATGCTCTCTCCAATTCCAGCTGAGAGGCTGTGTTATCAAGGCTGCTCTTCAATTTGTAGTTCTCCAATGTTTCATCTGCCAAGGAGGCATACACCATTTCACCGGTTTGTTTATGCAGTTCGATCTTATCCATAGGGTGTATGTCTTTAGCCAGAACCTCCATGTTGGTTCTTAGATAATCCGAGGTAGATTGAGGATGCAGCGTTGTGGGCATGAAGTGACTCATGATCATCTTGCCTTCACTTACATCAAAGGCAGACATGAGTCTTTGCTGATTGGTAGGAGCCAGGTTTAGCAAATGATTGTACAGCTGTACTTTAATAGGATCACTCCTCCTCTTAATGTCAATAAATTGCTGTTTGATGCTTGACTGTCCTTCTCTGTGCTGGCTGGAGGAGCTGACCTCTCCTCCTATAGCTCTATCATGTTCATGCTGGAATGAACTGGCTGAAACTTCTCCACTGGGTGGGCCCATGCCCATTGCTTGCCTCACTGCTATGTCATCCTCTAGAAAGTCATTTAATCTTTGTCTTTTCTCTCCCCGATTGATGGATGAAGTCAGGGGAGTCTCTCTATCCCTTTTCCTGGTTAAGTCCTCCTTTTGTGGGGTTTGGAGGACCGAGGTATCAACAGTAGTCTCTGCCCTAGGAGGCACTATTGTCTGAGCCTGTTGCTCAGTGGAGCTTGGAGCATCAATCACTTTTTCTTGCTGCAAGGGCTGCTGTTCACTATATTGTACTTCTTCTTGTTGCTGCCCTTGTTCCTGCTGCTCCATCTCTTCTTGCTGCTGTAGCAATGTATCCACTTGTTCTTCTGTCAATGGAGGTGGCTGCTCCACCTGCTTCCCTTTATCTTTGCTGGCTGTCTGTGGTGCCTTCTCGGCAGTTTGCTGTTGTGCTGTTGATGATGTAGTAGCTGCTCCAAGCTGTTTTTTGTAGGAGAGGGGCACCTGTCCACAAGTTTCCAAGTCAGCTTCCTTTTGCATATTTCTAGCCTCTCTCTCAAGTAGCTCTTCATTAGTAATTTCTTCCTCTAGGGTACCCTCTTCCCAACTTGATGCATTGGCATATTGTTCAATCTCGGGTTGTCTCTTGTGTGCATAGCTACCCAATTTATATTTTATCCTCCTGAGGGAGACAAAATGATTGGGGTCATAGGGTATCCATTCAAAACTAGTTTGCAGTTTGAGGCCCTCCAGGATACTGTCTGCCTCTTTCCACCCCTCCTCTTTTCTGTTATATAGGAAAGGACCCAGCTGGCTCCTTACCTTTAACTGTGACTTCTTGTTCTTGCTCTGAAAATGGAGGTAGTCTGAGTTCCCAAACTGTCTGAAATATTCCAAGGCAAAAAGCCTCATGGGGACATACCTTGGCAACCTAAAAGGGTTCAACTCAGAGCCATATATCCTGATGACTGTGTGGTTTTGGTAGAGGTACCAATTACCAATGCTGTAGGACTTATTCAAATGGAGAATTCTCCTCATTTCATCGGTTAGTCTAGGAGGAGGAGTACCATGCAATACTGTCATGGCTGGATAAATGAATAAGTCAATGAACTCATTGTATGTGTAAGGTGACACAGATGTACAGTGAAAGACAGAGGTCCAGAACACAACTGACCTTGGACTTCCCTGGGCATTGAATGGCTTCAAAGGAAAAGAGAAGGTGGCTGGCTGGTAAAACAAGAATAGGTGGTATATATATGAGGTATACCTGAATAGTCTTTCCCTCTTCAAGTTCATAAACTGCTCATGGATTTTTTCTGCAATGTAGGTTGCATAATCATAAAGTACAGCTGGGGGTTTACCAGGAGAGAATATAGACAGCATTGCCATTATGCTATCATCCACATCCTCCATTCCCCTGAATCCTAGGACATAACTGATTAAATCCACTAACATCCTGCCCAATTCATTCAAGTATTGATATCCAATAGGAGGAGTTCTGATGGTGTCTGAGCCTGGTCTTATAAACAGCTGATTAATTTTAATGATTTGGTCACCTGACAGTTTGCTCCCTTTCTTTATCAAATTCTGCATATGGAGGGGAGTCAATTGCTTGGCAGTATGGAAGTGCAGCATTTCATTTATACTCTCTGAGGTGATATGGAACAGGACTGAGCCTGTGGGGCTGATGACAGCTCTTTGGTTTGGGTCATAGCATTCTTGGCAGCTATAGACCAACTATGGCATAGGATTTACTTGGGGGAGGTTGTAGATGGGCAATTTTGAGTCCCAAATCCCCAAGATGTCTGCCCCACTCAGGTGCTGGGCCTTCAACTCATTCATCATCTGGATATTGTATTTGGAGCCCATAAGGAACCAGTCCAGCATTTGATAATCCATGTCTCCCAGGGCTTTCCATGCCAATTCCTGGTGAGGAGCATTGAGGGGCTTGATATTCAGAGCAATAGGAGTCTCCATGATTTTCTTCAAAGTTCAACAATTGTAGGTGGATGGTTTAATGGAAGCAACACAGAATAGAAGTGATTTTCTGTAAAAACAGTTTGTATCTCAGAGACCAGAGGAGGAATTTACACAACAGCAATTGAAATACTGTTTGTTTCAGGAGCATGGCTTCTCTATGGTCTCACTATGTCCTCTTTTAGCGGGTGAATTGAGTTTAGCAAGAAATTTGCCGGGAATACGCAATGAATGTTGTTTTTGAGCGAAATTACAGGTATTAAGGCTCGGTTGGTGTCTTTGGACTTCACAGTTGCAAATGTGGACGTGCAGAGGGAAATGGCCGGTGAAAATATAATTTTTAAGGTCTCCTTAGCCCTCTGAGTAACTTTAATTTCAATAACAGGCGTATGGAGGGCAGCAAACGGTAAATACCTGTTAATTGACGAACAGAGGTCGCATAGGCGTGCACGGTTGGAGCTCTGGAGGTCGCCTTGGTCAATTGAGCAGGTTGGCAGAGTTTTTAGGACGTAAACGCTCATGCAGAGAAAACAGTAGAGAAATGCGCAAACAATGGAAAAATAGACGTTTTTTGGCTTAATATGGGCTTTTTTATGATTTTGGCGCTTTTTAGTGATGACGTCAGCATGACGTCATTGGTGGGTCAAGGTGAGGTGACGTCAGTTGACGTCATCGGGTGACGTGGCGGTAAGCTATTAGTCCATGGGGGCGATGAGGTGGCAGCCATGTCATCACGGAGGTGGACCAATCAACGGCAAAAGGATGAGCAGAGATGACGTGGTGATATGACATAGGAGGGCAGCTGGCGGTCCGGACCGTAGCGGTTATGGTTAAGGCTAACCGCTACGGTCTCTCGGGGCGGTTTGGGTACGGCGCTGAAAGTGTCAGGCCTGGCTCCGAGAGCCCTTATCGTTTGACGCGTGGCCTGCCCGTGACGTGACGCAACGTCACTTTCTCGGGCGGTAAAGGACCACCATGGGAGCCCCTCCGATATCATTGTGGATCGTCGGATCCTCGGGACTTGATCTGACGGTGGGCGGAGCAACAACATGCTCGGGTTATATGCGCGGGCGGAAAACTTTGGGTTGTGGGTTTTTTAATGGTTTTTCAATGTTTTCCATTAAAACAAACTGCGCGCTAACCTTTTGGAAATGTGCCAGAGGCGTGCTTTTTAGACCTTGGGTAATTTTTGCAAAGGATTTAAGGGTAAAAGAGGGTTTATAAGGGTTTTTTCAATGCAAATGGTGGTTTGAGGAGCAAGTTGGCTTTTGCAAGGGGAAGTGGGGTGGGACAGGTTCACCAAAGTGACCAGAGGTCATTTTGGTTCCTTTTTAAGAACATATGGCTATAATGCCAAGGGAGGGAGTATTTATAAGATTTGGGGCTTTATACACCATAGTGTTAGTATTATTAGGGGAAGGGTAAGATAAGGGGGCTATATAGTAAATTTAGAGGTTAATATGAATGAGGGGAGCAAATGAAGGGGATTTTACTGAGTTTGTCTGAAATTGATTTAGTTTTGAGAGTAGATCAAAATGAAAAGATCTTTAGACAAGAAATGTGGCTTCTGAATGAACAAGAACCACCATAAAACCATGATCTCTCTCCATGAATCTCAGCTGAAAAAAAAAGGATTGTTAGTAATGAGATGAAGGGGGAAAGGGAGGTTAGTCATGCTCCTTGCTGCAATTTGATGGAATTAACCACTTTGTCCATTGATAGATCTTGCCTTGGCAAAACACCTCTTGACATATGTGTAATGGTGAAAATACCCTTTCTGCAACCACAACTGCTTACCCAGCTATTTTCCTAGCATTTTTTGTTTCTCCTTAGAGGGTGCATTTGGACTTGCAAACCCTTACTTGCCTTTTCTTTTCTTTGGCTTTTTCTTTATTCTTTTCTATCTACTTCTACCCTTATCTCTTCCAAGGTCCCAGATTAAGCTGTTGGGAACCTTTTCTTCTCTACCTGAACTACTGGTCTGCCAAGATTAAACAGTTTGGACAGACTTCTTTCTCTATTCTATAACTCAAAATTGAAACATGGCATGATCCAGGTTAAACTGTTGAATCATCCACAAAATTGAAATAAGGTCCTCAACATTTGAAACCATTTACACACCTCTTGTTATTCTAGGAAATATGGGATCTTTGTGATACCAAAGCAGAGCATATTTGGACTTTCCTTGGCCAATCATGAAAAATGACACCTTTTGGTATAGGTATCCAACAAGATCCATGATATCTTCTTTGCATCTTTCACTACTAAGCTGTACGAGTGGATCGCGAAGCTGGCAGATAGCCAAGGAAGGTGGAAGCTTGACGGTCCTATTGTGTGTACCCCAGAGTTGGTACACAGATTGGAAGCATCGGAAGATAAGATTACGCGTGTTGTTGATCATTGGCTTGATTGGATTATAGGAGGATTCATCACTGAATTCGTGGTAGACACTTCAGTCAGCTATAGTGAGGCAGAGCAACGATTCGTCAAAGGACCACGAGGTAAGTAAGTAAAGTCCCTGAATACTTGGGTTAAAATGTTATTGTGCGAAAAGAGGATTATGCAGTTACATTGATGTTTGGGACTACACGAAGTGGAAAAACCTACAGGAATGAAGGAAGTAAGGGACTAGAGAGTAGCCCTTTGATTTCACCTCTACGAGACAAGGAAGAGCTTGCAAAGGTCTGTCCGCGAAGTGTGATCCATTTGATAAGGCAGATAATTTTGCGCATACCACCCCCACCCACACCACCGCCAGCTTCACCGCCATCACCTCCATCTTCACCCATACCACCTTCACCACCACTGCGAGTCAATATGGCAAGTGCAATAAAGTTTCCTGTGTTCAAGGGATTGAGAAATGAAGAGTAGGACCAATTTTGGTTTGTGGTAAAAGCTATATGGGAAGCGCAAGGAGTTACAGATGACAATATAAAGAAAGCAACACTAGTTAGCGTCTTGCAGGATCGTGCACTGACCTGGTACATTAAGCACTCAAGTGATAATCCAAATGCGGGAATCATGGATATCCAAACTATGCTAAATAAGGAATTTAGCTGGCCGAAGTTAGAAGCACAGTCGATCATTGGGTTCAAGGAGATCACAATGCTACTGGGTGAGATCCCTTGGGAGCTTGATCAAGGGCTGAAGTGTACAATTCGTGAAGCTAATATGACTTTGATAGATGGACAACACCATGAATGGTTTGTAGCATCGCTAACACCGCATTTGAGGAACGCGTTGTCGCAACAGAGGTTAACAACTCAGGCAGAGGCCTTAGAGATCGCGATGAGGTTGCATGAGACTCCAATATAGGATCCTAACTTGGGAGTTCAGCGGATCCATGCACAATTGAAAATTTTATGCCTTGAGATGTAGAGTTTGAAACAAGATAGGACAGCTCGACCAGAAGTGCGTGAAGAGGTGTGGTGCGTAAAATGTAAGGGTCAAGGTCATGACAAGGACCACTGCCTTATGTTCGCAAATTACCTCATGGGAGGAGGATCGATGTCGTTAAGGCCGGAAGCGCAACCAAGACCTAGCACAATGCTTTTTTTGTGGTGCGCGATTTGTCAGATAGGTGGAAAGCATGCTACGAACAACTGCCATCTGCTACAGAAGTACATGCAGAATTCGCAACTGTTATTTTTTAATTTCTGTAGATCGATAAGATGATGAGCAAACTTGTAAAAGTTATGAGATGATGATGGATAAAACTCCCACCTACCGAGTTTAGGCCAAAACCCAGCCCCTAGACTAGAATGTAGGAATGGTGCAAACCAGTTTTCAGACGCCCGGATGAGGCTGAGGTGGCGGAGGACTTGGGAGAGGTCGCAAATAGTTGATATGCTATAATTGCGAAGGGCCAAGACATTATTCCTATAATTGTACAAATCCAACACGTCCATCATGTCTGTATTGTACCTTGTTTGATCATGAGATGGAGGATTTTCCTACGTTGATAGCTAGGATACGCGACAAGGGAGCGCTACCACCTCCCCCTCAAAACTTGTAGATGATGAGGTCTGAGCCATGCGAGGAAGACCCAAATGTGAACATTGTACTCTGAAGTGGAATTACGATGGGAGATGATAAAGGTAAACAACCAGAAGATAGCACTTGGGTTTGCAAAGCTCCGGTGAAATAAGCGGAGTTTGATTTGGAGCGTGCTCCAGAAACATTTATGGGAGCTAAGAAGAGCTTCGTTGATGCCTCCACCTCAGGAAGCAAAGATAGATCGGAGCCGGAGATGGACCCATCAATGCTCACAATGTTCCTGGAAACATGAATAAAGCTATTGCGCAACAGTAAGGCTGTAAATGGATTACAGGAACTCATTAACATATGCGCTGGGACTGCGCCAGGAGAACCGCGTGTAGTCTGAAAGATTGGAAAACACAAGACTAGGATGGGGAGAGAAATGAGGCTAACCACGCAGACTGGAGAATATGAGATGGACCAAGTAATTCTGGATTTAGGATTGGACGTGAACGTTCTACTGAAGAATACATGGGAGCGCATGGGAAGGCCTACGCTACAGTGGTCTCCTATTCAACTGCGAATGGAAAACCAACAGAAGATAATACCCCTGGGGTGATTGCAGGGAACCACTATGGATATTGAGGGAGTGAGTGCATTAGCGGACTTTGAAGTAATAGATATTGTTGATGATGGTAATCCCTACCTCGTGCTTTTAGGAATTGATTGGGCCACTGACATGAACGGGGTGATTAATCTGAAGAAGCGTAAGATTATTTTTGAAAATAAGTCTCTGCACGTAGTTATACCCTTGGACCTTGTTGAAGGATCACGTTATACAGATCCGGTGCACGACTATGAAAGTGACGATGATTTGGATTGCATCGACAAGATAATTGAGAAGGAGAAAGACTGGGTAAATCCCACTGCAGATGGATGAATTTCATGGGAGCGCGAAAGCTCCTGTACTTTAGATTCGGATGAGGAAATAGAGTGATGGAAAAACCGGTTACACGAGGTAACCATGCTTAATTGTAACATGATGACAAGGTCACTACGCTGTGTATCGACAAAAGCGAGAGATCTGCCTACGTATGATGGGTTAGGTGAAGTAGATGCTTTCTTGGATAGATTCGAAAGGGAGGTGCCAAAGAAACAACGTTTCCAGGACTTGAATTGGGTACTGTGCACTACGCTCGCAAGGTGGTGGGGCACGCACAGAGGAAGCTTTGAAGGCTGGCGCGCATGTAGAAAAATGTTGCTCTCATGGTTTGGGAAAACTATAGTGCAATTGGCAGGTAAATATAATGGACGGGATGGTCTACGTGCGCATATGTCCAGGTGGGTACAGGCATATGGTAACCAACCTGCGCGGATGCACATGAACTTCACGTTGGGAAATATGGTCAATAATCATGTGTTGGGGGGGAAAATGTGCGAATGGTTCCTCAAGTTGGAACGATAGAGTGCGGAAAGAACAAACGCGTAGAAGGTTATGCATGCGGAAGCATTTAACGAAGTGTACGAAGCACTAAACAAGGTATATAATGCACAGCGAAGTGATTGGGACCTGTGCATACCAACAATTTTATGGGCTTATAAGACAACTTGCAAGAAACTAATAGAATAAATGCCTTCCAGGCTAGCCTATGGAGCGAATGTTGTAATGCTGATGGAGTATATCATGCCTAGTTCACGCAGAGCATCACCCACAGATATGATGGATCGTGGAGCCTTGGAAAAAGGGATCGCGCAGTTGGATGAATAAGAACACTTGGGACCTGATGAATAGACACAGCAGGGTGATCTTAGGCTTCAAGAACTCATGAATGAAAGAGTTTGGTTAAGGGAGAAAAGTGCCATGGTGGAAGAAGAAGTCAAGAAGCTTGAGGAAGGAATAAAGAAGGACTTTCTTGATAAACAAACTATGGTGATAAAACATGATGCACATGATTACGTTGACAAATTTTGGGACTACCACCGAGAATTGATTAGTTTGATTCCTTGGATTGGACTATACGTTACTAAGGGGATCGCAGATGGTGGCGCAATGCAGTTGGTGAAGTCAAACGACGAACCCATCACAGGAGAAGTAAACAATAGACGGTTGAAGCCATATATAGGTGGCGCAACCACCTGACTAGCTATGGGAAGCACAGTCTTAGCACTTCAAATGGTTGAAAAGAGGTGCAGGACTATAAAAAACTCTACCTGAGAGTTGTGCGATGACATGACTGCGTGTAGGAGCAAAGTCTCACAAGGTCCATGACAGCGCAAGGGTAGTTGCGCTGTCGTGCGGGTTGGATGGAAAGTGACGTTATAGTCACTATTCACGATGTGATGTTTGGTTTGAGACCAAATGGAGCGGGCTGCAGGCATTTAAGGCATGATTTATGGGCTAGATTTGCAAAAATATGCCACCAAGGGAGCATTAATGGATTGGGTTTGGGGGGAACGGTCAAATTCAAATTCAGAAGGTGCTATAAATTGAAAAGGGCTACCCAACAAACAACACTTGGCAATTTGAGAATTCAGTTGTCGTGCACCCAGATATTTCTGAACCCAGACCTATTAGAGTTGAAGGCCTTATTTGAGCACTTATCTGAGTAGTTGAGAGGTTTGGCAAAGCAAGATGGCAGTGTCCAGGAGATACAGCAGGCAGCTGCTCAGTGCGTTGTCGACCTTGCAGCAGTTCAGGCAGAGTTGGGAGGTCTCTGCATGAAGATCTCTGCACCGACAGAGTGACTTGCGGGCGAGTCACCATGTTTATGTTGGGGGCCCGTTGGGCGCGGGATCCCCAAAGGCAAGTTTTGGGGCTTAAAGCCCAAGTTTTGACTAAATTTGATGTAAAAACTCCGTGTTTTGTGGGCGCGGAGTGCGAAGTTTGTAAATGAGTCACAGGGTTGTCGCCCTTATTTTTGTAATGTAATGTCAACTTGAGGGATCTACGCATGGTCTGCGGACCATGGGATTGTATAAATAGAGTGAGGCTCTAAGTTGTAAATAATGAACGGAGGAATGAAGGATGAAGAATTGAGTCTTAGTTGAAGTGTAGAGTCAAGTCTTTGGGTCATAGAGTAGGAGTAGGCTCTACAGCTGACTGCGCAGAGGCCTAGTAGTCCGCAGCTAAGTGCACGGACCCCTGCAACTGAGTGCGCAGGGCGGGTCAAATCTGTAACCTTTGGATAATTAATAAAGAGAATTTTTACATCATTTCTATGTATCTTTCTCCTATTTTTTGCATTGAATGTATCAGATATAAATTGCATTTCTATTGTTTATATGATGCGTGAACTTATATGAATGTGTTGATAAAGTGAATATAAGATAAAGTATTTATTTATGCAAAGATAACTAATTGTTATAAGAAGATAAGTAAGATACATGGTGTAACTTGGGGAATTAGCATAGATCGCTGCTAGGGCAACACGAAATCACCTCAGCCCCTGGTGAGGGCTGCGCGAAGGTGATTGTAACAGATCACAAAGGTCTCGTAGGTTAGGTCAGTGCACGGGGTGACTTCGAAGCTATTCATAGTTATACTAAAATTGACCCCTTAGACATCTCCAGGGTGCGAAAACTTGGTTCCAACATCCCCCCATACTGCTTCGAGTGAGATATCAGTCCATGCTCCGCGGTCTGTTGCCGAAAGGGCCAGTAGTATAGGGATTTGTTTAGCTAATTAACTTCAAACCTAGGTCAGGCCCCCTCAAACCAACAGTATCATTGCTCAAGCTTCACCCCTGACTTCCTAAGTTGTGTAGTGATCGAGTCTCTTTCCCAACCTTTCACCCTGTTTCAGCTTAGTCATTAGACAAATATGATCCATCTTAGACTAGGGGTTGATAGGACCAACGTCATCTTGTCATGAGTGGGTTGTAGATTCAAGTACTCTATCATGTTATGGCAAGGTGATGAAGAAGGAGATGGAGAAGGAGAACATGCTATAAGACACATATGGAGTTGAAAAGATAATATGATCATCAGGCAAGTAGATGAAGGAGAAAAAGACTATAACAAAAGATGAAGATAAAGATCACATGGTAGACTCCTCATCTTCAAGTCATAATGATCTAGGTGTATATTGGTGGCCAACCACCAATTCTACTTGGACCCACACCATTGTTTCTTTTAGTTTTTCAGTTTCCTTAATTGTAGCACAGTTTACTATTTTTAGCAGTTTTTCGGGTCCTGAACTTTTGGCGTCATTTTGAGGCCCTAAACGGCTTTTTTTGGGATAACTAGGAGCAACATGGGTCCATGTACCAATTTTTATCTTCCTAAAGTTGTATTCCTTAGATATATCTTTCTAACAAGGTATTGTGCACGTTAAACGAAGATCGTATGCCAAAGTTACGACCCCAGGAAGTTGATGTACCAATTTACCCAAAACGGGGCCCATAGTTTGGCGCTTCATCTCGTAGGGTTAGGTTTTTGGATGTTTATGGTTTTCCATTGTTTCCCAACAATAAATAGGCATTCGAGCCTCATTGTAAGATAGTTCAGAGGCATGTAGCTACCACATCTCTCCTCAGAGATAAGCTACCATCGTCGAGCTAGTTTATTTCCATTTTTGTTTGTAAGCATGTTTCAGTATTTTACATTAATGAAATGAAGTATTATTTCTGTTTCAACGCTGTGTTTATGGTTATCTCTATAATTTGTTTCATTCTTGTTTAAATCTGAATCAGTGCTATCAGAGCGGTCTACTCTTTCTTTGTTTTTCTTTGCATGTCCTCAACGAGGTCGGAATATAAGGAGTTAGGGCTTGAACTGGTCAAACCTTTGCAAGACCAGCCCTGCAAATCTCGACGGCCTACCATGGCAGATGAAAAGAAAGATGTGGGGGTAGGAGATCCTATCAAAATCTTGCTTGAAGAGGCCCTCGAGCGACAAAGGAACGCGATGATGGACAACTTTGCCCAGATCCTTCAGTGGCTACCCAGGGGTGACACATCTACTTCCAGCAACTACTCTCGAAGTGCCGCACCCTTTAAGGTACAAGTTAACTTTGACATTCCCATATTTGAGGGTGAGATGGATGCAGACGTTGTAGATAAATGGTTAAATATGCTAGAAGATTATTTTTCTGTTCATGATTTTCCAGTTGGGAAAAGATTACTTTCTCTCTTCTCAAAGCTGCCCCAGACGTCAACTACTAGTGGGAAACCTACTACGAGCAAAAGGATGAAAGTACGACCTCATTATTTTCAGCCACACCCACTTGGAATTTGTTTTGGAATGCCATCAAGGAGCAATACTACTCTGTCAAAAGCTATGAGGATAAATACATAAAGTGGACCACATTGCGACAGGGAAGGGACCAAGACATGTTGGAGTTTACCAATATTTTTCATACCCTTCGCACAAAGTTTGGTATCAAGGATTTTGAGCTACATTTGGTACTCAAATATTGCGGCTGCCTACACCGGTACATCTAGGATGAGATGGAGTTCTTGGACATCTCCTCACTTGGCATGGCGTACCATTATGCTGTCAAGATCGAGAAGAAGTTTAAACAGAAGAAGTGAGACTTTGGATCTTCAAATCCGAAGCAAGGGAAAGGCACCCCAAAATCGCTGAACAAAGGACAAAGCCAAGGCGAGGTGGTCCAGGACAACCCGCCAAAGTCACAAGCAAATAACAACACCATGAAGCTAAAGAAGGACACGGGAAAGTGGTGTGAGTTCCATAAGAGCTCCACTCACAACACAAGTGAGTGTTGGGCCAAGTAGTCATTGGTGGCCGAGCTAAAGTCTTCAGAATCATATGCATGTTCCAACTCTAAGTCAGAACTTGATAAGGGGAATGACAAAGGGAAGCAGATTATTGATGCAGAGCCCAACACCATCGTTGCCACCACGAAGATCTAGAAGGAGGAACCCGAAGATCCAGACGAGGAGGAGCGCATCTTCCACTCCCAAATGTGGGTAAAGGGATCCCCGTTACAGTTCATTGTCGACAACGGGATCCAAAAGAACCTCATTTTGGTAGAGGTCATGAAGCAGCTGGGCTTACCAACCACAGCACATCCACAATCGTACACCATCGGGTGGCTTCACCAAGGACGGGATCTTCACTTGAGCCAGCAGTGTCACCTTCCATACAACATCAAGCCCTTCGCGGATGAGTTATTGTGTGACGTTTCTCCCCTTGGTGTTTGTGATGTATTATTAGGCCAGCCATACTTGTGGAAGCAACATGTTGTGTATGAGTCAAGGCCTCGTGTTGTTATTGTTACTTTGGGAAATAAGTTGTATAGGATACTGGAGGTAGCACCACCTACTGCCATCTCTTTTCTTACTGCAAAACAATGCAGTAAGCTCATTTCCAAAACTAGGAAATTTGTTTTCCTGATGATACACCCTCAAGGAAAGAAGAAGACAGTGGCCACAACCTCTAGACAGGGCCCCTCCGTACGACAACTACATATGGACAAGGTTGTGGGGGAGTACGAATACATCTTCACCTTCCCCGCAGGGGTTCCTCTGCACTGTCAAGTGAAGCAATCCATCAATATGACCCCATGTGTGCCACTGCCTAGTGGACCAATCTATCAGTGCTTCGTTCTTGAGAACGATGAAATCAAGAGGCAGATTCAGGAGTTGCTAAAGAAAGGTCACATCCGACCAAGTTCATCACCCTGTGGGAGCCCGATCGTGTTGGTACAGAAGAAGGATGGGACTTGGAGACTTTGTATTGACTATCAAGCACTGAACAAGATCATTGTTCGGAATAGGTACCCAATCCCAAGGATTGATGACCTTTTGGACCAACTGAAGAGGGAAAAATATTTTAGCAAGATCGATTTGAAGTCAGGATATCACCAGGTACCAATCAAACCCTCTGATGTGTGGAAGATTGTCTTCAAATCCAAGGAGGGCCTTTTTGAATGGTTGGTTATGCCTTTCGGGTTGACGAATGATCCTACAACCTTCATGAGGCTAATGGATGACATATTGTGGCCATTCACCAACTCATTTGTAGTGGTATACTTGGATGACATCCTGATATTTAGCCAGAGTTGGGAAGAGCACCTCCACCACATTCGATAGGTTCTCCAAACTTTGCGGAAACACAAGTTATGTGCCAATTTGGAGAAATGCACTTTTGGCATGGTCCAAGTTCAGTATCTGGGATACATTATTGATGAATTGGGGGTGCATGTGGATCAGTACAAGATCTAAGTCATTCAGGATTGGCCATCTGCTACCACTCTAACAGAGCTTCGCAACTTTCTGGGTCTTGCCAACTTCTACCGCATGTTCGTGTTGGGATTTTCTCATATCACTTGGCCCTTGAGTCAAGTCACCAAGGGAGGAGTGAAAGATAAATTATTTTGGTCTGAATCTCAACAAAAGGCATTCATAGAGTTGAAACATTGCCTCTACTAAGCACCAATGCTCGCATTACCAGACTTGCAACAACCATTTGAGGTCGAGACAGATGCCTCTGACTATGCTATTGGGGTAGTCCTTACTCAACACGGGCATCCAGTGGCATATCACAGTGAAACACTTTCAGACACAGTCTGAAAGTATCCCACTTATGACAAAGCGATGTGTTCCATTGTGCAGGCTTGTCGACAATGGAAGCATTAAATTTCAGGGAAGGAAACGGTGATCCACATAGACCACCAGCCTCTGTAGTTCATATAGACCCAAGGGAAGTTTCAAAATGATTGCTATCAGAAGTGGTCCACATACCTACAACAGTTCCATTTGAATATCAAGTATAAGAAGGGCAACACTAATAATGTTGCAGATTGCCTCAGTCGACCGCCGATCATGGCGTTAACCACCGTGCTCAACTCTTGTGGGCACGAGACTTCTGATTGGCCACTTCTCTACAAAATCAACCTAGATTTCGGCCACACATACCAGACACTCTTGGAGGGTCAGCATGTTCTAGATTTTCACCTCTAGGATGCCATGTTATGCCACCTAGGTCACCTTTGTGTTCCTTCAAGCGAGCGTGCCAAGATGATTTGGGAAGCACACTACAGTCAAGCTGCTAGGCATTTCGGGGTCGAGAAAATGGTGGCAGTACTGTAGAATTATTTCAATTGGCCTAATCTTTGATAGGATGTCGGGAAGTACATCAAATCCTGCACTGTCTGTGCCATTGAAAAACCAACCATCAAGAAGCAACGCCTCTATACTTTGCTGCCTACCCCTAGTTGAACTTGGGAATCCATCTCCATGGATTACATGTCGGGCCTTCCTTCTACTAAGAAAGTAAATGACTGTGTTTTTGTGCTCGTCGACAGGTTCTCAAAGATGGCCATTATGATGGCCTGCAAGAAGAATATCACAACAGAAGCCACTGCTAAACTCTTCTTTGAACGAGTGTGGGTACAATTTGGGATCCCACAATCTATCATCTTAGATCGGGACAGCAGGTTCCTTAGTACATTTTGGTCAAGTCTCTGGTCAATGTTGGACACCAAACTCACTAAGTCCACAACCTTCCATCCCGAAACTGATGGCCAAACAGAGGTTGTCAACATGATGATCATACACATTCTGCGAATGTAGAACTCAAAGAATCCACGCACATGGGATGAGAGCCTCCCCTATGTTCAGCACAACTATAACTGGGCTCTCCACAGCTCGACTGGCCACAACCCTTTTCAGGTGGGCTTGGGATTCCAGCCACTATGTCCCATTGATGTGGCCATGCCGTTCGCAGCTACTTAGGCAGATTCAGCTCATGTCCAATCCAAAACAAATAAGAAAAACAAATTCATTGAGCACATCCAAAATATCCGCCAACAAGTCCATGACATTCTGGAGAAATCAAATGCCAAGTACAAGCAACGACATGATCAGCATTAGGTACCACACAAGTTTTAGGTGGATGACAAAGTTTGGTTGCATTTGCAAAAGGAACACGTTATCGGAGCCTATCAGAAACTCGGACCACTCTGATATGGTCCTTACAACATTACCAAGGCTATGGGAGACAATGCATTTGAGATCAGCATTTGCCCATTCCTTGGCCTGCAGCTAGTGTTCAATGTGGACAGCCTTCGACCATACTTTCCACCATTACTAGACACATTTGACATTGCAGAACGACTCACACCAACAAAGTTAAATCCAGATTGCATGGAACAAGTTGCAACTAATCATATCATAGACACATAGATCAAGCACACTCACTAGCAAAAGATCCAACTGTATCGAGTTGTCAAATCAGGCCAACTCCTTCACCAGGGCAAGTGGCTCACCAAGGACCAAGTTCAGCAGAAGTTTCCTCATCTCATGGAGGAACTCAACGCAATGGGGACCATTTCTTCCTAAGGGGGGAGGAATGATCTAGGTAGATATTGGTGGCCACTCGCCAATTCCACTTGGACCCACACCATTGTTTCTTTCAATTTTTTAGTTTCCTTAATTGTAGCACAATTTACTAGTTTTAGTAGTTTTTCGGGTCTTGAACTTCCAAAGCCATTTTGAGGCCCTAAACGATGTTTTTTGGGAAAATTGGGAGCAACATGGGTCCATGGCCTAATGTTTTTCCTCACAAAGTTGTACTCCTCAGATATATCTTTCTAACGAGGTATTGTGCACGTCAAACAGAGATTGTATGCCAAAGTTACGACCCGAGGAATTTGATGTACCAATTTACCCAAAATAGGGCCCATAGTTTGGTGCTTCATCTCCTAGGGTTAGGTTTTTGGATTTTTAGGGTTTTCCAATGGTTCTTAACAATAAATAGGCCTTCAAGCCTCATTGTAAGATAGTTCAGAGGCATGTAGCTGCCACATCTATCCTCAGATATAAGCTACAATTGTTGAGCTAATTTATTTCCATTTTTGTATGTAAGCATTTTTCAATATTTTACATTAATGAAATGAAGTATTATTTCTTCTGCATCTTTGTGTTTATGTTTATCTCTGTAATTTGTTGCGTTCTTTTTTAAATCTGGATCACATAATGAGGAGGAAGAAGAAGAACATGTGCCATCTTTTTAAGAAGACAAAGAAAGAAGCAGCAAGAAGGAAAACTTGGCATTGTCACATCATCCTGTAGTCCATGTCATTAGTGTTATGCCATGTCCTGTCACAAGTCATCATATACCAAATAATTATTGTGGATAATGTAATTTCCTATTCAAAATGTATTGTAAAGTGGAATTCCAAAGGACACATTCAGAATATGAAGAGTCATGTAAATTCGAAAATTCATAGGAAGTCAAACATTCATGAGGGTAGTCAAAGAGTCATAAGGAAGGTGAAGCATCACCTCTTGGTTATATATACACCTTCATTGTATGAGCAAAGGACTTTTCACCTTGGCTCCTCCCGCAAGGCATTAGAGAGATAAGCTAGTTATTTTGAGGAGCAAGGAGTGGCTCCAATGCTCCACTATTGGAGCTAGTGATGTTCATGCATGGCTAGTGGAGGCCAACATGTTCTTCATGCATGGATTATGAATATTTGTAATACTACTCTGTGGATGTTTGTATTTCATGTTTACTTTCATATGTGCTAAAGTAGTTGAACTATTTTGGTTATTTTAGTACTTATCTTATTGAGAATGTGATTTAATGGTTTTTATCATTGTCCCATCCTTGTGGACTATTCCACGGGATACTAGACAAATATTTCTCATTGATTGGTTGTAATGACCGTCACATCTTTTATGGACTATTATGCTGGATGTTAGATGGATCCTTCTTGGTTGCATGTGTCTCTACTAGGGTGGTACTATTACCTCTCTCTTAGAGGCTCACTTTACTCTTTCCCTCCACAGTAGAAGAACTTTGACACGCCTACAACTGAACACTCACCAAGCACACCTTCCTGCTTTTCGAAGGCACACATGCATTCCTCTCTCTTTCTCGCAGTTAGATACAGGAAAATATATAAGAATGCATGAAAATCGGGCCAATATTCTAGATGGAGCTCCTATTCCAAATGGTGTGAGGTCTAATTGGGAATTCACATCGCGGAGACCCCTTAGTTGATGAATTTACAACATCGTCAACAATGGCACTAGAAGTAGGGCCAGATGACAAGTTGTGCTTGATGAGTCTGTTTTGAACCTCTTATCTCAAATGGCTCATCCTCAAATATTACTCCTATGGTGTTTCTCTAATTTATACATTTGTCATTTTTCAATCCCTAATAAGCCTCTCAATCACTTTTCTCAATTAAATTTTGATGGTGAGGATGGAACATCCATAACCATGCACATTTTGTATTTTCTTAAATTTTGTGAATCTTACGAAATCGATGATGAAAAGTTTGCTTTTGTGTTTTTCTTCCTCACCCTTGGAGGTCGTGTTAACAGGTGGTGCCATACCTTGCCACCCACTTCCATCCATTATTTCCATCATTCCTCAAGGATATTTATCAATCCTTTGATAGGTATGATTATTGATATGTTTATAAAAGAATCAACTAGTTAAGAATGAAGCCTGATGAATTAGTTGAAGATTTCTTGAAACAATTCCTTCACCTTTGTTATGAATTCCCTGAAGAAGATATGGATTGGGATTTCTCTAAACAAAATTTTTAGCATTTGTTTCATGTCTCCTTGCATGATGAACCTGAACCCCTTGATGTTTCTACTTCTCCAACTCTTGTGAATCATGAGACACCTCTAATTTTAGAGGAAGAATTTACTACTTGTTTCATTCTTTTTCCTCCTCCTTTTCCAATTTTGATGAGGGTGCCTCCGTGCAATGATAATAAAGTTGGAAAATCTACAAATCCAATTCCTAATCCATCTTCTCATTCTTCTTTCGCTTGTCATGAATCATATTCAATGGAGGAAATCCCAGAATGGCTCATGAAGCCCGTGGTGAAGAATAACTCCTCCATTCCACAAGATGATGTTACTATTCATAACTCTAGTCTCGAATCCGATCTAGATCTCTATTAGCCTCTATCATCTACATGCCATGACACTTTGTACCCGTGATCTACCCGATCAACCTACTCCACTAGCTAGCTTTTCACACTCTCTCAATTTTCAAGTTGTTGGTTCAAATTGTGATAAGATATAAGGCATTCACAATACGTAGGTACAAGAAGGTGAAGATGCTTTAAATCTTTCTTCTCCTTTTCAAAATCCTCCATGTGAAGATGATGCGCTTCATTTCTTGGATGATTTTCAATCTACTAATCTCGGTAGTGAATCAAAATCAATGAACTCTTTCAATCAACCTGTAGCCTTGGGAAACAATCATTTAGACGATGATGACCTTGTTGATGTATGTGATCACGAATGCCCAGGCATCTTCATCTCACCACCCCTTGTGCTTTATCATTTGCGATGCATCTACTTGTGACGGAGATACTCCATGCTCTTCAAGTCCTTCATCCGATGAGTTAACCTTTCAGTTGTCACATGGTTGTGAGTTTATCCATGATGCAAATGAAAACAATCAAATTGTTGAGTGCCCTTCCCATCCCTCATCATCTCTTCTCTTTCATGAAGACAAATCTTCAAATCAGATTTGTCACAAAATTTCCCTGATTCATCCATCTTCGAATTTACAATCAAAAGAATCTTTTTGACTTGAGTAATCTGGTTGTTGAACTTAAAAAATATGGTAAAATCAGTGACAGAGATCACTGCCATCCGATGAGTAGTCGCCCTATTGAAACCAATGGTAACAACTATGCTCAAAACATGCATGTTCTGGTTCAAACTTCAAATTGCGATTTTAAATTCCTAGAAATTTTTGGGGCTACTAGGGAGTCAAGTCACTTTGAATTTCGTTGATGGTTATGTCAGGATCTTGCAAATCTGGTAAGCTCCTTGAACTAAGTCAGATTTGGTTTCTCCCGCACAATCCTTCTCTTTGCATGGTTTCACTCGATGAAAATTTCTTTTTGAAAAATGTTTGGTATCTCAGACGTGATCTTTCAAGTTTCCCATATTTTACTTCTGAACGGATTCATGAATCTTTTTCAGTCCATTCATCTTCATGCAAATCTCTCACATCAAACTGGAGTTTGGAATGTGTA
This sequence comes from Pinus tabuliformis, assembly GCA_031772625.1. Lineage (NCBI taxonomy): Eukaryota > Viridiplantae > Streptophyta > Pinopsida > Pinales > Pinaceae > Pinus > Pinus tabuliformis. The sequence continues at coordinate 121,935,257 of CM062808.1, read as the reverse complement.
TGTCTCATAGAGTCATGGAATTGTGAAGTTGATCATTCCAAAAACCATCTTCGGCTAAAGGAATCATATATATCAAAATTTATTTCATGATGAGCAGCTCCTACATTTATTTGTGAATACCATACCGTGAATATTGTTCTTCGTTGCACCTGAAATCCTCTTGAGTGTGAATGAATACATGAGTTTTGTGCGAATCAAATTATTTTTCGTTCACTGCATATTGATTGGTTTCATGTGTTTGTTGCATTGACATTCCTTTCCACTTCTTTCAATGATTATGATGATATTTTAGTGTGTTACCAGTTACAAAGAAATAGATTTTCATGTTCGTCACGCGAGGAATATGATTCTATTATTCATAGCATTTGTGAAACTGTTCAAATTGATTAATCTTCGTTAATTACAAACTAGGAATCTGATGCTTTAATCATCCCATCTGATCATTATTCTTCCTTTGATGACTGTCATTCGGTTTATCATTTCCCACCAGTATATCCAATGACATTTGTTTTATATCCTTCGATCTTCATCGTCCAACATCTCACTACTAGGATTTTTGTCGAGTGGTTAAGACACTTCAGCCTTCACTGATGGTTATGTGAGGTCCTCACTGTCTCGTCAATATTATTGAATATGATAAGATATATTTTCCCTCACAAGAGTCCTATCATAGTACTGTTCCTCTAATTGAAAATTCATATTTTCAAATATTTCGAGGTTTTCAAGAGGATTACCATGAATTTTACGTTCCAAAAGTTCAATGGTTAGAACAGTCTTACCTGTAAAGCTCCATCACAAATAAAAAATTGTGATCTTTCCTCACGTTTGATCAGGAGTTTGGAGCATATAGACACACATTTGCGACAAGATTTAGAGGTTTTTTGAATGATGGTTCTCATCAAAAGGGTAAGAATATAAACTAGTTAGAAGTTGTGGCTATGAACTATCTTTCTGCTCATAGGCAATACCTTCAAATCTTTGTGCAAGTTATTCAAGTTCTTATCTTTTATAGTGCACATTATTTTATATTATTTTAAATGATCGCATCTTTGTGATTGCGGGTCAAAAACAATTACGATGGCTACATCGGAAATTCCATTATACATGACCTTGACCTTCTAGATCGTTAGGTTAGGAGTGGGACTAGTTTCATTTAGTTTACCTAGACATACATCATGCATTTGTTTCCTGTAATTTATCTTGTGTTTTTTGGTTTTAGTTTCACATCATGTTTTTATTTATTCATTTTTTGTCTTGTCTTCTAGTTTCTTTTCCTTGTTTTGTATCGTATCTCCTTTTGTTTTGTGAGACCGTACATGGATATGCTCTGTTGGTTCAAAGGGAATGTGGAAAAATAGAAAATGAATTTGTAACACTACAACATTTGGCTAACTCTCTGTCCTTCTTCCTTGTCTTGGTTACATCTTTTGGTCGAGATGTTCCAATGGAAAATATGATCCTTGCATTAAGAAATCCTTATCTCAAACCATGATCTCCATGTCTATTCTGGAAACCTCATGCTTGCACTCAGGTCTTTATGTTTCGGTGTTTTTAGGTTGAACCAATAAAGTAGAGAAGGACAAGGGGAAAATCTAAATGAGGAAACCAATATCAAAGGTCTTATATATGCTTCTCTGAAGGGACAACCTATCCTGCTCTCAATAAGTCGGGATTCCTCTTCCGCCCATGAAATAAATAAGTGTCAATGCATAATCCTATAGAAATGAATAAATAAAGGCAAAAGAAGAGAAAGGCTTCTTGCATAGAGAGGTGAATAAAGAAACTCCATTGGGTTACTATCTAGGCTCGTTGGCAGCAGAGTAATGTTTCCGTTCCCGAAGTGATTTTGATGGGTACTGTCCAAGCCTTTTCGCAGTGGAGCAACACCAGAGATGAAAAATAACTATACTCTGAAAATCTAAAGCTTGTGAACTTCATTACCCTATCTTGATTCAAAATATTTTATGATCATTGATCTTATGTTTGTGTTTAACTAAGTAAGGAATGAAGGGGACTATGTTTATGCATGGGGTAAGTGGGAAATCCATTATAATATGAAAAATGAATCAATACTTCCTGAAGAAATAGACCCTGCAAGAAATAATTGACCAAGGCAGAGAAGCTAGAGTTCTACCAATATGTCGCCAAGTGTTGTTGTTGTGAAAGACACCCTCCAAAATTTTGTTTACACTCAAATTTTGGAGCCTACTATAGATATTACTATTTTCGCGTGTTAGTTGTCGCACGATGTATGTATGCTTGTTATGGTGGTTTAAAGGGGCTATATTTGTGCAAATGAGTTGGTCAAACCATGTAAACATTAGTCACACTCATTCCCAAATTTTTAAGCACTGTCACACAAGTGTCGTCACGGTCGTCGCAAAGTGTACCTTTAGTGTTGCACTTGTTGTAAAGTCGTCACAAAGTTGTCACATTGAGGAAAATATGTTGTTAATGTGTTTCAGATGATCTATGTTTTTGTTTCATCCTAGTGTTTGAAGTGTGTGATAACATTCAAGTCATATCATTGTTCACATCAGTCTCTTCGGTCCCACACTTAGCCAATTTTTGGAAATTCCCAGCAACCTAGCCTCATATGGCCTTCCTCAACTGCGCACTATGTAGTTCCTACCCTCAAGCTGCATCCTTGTCCCTTGACATTGTGCAATGCACATTTTCGGCTTCCCAGGACTATTCTATACAAAGTTCCAGTGCTCAAACTCGACCTTTGGCTACCAGAATTGCGCAATCCAACCCTCCAGCCTGACTTCAACTGTGCATTACACATTATCTAAGCTCAAGCTCAAACCCTAAGCTCTAGAAATGCGTAATTGTGCAATCACCAAGCCTTCTTTGCCTCCCAGAACTATGCAGTTGGCTAAAAAATGCAAAATCCCTTCAGCCTAGCTCATGAATGCATTGCGCAGTCTCAAGGCTCAATTCTCAGCCCTGAGCTCTTAAATTGTGCAATTGCGCAATCACCTAGGCTCCTTTGTCCTCCAAAACTATGCAATAGGCTGATCCAGTGCCCATCCCCTCAGCCTATCACACTGAGCTCCCAGATTGCACAATTTTCTTCCTCAGTCCAACCTGAACTGCACATTGCACAGTCTCAAGGCTGAAGCTTCACCCCTTACTACCTGAGCTATGAAATTGCATAGTTATGAAGCCTCTTTCCTATCCTATCACCCAGTTCTGGCTCAGTCAGTGGATCAATATACACCATCTCAGGCTAGGGTTTTATAGGATTGATGTCGTCTTATCAATAGTGGATTGCAAATATAGTTACTCTATCATTCTATGGCAAGGTGATGAAGAGGGAGATGGAGAAGGAGGACATGATAGAAGACACATATGGAGCTGAAGAGATAAGATGATCATTATGTGAGAAGACGAAGGAACACTAGACTATAACAAAAGATCAAGATCAAGATCACATGGAAGACTCCTCATATTCAAGTCATAAGGAGGAGGAAGAAGAAGAACATGTACCATCTTTTCAAGAAGACATAAAGAAAGAAGTAGAAAGAAGGACAACTTGGCACTGTCACATCATCATGCAGTCCATTTCATCAGTGTCATGTCATGTCCTGTCACAAGTCATCATATGCCACATCATTATTGTGGATTATGTAATTACCTATTCAAAATGTATTGTAAAGTGGAAGTCCAAAGGACACATTCAAAATATGAAGAGTCATGTAAAGTTGAAAAGTCATAGAAATTCAAACACTTATGAGGGTAGTCAAAGAGTTACAAGGAAGGTGAAGCATCACCTCTAGGTTATATATACAGCCTCATTGTATGAGCAAAGGACTTTTCTCCTTGGTTCCTCCTGCAAGGCATTAGAGAGATAAGCTAGTTCTTTTGAGGAGCAAGGAGTGGCTCCAATGCTCCACTATTGGAGCTAGTGATGTTCATTATATACATGTGTCGTTTACTTCATAACATAAGACTTCAAGGCCAACATGTTTTTCATGCATGGATTATGAATATTTGTAAGACAACTCTACAGATGTTTGTATTTCATGTTTGCTTTCATCTGTGCTAAAGTAGTTGAACTATTTCGTTTATTTTAGCACTTATCTTATTGAGAATGTGTTGTAATGGTTGCTATCTATGTTCCATCCTTGTGGATCATTCTGCAGGACACTAGAAATATATTTCTCATTGATTGGTGGTAATGATCGTCGCATCTTTTGTGGACTTTTTTGTTGTATGTTAGACAGATCCTTCTTGGTTATGTGTGTCTCTACTAGGGTGGTACTATTGCCTCTCTCTTTGAGCCTCACTTTACTCTTTCCCTCCGTAGTAGAAGAAATTTGACACACCTGCAACCGAACACTCACCAGGAAGACCTTCCTTCTTTTCAAAGGCACACACATGTTCCTCTATCTTGCTGACAGTTAGAGCCAAGGAAAATCTTTAAGAATACACGACAACTGCGTCGATACTCTAGATGGGGCTCCTATTCCAAATGGTGTGATGTCTATTTGGGACTTCACATCGGGGACACCCCTTGGTTGACAGATTTCCACCATAATAAAAAATGGTGCTAGAAGGAGGGCTAGATGACAAGATGTGCCTGTTGACTCTATTTTGAACCTCTTATCTCAAATGGCTCATCCTCAAATCTTACTCCCGAGGGGTTTCTCTAATTTATCCATTTGTCAATTTTCAATCCCTGAAGAGCCTCTCAATCACTTGTCTCAGTTAAAGTTTGATGGTGAGGATGGAACATCCATAACTGCACACATTTCTAATTTTCTTAAATTTTGTGAATCTTACAAAATCGATGATGAAGAGTTTTCTTGTGTGCCTTTATTCCATACCCTTGGAGGTCATGTTAATCAATGGTGCCATACCTTGCCACCAGCTTCCATCCATTATTTACATCATTTCCTCAAGTATCTTTATCAATCCTTTGATCGGTATGACTACCAAGATGTTTATAAAAGAATCAACCAGTTAAGAATGAAGCCTATTGAATTAGTTGAAGATTTCTCTACTTGATTCCTTCACCTTTGTTATGAATTTCCTTAAGAAGACGTGCATTGGGATTTCTTTAACTAAAGTTTCAGAATTTGTTTCATGTCTCTTTGCACAGTGAATCTGAACCCCTTTATGTATCTACTTCCCCAACTCTTGCGAATCATGAGACACCTCTAATTTCAGAGGAAGAAATTACTACTTGTTTCGTTCTTTATCCTCCTCCTTTTCCAGTTTCGATGAGCGTGCTTTTGTGTGATGATAATAAAGTTGGGAAAATTGCAAATCAAATTCCTTATCCATCTTCTCATTCTTCTTATGCTTGTCATGACTCAGATTCAATGGATGAAATCCCATAATGGCTCATGAAGCCCATGGTGAAGACTAACTCCTCCATTCCACAAGATGATGTTACTATTCATAGCTCTAGTCTTGAATATAATATGGATTTTTGTTATCCTCTATCATCTAGATTCCATGACTCTTTGTACAGTGATCTACCCGATCAACCTACTCCACTAGCTAGTTTTTCACACTCTCTTAATTTTTGAGTTGTTGGTTCAAAATGCGATCATATACAAGGAAGTCACATTACGCAAGTAGAGGAAAAAGAAGGTGAAGATGCTTTCAATATTTCTTCTCCTTTTCAAAATCCTCCATGTGAAGATGACATGCTTCCATTCTTGGATGATTTTCAATCTTCTAATCTCAGTACTGAGTCAAATGAAATCAAATCTTTCAATCAATTTGTAGCCTTGGGCAATAATCATTCTGATGATGATGACTTTTTTTATGTATGTGATCACGAATGCCCAGGTGCATCAATTGATATTTTGGTTTCTCATGAAGATTTCAGTTTAGATCCAGAATCTCATTTGGTCAAAGAATAAGTGCTTATCAAAACTTCATGTTCGTCTCACCATCACTTGTGCTCTACCATTTGTGATGCATCGACTCGCGACGGAGATACTCCATGCTCGTCAAGTCCTTCATCTAATTAGTTAACCTCTCACTTGGCACAAGGTTGTGAGATTATCCATGATTCAAGTCAAAACAATGAAATCATTGAGTACCCTTCGCATCCCTCATCATCTCTTTTGTTTCATGAAGACAACTCTTTAAATCTGTTTTCTCACGAAATTTCCCTAATTCATTCATCTTTGAATTTGTGATCAAAAGAACCTTTTGACTTGAGTAATCTGGTTGTTGAAGTTGAAAAATCTGGTAAAATCAGTGACAGAGATGGCTTCCATCCAGTGAGCAGTGGTCTTATTAAAACCAGTGGTCTTATTAAAACCAGTGGTAGAAGCTATCCTCAAACCATGCATGATTTGGTTTAGACTTTAAAATGTGATTTAACAATCCTGGAAAGTTTCGGACCTGCCAAGGAGTTGAGGCACTTCAACTTTCGTTGATGGTTATGTTAGGATCTCGTGACTCTAATAAGCCCCCTGAACTAAGTCAGATCTAGTTTCTCTCACACAATCCTTCTCTTTGCATGGTTTCACTCGAAGAAAATTTCTTTTTGAAAAATGTTTGGTATCTTAGACGTGATCTTTAAAATTACCAAGATTTTACTTTTGATCGGATGCAGGAATATTTTTTCAGTTCATTCATCTTCATGTAAGTGTCTCGCATCAAACTCGGGTTTGGAATGTGTATCTCTCAAAGAGTCATAGAATTGTGATTTTGTTCATTCTGAAGACCTTCTTTGTCTGAAGGAATCATATCTATCATATTGATTTCATGATGAGAAACTCCTAGATTTCTTTGTGAATATAATATTGTGAAAATTGTTCTTCATCGCACTTGAAAGTATCTTGAGTGTGAATGAATGCATGGGTTATTGTGAGAAACAAATTCTTTTTCGTTCACTGCATATTGACTAGTTTCATTAGTTTGTTGTATTGGCATTCCTTTCCACTTCTTTCGATGATTATGATGCTAGTGTAGTGTGTTACCAGTTATAAAGAAATATATTTCCACATCCATCATGCGAGGAAGATGATTCTATTATTTAGAGCATTTGTGAAATTGTTCAAATTGATTCGTATTCGTTAATTACAAGCTGGGAATCTGATGCTTTAATCAACTCATCTAATCATTATTCTGTATTTGATGACCGTCATTTGGTTTATCATTTTCCCACCAGTATATCCTATGATAGTTGCTTTATATCCTTTGATATTTATCGTTCAACATCTCACTACTCAGATTTTTGTCTAGTGGTTGAGACACTTTAGCCTTCGCTGATGGTTATGGCAAGTCCTCACTGTCTCGACATGAATGTTGAATATGATCAGATCTATTTCCCCTCACAAGAGTCCCATCGTAATCCCATGCCTCTAATTCAAAATTCATCTTTTCAAATATTTCAGGGTTTTCAAGAGGATTATCATGAATTTTACTATCCAATCACTGAATGGTTGGAACAGTCTTACCTGGCAAGCTCCATCACAAATAACAATTGCAATCTTTCCTCATGCTTTTTAAGGAGTTTGGAGAATATGGAGACACATTTGTGGCAAGCTTCAGAGGTTTGTTGAATGATGGTTCTCATAAAAAGAGTAGGAATATAAACTTGTTAGAAGCGGTGGCTATGGCCTATCTTTCTACTGACAGGCAAGACCTTATAATTTTTGTGCAAGCTATTCAAGACCTTATCTTTTCTAATGCACATTGTTTTATATTTGTTTTAATCAATCATATCTTTGTGATCACAGGTCAGGAATAATTATGGTGGCGACATTGGAAATTCCATTATACATGACCCTGCCCTTCTAGCTAGTTAGGTTAGGAGTAGGTCTAGTTGCATTTTAGTTTACCTACATATCCAACCTGCATTCATTTCCTATAGTTTGTCTTGTGTTTCTGGTTTTGGTTTCACATCATGTTTTTCTTTGATCATTTTTTGTCTTGTCTTTTGGTTTTGTTTCCTTGTTGTGTGTTGTATCTCCTTTCGATTAGTGAGACTATGAATGGAGATGCTTTGTTGGTTCAAAGGGAATGTGGAAAAATAGAAAAGGACTTTGTAACACTGTAACATTTGGCTAACTCTCTGTCCCTATTCCTTGTCTTTGTTACATCTTTTGGTCGATGATGTTTTGATGGAAAATAATATCCTTGCATTAAGAAATCCTTGTGTTGAACCATGATCCCCATTTCTATTCTGGAAACCTCATGCCTTCACTCGAGTCTTTATGTTTCATTGTTTTTAGGCTGACCCATTCAAGTAGAGAAGGACAAGGGGAAAATCTAAACAAGAAAACCAATATCAAAGGTCTTATAGATGCTTCTCTGAAGGGATAACCTCTCCTTCTCTCAATAAGTCAAGATCCCTCTTCCGCCCATGAACTAAATAAGTGTCGATGCACAATCTTGTATATATAAATAAATAAATAAAGGTGAAATAAGAGAAAGGATTCTTATGGAGAGAGGTGAATCAAGAAACTCCACCAGGGTATTGTCCAGGTTCGCTGGCAGCGGAGCAATGTTTGTGTTCTTGAAGTGACTCCACTTGGGTACTATCTAGGCCTGTTGGCAGTGGAGAAACAATAGAGATGAAAAAAACTATACTCTGAAAATCTAAATCTTGTGAACTTCATAACCCTATCTCTATTCGAAACAATGTATGATCGTTGGTCTTATATTTATATTTAACAAAGTAAAGGAATGAAGGGGACTATGTTTATGCACGGGGTAAGTGGAGAATCCAGGGTAATCTGAATAATGAATCAATAATTCATGAAGAACTAGACCCTGCATGAAAGAATTGACTAAGTCAGAGAAGCTGGAGTTCTACCAGTGTGTCACCAAGTGTTTTCGATGCATCAAACACCTTTCAAATTTTTGCGTACACTTGAATTTTGGAGCCTACTGTAGATCGTGCAATCAGTTGTTTCGTAGTCACTTCTTGGTATGCTTGTTCTGGGGGTTTCAAGGTGTTATCTTTGTGCAAATTCATTGGTATAACTATGTAACAATCATTCACACTCATTCCAAAAATTTTAAGCATTGTCGCACAAGTGTCCTCACAGTCATCACAAATTGTACCTTTTGTGTCGCACTTGTTGTGAAGTCGTTGCAAAGTTGTCATAATGAGGGAAATATGTTCTTAACGTGTTCCGGATGATATATGTTGTTGTGTTATCAAATTGTTTCAAGTGTGTGATCACAGTCAAGTCATACCATTGTTCACATCAGTCTCTTTGGTCCCACACTTAGCTAATTTTTAGAAATTCCCAGCAAACTAGCCCCATCCAGCCTTCCTCAACTACGCACTGCGTAGTTCCTACCCTCAAGTTACATCCTTTTCCCATGACACTATGCAATGTGAAGTTCATGCTTCCCAGGATAGTTCACTCTGCAGTTCTAGTGCTCAAGCTCGACCTTTGGCTCCCAAAATTGTGTAATCCAACCCTCCAACCTAGCCCCAACTGCGCACTACATAATCTCTGATCTCAGGCTCAAACCCTAGGCTCTAGAACTGCATAACTGCACAATCACCATGCCTTCTTTCCCCCCTAGAACTATGTAGTTGGCTGAAATAGTGAAAAATCTCTTCAACCTGGCTCATTGACTACCAAAACTATGTAATTTCTCCCTCCTTCCCAGTCAGTACTATGCATTTTGCAGTCTCAAGGCTAAAACCTCAGCCTTAAGCTCTTGAAATATGAAATTATGTAATCACATGGGCTACTCTATCCTCTAGAACGACACAATAGGCTGATCCAGTGCCCATCCCCTCAACTTATCACATTGAGCTCCCAGATTGTGCAGTTTTCCTCCTCAATCCAACCTGAACTATGCATTGCACAGTCTCAAGGTTGAAGCTTCACCCTTGACTACCTGAGTTGTGCAGTTATGTAGTTACTGAGCCTCTTTCCCAACCCATCACTTGTTTCTGGCTCGGTCAGTGGATCAATATGCATCGTCTTAGACTAGGCATTTATAGGATTGACGTCGTCTTGTCATGAGTGGATTACAGACGCAGGTACTCTATCATGTTATGGCAAGGTGATGAAGAAGGAGATGGAGAAGGAGGACATGCTAGAAGACACATATGGAACTGAAGAGATAAGATGATCATCAACTGAGAAGACAAAGGAACACCGGACTATAACAAAAGATCAAGATCAAGATCACATGGAAAATTCCTAATCTTCAAGTCATAAGGAGGAGGAAGAAGAAGAACATGTACCATCTTTTCAAGAAGACGCAAATAAAGAAGCAACAAGAAGGAAAAATTTGCACTGTCACATCATCATGCAGTCCATGTCATCAGTGTCATGTCATGTCCTGTCACAAATCATCATATGCCACATCATTATTATGGATTACATAATTACCTATTCAAATGTATTGTAAAGTGGAAGTCGAAAGGACACATTCAGAATATGAAGTGTCATGTAAAGTCGAAAATTCATAGGAATTCAAACATTCATGAGGGTATTCAAAGAGTCACAATGAAGGTGAAGCATCACCTCTTGGTTATATATACACCCTCATTGTATGAGCAAAGAAATTTTCACCTTGGCTCCTCCCACAAGGCATTAGAGAGATAAGCTAGTTCTTTTGAGGAGCAAGGATTGGCTCCAATGCTCCACTATTGGAGTTAGTGATGTTCATTATATACATGTGTCTTGGAACTTTTACTTAATAACAAAATCCTTCAAGGCCATCACATTCTTCATGCATGGATTATGAATATTTGTAATACTACTATGTGGATGTTTGTATTTCATGTTTTCTTTCATTTATGCTAAAGTAGTTGAACTATTTCGGTTATTTTACTACTTATCTTAATGAGAATGTGTTGTAATGGTTGTTATCATTATCCCATCCTTTTGGATTATTCCGCATGATACTATAACATCCCTAGTGAAAATTCCATGCAAAAATATTATAAATACCACAGATGATGGGACACGTATTCCAAGCTGAATGGTGGGCAGAACATCCTAGGGGTGTTCATTTGGTTTTTTATGGCTAAGGAAATTGGCAAAGGAAATGGATAAGGCATTAAAGAGGAAAAAGGGTATTTTGGCACATTTATTTATGAAAATAATGGAATTTTGGAGAAAAGGAAGGTGAAAGGTCACATTTTGCATGTGAGGAGGAAATTGAAGGAAAATAATGGAAAATGAAGAAAATAGAAGCCTCGTTAATAAAAAGGCTTCTGAGGATTAGTAGTGAAGACTTGGTCAGTTTAGTTTTGGAGCTCTCTCATTATTCTCTCTCTCTCTCTCTCTCTCTCTCTCATACTCTTGGATACTTGGAGTTTTCTTGGAGCAATCTTGGAGGGTGTGGCATACTTGGATTCTTGGAGCAAGAAGGCAAAGGAAGAGCAGGAAAGCACAAGAAGGCATCAGCATCAACAACTACATCATATTGGTTTGCAGGTATCGAGTTGCATGTATGATTTCTTCACTAGTTTTAGCATGCATGGCACATGCATTTGGTTTCTTGGTTGTGATCTATCATTGGCATGGAGGATTGCCTGGATCGAAAGTGGAATGCCTAGCCTTTCCATTTCCTTGATAGCCATGGTGATTGTGGGTTTACTTTCATTGTTTTGTTTTGGTTGGTTCTCATGTTTCCTTAGCTTGGGTTGAGTTACTAGTCCTGGAAACCCTGGTTGAACAAATGCTCTGGAAGCCCTAAATAGCTTGGGTTGAGTTACTAGTCCTGGAAGCCCTAGTTGGACAAATGCTCTGGAAGCCCTTGGCGGGTTGAGCTACTAGTCCTGGAAGCCTTGGTTGGACAAACGCTCTGGAAGCGCTGTATAAGATGTGGGTTGAGTTACTAGTTCTTGAAGCCTTGGTTGGAAAAATGCTCTGGAAGCCTTGGAAGGCTTGGATGGAGACCAATATGATGATGGTTTTTGGTGATGTCTGACCGTGAGATGGAATCATTGTTTGATGGGTTGAGGTGGGTGGCCTCTGGAAGTCCTGGATGAGTTTTGATTGATGTGTTCTACGAGATCCCACATTCATGCTTGGAATACGGCACGGGGGTGATTGGATGAAGAGAGACTTGGCTCAGACAATCTATGGTCGGGTGGAATGTGGTAGTCCCATCTCTAGTTGGTTCATTGCATTTGTTAATGAGAACAAAATTCATTCCCTTGATTTTCATGGGCAAATGTACTGATGTATATATGGATTTTGATGGCTGATATGTTTATTGTATTTTTGTTCCTACTATGTTTTTTTTTTATATGCACATTTACCCTGGAGGTTGTTACAAAGTGGTATCAGAGCATGGTTCAAACACTTGGATTGGATGGGCTCTATCATAGGTAAAATGAAGAACAACGGTTAAATTTTGTACCTTTCTGTCATATCTGTTGTAACTTTTCTTCTGTGGAATATTAGAAGTCTAAAATTTGTCCATATTGAAGGTAAATCCCACTGATAATGTGGTAAAACTTTCAGATATCGGTTCACAATATTTTAGGAATTATGATCTAAGGAAGATGACCTTCCTGATTGCACCTTTAAACTGGTCACATTGGCATTTCTACAATAACTTTTCTTCTGTAGGATTTCAAAAGCTGAAAATTTGTCCACTTTGAGTGGACATACCAATGATTATGTGGTATAAATTTCAGATATTGGGTCACAATATTTTAGGAGATATGAGCAGATGGAGTTGAGACTTCTGAATGCTCCTAAAATTAGGTCTCAAATAGGTCACGTTGACATTTTTGTTATAAATTTTATTTTGGGAACACTCAGGAGCTGAATTTTTTTCCAAAATGAGAGGAAATCCAAATTATACTGTGATAAAAATTTTAGACATTATTCGCTATATTTTAGGAGATATGACTAGTGTAAATCGAGATTTCTGGATACTCTTAGAATTGTGCGCCAAATAGGATTATGTTGGTATTTTGTTATAACTTTTCATCTATAAAATTTCAAAAGTTGTAACTTGAACCATAGTGAGGGATAATACCACTGATCATATGGTTTAGTTTCCATAACTTGTACTACTACAGTTTAGGATATATGCATTGAATCATTTGCTATATTAGTTTGCATGCAAAGTGTTTGATGAAATGCTTAAATGGTTCAATGATTAATTGCATACAAACTGTTTGATAAAATGCACCAATGAGTATGTTGTTTGTGTTTGGGGATAGTATTGATGTGTAATAGTATTTCTGTAGTTGATATATTCTTACTTGTATGAAAATAGTTTTCTATATTAGTTTGCATGTAAAGTGTTTGAATAAATGCTTACATGCAAATGTAATAGTATAGTAGTTGTTTGTGGAAAATGTAAAAGTATGGTAATTGTTTGAAGAAAATGTTATTTTTTCTTGGATGGGATAGTATTGTAGTATGATAATATGGATGTAGCTGATCTATGCCTATTTGCATGCAAATAATTTGAAGAGTTGCATGTAGGGAATTTGAAAGGTTGCATGCAAGGAATTTGAAAATTTACATGTAAGGAAATGGAAAAGTGGCATGTTTTTAGTTATGATGTTACAAGTGGAATAAGTGCAATATTTTTGACTTAGTCTCATACAAATGTATGAGAAATAAAAATCAATTTCTTTTCAAGTATGGTTAAATTTAATAGAGATTTGGAGATCCCATTTCCATAATTGGACATTGGAGATCGGACCATTATAGTAGCTTCCTCCTTCTACCTTAGTGTGGACCATAGATAGTAAGGGGGTATGCTTATAGGTTGTTAGTACCGGTGAATATTGATTTCAAATTAATAGACATGATGTCTTGATTTTTGGAACATGCGACTGACTGTGTATGAATTATATGTCACTTACATGTTGATTTCATAATACCTACTTACATCCTTGTATGTTAGTTTACATTTTTGAATATTTTGATTACCTGTATCAGTGTTGTAAGTTGATTACAAGAATTGATCACTTATGTTCGACTATATGCGTTTATGCATAGGTGTAGTTGATTTGGCATTGCTTATGCATATTGTTGGTTGCATGTGGCAATGTGTACAATGGAGTAATGGTTGTTGTTATGCATGTATGGTCGTGGCTATGATTATGCATGTATAGTAGGTCAAACATGCCTTGTGAAGTCATTGTATGCAATTTAGGTCATCATGGTGCTATTGGATGTTATGATGCTAATGTGTTGGCTGAGATAGAGCAAGAGATGTAGATCATTATAATGAGGTTGCAACATTAGACTTTGGGGTAAGAGCAAATCATCATATAGGTATTGTATGTTCGACATGCAGGTATGTAAGTTAAGGATTTTATATGCATTAGGTTTATGTACATGTCTTTTGATGTTATGGTTACATTCATGATAGATGTTGGTTGATTAGTGTAGTTATATGCACATGTGTCAGATAGTCAAGAATGATAGTAACTTGTAGTTGTATGCATTGCTATTGTTTTTTTATATTAGATAACATGATGATTATGCTATATGTTGTTGATGAGTATGTTATAGGTTAACTTGTTGATTGTTATATGACAGTTAGCTTGATGATTCGATTTTATGTTTTTGATGAGCATGATATATAGATTTTTGTTGTTATATGTTAATAACTTGATGATTAGGGTTATTTCATTGAGACATTCATGTTATAATTTGGATTGGTCATATGCGTGACAGTTATGTTCATTTCCTTAAAGATCTTGATTTTATATGTATTGTGTTAACCTGGTTTGACCTATGCAGATGGTTATGGTTGTGATACTCAGGTATGAGCTGAAATATTTTTGATATGGTGTCGTACTAATCTAAATTGATCATACATATGTGCTTTTTATGCATGAATGAAAAATGCTTATGAGCTTATGACGTGAACATGTTAGTTAGTTATTGTTAGGGATGTCATGATTTATGTTTGTGTTGATATGTTGTGAAGTTGTATCATGCTAACCTAGCTTTATTGTGTAGATGAGATAATCTCCCCTGATATACATCAAGGTATGATTTTTCTTATGTCGTATATTGGTGCTTGGTTGTTTAATTATGACGTCTATTTGGTGTTTGAGTGTTTGGTGCCTAGTTGATTTATTTAACATGGTATCTTTGCAATTGGTTGAATGATTGATGAATTGCTTAATATGAGTATGTGTTCAAATTATTTTGTTTTAAGATGATTGTACTAGCATGTATGTGTTGAGACAGTTGATATGTACTTGAATGTAGTTGATAGTTGTAGCATTATATCTAATGACTATGGATTATGACATGATTGTTTGTAAAAGTTGAATTCAAATTGATAAATATGATTGTCTTGATATTTGGAACATGTGGTTGACATGTGTGAGCATGATGTAGGGAGTTGCATGGCAAGAGAGATTTCCATGAATCATGAAGAAGGCTCAGGTTGAGCTTTCCCTTGGACGCACTAGGAACCATGGGGATTGAGTCATGGTGTTTGTTGTTAGTCTTGTGCTTTTGGTATTTTGTGTATTTCTTGTACTTGATTTGCATATTTGTTTATATCTAGAGTATGGCCATACCACTTTGTTTGCGAAGTCGTGTTGTTATTGGTTTTCATGATTTTCTTATTATTGTTACTTTCATTCTTGCCTTTAATGTTTTGAGTATGGGGAATTGGTTGGGAAAGAGGAAGGTTGATGGAAAATGGGAGAGATGTGTGGAACCCAACCAATGATATAAGACCTAGATGGAGCTTCGTGCCTGAGTAAGCACAGCGGAAGGTAAGACTATGATAGTTGCTTGGACTGGTTGGGCCTATTGTGGTAAATGGACAGTAGCAATGCAGACATAAGAAAGGTAACCAGAAAAGGTAAAGTAAATGGATCTGAGGTGTTAGATGCCTTGGCTATGTTGGGAATTATTATTCTCAATATCGTTCATGTTGTGCATGAATAAAGGAAGTTCTCTTAACCTTGACCTTGATATCTCATAATTATTTTATGATCATGATTATGTTGAAGTTTATATATATATGCATGTATGTATGTATGTCATTGTTTGACGGGATCATGATTGTTTTATGCTAACATTTATATAGGTATGTATGTATCCATGTATCTATGTTACTATCTAACAAGGTTGTCAGGGATCATTCTTGTGGAGGAATGATTGCTTATGCAGGAGAATAACCTGAAGAGGTTCCTGGTCTTACGAGGAATAAATTAGGAAGAATAGTCACGACAAATATACAAGGTCAGTATCATGTGGATATGTTTTGGTATTGTATACTTGTATAATGCCTATGTTTATGTTATGAAAGGTAATGTTGAAGGATACATCAGCAAAGTGAAAGTAGTGTGGTTTGCCACATGTTAGGGTAAGCATGGATAAGACACGGGAAGAAAGTTTTCTTGGTAAGGATAGTGTGGTTTGGATGTGTGGTACCATTGTTGTGCATACATTATATATGTTGTTCATGTTGCATCTATGATGTGTGCACTTGTGGTGTTGTGTATACATAACATGTGTACATGTTATTTATGCAATGTTATGTACAAGATGGTACAAATAGGGTTGTGTGAATATTGCATATGGGTTGTTGTATACATATTGTATTGTCTTCATGATGTATATGCGGCGTGTGTGCATATGGTGCTTTGTGCATGTTGGATATGCAGTGCTGTGTACGAATGATGCTATGTACATGTTGGATATGAAGTGCTATGTACATGTGGTGTTGCGTGCATGTTGTACATATGGTGCTATGTACATATGGTGTTGTGTGCATGATTGTATAAGTGGTGTTGTGAGCATGTGGTGTCGTGTACATGTTGTACATAAGGTGTTATGAGCATGCGGTGTTGTGTACATGCCGTGCATGTGATGCTATGTACATATGGTGTCGCATACACATAGTGCGTGTGGTACTGTGTACATGTGGTATTGTGTACACATTGTACAGTGGCATAGTGTACATTTGGCGTTGTGTACATGTTGTGCAAGTGGCATCGTGTACATGTGATTTTGCACACACATTGTGCAGGTGGTGTAGTGTACAGGTGGTACTGTGTACATGTTGTACATATGGTATTGGTGCATGTGTGGTATTGTGTGCATGTCATACATGTTGTGTTGAAGGTATGTGGTATTATGTATGTGCATCATGTAGTCATGGTATTTCGGCATGTGTACTAGTTGTGTGGTACTCTGTGTAGGTACATGTGTTGGGTGGTATTTCACATTGGGTATAGATGGATGCATTGTATTGTATACACTGGGTGAAGGTGTATGTGTTGTATGTCAGGTGTAGATGCATGTATTGCATGGTGTGGTATGTCATGCGGTTGTATGTGTGTGATGCACACTATGTGTCTATGCACATGGTTGAGGAGAAGGCATTGGGTGTTTGTCGGGTGTAGAAACCGAGCCAGAGTGCGTATGGAATAAAGACGAAGGTAGAAGCTAAGGATCGATGAAGGATAAGTATCTTCATTTTATTTCAATTTTATTATGCATGTGATTTATGACTATGGTATATGATGATTATATGTGATCTATGTTTTTGGTTTATCATGGTTACATGTGGTTTATGATTTTGATCTATGATGATTGTGTTTTGAGCTAACCTGATGTGATATTTTTATACATGTTGATTTGGTCAAATATGCTAGTTTGACTTGTTGTGACAGGAAGTGAACAAGATTGCAAATATACCTTATTGACGAACTACCAATGAGGTATGATTTGAAGTTATTTCAATTTATTTTGAATCTAATGGAAGTTATGTTCATGGTACAGGAAGAATGAACATGCCCAGTTGGGTGGTTGAAATCAACTACAAGAATTAATAGCAACAACAAAAGAAATTGGAATTGTTAGGATTCTAAGAAACTCTCCTAGGTTGTAGCTTGGAGATGCCTGGTAACATATAAATTCAACTTATTGTTGCAGGTTTAATGGAAGGACTGATGTTTATTCAAGCCAGATAACCACTTCTATTTTGTTTCACTCCAGACATGCGTGAACACCCCCAGACTACAAGGCTTTAGACCACCAAATGCTCACAGTTTAGATATTGGGTGAATATGGAGAATACTAACCACACCAGCAGATGCACAAGACCATGTGATGGCCGGCTGCAACTAGTAAAGAAACTTGTAAATCTATTCTACTAATGCACAGACAGGATGACAACTCTCTTGCATCAGATAGAAAGAAACCTGAGTAACCTATTTAGTGATACATTCAACAATCTAACACAAAGATAGGATGACAGCTATCTAGTGCTAAACCTCAAAAGATCAAGAATACAACATATCAAGCACAAGCTTAGAACATAGAAAAATGGAAAGTGAGCAGTTAACAACAAAAGAAGCTTGTATTAGCTGAAAATGAAGACAAGACGCTGCAAGTGACAAAATATCTACAGTCTCCAGAAGTTGAACCTTACATCGAATACTAACCACCAACCCTGATTACAACTTGTTTATGGGTATTTATAGATTTACATTACAAGGGCACTTGGCCATTTAGGTATGGAGGGGTCATAATTGACCACCAACTACATTTAACGGCTTGATGGAGTCTCCTACTGTGTTTTCTTGTACCAGTGGAGTTCCACAACTGATAAATGCAGTTATAGGGTCGTGCTTTGTCTTTTTCTCCCTTGGCCATGCCTTCTATTAAATATGGTTGTTGAGGATTTACTATGACTGGTACTTGCAAGCTAGTCACCTTCCTCCTTCAGGCAAACAGAGTGGTCAGAGGATGTGGACTGCATGGGCGAGTGGACGATATGGATGAGCAGAAGGATGGTCGTCAGATCGGGGAAATGGACGGTGGAGATGGCTTGGTGGAGGATATCGGCTGAGGTGGGAGCGGGTTGGATTTGGGCTGTTAGATCTTAGGCGACCAGATCGAACAATGATTAGGAGGCGAAGTTACGCAGTCGTTATCGGGCGGGAGAGGTCTAGTTGGGCAGTAATGGTATTGATCGCACCACTTTCGGGCCCTTAGTGGTAAAAGGACGGGGTCGCGCAATCCCACTCAGCAATCGACATGTAGTGGCGGATGAGAGAGAAAAACCGCTCTCATCGTACGCTAACGTTCGATTGAGTGGACGGTGCGATGAGAGCGAATGCCGTCGGATCTTTTCGGAGGTGATCGGACGGTTGGGAATGGTCGAGCGGGTCGCTTTATCAGGCGTGACAGGAGCTGTTAGATTTGGCGGGGAAAATCAACGGCGGAGATAAAAGGTGATGAGTTATAAAGGCGCAAAGTCATATGGTTGAGGTTTTATGGCGGGTTTAGGCTTTGTGCTCGGGGCTTAAAGGCAAAGGGGCTATTTTGCTGGGTTTAGGAAGAAAATAGGGTAACAGAGGTGGCGGAGAATAAGTGGGGTGGAGGAAAAAGGAGAAAATGACCATTGTGAGCTCCTTTGAAGATGCCACCAAACGAACCAAGCCTTTTTCTGACTTTGAAAAATCAGCGTTGTATAGCAGAGCTAACACTGGCTCCTTCTAGGGATGAGATCCTCCCTGTGAGGTCTCAAGAACTGTAGACCACTGCCTTTCCTACAAAACAAGATCAAAAACATTTCCTATCGTTCCATTTGGCATGGAGTCAAATTAAGCCTACAATAAAACCTGGTAAACTAACATATTTACAATATTAAGGCCTGAAGACCTTAAACAACATAAACTTTCAAAAATTGCCCATTAACTGGGCCATCAAACATTGTCTCTCCTTGCACACTTTGCAGCATGAAAGTATTGTTCCCCTGGATCTGAGTGATGACAAAAGGTCCAGTCCACAGAACATCGAACTTCCCATGATTGCCTTTCTTTTCCTTTAGTGCATCCCATTTGAGCACCAAGTCTCCAACCTGAAAACTGTCTATCTTTGTGTTTCTGTCAAAGGCTTCCTTGATTCTGTTTTGATGTGCTGCGGACTTTTCAACCAACTGATCTCTAATTTGATGTACTTCTACCAAGTCACAAATCCTCTTTGCCATGTCATTTTCCTCATTTTTCTCTCCCTGCAAGAATTTTGCCATAGGGAGAGTTAACTGGATTGGGAATACAGCCTCAGTGCCATATACCAGCTTGAATGGAGAATTCCCTGTGGATTTCTTGGTGGTTACCCTATCAACCCACAATGCATACTTCAGCTTGGAATCCCAGTTCTTCTTGTTTTCCTCCAGCAGCTTTTTAATTATCCTTAACAGGCTTTTATTGGAAGATTCTGCTAGACCATTACCTTGAGGGTAATATGAGGTGGAATGAACCAGCTTAATGCCCATTGAGTCACACATGTCCACCAACTCTTTGCCCTGAAGGCTGTTGCATTGTCTGTAACTAATTTGTGTGGGCAGCCAAACCTGGTGAAAATGTTTTCTATCAAGAACTTCATGACCACATGGTGATCAGCTTTCCTGGTAGGGATGGCTTCAATCCATTTAGTGAAATAGTTAGTGGCTACTAAGATCCTTCTGTGCTGGCCACTGGAATGTGGATTAATTTCCTCTATGAAATCCAAACCCCATTGCTGAAAAGGGCCACTAGCATGTATTGGCTTCAAGGGCAAGGACTTCAATTGTTGCTTTCCTTCAAACCTCTGGCACCTGTCACATGACTTTACAAATGAAAAGACATCAGAAAAAAAGGTGGGACAATAATACCCAACTCTGAGAATCTTGTGGGCTGTGGTTTTCCAATAGTGATTTCCTCCACATATGCTGGAATGAAACTGATGCATGACCTCCATGGATTGTTCTTTGCCCAAACATCTCAAAAGGATTCCAGATGGGTCCCTCCAATATAACAAGTTTTCATGAATGCAATACTTAGCTGCCCTGAGCTTAATAGTCCTGGCTTGGCTTTAACTTAGGCCTGGAGGGACTTCTAGCTTCAGCAAAAATTGAGCTATTGTAGAATACCATTCACAAGAAGCTAGATTTTCAGCCAACGACTGGTTCTACCCTGGTTTAGCTGTTTCTTCCCCTGTCTGTCTATCATCTGAGTTTGTGCTTATGCAGTTCATGTCCAGCATCCTGCAATTTTCTTCAGCCATTAACTTGGAAAGGCCCTGACCTCTGACAAGCTTGGTGGGCTTTAATTCAATGTTGAATTCAATAAGCTTTGCAATCCATTTAGCTCTCCTTCCATCAACATCAGGCTGCGTTAGGACATCTTTTACTGAAGCAGATGGTACGTGGGCAACTACCTTGGAGTGCAAAATGTATATTCTGAAAGCTTTCAGGGATTTGATAAGAGCATAGGCCTATTTTTCTATGAGATCATACCTTAGTTTAGCATCCCTTAATGTTTTGCTGAAAAATTCCACTGGATGTTCTGAACCCTCATCATCTTTCTGCAATAAAAATGCTGCAAGGGTGTCACCTGAGGCAAAGGAGAAGATATGGAACTCCTTGCAGTAGTCTGGGTTGATTAAAGTGGGGGCTTCCATAATAGCCCTCTTGATGGCTTCGAAAGATCTTCTTGCTGCATCAGTCCATTTGATCTCTGATCCCTTTTTCAGCATGGAGGTGATGTGTTTTACCAATTCTGCAAAATTAGGAATAAAACTCCTTACAAAGTTTATTTTTCCCAGAAAAGACTGGATTTCATTTTTTGATCTTGGTACAGACAAGGTATGTATTGCTTTTACTCTTTCTGGGTCAATTTTGACACCTGCAGCAGAAACAATGTGTCCAAGGAGCTTGCTCTCTTCTAAAGCAAACTGTGATTTTTTAGGATTCACTGACATCCCAAACTTCCCGTACTTCAAAAACACCTTCTTCAAGTGCTACAGATGGTCTTGATGGCTATTGGAGTATACTGTTATATCATCCAGGTAGACAAGGACAAACTTATCCTTCTCTCCTACAAATGCTATATCCATAGCTCTCTGAAAGGTGGCTCCAACATTCATCAGCCCAAAAGGCATCTTGGAGTACATAAAAGTGACCCAAGGAGTGGTGAAAGCAGTCTTCTCTTGGTCATCTGGATGTACAACAACCTGATTATAACCTGAAAAACTATCTAGGAAAGACATCACTTTGGCTCTTGAGACTTTCTGCAGCAAATACTCCATCTTTGGTAGAGGATAATTATCTTTCTTAGAGAATTTGTTCAGGTTCCTGAAATCAATGCACAACCTAATTTCTCCACTCTTCTTCCTCACCACTACCAATTTCGCTACCCACTTTGAATATCTCAGGGGAACTATTCTTTTGGCAGCCAACAACTTCTTGATTTCTTTTTCAATCAGGGGAAGGAGCAAAGGATTTATGGGTCTCAGCTTCTACTTGAAATGAATGGTGTCTTTCTCTAGAGGGATCTTATGCTGCATGATATTTTTATCATAAGTTTTGAGGTCACTGTATTCCCAGGCAAAGACATCAGCAAATTGCTTCATAAAGGTGCAATACTCAAAACTTTGGGAAGCAGACAAATGGGTGGACAGATTTATATACTTTGGATTATCTGGACTCCCTATATTATGCCTTTGAACTGCAAAACAATCCTGTTTTTGGGTAGCCTTGTAAGGCACGTCATTATGGTCAAACAACTTCTCTAGGGGAACTAGGCCTTTAGGTATATAATTGCTAGGCAACTGAACAATGCTGTCTCAGCCAATTCTATTCTTTAGGTGGGGTTGGGGGCGTTCCTCAAGGGCTTCATTCTCTTGATCTATTTGCATTTCAGAGAACTCACCAATGACTTGCATAAACCTGCTTACTTCATCATCATCCTCAAAGACTTTCCAATGCTGGACATTATCAGGAAAGGATGGTCTATATTTTATCTGGACCTCATAAACCAATTTAGGGGGAATGGGTGGGATGAACATGCTAGCAGACACAGCAAGGGAATCAACAAGCTGATTTTTAACTCTAGGAACATATGAGATACAAAAACTATCAAAAGAATATTTGAGTCTCCATACCTCATCTCTGTATGCTTTCAGCCTTGGGTGCCTTGCTTGGAACATTTTTTTCACTTGTTGAATGATGAGGTCAGCATCTCCAAAAACTTTTATGTCTTTGATTCCTCTATCTTTGGCAGCATTCAAGCCCAATATCAGAGCCTCATACTCTGCTATATTGTTGGTGGCCTAAAAAGTCAGTTTGAAAGACATATGTGTGATTTCTTGCTTTGGAGATACCAGCACCACTCCTGCTCCTGCAGTTTCCTTTGAACATGCTCCATCAAAGAACATATCCCAAGCTTGTGTCCCTTCCTCTTCCATGGCCTGGCATACTGTTTTCTTAAGCTGCACCAAGGCCTTCTGGGATTCTTCAATTTGGAGGATACATGCCCCAAAGTCAGTGTCCACAACATAAATAGGATGATTAGTGGGGTTCTTCTCATCACTGATGATATAGGCCAGCTGGGCTTCCCTATACAGTCTTCTGCTTTCTCCTCCAAAAACTGGGACAGTGGCATAAGATAAGTCATTTTGTAATGTCCCACCCAATCTCTTAATCCACCCTCTGGACAGCAGCATGCCAAACTTAGGGGGAACATCTGCTACCACAATGTCCATCATCATGCTCTTCATGGGTAGTTGAGTTAGGGTGATAGCCAAGTCTTTGATTAACCCCAGACATTTCACCTTCCTTGAATCAAAGGAGAACAGGTCATGATAAGGTCGGGTAATATCAAGGCCTAATTCTTCCATGATAGCTTTGGGCATCAGATTATGGCTGGCCCCTATGTCCAGCAGACAGTTATGGAGGATTTTATCATGAATGGTTAGGGAGACATAAAATGATGGAGAATTATCATTAGGAGGTTCAGTCATGGGGCTAAGCACAACTGTAGGTTTATCATCTTGTAAATTGACATAGTCAGTGGAGGCTTGTGTGGCTTTCAACTCAAGGGCGTCAAGGATAGGCTTTCTAAAGGCCTCACTCTTTACAAGTTCTATCATAGGTACAGCTATTTTCAACCTTTGGACTTCTGATTCAAAACTGAAAGGGGAAGGGAACTTGTCAGGACCTCTTACCTCTTGAGCTGGTGCTTTGAGGATGACTGGGTTAGCTACTGGTCTCTTCTGTTTGCCGACCTGCTGCTTTGTGGGGACAACAGCTCTTTCGGCAGGATTCTCTTTGACATTACTTGTTCTTTACCTCAGGTTGTATCTTTGTTGGTCTTTAGTTTGTAAAACAACTTCTCTGTCCCATTCTTGATTGGTCTGGTCCTTAAGTAATGATTCTTCGTAGGCAGCCAATGTCAAAAAGACAACACTTCCCTTGTCTTCCATGCAGTGAATCTCATCTTCTTCATCAATTTGTCCCTCCTCCTATGAGCATGACCTTTGAGTTTCTCTGCAGCCATAATATTGGATTCGGCCTTTAGGGCTGCATCTTGCATTTCAGCTAGAGTGGTACATCTTCTTTCTCTTAATAACAGGCGGAAATCAGAATCAAAAGCATTGGCATAGGTGAGTTTAGCAGAGGTGGGGGTAGGCTTCACTTCATCTGGTATCTTGCTATACATACGATTGAATCTTTTATTGAAATTAGACAATGACTCCCCATTTTCCCTCTTGAGGTTGCCAAAATCAGTATGGTAATATAGCAGGTCTTTCTTATCTCCCCAATGCTTTAAAAACACATCATCTAATGCTTCGATGTCTACTATAGACCTAGGGGTCAATTCTCTAAACCACTTTCTAGCCTCTCCATCTAGGCTTTGGACAAAAATCCTCATCCACACATCATCTTCACTGATATCTAGGTTATCAGCATCGCTATAAAACGACTCAAGGTGTTCTTCAGTTGTTACTCCCTCTGTACCCGTGAACTTAGGCATGTATTTTTGATACTCTCCTGCGAACATGGCATTCAAAGGAGTAGGCAGAACTAGGGGCCCATACCTAGCAACTATGATTCTTTCCATATTTATGGGTGCTTGTTGACCTACCATGACTGGGGTAGATGGAAGAGTATTGGTCGTTTGGATGACAGAAGGCTGAGAAATGAATGACAGGGCAGAAGGAAACTAATGGACTATAGGGAGGTTTTCTTTGGACTGAGATCCAAAGGAGAACTTATCGAACAAGGAGCTTTATGAATCTCTGGGAGTATTTCTTCACTGATAACGCTAGGCTCTATATTTTCAACATGTGCATGCTCAGCTACAAGCCTTTCTTGCAGAGATGCATAAGATTGTTTAGGCTTACGTGATCTTGATGCTCCTTTTCTTGATATCTTGCTTTGCTTAACAATCTTCTCAGGGTCAGGCACTGGTTCAGCTGGTGACTTCTGAGGATTTCTCCGAGTATGCCTCACGAATTGAGCAAGAACTATGATGTGGAGTCACCAAAGGTTGGTCCTCCAGTAGAGTCACTAGATAGATGATTACAACCAAAAATGTGTCCAGGCTTTGTCTATCATCAAAGCTGGATCTGTGTCGTTCTCACAAGGAACCTGAGCTTCAATCTCCTCTCCCCGGCAACGATGCCAATTATGTTAGGATTCCAAGAAACTCTCCTAGGTTGTTGCTCGAAGATGCCTGGTAACATATAAATTCAACTTATTGTTGCAGGTTTAATGGAAGGACTGATGTTTATTCAAGCCAGATAACCACTTCTATTTTATTTCACTCTAGACATGCGTGAACACCCCCAGACTACAAGGCTTTAGACCACCAAATGCTCACAGTTTAGATATGGGTGAATATGGAGAATACTAACCACACCACTAGATGCACAAGACCATGTGATGGCCGACTGCAACTAGTAAAGAAATTTGTAAGTCTATTCTACTAATCCACAGACAGGATGACACCTCTCTTGCATCAGATAGAAAGAAACCTAAGTAATCTATTTAGTGATACATTCAACAATCTAACACAGAGATAGGATGATAGCTATCTAGTGCTAAACCTCAAAAGATCAAGAATACAGCATATCAAGCACAAGCTTAGAACAGAGAAAAATGGAAAGTGAGCAGTTAACAACAAAAGAAGCTTGTATTAGCTGAAAATGAAGACGAGACACTGCAAGTGACAAAATATCTATAGTCTCCAGAAGTTGAACCTTACATCAAATACCAACCACCAACCTTGATTACATCTTGTTTATGGGTATTTATAGATTTACATTACAAAGGCACTTGGCCATTTAGGTATGGAGGGGTCATAATTGACCACCAACTGCATTTAACAGCCTGATGGAGTCTCCGACTGTGTTTGCTTGCTTCAGTGGATGAATCCGATCTGCTCAGGTGTTGTGTTGTCCTCTTACGTAGTTGGAGTGCTTGTACTAGCGGAGTTCCACAACTGATAAATGCAGTTACAGGGTCGTTCTCCCTTGGCCATGCCTTCTGTTAAATATGGTTGTTGAGGATTTACTGTGACTGGTACTGGCAAGCTGGTCACCTTCCTCCTTCGGGCAAACGGAGTGGTCAGAGGATGTGGACTGCATGGGTGAGTGGACGATATGGATGAGTGGAAGGATGGCCGTCGGATCAGGGAAATGGACGGCAGAGATGGCTCGGCGGAGGATATCGGCCGAGGTGGGAGCGGGTTGAATTTAGGCCATTAGATCTTAGGCAGCCAGATCGAACGGTGATCAGGAGGTGAAGTTACGCGGTCATTATCAGGTGGGAGCAGTCTAGTTGGGTGGTAATGGTATTGATCACACCGCTTTTGGGCCCTGAGCAGTAAAAGGATGGGGTTGTGCGATCCCACTCAGTGATCGACATGTAGTGGCGGATGAGAGAGAAAAACCACTCTCATCGCGCACTAACGTTCGATTGAGTGGACGACGCGATGAGAGCGAATGCCGTCGGATCTTTTTGGAGGTGATCGGATGGTTGGGAATGGTCGAGCGGGTCACTTTATTGGGCGCGACAAGAGCCATTAGATTCGGCGGGGAAAATCAACGGCGGAGATAAAAAGCGATGAGTTATAAAGGCGCAAAGTCATATGGTTGAGGTTTTATGGCGGTTTTAGGTTTTGCGCTCAGGGCTTAAAGGCAAAGGGGTTATTTTGTTGGGTTTAGGAAGAAAATAGGGTAACAGAGGTGGCGGAGAATAAGTGGGGTGGAGGAAAAATGAGAAAATGACCGTTGTGAGCTCCTTTGAAGATGCCACCAAATGGACCAAGCCTTTTTCTGACTTTGAAAAATCAGCGTTGTATAGCAGAGCTAACAGGAACATGCAGGAGTATGTGGGTAAAGCACTTCAGGAGCAGGGTCATTGTGGGGCACTATTACCCAATAGTGTCCATTGATTTCCATGAGCATGCTATGACCGGTATGATGTGTTGAGGTGGGTATATGCCTTGGTTTTTGTATCTTCCGATGTGAGGAAGCCTTGCAAAGGGATGGATTGCTCGGGATGGAGGTGCCAGTGGAACTTGGAAGGTGAGTGACTACACAGAAGGGGTGACCGGATTCCCGAGGGACTCTGTAGAATAGAAAGGAAGGTCACAAATGGATTTGTTTTGGTCATTAGCATTACCATATGGAATCAGATGCACATTGGGAGTGCGCCCTGGAACAATGAGCCAGTAACTGTTTGCTGAGAGGACAAGTGGCGCGGGATTATAGCTTTGGCCATTGGATGCAAATTTGACTTTGTAGTGGATTCTAGACTTCTTAGGAAGGAGGTGGATCCTAGTATTACTTTGAGGGTGGAGGTGTGAGCCTATGGATTCCCTTGTTGATTGATATGACATCGTATCATTTATTTGTTGGTTAAGAAAATGTGTATATGTGTATATCATTGTAAATACCGTAATGAGTTGTGTTATAAAGCTCCAATATGCGGTATGGTTTTTATCTGGTCATGTTGTCATGATGTTTTTCTTTTGAGCAGGTCATTCATTGTAAATACTGTAACGAGCTATGTTATAAATCTCCATGGGCAGTATGTTTTGTTTTCAGTAGTCTTGTTGGTTATAGGTGTCATTGAACACCAAGGACGGTGTTCCCCCAAGGGGGAGGGTTCTGTAACAACCCTAGTGAAAATTCCATGTAAAAATATATAAGTACCACGGATGATGGGATACATATTCCAAGATGAATGGTGGGCATGACATCCTAGGGGGTGTTCATTTGGTTGTTTATGGCTAAGGAAATTGGAAAAGGCAATGGATAAGGAATTAAAGAGGCAAAAAGGTATTTTGGCACATTTATTTATGAAATTAGGAGAAAAGGAAGGTGAAAGGTCACATTTTGCATGTGAGGAGGAAATTGAAGGAAAATAATGGAAAATGAAGAAAATAGAGGCCTCATTAATAAAAAGGCTTCTGAGGATCAGTAGTGAAGACTTGGTCTGTTTAGTTTTGGAGCTCTCTCATTATTTTCTCTCTCTCTCATGCTCTTGGATACTTAGAGTTTTCTTGGAGCACTCTTGGAGGGTGTGGCATACTTGGATTCTTGGAGCAAGAAGGCAAAGGAAGAGCAGGAAAGCACAAGAAGGCATTGGCATTAGCAGCTACATCATATTGGCTTGCAGGTATCAAGTTGCATGTATGATTTCTTCACTAGTTTTGGCATGCATGGCACATGCATGTGGTTTCTTGGTTGTGATTTATCATTGGCATGGAGGATTTCCTGGATCAAAAGTGGATTGCCTAGCCTTGCCATTTCCTAGATAGCCATGGTGATTGTGGGTTTACTTTCATTGTTTTGTTTTGGTTGGTTCTCATGTTTCCTTAGCTTGGGTTGAGTTACTAGTCCTGGAAGCCCTGGTTGAACAAACACTCTGGAAGCCCTGTAACAGCTTGGGTTGAGTTACTAGTCCTGGAAGCCTTGGTTGGACAAATGCTCTGGAAGCCCTTGGTGGGTTGAGCTACTAGTCCTGGAAGCCCTGTATAAGCTGTGGGTTGATTTACTAGTTCTGGAAGCCTTGGTTGGACAAATGCTCTGGAAGTCCTGGAAGGCTTGGATGGAGAGCAATCTGATGATGGTTTTTGGTGATGTCCGACCGTGAGGTGGAATCACTGTTTTATGGGTTGAGGTGGGTGACCTCTAGAAGCCCTAAATGAGTTTTGATTGATGTTTTCTATGAGATCCCACATTCATGCTTGGAATATGGCACGTAGGTGATTGGCTGAAGAGAGACTTGGCTCAACCAATCTATGGTTGGGTGGAACGTGGTAGTCCCATCTCTGGTTGGTTCATTGCATTTATTAATGAAAAAAATTCATTCCCTTGATTTTCATGTGCAAATGTACTGATGTATATATGGATTTTGATGGTTGATATGTTTATTGTATTTATGTTCCTATTATTATTTTTTTATATGCACATTTACCCCAGAGGTTGTTACAGATACAAGAGAGATCTTTTTCATTGATTGGTTGTAATAACTATCACATATTTTGTGGAATATTCCATTGGATGTTAGACGGATCCTTCTTGGTTTCTTGTGTCTCTACTAGGGTGGTACTATTACCTCTCTTTTAAAGGCTCACTTTACTGTTTCCCTCTGCAGTAGAATAAATTTTATGCACCTACAACTAAACAATCACTAGGCACACCTTCCTTCTTTTCAAAGGCACACACACGTTCCTCTCTCTTACTGACAGTTAGAGCCAAGGAAAATATACAAGAATACATGACAATTAGGCCGATACTTCAAATGGGTCTCCTATTCCAAACGGTGTGAGGTCTAATTGGGACTTCACATCAGGGAAACCGCTTGGTTGACGAATATATAGCACTATCAACAAACATAGATACGTTGGTTGATTGTTATCTACACTTGGTTGCTCATATTATTTATGGACATCCTCTTAGAGACCTATGGACTCTGTTGTACAGGAATCTACTTCCTCAATACCATTAGGTAGAATTTCCTCATGCACTTTTGAATGTTTGTCATCCTGCAAGTCTCTGTGAACAATATCACACCATTGCTCACTATCCTAAAAATCAATAGACCCAACTATAGAAGACTCCCCATGATCTGAAGGAATCTCCTCTTGTTCTATCCTTGTTGCCTCCTTCCTATTACCTGGACATGAATGGTCAAGTGCCCAAGGTCCCTTGTTAAAGCATAGCCCTCTCCTTCTTAGTTCATTCTTGCTGCATGTTTTACTACCTTTGTTCTTGCTTCCTCCACCATCCTTTTAAGATCCTTCTTAACCAATACCCTTCTGAGAAATTTTATGTTTTGCATGACCAAATTCTCCACTAGATCATATGTGGTTGGTGATACAATTAGTTATTTCCTTCAAATGGTCAATAGATTGGATCCCAATATCTTTTAGATGTTGGCATCTCATTCTAGCTACAAGGACACAATTTTTTGCATGCTTATTTTGATACGGTCTGGATGAGACGATGCAATGTTGGTGTAAAAGTTCTGGAACGCCTAAAAGATTAAGTCCTCACATTCCAAATTCAACATGAATGTGCCAAAGCTAAACTCTACCATGAGTTCTAAGATTTTGCGCTGCTTCTGGAAGGTAGGAAGCATGATGTTGTTCAACCCCTTAAGGGTTTCTACTATCAACTATAATATCTCTATCATGATATCATTATTGTAAGGCAATAGTGGCGATGTTAAAGCTATGATCCTACTGAGATAACAAGCAACTCTGAGCCTGACCTCTTCACAAGGATGCTCCCAAAGTTTTTGTTGTATTAATGTAAGCATGGATGGCTTGAGAGCCTAACTAAGTTTCTTCCATTGTGTTTTCCCCAACCTGAACAAACGTGTTTAATTCCTCCAACTTATGAAGGTCTATGTCTGACTTTGTTTGTTTCAATTCAGATCCAAGTGTGAAGAGCTTAGCCCCTCTAACCTGCCCTTCCTTCACTTCCCGTGGTTTCTTCGACTGCAAAATGACATGGACTCTTTTCAAGGATGGTCTGCTGCTTTGAACATCATTTTGGTTTAAGGAGGTATTGTCGCGTAAAGGACCTTATATTCTCACTAAATCATCAAGAAGTTTTTTGGGTGTTTCCCAAGGTTTCTTCAATACAATCCATCTTCTCTCATACCGAAGAAATAAAATATGCAGGAATACACTAATTCTTCATAGAGAGATTCTGTCAATCACACCTTCCCAAATATTTTCAACAAATTTGACTCAAAAATACTATAGCCCCAAACTTAAAAATGATTCTCCCTTCATTTTTTTAAAATCCAAAAACCTTATGTCTCCAAATAAATATTGAAACCAAACTGAAAAGGAATAAAATCAAACTCCTTTTTACAAAAAAAAACTATATTCTAAATACAAATAACTCACTTTCTTCTTTCTCTTTCTCTCCTATTTTCTCTCTTTTTTTTATATTTTAATACTTTTATCAAAAACTTTATTAATATCTAAAAAAATCTTTTATCCTCCTACTTCCTCTAGCCAACAATGCAAATCACACACATCATTAAATTGTCGTTCCAATAAAACAACTCTAAATCTCCCTTATAGACTAGTCACAGTAATGAAGCATTCGATGAGACCAGATGTCAGCACATAAACCTTCCAGATTCCACACTGTCAAGGAACACTCATGCTTAAACTTGGCAAGCCCGAGGTCTCTGGTCACATGTAATGGAATGTATGGAGATCCACACTCACTCTAAGATATATGGCTCCTCAGCCCAACTCTCGACCTTAGGCTTCCGGAGAGGATGGCAATGCTAAGGTTGTCGATCTTGGACTGCACTATTAGCAATGAGTCACGACTTCCCTGTATGGGTCCTTCACACTGACGATTTATAAAATTGACCACATTCCCACTGCCACGATCCACCTTGTTCACGATGCGTCAGCCTAGTGCGACCACAACCCTCCACCCCAAATTCCACTCGGTTCACACGATGCCTCTGCAAAACAAGTTCAACGCTCTAGATATTGATCCTCACAATCACAACTGCGCTCCAGGTACTGGCCTCCGCATCCACTACTCTTGAGACCAAGTCAGAGAGTCGTCTGTGGATTCCCCTACAACTCTTCAATGGCGGCTGACTGAATATGATCTATTGGTCCTCCTAATAGGTGAGCGACCGAATTGACGTTGTGATCAGCAGTATGGAGCTTGTTTACTGTGTTCTCATTTTCTCTAAACTTGCTCAATCCAAGTTATCATACCAGATTCCCACTATGTTATCCATGTGCGCTATCCCAGTTTCTCATAAACTCCTTGAAGGCTTGAATGAAGCCCACAACACAATTTGGATGATTTCTTCAAAAACTGTAAGATTCCCTTCACTTCTGTGCTTCAAGTCTGTAGTGGACTCGCACTTCGCACTAGGTCGATTCACTAAGTGTCGATTCTGATTGACATTCTTTCAAACATGAAGCTGCGCCACACCGACCATGCAAAGTGATGAGTAATCAGCTGCACCTACCATGGAGAAACACTTGAGCTACAGATTAGAATCGACCTTCCCTGCGCATTGAGTTTGATTGGCGTTGCAACAAATAATTCCAGTTTAGATGCGAACCACTATGAATACCAACCACGTGAGATCTGGTCTGCGATGTAGGAATTCACAACCTCTGCTGTTGTGCACTGAAACATCCCTCAATGCTTAGCCCTCTCCTCAAGGAAAATTTCTAGAATCCTCAATAGGAGTATGGTTGTTCTTGAACCCTCGGAGGGTGGCTGGATGGTGGCTGGATCTGCTTCTGCACATAGGGATTTGGCCTATCGGCCTTACTGATAACAACAGAGAACAATAACTTCCCCATAAACAAGGTGGTTTTTAAATACGAAGCATCGGGTTCCTCTTCAACACATTATGATATGGGCAACATTCTGATGTAATAGTCTCCCACAACCTTCACAAAGCTCACGTTGTTCACAAATATTACCTCACGGTTCCCCAAGGATGCGGTTAGAACCTTCTGCTTGGTGATTCCTTCTGGATATATAAATTTGTTTTGGCCTTCAGGTTATAACAGTTCAATATACTATTCCCCATCGAACTATAAAGGTATTGATCCAGCCAAGATGATTCTTTGTTCCTGAAGAAGAGTAGATCTCAATCTACAGCTGAGCCTTTGGATAGTGACGAGATATGGGCTATAAATTCAACCCGCAAGGAGAAACCATTTGACTTTTGCATATGAAGAATGTGTAATGGATTCTCGGCTTCCACGAGAGGAAGGCTCTCATCCTACACTAAAATTCACTCAGCCTCCTTGGGGACTAAACTTTGGTCTCCAACAATTTGTTAATTACTTCGCAGAATTACAAAGTTAGAGTCGGCCTTTTTATTAATATTTGACCCTTTTAGGAAAAAATAGCCAAACAATAATCTTGGGCTAAATAAATAATTGGCCAAATTTTCCTTAATAAAATATTAAATATTTCTTCTGCAACCGCAATGGGACCTTTTCACCTACAAAAAGATGAACTCCGAAAGAATGATAAACTTATTAGGGTGGCTATAGCAAACCACCAAAATTTAGATATTTTAGCTTGGGTGATTATGGAGGATCATTGAATATTAGTTTCTCATCAATTTCCTCAAAGTTGATATTATCTCAAACGTAAAAAGCTTTAACAGATCTAGCACAAATTAGTGTTATAATTAGAATTTCTATCGATCAAAAACATTGAACACAACGGGATTTAGAAATGGAGCTTCTTATTTATATTATTAATTGAAGAAAATAGTACATGCCCATACAATAATATCTGAGCCCTTGCAATGACATGCATGACTACTCATCAAAATAGAAAAAAAAAAGACACTAAAGCACAATCATGGACATTGGATGGATCCACTAGATAAATTACACCCATGGGGTTTTCGTACCTGGGATCAAACTAGAACTGGCATTACCAAGTTCTCAACAAAGACAAAATAGATAAGAAAACTCAGATTGATCTAAATGCCTAGCTCCTATCCCATTTTATAGGCTTGATGGGCTCTCTAAAAACCTTATTTTATTTGTTTCCCTCGAAAAACAAAGGCAAATACCATGGGAAAATACCATGGGTAAATTTTGTCCATTGTGACCATATCAAGAAAAGGGAATATTACATGCACCGATTGTCTAGAAAATACCACCACCATTATGACCCACAAATAATCACAACACCATTATCCCCAATATCTCGAGGGTAATGAAAATAGGAAAAACAGAAAGAAGACACAATGTCAAGCAATTGGCTTCTTTCACCGAAAGACTAAATGCCTTTCTCAAAATGGCTCTCCCATTCCCAACACATGAGCTCCTTTGTGTGGGCAACCACTCTACACTACCAAACCCTTACACAGAACACCCCTTCAACCAAAAAGGACTCTTTAGAAACCTTGTTTTATTGTTTTCCCTCGAAAAACGAAGGTAGATACCATGGGAAAATACCATGGGTAAATTTCTTCCGTTGTGACCATGTCAAGAAAAGGAAATATTACATGCACCGATTGTCTAGAAAATACCACCACCATTATGAACCACAAATAATCACAACACCCTCATCTCCAAAATCGCCAAGGTAATGCAAATAGGAAAAACAGAAATAAGACACAATGTCAAGCAATTCGATTCTTTCACCGAAAGACTAAATGCCTTTCTCAAAATGGCTCTCCCATTCCCAACACATGAGCTCCTTTGTGTGGGCAATGATCTGAATTAGATCCATGAAGAATAATTAAAGTATCATGACTGTATCAGATCGGGACAAACTTCGGATTCTAAGAGCACAGAGCGATCAGAAAAACCTCTAAACAGTAGCAGTTAGTGGCCAGCGTGGAACGACGAGGACCTCGGTCAAAGTGCGCTGACCGAGGCCTATGGAGACTGCGCAGGAGGCGAAATTGGCACTTAGAAAGCTCGGATCGGGAAAAGGAGGCAGTTTTTGATGTGCGATCGCTAGGCAAAACCCCTCGAGAAGGAGAGGCCCCGAGCGCTTGGTCGCATGGAAGCTGGGAGAACCATGGGGAAAAAGCGCCAAAGGCTAAAGGCTGGACCCACGCTCGAAAAACCAACGATATTTATCTGAGGCACCCTTGGGCGGTAAGCGGATTTGGCTGAAACCTAGCGATTCCACTCAGCGCTTGACGCGTGGCAAGCGGAGGAGAGAGAAAACTGCCGCTCATCGCACACTAATGGTCAAGCAAGTCAACCACGCGAAATGAGCGAATGGCGTCGGATCTGGGGGCTCCAGATCTAACAGCTAAGATCGCGCCTGATGGGAAAGCCAGAATTGACAGGGGATTAAGCCGCGACAGAGAGAAGTTTGATGTCTGATTTGACTGCCGAGGTGGCAGATGACTCATTCCACGACGTAACCGAAGAATCGAACCGACGAGGAAAAAGCTGGCGCAGTTCGTAGGAGGACAAGTGGCCACTCCTTGTGAGCTTGATGATGACGCCGAGACAGGGAACTCCAAGCGAAGCTGCAGCAGGCGATCCGACAGAGGTGGAAGGGGAATCGAATAGCCATGAGATCGAATGGATTTAAAGCCATGAATAGACAAAGCGGAAGACACCGAAGACGTAGAGGAGAAGAAAAGGAAGAAGACAGAGAAAATGAAGAAAAGACAGTGAAGCAAAAGCAAAAAGACAGAGGGCCGAGCTGACCAAAGGCAGCGTCAAGCACCAGAGAACTTGAGAGGTTCAAGTCATCCTTGAGAGGATCTATCAGGACCAAGCACCACATTGGGCTCCTTCCATTAAAGACCAGAAAGGTTAGGAGCTGGTAAGGAAAAGAGTCTGTGCACTCTAGTGGCTTGGGGAATCCAAGAATCACCCTGCCAAGCAATTCTGTTTCAGGAGACTCATATTGAGCTCCTTCATTGTAACTCTCTGCTTTAAGAAACAATAAAAGAAGGCCACCATTGAAAACTGGACCAGAGACGTAGCCTTGGAGGATAGGGTAAACTCCTTATTAATTTGTTGTGTTCTTGTATTTGCTTACTGTGTTTCTTTGTTGTTTTCTATTTCAAGTGTCTGTGTATTTTGCAATTTGATCGATCTGTTGCTTAAAATAACATAGACACCCACCAACACATGAGTCTGTAATACCTTCATTTAATAAATGTTTAACTGAGATCACTCATAGGGTGATTTTCAGATTAAGTGGTATCAGAGCTTTAGGCTGTAAGGTTAGACAAGATTGTGTTGGTTTAGCTGTGAATGCTCACTAGATCCAAGCTCAAATTAGGAAAAGGAGAGTTAGTCGAAACTAATCCTGAGATTGGGAGAGTATCCTCGGAAGATGATGTCAGAGGAAGGTCCTATGGGTCCAAACCCTCAATTCATAGAAAGTTTCCTAGCCATAAAGTCCATGGTAGAAGAAATGTATAAGGACTTTAGAAAACATAAGGATGAAGATTCATCAGGCTCTAAACAAGACACAGGAGAAGATGAATCACATTTCCATGACCACTCAAAAGGAAAAGGGAAAGAGGCAAGCTTTCTCACACCTAATAGCCCTGTACATAACAAGAAAGCATCTTTGATCAAGTTAGATGTTAAATTTGATTTGCTATATGTGATGGAGAGCTAAATGCAGAAAAGTTGGACAATTGGATTAGACAAATTGATGTTTATTGCAAAGTACAGAACATCGACTCGGACAAGAGCAAGATTTAGCTGGCAAGCCTACGCCTAGGAGGCACTGCCTTGGTTTGGTGGGAAGGCAGAACCCAAGCTGATCTGAAAAGACACGGTAAGACCATCTCTGTCTGGAGCAAATTTGTTTCTGCAATCAAAAAGCAATTCTCTCCATTGGCTTACATGCAACAAGCCATGATGAGTTGGCAAACTCTTCGGCAATTGAAAGGGAAAAGTGTGCAAGGGTACACTCAAGAATTTAGAAAGAGAGCATTGATTCTAGGAATCTCATTAGACTCACCAGAGACTCTGTTGAAGTACATTGGTGGTATACACAGCTACATGAGGCATACCATCCTCATGTTCAATCCCACTAATATAGATGAGGTATCTGCACAAGCTACTCATCTAGAAGCTAGAGGAAAGAATGGAAATCCAGAAGTTGGGGGACCATACCAACCCACTACAAGCAAGAGCAAGGAGAAAAGAAAGCAAAAGTGGAAAGCAAGGAAGGCTAACACTGCACAGAAAAGCAAGGCTTCATGCACTCACTGTAAAAAGGATGGGCATGATGATGAGCATTGTTGGATTCTGCATCCAGAGCTAAGACCTAAGAAATTCGAGGGAAAGAAGAAGAAGATTTATGCAACTATTCAGAAAGATTTGGGGTCAGACTCGGGAGATGAAACAACCATTGCAGCCATAGGTATAAAAGGTAAGAATTATGAAGCATCTACTAGTAATTTTGCACAATCTATTACTGATGAAGAAAATGAAAGAAAAAGATGTGAGCTTTTCCATATTCGAGTTATTTCCAAACATCAAAAGATTGATACTTTGTTTGATAATGGCTCACAAGTAAATTTAATTTCTGAAGCAATTGTAAAGAAATTGGGATTGTCAACTACACTTCACAAGAAACCATACCCATTAGGATGGTTGAATGATAAAGCACAAATACAAGTGACTAGACAGTGCAAACTCCAGTTTTTGTTGTGTGTGGAGCATGATTGTTCATAGGTCTTTGTTTCAGCTGAATGTATACCCCAGGAAGTTTGTACACCCCTCCACACGGGGGGGGGGTGTGGGGGGGCCGATCCCCCTCAGCTGGGGGGTTTGGGGGCCAGCGATCCCCCAGCGGGGGCAAAACAAATGTAAAATTGCCTTGTAAAAGTATAGTAATTTCTAGTCAATCTGGGTCGTTCATTAGGCAGATGATCTGACGGTAGAACTTATGTTTAGTTTAGGTTTTTTTTTCCCTAGAAGGAAACCCCTCTCTTTGTATGAGGGTATTGTATTGGAGGCAGAGATATAGATGTGTATTCTGTGAGCGAGAAACAGAGAGGTGAGACTGTGAGAGAAAACAGAGGATATTACAGCGGATTTGATGTAGGTTGTGTCTCTTCATTTTGCTGGATAATAGAAAGGAAGGACTGGCTGTTCGGGGTGGACGTAGCCCAAACTGGGTGAACCACGTATATCTGTGTCTCTCTTGTTTTATGCGTTCTTTGTGTTTATATTTCTGCAATATTTTATGTGTTCCATTGCTCCGTAATATATATAATTTTCTAACAGTTTTCTTTTGGGTCAGCATTTGTAGATGAGGTTGAGTTAGACATAATTCCTTTGGATATATGTGGAATTGTTTTAGGAAGTCCTTACTTGTATGATAGGAAAGCTATTTTCTATAGAGATGAGAACAAGTATCTACTTGTTAAAGATGGAATCAAATACTTTGTAAGAGCCCATAAGCTCAAGAATAATTATACTCTCATAAACTCAGGGTAGATGAAGAGAATGATAAATTCATGCAAACAATTCTTACTGATGGTTGTAAAGGAAAAGGAACCTGATAAAACCAATGTATTTGAGGGTTGTAATGCTAAACAGTGAGCTGATTTAGAAAAGGTTGTTTCAGAGTATGATATCTTGTTTCAAGAACCTAAAGGTCTGCCACCCAAAAAGGAAATAGTACATGATATTATTTTGCAGCAAGATGCTCCATTGCCTAACATTGGAATGTACAGGTTGTCTGCTTTAGAGAATGTTGAAATCAAGAAGCAGGTGCAGGAGTTGATCGAGAATGGGTTCATTAGGCCTAGCACATCACCATGTGGGTCAAATCATTTTGGTGAGAAAGAAAGATGGCTCATGGAGAATGTGCATTAATTACCGAGCACTCAATAAGATAACAATAAAAAATTGTTATCCCCTTCCTCACATAGATGATATTTTAGATCAATTGAAGGAAGCTGTTTATTTCACCAAGCTAGACTTGCATAGTGGATACCATCAGGTCAGAGTGGCAGAACAAGATGCATGGAAGACTGCTTTCAAAACAAAGCAGGGATTGTATGAGTGGCTAGTTATGCCTTTTGGCTTAACTAATGCTCCTGCTACTTTCATGAGATTAATGAATGATGTACTCAGACCTTTTCTTGATGATTTTGTTATTGTGTATATGGATGAATTATGATTTTTAGTAAAACATGGGAAGAACACTTAAAGCATGTTAAGCAGATATTAGATGTTTTGAAAAGAGAACAACTTCATGTTAAACTCTCAAAATGTGAATTTGGCAAAACATCTCTAAATTATTTGGGTCATATAGTAGGGGGTGGTGAATTGAAGATAGATCCCTCTAAGGTGGAAACCATTGTAAACTGGCCTAAACCCAAGTCTGCTACAGAAGTGAGAAGCTTCTTAGGGGCAACATAGTATTGGACGAAGTTCATTTCTAACTTTTCCTTAATTGTAACTCCCTTAGATGCTTTAACTGGATTGAACAAGGTGTTTCAGTGGGGAGGCAAACATTAGAAAGCCTTCGACACCTTGAAAGAAAAGATTAGTACAACACATGTACTAGCACTTCCTGATCTGCAAAGACCATTTGAGATCAAAACAGATGCCAGTGACTATGCCATGGGAGTAGTGTTGACACAGCACGGTAAACCCATATGTTATCATTCTGAGACTTTTAATCCTGTAGTAGTTAACTATCCTACATATGATAAAGAATTGTATGCATTAGTTTAGAGTGTGAAAAAGTGGAAACATTACTTAATGGGAAAAGAGGCAGTAATACATATTGATCATCAACCACTTCAATATCTACACTCCCAAACTAAGTTGCAGCAATCAAGACACTATAGATGGATGGGTTTTCTACAACAGTTTCATTTAGTCATCAGATATAAAAAGGGCATACACAATAAAGTTGCAAACATGTTATCTAGACCCATTATAAATGCATCTACTATACTTAAGCATAATTCTGTGTTACATGAGAGTTACATTGAACAATATGCTCAAGATATAGATTTTAAAGATGTATATGCAACTTTGAGTCAAGGCAAACGAGTAGAAGAATTGGATTATCATGTAAAGGACCGACTCTTATACCATTGTGGGAAACTCTACATTCCACAAACTGAGAGAGTAAAGATAATTAGAGAAGCACACACTTCTCTGATATCAGGTCACTTTGGGGTAAGTAAAACTGTTGCACAGCTGCAAAGATTTTGTTATT
Organism: Pinus tabuliformis; assembly: GCA_031772625.1. Taxonomy (NCBI): domain Eukaryota; kingdom Viridiplantae; phylum Streptophyta; class Pinopsida; order Pinales; family Pinaceae; genus Pinus; species Pinus tabuliformis. The sequence continues at coordinate 121,895,355 of CM062808.1, read as the reverse complement.
GGCCAAAAATGAATGAGACAGTTTCTAGATATGTAAGAGGGTGTACTATGTGTGCTAAAAGCAAGCCCAGCAATAGAAAACTAGGCTTGTACACTCCATTACCAGTACCTTCTCACCCTTGGGAAGGTGCTTCCATGGATTTTGTTGGAGAACTGCTTAAATCTAGGAAATTTCATGATTATCTATATGTTGTTGTGGATAGGTTCAACAAAATGTGTGTTTTGATACCTTGTAAAAACCAGATTACAGCTGAAGAAACTGCAAAATTGTTCTTTGAACATTTATGGGTTCATTTTGGATTACTCACTTCCATTATATCTGATCAAGACACCCGATTTGTGGGGAAGTTTGGGTCAAGTTTGTGGGAACTGATGGACACCAAGCTGAAGAAAAGCATCGCTTTTCATCCACAAACTGATGGCCAGACAGAAGTAGTTAATAGGACAATGATCTAGTTACCCAAAGGATATTGCAATAAACATCCTAAGCTTTGGGATGAACATTTGTGTTATGTGCAGCATGCTTACAACAAAGCAAAACATTCTTCTACACATAGATCTCCTTTTGAGACCTATTTTGGTTTCACACCAAGGTATCCTTTGCATTTTGTCTTTGGTAAAGATACCACAGTTGAGGGACATAGTGATGTGGACAGGGAAACTAGGTTCATTAAACAAATCCAGTAGATCCACCAGGCAGTACAGGAACAGCTGGAAAAGAGCCAAACCAAATACAAGACTAGGCATGAAAAGCATTGGATGGAGCATAGTTTCCAAGTTGGTGACCAAGTCTAGCTGTATATCAGCAAGGACAGGATGCAAGGTGAAGGTAAAAAGCTAAAGCCCATCAAGTATGGACCTTTCAAAATACTTGAGAAGATTGGTGAAAATGCTTTTCGCCTTGATCTACCAGTTTACATGCACATCTACTCAGTTGTAAACGCGGATTGCTTAAGATTGTTTGAACCCTCTCTAATTGAGGATCCAGAAGAGCAGAGTCAATTGCCTTCTATTGATGACCTGCTACCTGAATATCTTAATGAATTGCAGGAAGACATAGTTCTGGACAGGAAGGTGAGGACGACGTGCAGAGGAGATGTTGAGTACCTCATAGTAGGGCTCAAGGGTTCAAAGCCGAGCAATGCAAAGTGGATTGAGATTGGACAAGTGAGACAACAGTACCCTCACTTAGTTGATGCTTGAAAACGAACCTTTGGTGGTCCAAAAGCTTTTCCAGTGGAAAGGTCGTGATCCGAATTGGATCCATGAAGAATAATTAAAGTATCATGACTATATCAGATCGGGACAAACTTTGAATTCTAAGAGCACAGATCGATCAGAAAAACCTCTAAACAGTGGCAGTTAGTAGCCAACGTGGAACGATGAGGACCTCGGTCAAAGCACGCTGACTGAGGCCCATGGAGACTCCACAGGAGGTGAAACTAGCACCTGGGAAGCTCGGGTCGTGAAAAAGGAGGCAATTTCTGATGCACGATTAGTGCTTACTATAATCGCGCATCGTTGGGCAAAACCCTTCGAGAAGGAGAGGCCTCGAGCACTCGGTCGTATGGAAGTTGGGAGAACCATGGGGAAAAAGCGCCAAAGGCTAAAGGTGGGACCTGCGCTCCAAAACCAGCAGTATTTATCAGGGGCACCCTTGGGTGGTAAGCAGATTTGGCTGAAACCTAGCGATTCCACTCAGTGCCCGACGCGTGGCAGGCAGAGGAGAGAGAAACTGCCGCTCATCGCACACTAACGGTCGAGTAAGTTAACCACGTGAAATGAGCGAATGGTGTTGGATCTGGGGGCTCCAGATCTAACGGCTGAGATCGCGCCCGATGGGAAAGCCGGAATTGACAGGGGATTAAGCCGTGACAAAGAGAATTTTGACGTCCGATTTGACTGCCGATGTGGCAAATGACTCATTCCACGACATAATCAAATAATCGAATCGATAAGGAAAAAGCTGGTGCAGTTCGTAGGAGGACAAGTGGCCACTCCCTGTGAGCCTGACGATGATGCCGAGACAGTGAAATCCAAGCGAAGCTGCAGCAGGCGATCCGACAGAGGTGGAAGGGGAATCAAACAGCCATGAGATTGAATGGCATTAAAGCAGTGAACAGACAAAGTAGAAGACACCGAAGACGGAGAGGAGAAGAAAAGGAAGAAGACAGAGAAAACGAAGAAAAGAAAGTGAAGCAAAAGTAGAAAGACAGAGGGCCGAGCTGACCAAAGGTAGCATCGAGCACCAGAGAGCTTGAGAGGTTCAAGCCATCCCTGAGAGGATCTGTCAGGACTGAGCACCACATTGGGCTCCTTCCATTAAAGACCACAAAGGTCAAGAGCTGGTAAGGAAAAGAGTCTGTGCATTCTAGTGGCTTGGGGAATCCAAGAACCACCCTGCCAAGCAATTCTGTTTCAGGAGACTCATATTGAGCTCCTTCATTGTAATTCTCTGCTTTAAGACACAATAAAAGAGGGCCACCACTGAAAGCTGGACTGGAGACGTAGCCCTGGAGGATAGGGTGAACTCCTTATTAATTTGTTGTGTTTTTGTATTTTCTTATTGTGTTTCTATGCTATTTTCCATTTCAAGTGTTTGTGTATTTTGCAATCTGATCGATCCGTTTCCTAAAATAACATAGACACCCACCAACACATGAGTCTGTATAATTTCATTTAATAAATGTTTAACTGAGATCACTCATAGGGTGATTTTCAGATCAGGCAACCACCCTACACTACCAAACCCTTACACAAAACACCCTTTCAACCACAAAGGTCATCCTCAGAAGCCTAACATCCAAGGAGCAAAGGGGTGATTTCCTTCTAACCTCCTCTACACTCTGCTCCCTTTCAGCAAAGTCGGTCGAGAATGACCAAAGAAAGTCAAAAAATTCAAATTGAAGTATGTGTACACCAACAAAAAGAACCAAAAAAAGTTGGCCTTAACACCGGATTTATGGCGCTTACCAGACAACCAAAGCTCATGCATACCCCAATTTATCCGCACTACCTTCTGGGACTTGCCACTGCAAGTCCAGCCATGCAACACAAATGAAACATATATACTGGGGAAGCGACCTTGAGTCTAGATCCCACACACGTTGACCCTTAATCTCCCTTCTATGTGTTACATCATCTCCAGAGTCAACTTAAGCTCCTTTGTGGCTTGACCCAGCTTGAAGGGAAGGGGTTGACACAACTAGAATTCCACCCTTCAAATTTGAACATCCAATAACATCTGTCACCTCCCATCCCATAACCACATGCAACCACCAGAGCCCCAACAAAATTTCTCTAGCAGTTATAACCTACATCACCTTCGAAAACTTTGATGTGCCCTTGTTAGTGAAAGCTTGTGTGACATGCTCCTTAAAGACTATTGCCATGTGGGTGAGGAGGTCAAGACCCCCCTATCACGCCCCTATCCTGGTGGTGGTCTTTCAACTGCACATAGGCAGGTGCGGCACTACTCAATTTCTTTTCACCAATACTAATGAGTATGGACTACTCCTAACATTCAACACTTAGTTATTTTTCTGCAATCTACTAATCATTCATCATTTTACATAGTGGAAATAACATTTATTATCATCATCATATAAATATGCACAACGGATAAACTTATTTTAATGGGAGGGGAAACTCCCAAATTAGAGTCTTCCTAAATGATAATAATAATAATACAACTTTTACAAGTATCTTTACATCTGCAGTCTTTGCCAAGAACCCCAAATTCACCTTGGAAAACTGCCAAAATAAAAAAAATTGGCCTGTTTGTTCAGGGTCGCCCACCTCACCAGGTCGGTCGCCCTTCCGTTCAGCAGTGCCCACTCTCGTCATTTCGTGCAGCTCGTTCAGGCAGAGGTGCCCACCTGCGGGTCACCTGCTGCAACTCATCACTGGGTAGGGGCGCCCATGCTTCGTGTCAACCTTTGCGCTCATTCAGGCAGTCATGCTAACAAGGTCACCGTTCACCACAACTCATCTGGGCAGAGGCGCCCACCCACAGGTCTGTAGGTTTTAACCCCGTACAAAAATTACCTGCATACGAATTCTAAAACATAGAAAATAAACAATGCGAAAGCATAACACATGAAACACATATACAGAGAGATTTTCCCCTGGATCCCAAAACCAGGACTACCAGCCTGATTTTTCATTATGTTCCTTTCAATGTTTACAATACATATTTATACATGCCAAAGCATCCAATACCATGGACCGAAAACCATCGTGTCCAAAACCATGGACCGAAAACCATCGCGTCCAAAACCATGTGCTAAAATCATGCACAAAACCATAGGTAGGTCCGCCCAACCTAATATAGGGTCCAAAAAAAAAAAATCATGGGCGCTACCCTCGACCCTATAGAGGGGGGTTACCTGCACCCCTCAAACCCCCTGTGACCCACCCGCTACGCAATCGGCGCAATGAATGGGGGGCTCTGCCCCCCTCTAACCCCCTGGTTAACTACGTTGGCTAGTCGTGGAAAGAATATAACACAACCCAAAATTCTCCCACTTGTTGTTTTCTTTCCATAGGGGGCCATAAGAGAGCTTAGTCATTTATCGAGCCTTGCAACGCCCATTTTTTCTCTACACCAATATAACTTCTCAGAGCTCACAGATTTTGTCAATGCATCTGTAATATTCTTCAAAGTGACCACCTTTACCAGCAACACCTTTTTGTCTTCTATCATATCCCTCACAAAGTGATACTGAACATCAATGTGCTTTGTCTTAGAATGATATGCAGGGTTCTTTGCCAAGAAAATTGCACTTTGGTTGTCACATTCTATCCTTATAGCTCCCTGTACTAACCCCATACTTGAACACAATCTCTGCAACCAAACTGCTTCCTTACTTGCATGAGTGGCTACCATGTATTCTGCCTCTGTAGTTGATAGTTCCACTATAGGTTGTTTCTTACTCATCCAACTGATTGCACCTCCAAATAGGTTAAACACATACCCACTTGCAGATCTTCTCTGATCTGGATCTCCAGCCCAGTCTGCATCAACAAAGACACGAATATCCAACACTCTGTCCAATCCTGGTCTTCCTTGGTAGCACAAACTATAATCACTAGTGCCATGCAAATATATGAAAACCTGCTTCACTGTTGTCTAGTGCTCCTTTGCTGGTTTTGACATAAACCTGCTCAATACTCCCACTACATGTGCAATGTCTGGTCTAGTACAGACCATTGCATACATCAGACTACCGACTGCACTTGCATATGGAACACGTGACATGCCTCTTCCTCTTCTTATGTCTTGGGACACTGTTCATCAGATAACCTAACACCTACAGGAATATAAACTTTCACCTGTTTACTATCCTGCATATTAAACCTCTGCAGTATTGTCTCGATATACTTCCTCTATTTTAACTAGAGCTTCCTCTTTTCCCAGTCCCTTTTAATCTCCATGCCCAAAATATAGTTTGCAGCACCAAGATCTTTCATGTCGAATTTGGACGATAATTGGGTCTTCAATTCCTGGATAATTTCTTTGTCATTTCCAACCAGCAACATATCATCCACATACAAGACCAGATAAATAACATGGTCACCAATTAATTTAAAATGCATAAAGTGATCTACTTTGCTTCTGGTGAAGCCAAGTCCCCATATAAATGTATCAAATTTCTGATACCACATCCTTGGTGGTTGTTTTAACCCATACAGAGACTTCTTTAACTTGCATACCATTTCTTTCTTACCCTTCACCACAAAACCTTCAGGTTGCTTCATGTAGATCTCCTCTTCTAGATCCCCATGACGAAATGTTGTCTTCACATCCATCTGTTCTACCTCAAAATTAAAAGCAGCAACAACAGATAAAAGTAATCTAATAGAAGCTACCTTGGCAATAGGAGAAAAAATATCACCAAAATCAATTCCTGGCACCTGGGAATAACCTTTTGCCACCAACTGAGCTTCATATTTCTCCACCTTTCCTTCTTCATTTGTCTTCTTCTTGAACTCCCATTTTTTGCCAATGGGTTTCCTTCTAGCGGACAACTCCACCAGATCCAAAGCCTCATTTTTGTGTAAATATGCCATTTCATAAACCATGGCCTCTTTCTAGATTTTTCCATCCTCTTAATCTACTGCTTCCTTCACAGTTCTGGGATCATCATCAATAACAGATAAAGAAAAATTTGAACAGAAAGTAGATGGACTATACCTTTCTGGCTGCCTTCTTTCTCGAACCGATCTTCTCACACCCAGAGTTTGTGGCTCTTCGTCTTTTGATTCCTCCTCTAATGTAGAGTCTGATTCTTCCTCCATAAGCTCAAACTCTATCTTCTCGGATTCCTTTGGTTGGAATTCATGTTTAATAACATCTTTCACCTCTCTGAACACCACATCTCAACTGTACATAACCTTCCTTGTTACTGGGTTCCAAAGCTTATAACCCTTTAAACCATCCGTATACCCAATAAAGATGCACTTTTCAGATTTACTATCCAACTTGGTTCTTTTCTCCTTTGGAACATGTACATATGCACACATCCAAATACCCTCAGATGTGAAAAAGAGGGTTCTTACCATTCCATACCTCTTGTGGAGTCTTATCCTCTAATGTTGATGAAGGTGATCTGTTGACCAGGTAACATGTTGTCTCCACCACCTCTGCCCAAAATTCTTGTCCTAACCCGACACCACTAAGCATGCTTCTTGCCCTTTCCATCAATGTCTTGTTCATTATTTCTGCAACTCCATTTTTCTCGGGTGTGTATGGAGTAGTCTTTTGTCATGCTATACCACACTTCTTACAGAATTCTTCAAATTCCTTACTACAAAACTCTCCACCTTTATCTGTCCTCAACACTTTTATCTTATTCTCTGTCTGGTTTTACACCAGCTCCTTAAATTCTTTAAACCTGTCAAAGACTTTAGATTTCTTCTTAAGGAAATATATCCACATATTCCTTGAGAAGTCATCTATAAATGATACATATTACACAGACTTACCCAGTGATGGAACCTTCACAGGTCCAAACACATCACTGTGCACAAGCTCTAATATATGTTTTGCCCTCTTACCACCAAAGGAGAAACTCACCCGATTCTGCTTCCCATATACACAAATTTCACAAAAATCAAAATCTAGAGAGCTATTACTCATACCTTCTACGATACCTTTACCATGAAGTATTTGAAGGTCCTTCTCTCCAATATGTCCAAGCCTTTGATGCCACAGCATGGTCTTCTCTCCGGAGATCACTAGATTTTCTACTCCTCTTTCAGGAACCACAGAACTTTGCACCCATCCATAGCAGTGCTACCTTGTAGCTTGTACAGAGTTCCAATCCGAACTCCTCGCATCAATACCAGTGCTCCCTGAACCATCTTGCAGGTATCCTTCACGAACACTGTTTTTACACCTGCATCATCTAACTTGCTTACGGAAATCATATTTTTGAGTAATGTAGGAATATGCAAAACACTTGGAAGTGTTCTAACCCTTCCACCTTGCAACTTCAATTTTACTTTTCCACGACCAACGATTCTAGCCTTCTTTTCATCCCCCAAGAAGACATCACCACCATCATATTTCTCATTCTCGCAGAACCACTCTCTATGGGGAGTGAAGTGAAAGGATGCACCTGAGTCAATCAACCATGCCTCATGATCTACATGTGTACTTGAAGAAGCCAAGTACACATCCCCACCTTCATCTGAGGTGGTTTTCGCCTCTGCAGAAGGAGCATCATCAGATCCCTTTCCTTTGTCAGGACCTCTAGATTTACAGTCCCTTTTGTAGTGCCCTTCCTTTCCGCATTTCCAGCAAACCACCTTTACAGGTTTTCTTGGAGATTTAGATCTCCCTCTAGCTTTAGATCTCCCACTCGATGACTTATTTGTGTTTATGTTCTGGGACCATCCTCATACAGGCAAGGCATCACCATTCTGGCTCTCCATATTTTTCTGTCTCATCTCCTCCGTCAGCAAGAATGAGACTATTTCATCAAACTGCAAGGCAGTTGCATTGCTACCTATTGCAATAACCAGACTATCCCGCGAATCTGGTGGAGAACACAACAAACTGATGCACTTATCTTCATCTGAAATTTTAATATCAACAGATAATAACTGACTTACCACAGTATTAAATGCATTCAAATGCTCTGTCACCAAGTCTCCATCTTTCATCCTCAAGTTATACAGCTTTTTCCGTAGGAACAGTTTATTCACTAGAGACTTAGATTGGTACAAAGTCCCTAACTTGTCCCACAAAGCCTTCACCATAGCTTCCCCTGATACATTCAACAATACTGAATCTGAGACCATAATCGGATTGTGCTCTTTGCCTTCCGATCCAACTTCTTCGATTCTTCATCAGACACTCCCGTTGGTTTAGTACCCGGATCTACCACAATCCGCTAATCTTTATCCACCAATAGATCCTCCATCTTGAGTTTCCACAACTCAAAAATCTTACCATTAAATTTCTCGATCACTATCTTTCCACTGCTCGCCATCTTCTTTCACCACCAGAATCGATCTCACAGATCTCCCACTGAATAGGGTCTACCATAGGCCCGAGCTAAACCCCTCAGCAACAAAGGTATCCCCTTGAAGCCAAAACAACTCTGATACCAAATCTAGGTTTTGACCCCGTACATAAATTACTTGCATACGAATTCTAAAACACAGAAAATAAACAATGCAAGAGCATAACACATAAAACACATATACACAGAGATTTTCCCCTAGATCCCAAAACTGGGACTACCAGCTTGATTTTTCATTATGTTCCTTTCAATGTTTACAATACATATTTATACATGTCGAAGCATCCAATACCATGGACCGAAAACCATCACGTCCAAAACCATGGACTGAAAACCATCATGTCCAAAACCATGTGCGAAAATCATGCACAAAACCATAGGTAGGTCCACCCAACCTAATATAGGGTCCAAAAAAACAAAATTTTCCTAGGCACTACCCCGGACCCCATAGAGGGGGGTTACCTACACCCCTCAAACCCCCTATGACCCCCCCCCACTACGCAATTGGCGCAATGAAGGGGGGGATCTTCCCCCCCTCTAATCCCCTGGTTAACTACATGGGCTAGTCGTGGAAAGAATATAACACAACCCAACTATTGGGTTGTGTTATATTCTTTCCACGACTAGCCCACATGGGTTATAAGGGGGCTGGCACCCCCCCTTCGTTGCACCGATTGCATAGCGGGGGGGGGTCACAAGGGGTTTGAGGTGTGCAGGTAACCCCACTCTATGGTCCGGGGCAGTGCCCCGGGAAATTTTGTTTTTGGACCTTATATTAGGTTGGGCGGACCTACCTATGGTTTTGTGCATGATTTTTCGCACATGGTTTTGGATGCAATGGTTTTTGTTCCATGGTATTGGATGCTTCGGCGTGTATAAATATGTATTGTAACATTGAAAGGAAAATAATGAAAAATCAAGTTGGTGTCCCGGTTTTGGGATCCAAGGGAAAATCTTTGTGTATATGTGTGTTATGTGTTATGCTCTCGCATTGTTTAGTTTTTGTGTTTTAGAAATCGTATGCAGGTAATTTATATACAGAGTTAAAACCCACACCAACAAGGTCATCCTCTGTAGCTTGTCATTGTGGAGGAGCACCTGTGCTATCGTGTCACCCTTTGCGCTCGCATATCGCAGCTCGCCTACTGCAGTCCACCAGGAAACTGCACCCATTGCAAATCGTCCACAGTCTATCAAACAGTTACACCCACTGCAACTTGTCTGCTGTCCACCAGGTAGTCATGCCCACTACAACTTGTTTGCGGATAGTCTTGCCCACTACAGGTAGTCTGCGGGCAGGGTCTCCCACCTGTGGCTCATCCACCCAGAACTTCACTCGAGCTTCTGCCTTTTGCCTTCACCTTAGCTCAGTACTGCGGCTCTCGGTCTTCCTGCACCTTGCCCTCCTTGTTCACTCTCCTTCTTAGCTTATCCCCTTTATGTTTAAACTTGCCTTTGGATTGCTGGAGTTCCTGCCTTTCTGTACCAAGGCCGCCACCAATATATACGCCACCTTTAGGAGTTAAGGTGGGTCAGCCTACCCAAGCTGACCATACAAATCACCTAATAAAATATCAAGAGATGCGTCGATCCACACAACTCGTCGTTCCGCACGTTGACCCACCGACTCAATGGTTTTTCGACACCTCTATAAAGTCTTCATATGTGCTCTTCTATACTTAGATGATTTTTCCTTTTCGGTTTTTCAACCCTCCAAGTAGCTTGTCGCAACTCATCATTGCAACTCGTTGTCCCACATTCATTGGGGTGTGTTTAACCAAACACACCCACTCTTCATTGCAACTCAGCTCGTCACCTTTAACCGAAGTTTACCAACCCTCCGTTGCTCATCGCACATGCTCAGCTCATTGGCGTAACATACTCCCCCACTTTAAATCGTTTTCGTCCTCGACAATACCACCAACATTGTCGGAAAGTGTTGCTAGCTCCAACTTCTGTAAAATTTCCATGTTTCCCATCTCTGCTCTAACATCGCATAAACCACAAAGGTCTATGTCTCCATAAATAGCAATTCTCCTCAATCCATGATCATCAATCCACATCTGTTGCAAATCCATGTGTTTCCTTAGCTTCGTTTTGGAGCCTCCCTACCAACCTTCCTCGCAGCATGTCTTGCACTGTCAAGTACATAGACTTCATTGGTTTTTCAGTAGCTTGCCAGCTTGTGCATGTTAGTTTGCTTCACTCCCCCCATAGGTTGCCACTCTAGACTTGGGCTAGTTTTTGGGTGAGCATCTCCCTTAGAAAATTGCACAATCCTAGAGGGGAACCAACCTTCCCTCCAGAAATAACACAAATTTTTTGGCCAACCTGTTGGCTCAAAAATTGTGCAGAGTAATCAGACAAGCTTCCTTGGAAAAACTGTGCAATCTAGTCAACACTGCATCTCAACTCAGAGATTGCATAATTCTGGGTAGAAATCACATGATCCTCCAAAAAATTGTGCAATCCCTCTGGGACAGCTAGCCTAGCTCCTCCCAAAAATTGTGCAATTCTGGGCGACAATCACCTGCTCCTCCCAAAACTTGCGCAATCCCTCTCGAACAACCAGCGCAATTCCTCTCAGAAATTGTACAAATCCCTCTCTCAGTCAAGCAAGTTGTTGCATGTGCCTTCAAGTTGACTGGTTCCACTTGGGACCCAGAAAACTTGATTTGCATGCATGGGTTGCTTTTCCTGAAATAGAAAAAGGCAACATGCAAAGGCATCCCTTGATTTGAGGGATCTATTTTTAGCAATCAGAGGTTACATGCATATATCTTTTTAGAAACCTCTCACCAAGTGTTGTTTTTTTCCTAGATTTTTGGCATGCATGTCATAACCTCGATCTTATCAAAACTTATGAACCAGATGCTTCAGAGCTCATTCCTCACATCGATCTTGCAGCTCTGACATCCCATATCACAACTAGGAGTCTTCGACGCTTTCAGCTTAGTTGTTTCAGGATAAGTCTACTTTTCATGTCTTGCGCTTCGTTTCTATGACTTATTGTGTTTCACTTTGTGTGAGTGTTGTCTACTTAATTTCAATGAGTTCTTGTTATCATTTTAATGTATGTTAGCTGGTAGAAGCACCGTTTCAGTTTTCGTTCGCATCTCACTGTTGTCACATGCATGACACTGTTTTTGCACCAATAGTCATCGTTGCGGTGACTCACTTCACACACATGCATGCTTTCCCATTTTCTGAATCATGCACTTATTATTTGCATGCATGATCATTCACTCTTGTTTACACTCAGTATCACCATGCATTCAGACTTCTCATGTTTTCAGTCACCCGTCTACGGGTTTGGGCTACCTTAGCCTAGACATTTCCCTGCCTAGTTAGCATTGTACATTTCTGGAAGTGAAGACTCTGCCTTCCCTCCATAAATTGTGCAAGTCTAGCCTAGCACTGACCTCCAGGCTTGCATTGTGCAATTCTGGGAGGCAGTGCCTTTCTGGCCCCAGAAACTACGCAATGAATTTTGTTAGTTTGCATGTCACTAATGACTAAAATTGCGCATTACATAGTTTCAGTCCTCAGCAGGCCAAGATGGATTGTGCATTGTGTAGTTCTAGTAGTCAGTCAGCCTCCTGACAGCCCAGACTGTGCCTTGCGCAGTTTTGGCAGTCAGTCTCCCAGCCTCCCAATGAGAATTGTGCGATCTTCACAGACAGTCACACGTGTATGTTGCATGTTAGTCCTCCATTTTGTTTTGGTTTTCAACTGACATATTTCTTGCCATGAGTTTTTCTATGTCTCCAAGTATCACAGACGTCTGCCTCTCAGTAGCACAGGTGCAATGGCTTCTAGGAGAGCAACTTCAAAGACATCATTGAGAGCACAATTGGGGATGCATTCGATCAAGTGTCGATGAACTTTCCTATCTATGAAGACATCAATTTGTTCATGGAAAATGATACCAAGAAAAAATGGCAGTGGCATCACAGCGAGCAGCACCATCAGTAGCAACAGAAGGTAGCACACCTACGTGCAACAAGTGAAAGAGGAAGATTGATGACAACACAGAGGCGAAGCAAAGATGCAAGCTCAAGTAGATTCACTTGTGATGAAAGCAGCTTTGGATATTGAGGCTATGAGGTGACAACGTGACAGGAGAATTGCACAAAGGTAGACAGAGAAATAGATAAGGAGTTGCAGGTGCTGAAGTGGTAACTCAAGGAAGAACAGGAGTTGTACAGACAAGAGATGGAGTTGCAGTAGGAACAGGTACAACAAGAGGCGCAACATCCACAGACTAATGAAACTGTGACCATACATGTTATAGACTATCCCAGCAGTTGGCACCGAGCAGACAGGTTGAGTAGTGTCATCGATCACATGTAAGGGTGTTCAGCAGCATGAATTTCATTATGTGCATGCATGCGATCCCACCCATTAGAACACTCACTGAGGCGAAGACAAGAAGCAAGTCCGACTGGAGCTGAACATGTATTTCGACAAGTTGATGTGCATAGTTACTAGCACACACTTGGATAATGGCAAACACACTATGCATTAGTATGTTGTTGGTCCAGCTACACTTAAGACGATGATGTGCATGTTAACAGACGAGTTGGATAGAGGATCCATATCAGTGTACCCGGATGCAACGGAGGCAAGAGTTCCCTTCTAGCAGGTTGTCACAATTGAATGCATTGACACCATCACGAACGACCAAGCTTGGCATCGGTTCGCCACCACTGATCATCACAAGGATGTCGAAGAATTGGTCTTACCACAATTGTTTGAGTGTTAGTGATACCTTGCATGGCTTTCTCAAGCCTATTTTGTCTCACATGGGTACATGTGAAGATTGTATGTAACATCTTGTAAAGTGGAAGTCCAAGTATCGATAGTTGAATGTAACAGTCATAGAGTAGTTGAAGATTCATGAGGGTAGGTGAACAGTCACAAAGTGGAAAGTCAAGGGTCACCCCACCCTTTGCTATTTATAGTACCTCATAACTCATTATATAGGCTTTTGGTTAGCTAAGCTTCTGATAGGAGTATCTTAGAGAAAGCTTGGACAATGTTATAACGAGCCTTGGCTTCTCCACAGTGCAGAGCTAGTACATCTCTTTGGAGGAGCAGGCGGTAGTGACTGTAACGTTCCGCTACCGGGACTAGTGGTTAAGTCATGGTTGTACTATGTGATTGGAACTTTCACTTCTTAATATAACAAAGCTAGCACGTTTCATGCATATGTTGTTATTGTATTTCAACTATCTTGGTTAGGATACTCGGCTCTCACCCAAGAGACTCGGGTTCAAGTCCTGGCAACGAAACCATTTGCTGGTTTGATGGGCCCTGACCCAGGTTCAGCGTTAAGCAGCCAAGAAAATCCCTACACTACTGGCCCTTTCGGCATCAATCCGCGGAGTGTGGACTGAAGTCTCACCCGAAGAAGTATGGGGGGTGTAGGAACCAAGTTTCTACACCCTGAGATAGTCATGATGTCGATTTTATATCCTCACTCCTGTCTTTGCGCAGATCGATAAGCCCTTAGGGCTTATCGATGTACTTCCTTTTCTATCTTTCAGGACCTCTGCGAAGGTACCCGATTTCCCTTCGCGCAACCTTAGATGATGATTCAGGCACTTACGTGCCTCTGTAACTAGGTTACCAACTTAGTCCCCAAATTGTCTTAGGTATTAGCCAACTTTACCATACAAGTAAGATTATCCTCGCGTAAACATATATTATTACTTGTGTTCATGCAACAGATGGAAACATATATTTTCGCTCATCAACTTAACATTATATCTGAAACTTAACATTCAACATAACATAATCGCAGCATCCTTAGTAGTAGTAAACTAGCGCTAAACAGATGGAAAGTACACAGTAAGTTCGGAACACTTCTGTTTATTAATGATTCAGATTTTCAATACACACTCTAACCGCCCTACACCCATAGCTGTAGGGTTTCGCGCACTCAGCTGTGGACTTCTACCCTAGGCCTCTACGCACTCAACTGCAGAGGCTCTTTCTCCACTGAGACTCTTGCTCTTAGCTCTCCCCAACCTATTACATCAATGACTCATGACTATTGAACTCTCTTAGACTCTCTAAGACTCTCCTTTTTATACAATCCCATGGTTCACGGACCAAGGGAGGATCTCCAAAACTAACACAACCTGTCTAAACTAAGGGCGGAAAACCCTTTTTGAATTTAGTTATCTTCACACTTCGCAACCAAAAAATGCGGATACCTTACATTATTCATACGAAATTCAGTCCTTCTGCCCCAAAACTTAGGTTTGTAACCCCAAAATTGACCCCCAGGGAACCTGTTCCCAACAGTTTGCTTATGCATGCATGTAAGGACTATTTCTATATAAGTATGTATGAATCTTACTGAGATGTGATGTTGGTTTAACCATCAGTTCAGATTGTTATCTTTATTTTTAGTTTGTGATGCATCTTCGCTTGCGTGTTCCCTTTCAAGCTGCGTGCTTCCACAGGTTTCCAAGGGGCACACTCACCTCACTTTCTATGTGTTAGAACCATTCATACACCTTCCTTGGCTTGCTATGAATGTGACACCCTTGCTACCAACAAGGACATCTTACTTGCCTCTGTGCACAACCGCGGTAAATGCTATACCGTACGACCCACTGTTGGGACTCCTACACCAAACGGTTTGAGGACTAGTTGGGACTTATTATCGGAGAGATCCATTGACATGTTGGTGAGTCAAGCACCATCAACATTTTGGTGCTAGAAGGAGGGCCAGATGAAAATTTGAGTCCTCACAATCTGTTTTGAATATTTTCATATCTATCATGACTAACTACAGAGTTCATCTTCCGGAGTGTATGTCTTATGGAAACGACTTCAAAATCTCGGAAAAGCTCTAGGATAACTTGTCACATAAAACATGCGATGGTGGAGGCTATGTATCCTTGGTTAGGCACACGGTTGGTGTTGTAGTCTCATGCGAAAGACATGGAATACATGACCTGTGTGTTATTCGTCTACACACTTCGAGGACACCCAATGCATTGGTGTTCCATGCTGCCTAAAAAATCTATTCATTCTCTTTCTCATCTTGTCGCAGAGATAGATTTTACTTTCAATCACTTTAATTTTAAAGCACTCAACAAAGAAATTGTGGAATTACGAAAATCACCTGATGAATCCATTGAACAGTTTCACACACGTTTTTGTAATCTTGCATACTGATTTCCCAAAGATGAAATTGATTGGGAATTTCTGAATGGAATATTTGTGTATCTTCTTCAAATATCCAAAAATCCGCAATTCTTGAAATCATCTAAACACTGCTCAACACACCTCGATGATGGAGTTGTGCAATCACAGGCAGGCACAATTACTGTCACAAATGACTATCCACCTTCACCTCATCAAACAGCTCCACCACCGCAAAGTGATGTGGGAGATTATGCACACACATCTGTTGAATTGTCACATCCTCACACCCCACATTCTCTTGATATCTATGTAGATTTGGCTTGCAAGCCTATTGGTTTTCAATTGGATTCGTTCCCTCAACCTCCATCCATGCGTTCCGTTGATCCTTTGAATTGTACTATCTTTTGTTCTTCCATTCCAGACTCCTCACTTGTTGTGAACGAGGATCAAGTTGTCTACGGAGTTGGTGTTTTGCAGCCAACCTGCGCCATCATTCATGATGAGTGCGTGTGGGAATTTATAGAAGAACATTTGTGAAGGATTACTCCCTTCCATCCATGCCTCATCCTCTTTATCCTGACATCCCTTGTGATTCTGCCACTGTTGATTTCCCCTGTGAAAACTCATTTTTGGACGTTTCTACTTCTGATTGTTCACAAGACACCTCAAATGTCAGTTTGTCATTACAATGCAGAGAGGATGCATATTCCTCCGAAAATCTGTCCAATCTGTCATTTGTCATTTCTGACAAAACAGAGGGTTAACATTATTGCTTCTCAACTACCCCTCTACACGATTCATCAAATCATGAGGATGTCGACGAAAATCCTGAGTTTTCTGATCATGGCTGTCGTGATCTCTTCACTTCTTCATTCGATCACGATGTTTATTCACTCATTGTCAATATGTCTAGCCCACTAGTCTCCGATGATCTATCTATCAATGAAGTCGAAACCCCGCAGACTATCAAGGCACTTTAGCCCGAGTTGATGGTTATGTCAGGCCCTTGCTGCCTTGAGGTTAGTTTCATTTCCAATCAGGAAATTGTTGAAACACACAAGGCTCCTCATCACTCTCCATTTTGTATTGAAAATCAACCAAACACCTAGATTTCGCTTCCTCCACTCGAATTACGTGATCCCATTGCTCATGCATTGGAGGAATCTTACACAGCAAGCATACTTGCACAACGTAAGTGGTCTACCTTTCTCACAATTTCTTGCATGTCAAAGTCAAGAGAATGCATACACTTAACATCTGCACACATTGTAGCATAGCACCATGGCAAGTCCATAGAGTGCATGTCATGCGCTTTCACTTACTTCTTTTCTGTGGATGCACTTAAACCTGAATTGTGTTTGGATTCACTGTTATAACTTTCATGTTTGTTGGGTCACATAGTTGTACTATTTGCGAACCGTGCTTCGCCAACATGGGTCGACCAATGCGTCAGTGGCTACATTGGAAGTATCACTTTACATAAGCAGACCCATGCACCGTTAGCTTAGGAGTAGGAGTAGTGTTTGCTTTTGGTTTGTTTTCTTGCATGCATGTTTTCTTCTTACTTTGCATGTTTGTTTGTTTGCCTGCTTGTTTGCTTACTCGCTTTGCTTACGCATCTACTTCTGATTTTCATTTGTTTTCTTGTTTGCTTGTTCATTTAGGTCTGTAGGTTAGTTTCGCATGAAACCGTGTGTGACTCTTGAAACAAGTTGGGTAAAGTACAAGAGGACTTGTGCAGTTATAAATACTTGGTTATCTATCATCTTGACTCTGTATGAAGAACTTGTTATCTTCAGTCCATGATATGCCAATGGAAAATACGTGTTGCTCAAAGTGAACCTTGGTGAAAACACAATGCTTGCATGCTAACTAGTGTCACCTACTCTAGTTGGTTATTTTTGGGTTAATTCTTGTCAGCTCAGTCAAGTAGAGTAAGGTGAGGGGAAAAACCTTAACAAGCATGTCATAGGTATATATATAAACTACTTCTCTGAAGCAACAACCTCTTCTGCTCTCAATAAGTCGAGATCCCTCTTCTGCCTCTAAAATGAATAAGTGTTATTCACAATTATGAAAATGAAAAATGAATAAGGCGAAAGAAGAGAAAGCCTTCCTATGCAGAGAGGTGATACAAGTAACTCCACTGGGGTACTAACCAGGCTCGCTGGCAGTGGAGCAATGCTTGTGTTCCTGGGTGACTCCGTCAAGGTATGATCCAGGCCTCTTGGCAGTGGAGCAACACCAGAGATGAAAATAAAACTCTAATGACCATAAAGCTTGTGCACCAATATACCCTCATCCCCAATCGAAACAACCATGTTGGCTTGGCTTGGAATGAGTGTCGACCGACCAAGAGCTTGGCAGATGCTACATCTTACAATCAAGCAAATGTGGAAACCAAGATGAATAGAGAACTGAACAATACTTCCAGAGGTGTTAGACTTACTTTTCATGAACAAGGTCCATTCAGAGAGTTGGAGTTCTACCAGTGTGTCGCCAAGTGTTGTAGTGGCTACAACCACCCTCCAAAATTTTGCCTTATCTTTGTTTTGGAGCCTCCCTACCAACCATCTTCGTAGCATGTCTTGCACTGTCAAGTACATAGGCTTCATTGGTTTTTCAGTAGCTTGCCAACCTGTGCATGTTAGTTTTCTCCACTCCCCTCATAGGCTGCGACTCCAGACTTTGGCTACTTGTTGGCTGAGTAGCTCCCTCAGAAAATTGTGCAATCTTGGAGGGGAACCAGCCTTCCCTCCAATTATGCAAATCTACTAGGTAGCTTGCTTGGCTCAGAAATTGCGCAGAGAAATCAAACATGCTTCCTTAGAAAAACTACGCAATCTGGCCAGCATTGGAGCTCAACCCATAAATTGCGCAATTCTGGACAACAGTCACTTGCTCCTCCCAAAAATTGTGCAATCCCTCTGGGACATCCAACCCATCTCCTCCCAGAAATTACACAATTATGGGCAATAGTCACATGCTCCTCCCAAAAATTGTGCAATCCCTCTGGGACAGCTAGCCCAATTCCTCTCAGAAATTGCGCAAATCCCTCTCTCAGTCAAGCAGGCTGTTGCATGTGCCCTCAAGTTGCCCAGTTCCACCCGGGACCCAGCAAACTTGATTTGCATGCATGGGTTGCTTTACCCAAAATATCAAAAGGTAGCATGCAAAGGCATCCCTTGATCTGAGGGATCTACTTTTAGCAGCCAGACATTACATGCATAAATCATTTTAGAAACCTCTCGCCAAGTGTCAGTTTTTTCCTAGATTTGTGGTATACACGTCATAACCTAGATCTTATCAAAACTTATGAACCAAATGATACAAAGCTCATTCCTCACATCGATCTTGTAGCTTTGACATCGCACATTGCATCCAGGAGTCTTCGGCACTTTTAGCTTAGCTGTTTCAGGATAAGTCTACTTTTCATGTCTTGCATTGCATTTCTGTCGGTTTTTTTGTTTTGCGTTGTGTGAGTGTTGCCTACTTGATTTCAATGAGCGCTTGTTGTCATTTTAATGTATGTTAGCTTGTAGAAGCATCATTTCAATTTTTGTTTGCATCTCACTGTTGTCGCATGCATGACATTGTTTTTGCACCGACGGTTGCCTTTGTGGCGACTTGCTTCACACATGTATGCTTTCCCATTTTTTGAATCCTACACTTATTGTTTGCATGCATGATCATTCACTCCTGTTTACACTCGGTATCACCATGCATTTATACTTCTCATGTTTTCAATCACCCGTCGGTGGGTTTGGGCTGCCTTAGCCCAGACCTTGCCTTGCCCAGCTAGCATTGCACATTTCTAGAAGTGAAGGCTCTGCTTTCCCTCCATAACTTGCACAAGTTTGGCCCATCATTGACCTCCATGCTTGCATTGTGCAATTCTGGGAGGCAATGCCTTTCTGGCCCCAGAAATTGTGCAATGTAGTTTGCTGGTTTGCATGTCATTGCTGGCGAAAATTACGCATTGCACAGTTTCAGTCCTCAGCAGGTGAGGCTAGAATGTGCATTACACAGTTTCAATCCTCAGCAGGCCAGGCTAGACTATGCATTGCGCAGTTCCATCAGTTAGTTAGCCTCCCGACAGTTGGGACTGTGCCTTGCATATTTTTGGCAGTCAGTTTCCCAGCCTCCCGATGAAAATTGTGTGATCTTCACAGACAGTCACACAGGTATGTTGCATGTCAGTCCCCTAGTTTGTTTTGGTTTTCAACTGATAGATTTATTTCCATGATTTTTTCTATGTCTCTGTTTATCATAGGTGTTCATCTGCCTCTCAGCAGAACAGGTACAATAGCTTCCAGAAGATCAGAGTCAAAGACACCATTGAGAGCGCAACTGGGGATGCAGTCGATCAAGTGTCTATGAACTTCCCTATCCATGATGACATCAAGTTATTCATGGACAAGGATACCAAGATAAAATGGCATTGGCATCACAGTGAGCAGCACCATCAACAGCAGCACAAGGTAGCACACCTGCGTGCAACAAATGCAAGAGGAAGGTTGTTGACAGCGTAGAGGTGAAGAAAAGCTGCAAGATCAAGCATATCCACTTGTGATGAAAGCAACTTTGGAGATTGAGGCTATGATGTGACAGCGTGACAGGAGAGTTGTGTGAAGGCAGAGAGAGAAATAGAGAAGGAGTTGTATTTGCTGAAGCAGCAACTCAAGGAAGAACAGGAGTTGTATAGACGAGAGATGAAGTTGCAGTAGGGACAGGTACAGTAAGAGGCGCAACATCCACAGATTGATGAAACTACGCCCATACAGGTTATAGACCAACCCAGCAGTTGGCACGGAGCATACATGGAGATTAGTGTCACCGATCGCATGCAAGGGTGTTCAACTACATGAATGTCATTATGCACAGGGATGCGATCCCATCCATTAGCACACTCACTGAGACGAAGACAACAAGAAAGTTTGACTAGAGCTGAACATGTATTTCAACAAGTTCATGTGCATGGTCACTAGCACACACTTGGAGATCGGCACAGACAATATGCATCAGTATGTTGTTGGTCCAGCTACACTCAAGACGATGATGCACATGTTAACAGACGAGTTGGACAAACGAGCCATATCATTGTACCCGGATGCAACAGAGGCAAGAGTTCGGTTCCAACAGGATGTCACCATTGAGCGCATGGATACCATAATGGATGACCAAGATTGGCATCAGTTCGCCACTACCGATCATCCCAAGGATGTCGAAGAGTTGGTCTTACCACAACTGTCTGAGTGTTAGTGATACCTTGCATGGCTTGCTCAAGCCTATTTTGTCTCACATGGGTACATGTGAATATTGTATGTAACATCTTGTAAAGTGGAAGTCAAAGTGTCGATAGTTGAGTGTAATAGTCATAGAGTAGTTGAAGAGTCATGAGGGTAGGTGAACAGTCATAAAGGGGAATGTCAAGGGTCACTCCACCCTTTGCTATTTATAGTACCTCATAACGCATTATATAGGCTTTTGGTTAAGTCATGGTTGTACTGTATGATTGGAACTTTCACTTCTTAATATAATAGAGCCAACGTGTTTCATGCATATGTTGTTATTGTATTTCAGCTATCTTGGTTACTCTAATGATATATGTATATGTTTGCTTGTGCATGCATGTATGGACTATTTCTGTATAAGTATGTATGAATCTTACTAAGATGTGATGTCGGTTTAACCATCACTTTGGATTGTTAGCTTACTTGTTTTCTAGTTTGTGATGCATCTATGCTCATGTGTTCCCTTTCAAGCTGCATGCTTCCACAGGTTTCCAAGGAGAGCACTCACCTCACTTTCCATGTGTTATAACCGTTCATGCACCTTCCTTGGCTTGCTACAACTATCACACCCTTGCTACCAACAAGGACATATTAGTTGCCTCTGTGCACAACATCGGTTAAGGCAATACAGTACGACCCATTGTTGGGACTCCTACACTAAACGGTCTAAGGTCTAGTTTGGATTTCTTACTCGAGAGATCCCCCCTCTCTCTCTCTCTCTCTCTCTCTCTCTCTCTCTCTCTCTCTCTATATATATATATATATATATATATATATATATATATATATATATATATATATGGGTATGAAATTATTATTGAAATATTATTTAACATAATGTTCAAATATTTTATTTAAATTGCACATTGAAATAGAAATGAGTTATACTACAAAAGTAGAAATATAAGAATTATTTTACATTCAAAATTTTTATCTCTCTATATAAAGTAGATATAACATTAGGTTACTTCATATGGGAATTGAAATATTATTGCAAAAATAAAATATAACGTATAGTTTACTTTCAATTTATTTATCTCCCTATGTATAAAATTGATATAAAGCTATCTTACTTAATATGGAAAATGAAATATTTTTATCTACGGTTGACACTAGATTTTTTTTGTTATTAATTTGTCTTTTTACATATCTCATTTTACTCTACGTTGAGCATGGAATAGATTTCACATCTCTTTCATAAAAGGTTGATTTATCAATGTTATTTTAGATTTCAATGTGTAATTCCCATGTTGAGTGGTGAAGGAATTACACATCTACCTCATACTAAACAATAAAAAGCAACACTTATGGATGAAATTAGATATTTTCATTGTCTGTGTTATTTAGGTGGACGTCTAATTGATTTATTTTAATTTAACGTTACGTGACAACATCTCTCCCATATTGAGTTCTAGAGCGTTGGGGCCTTCGTTTTGATTTTTGAAAGTTTTGAAGATATAAAGAGGGAAAAACAAGTGGCGGGAGCAATGATAAAGTTGCAGAAGGGACAACTGGCAAAGGAGACAAGACCATGTAGCTATGGGGCAGTTGCGGCAAGGTGTCAAGAGAAAGCAGAAGAATCTGAGCTGACAAGGAGGAGGATGGGAAGCAACTGAGGGGAAAGATAGTTGAATGAAATTGGCAGTTCAAGCAGTGAAGCAGAAGATAAAAGAGAAAGACCATAAGGAGAAATATGTTGTTGTTTTTGGTATCTAAGGAGGTCTAGGACACAAAGGAACCTGATCCAAGGATTCGAACAGTTGTGGAAATATCAGAGCAGGGATTAGACTGAGATCTAGACCTTCTAGGACCATGGTATTTCATGTACTTTTTTACAGCATAATGCGCAATGTATAATCTATTGAATCTTCTATTGGATTAATCTAAATGAGAAATCAGACTGGTTTCTTGGTATTACATGTGTACTTCGTTATGATTCTATAGGAATTTACAAGGTAAGTTCCTTAGATAGAACACCAAGGGAAACCGCTCACAAACAGATCACAGATTAGTACACTAGTATTCTTGACGTGGTTAAAACCCACAAAGTGTTAAATAGTCCATGCCCTGAGCCAACACAACCACTTTAGGAAATTTATTAATGTAAAAGAAAGAAAATTTACATAAGCTTCTCTCATGAATGGTCACCTTACAAATGACCCTCCACTCTCTTTAATTAGAGATCATGGACCAATCGGGTGTTAAGCCACAGATCAAGTGTCAGTAATACCGAGGAGAGAATGAACCATCAGATCACTTCATGTCTAGAACATATCATGACCGTCAGATTGTAGGTTACAAAAGTACAAAGTAAAGACACACACTTTACCTAACTCTACACTAGACCAAGTTATACTTAATATTTCCTATGTGTTGAAATATCCTAACATCCCCCCTTAAGAACAACTTGGGATAGTATTGAAGGATGTACAAATATGACACAATAGGAGAAGGAGGCAATAGAGACTATCCCCCCTTGTTATAGACATATTTGGGCACTACAACCCCAATCACATATGTCCATAAACCAAGGGCATATAAACCCCTAAAAGTGTTGTTTCATACCCTAAAGGATCAAGGTCAACTGATTACATCATTTCCCAAAAGTTCTCCCTGAAAAACTGCTCAGAACTGGTCAAAACTGGACCATACAGACTGCTCCATGCTAAGGGTGTGATGCATCTCACCTGCTACACACAAAGGGTGCGATGCATATTGAAAAGCCCTTCTGTAGGGTGCGATGAGCGAGAGCAAACAAATGGCAGAGGCAGTTTGCTAGGTGGAAACCCAGAGAATCTTCTAGAAACTGCTCATATGACACTTGCCTCTCTGAATTTGCCTAGGGATGAGTAAGAGATAATGAAATCTCCAAGCGGAACCAAGAACTATTAGTGAAATGACACTAATCAAAATTCCAGAAGCTAACTCACACCCCTGCAAATATCTATATATGGATCCCTCATCCTAGAGATCCAGAGGCTCGAATTTTGTAATTTGTAAGGAAGTGTTGTTGTTTTCTCTTTGAGACATTATATTGTTGGGTGATCTTGCTTTTCATGAGGTGAAGAGGGCTTTCATGCTGGGAGGATGATGCTGGATCAGACAACTGGGTTGTAATCCTCTCTTCTACTACTTTTATCAATAAAGCTATTTGAGTTTTCCTCCATATACTTGTATATTTCTGAATCTTGTATTTGTGTATGAATTAGTATGGTTAATGTACATCTAATTCTACATTGTTTATGGTTATAGATCTCTATGCTTTGATGGTATTTTGCTGCTTTGACTCTACAGGTGTTCTTTGAAGCGGGACAAGTGAGAAAGGAGTGGTGGAAGCTCCATCAAGGGAGAGAGGAAACAAGCAAGGAGCCAAGCAAAAGACTAAGGTTGGTGCTCTCTGCTTCTCTCTCATCTATCTCTCATAAAGGAAAACACAAGTAACTTTGAATTGCTTGTTTATAGGATAGCTACCCATCTTACTGGGACTAGCAGATCTGAGTAGACACTAGTTTTCCCGAAAACAAAATGGTGACTCCACTGGGGAATGAATAGTTTGTTTGTTACTGTTGTTTGCTTTATAAACTACAAACAGAGCCTGAAGTTAAGCCAACTAGCCTTCGAACTGCTTTTGCTATGCAACTACAAAGTAGATCAACGCTGCTTCAGTCAATCTCTGGATTGGTTTATGAACTGAACATCTAACTTGCAAACATCCTAAGTGCCCTGGTGGTAGCTCAATAACCTCATTAGATCAGCCCCTATACTTTGTGTTTACTGTCTATCATAAGCTCGACCTAAATCCTTGAACTTAGCTGCAAATTATGGGTGAAAACCAAGCTCAGTCTCATCCCTGGACCATCGCACTGTCTCTCATTGACATTCTGGATGCATCGCACCTCCCATGTGCTACAGGTGAGATGCATCCCGTTTCCCTTAAGGATAGGTGCGATGATTGAGTGAGACTGTTTATGCCTCCAGATTTTGGTTTTTTCTTCATTGTCTTTAGCTCTATTCAGTAGTTTTGCTATCTATGATCAATATATCACTGTTGAAACCTCCTTCCTTTACATTATTCAGCCTCATTGATAAGGAATTGTGAATGTTTTTATGTATTTTTCATCATTTATAGTCCTTCTTTGCAAAAAGTAGCTTAATCGAACTGTCGCCTTTTGATTTGAAAGTGTCGCAACTATCGTTTTCAGTCAAGAAAAAGAGTGTTTTAAAGTCTTCCTCTTTTAGATAGTCGATTATACTTTTTCCATTGTATTTGATTTGAATTATCAATTCTTTAAAGTGTCGCTTTGAGGAAAGATAGTTCAGATCTGTACTTAGTTTTCTTTTTGTCATTCTCACATTAAGGGAATTGAAAAACAAATACATGCATGTGCACTACCTAGCCCCTCTTCCCTGAGGTATGTTCTAGTGTCGAAGGTGTTGGTGAACTCGGTAGATTTGGCTGCAATGGTTGATTTTGGGGAATGGGTGTCACCACCTAACACTTGGGTCTACATCATCTGAACTCAATCGATATGCTCGTAAGGTAACAACTTGCATTTTCATTTAGATTGCATGCGAAAGTTGATTTAGGAAAAGTGCATTTAGTGTGTGCTCTTTGCTCTATGTTGAAATAATTTTACTTCTCTTTCCTTAGTAGCTAGGATTTTCATTGCTAAAAGAAAATAAATGACTATTTATCATCTTAGATTGCATATTTAGGAATTGTACATCTACATCATGCGGTGAACCTTGAAAGGCAAACTTCTTAAGAAAGATCAACTATAAAATAAAACTCAATGAACATAAAAATGCTTTGGAACCTAATGCACAACATCTAGAATTCTAGGCTAGAGACGTATTTCGGCGTCGTAAAGCCTGGTAACTATCATTTTCATCGTAGGTTGGATGATTCCTCCTCTTTGATACGACAAGTGCCAGTATGGACTTGTGCTCCCACGTACCGTCGAGTATATATTGGGATACCACAATAGGCTGATATCCTTTATCCTTAGGAAGCCGTGTCTGCCGCCCTATCGATCGCAATGCACTGAACACAGCATTTAAGAAGATTGACTATTGTACGTAAAGTCCTCGGTAATTTCTCAATAATTTACCACCGAGGTGTATATTGCAATTTTGCGATTGGTTTGGTAATCCCTCTATCTAGATTTCTAGAGCAGTCACTTTCGTTTCTTTTCAGACTCCTTAAAAGAAAAGGTCCATCTGAGCACTTGTCACTTCAGGCTCATTAAAAATCGAAGGCGACTAGAGTCATATTTAGCTTTTTCTCGACTCTTAAAAATTGAAAATGCAAGTTGTGTCAAAGTGTCATAAAATTCATTTAATTCAGAATAGCATTTTCCCCTTTTTATTTTGATTTGATCAAGTAATCCACAATCGTGGAAGAAAGTCAATCAAAACCCTGTCGTTTGCAAAGACTAACGAGTCAACCGTATTTGACTCTCGAAACGAAACCATTATGGGTCAAGCGATCTTGTTTAACTGGGTCAAAGTCTTCTGGTTTATTTAAAACTTGTGTTTCAACATGCTCAGAGACTCCAATTACTCCAATTATTTCTGGTACCCCTGCCTCTATAGAAGAAGTTCCGCAGTTACAAGAGGACATTAGAACTGATCCTAGTGTAACGGTAAACACTTCTATTCCTGAACCAGCTCCATCTAGGGCTGATTTGGAAGGTGTCACCCCTCCAACATCTGTCGTTGTAGAGTCTATACCTTCTTCGGCACCAAAAATATTTTACGGACCTGACGGTCTGCCTATTCCACCTAGATTGATTGCCATAGAAGAGATTGTGGAGGATCTTCCATCCAGTACCCCATTGGATTTTGGAACTGGGATCCACCTATATCCTTCTACCACAGAAGTTAGTTCTTTTGATCACCCTTCATCGCAAGTTCCTATCGAATCGCTAGGAAATCTTTTGGATAGACTCGATATGTCTAAACAACCATCGACATCTAGGACTGTGTCATCTGATACAGCAGTAGCAAAACCTCCTGCCGCTACTCCGACAATGTTCGCTGGTATACCATTTGTCCCAACTAGCTCTCAACCGCTAGATGGAATCCACCCAGGGACTATTTCAACAGCATGGTCTGTTCCTATTTGTTCATCCAGAATCTTATCTGGAGTTTCTTATGTTGAGACTCAGCAAATTGATCCTTCACATCAGTATCAATTTGGGCAGTCCAGTCTCCAAAGACCAATTTTCCCTTTGAACACTGGATTGCCGCCATATGGGGGGCAGTATGCCTTTTCATTGTTCCCTCTGGGAGAACAACCATATGAGAGTTCACAACAGAATTCGGGTCAAGCTGGAATTGCATCCAGTGGTTGGATACCAATACTGCCTCAACAACCAAGAGTTGTATATTCAATGCAACAAAATCAACCTATGTCGAACATTCCCACTACATCAGCTATTGTGACGATGTCGCAAGTACAAGCGTTGCCTGTTGTATGTCAACCTCAAGTCTCTCAGGTCGTAATACAATAGCCTCTTGTCTCCGCGACTCAATCACAACCACAAATTAGTGGCTCCTTAACTGAAGCGACTCAGGCTCAAGCGGGTACTATCACCCCTCATCTTGGTCAAACATCCAGTATTGGACAACAGAAAATGGTCTCACAACCATGGTTGGTGCAATATCAACAACCGCAATTCCGGCAAGCTTACCAAGGACCTGAGCAACAAAGCTTTGCGGGTAATGGGTAGTCGTATAATCAAAACGGTTACCAACAATCATATTATAATGGTTATGCCCATTAACCTTATCAAAGTTATCAGCATCAAATACATTATGCTGGTATGCAAAGACCCACCGCTCAGGTGATCCCATCTTATCCTGGGTATGCTTCGCCAAACCTGAATCAACAGTTGCCTTTCGTAGCAACTTTAGAATCACCAGATCTGAATCAACTAACAAATGATCCAATTGCTTATGCCCCTTGGTGGCCAGCAATTCCTCATAAACTTCCATCAAATATTCCTAAATTCAATGGAAATCCGGGTGAAGATCCATCGAATCATGTGATGACCTTTCATCTGTGGTGTTCGTCCAACACCCTTAATGATGATTCGATTAGGCTTCGCCTTTTTCAGCGAACACTAACTGGTCTAGCAGTGAAATGGTACATCGAATTGCCTAGAGCTTCATTCAATAACTTCAGCGCCCTCTCCACCACCTTTTTAACCCATTTTCAGTTACCCATAAGGTATGAAACAGGAATGGAACTCCTTACCAATTTTAAATAGACAACAGCCACTCACATATATGATCATATTCATGAGTGGCGACGTCGTCGTCGAATGGTAAAGACATATGTTCCTGATCAGCTTCTAGCTGAATGGTTTATTAAGTCATTGTTACCTTCTATTACAGAAGATGTGGCCAAGGGAGGAGTTGTCATTGAAGAGCAAGTCATTGCTCATGCACAATATCTAGACTTGATCTATACTCAGTCTGGCACACTCTATGACAAAATTCCTGATGCTTCTAGACCAAAATTTTCCGTTCCTCCTCCTCCTAAATCAAACAAGGACTCTCATGCCGGCAACGGCATGATTGGCACCTCAAGTATGCAAACCAAAAAGGCCCCATTTGGTAAATCCCTTGCAGTTTCCAGTAAAAAGGCAAATGACAAACTTCATGCCTCGGAGGTTAATGTCGTGTCGACCGACAAAGGCAAAGAACCGAAGAAGCCAGGGGGCAAGAAGAAAAGGAAAAACAAAAAGAAGAAACAGGACGATTCAACTCCTGAAAAATCTTCTAAGAACCCTGCTAGGAAACAGAAACCTTGTTATCCATGTTTAATATGTGACGACGAGCATTTCACGAAAGATTGTCCACAACGAGCTGAGATTGCAAAGTTTTTAAAGACTTCAAATACCTCAGCGGTATTGACTGATCCATTTCTAAACCCGGAAACTAATCTGGTTGCTATCGATCTTGCTTCCCCATCCTGAGTGCTTATGTTATCCATCTCGAAACAGCAAAATGATGCTTTGATATCGACAAGGAATAAAGATGATGGGAATCCACAATCATCGAACAACAAGGCTACAGATCAACCTAGTAGTTCGACAACAACTTCGCCAGAAGTTGTTTTGCCCATCATTCCTGAATTAACTATAAAGCCGCCAAAGGGAGTAGTACATAAATCAACATTTAATCCTTGTGCCTGAGTAGCACAAAATTATAATATAGTGGAGGATCTGGCTCAATCGCCATCCGCTATGTCGACACTTGAAGTACTGCAGAATTGTCCCTCCCAAAAGAAGGCTTTGTTATCAGCAATAGGTGGGATTGACCCAACGGATTCTAACCTTGTGGCCTTTAACCATAAAGGATATGAACCTCAGTTACCAGCTCAACTCGCTTTCCTCGTACAGGTAAAAGCCCTCAACAAAACTGTTCATCGAACAATCATTGATGAGGGGGCATCTACCTATATTATGTCGATGAGTTGCTGGAAAACCTTAGGCTCGCCACCCTTGTCAAGATCATCAATGACATTAAAAGCATTCGATGGAAGAACATACACGCCGTATGGGATATTAAGTAACTTGCAAGTTGAACTGGGGGGTAAGACAATAGAAATTGAAGTCGAAGTTATCGATGGAAACCTTGACTACAATATCTTACTGGGTAGGCCCTAGATTTATGCTATGGCTGCTATTGTGTCAACATATTTTAGAAAGATTGCATTTCCCTTCCAAGGTGGAATTACAATCGTTGACCAACTAACCTTTTTCCCCAACAGTTCACAAGCTACTGGAAGCATTCCATTGATCCATGGAAGTTCTCAATCGCTTCAAAATGTCGAAGTAGGTCTCCTAAAAGACCCTTCCTTAATGGGTACTTTTGTCCTCCAACCACCGAGTAATCTGGCAGAAGTGGCCATAGTGGAAACCTGTCATATGATATCTTCTACATCATCAAAGATTAAGAAGAACTCTAACCATTTCTGATAGTGTGGATCACCGAGGATGGTTCTTATCTTGTGTCGACCTCGTTAAAAAATGAAACAAGGAGTCATGAGGATAGTTGTTTTACTCAACCTCATTAAAAAATGAAACAACTCCCTTTCCAAATCGAGTCTTTTATTATGATCTCGTAAAATCCAAGTCGATTCTTTCCAAGATCTCGGAAGTGAACCTTCATTCCATCCACCTCCTTGAATGCAATGAAGATTGGGGGACATGCACCTTGATTTGCGTCACTATGCTGGGGCCATGCAAACTTATAACAAGCATAGTTTTTCGTTTCAAGCTTGTGTAAACATGAAACCAAATCTGAGCATATGTTGTCGCATGGTTCAAGCTCATTAAAAAATGAACCAGGCTACGAGCAATGTTTCCACAAGGTTCAAGCTCGTTAAAAAATAAACCCGCCAAAAAGCAATTTTTTCGCAAAGTTCAAGCTCATTAAAAAATAAACCCAGCACTGAGCATAGTTCCCAAAGATTCAAGCTCATTAAAAAATAAATCCACCCTCAGTAAATAACCTTTGTGATCGCATTGTTATCATCTTTTGAGCCTTGGTCGTGTTCTTACCATCACCTCCACTTTTTAGCCGATCATACTTCTCCACTTGATTGTTTACCCTTTTGAGGAACAGCTGCAATGAGTGATTCTGTTAACCATCTTCTTTACACTGTTGTGATTGAAAAGTTCTAAACCTTACCCGGAACCAGTTGCTACCCGAAAACATCACTCGTTCCTCAAAACCGAGTCTCCTTTAAACCCTTTTCAGACTCGTTAAATATGAAAATATTGTAGAGAATTCCATCTTGTTAAAGTGTTTGGAAATACTGAGTCTCCTTTAAACCCTTTTCAGACTCGTTAAATATGAAAATATTGTTGAGCATTCCAGCTCGTTAAAGTGTTTGGAAATACCGAGTCTCCTTTAAACCCTTTTCAGACTCGTTAAATATGAAAAGATTGTCGAGCATTCCAGCTCATTAAAGTGTTTGGAAATAACGAGTCTTTTTTAAGCTCTTTTTAGACTCGTAAAATATGAAAAGATCGCTAAGCAATTGGCCTCTCCAACTCGTTAAAGTGATTGGAAGTGCCATCCCTCCTCTATATTTTAATCTTTTTGGACTTGAGGGATCATTACACAAAAAGATCGAGCGCTTGTCTTTTTCGGCTCGCTAAAGTGATCGGAAAAGTCATCCCTTTCGTATTATTTTATACTTTTTCAGACTTAAGGGATTATACTACAAAAAAGGACTACTGGAGTTTCCTTTCCGTCTCTTTTCAGAATCTCTAAAACTGAAAAGGATCGAGTTATCTTTGTCGTTAAACTCGTTAAAACAATAGCGACAAACTTGTCCATACGGACAAGAGCGAGTTTCATTGTCGCTAGGCTCGCTAAAACATAGCGACAGGTTTGCTCGAAGGGAAAATTATAGAAAAAGCATATGTTATCCTCCTCAAGCTTGACAAAAATAAAGAGGTATTGGTCAGCAATGATTGGGGAAAAAGGGAACAAAACTTGAAAAACTTCATTGGTAGCAGGTCGCTCTTGAACATGACACTTTCACTCTGTCACCATGATTGAGCCGGGTTGGGTTATTCCGTTTACCGGTCATATCACCAT
The DNA here is from genome assembly GCA_031772625.1 of Pinus tabuliformis. Lineage (NCBI taxonomy): Eukaryota > Viridiplantae > Streptophyta > Pinopsida > Pinales > Pinaceae > Pinus > Pinus tabuliformis. The sequence continues at coordinate 121,863,744 of CM062808.1, read as the reverse complement.
TGGTCCTCCGTACCATCCATTTTTGGGGTTAACGCTACCAATCCATTTCAGTGTCGCCGATATTTTTAAGAGAAGTCGCTCAAAGAATTCACCAACCCAGCTAACGCCTCATCTTCTGCAATACCTTCATGCTCCATTGTTTCATGACTGCCACCCTGAAACTTGTATCATCAGACCGATTTCACCTCCACAAAATCATTTGCTCTATTTCATGTCGTAGATGTGGGATTCATTAAGGCCCTCCTACGATGGGTCACTTCTTGTCGACATCAGCTCATTATCCAAGAAGTCAACTTAGGAACAACCCTTTCAGTACTTTGAAGCTTGCATGCCTCAATGGCAAGTCTCTCATTTCCGGCGATAGGTTTACATCAATGGCCTTCGACCGAAAGATTTTGCGTGGTGTTTGACATCGACTCATGTATTCACACCATGTGAATTGTACTATAGTACCTTGAGGGTCATTATCATTATCTGTGATTCCTCTTGCGCGTGTTAACAGCTTACATCATTGGCTGGTAATCAAGTGATGTCTTTCCATGTTCGACTTCAGAACATCTTTTCACATGGATTGACTTGTACTTCAGGCGAAGATTGAACAAGTTTGAAGACCCTGGATCTAGTTTCATCCATTCGGGCTGTGATATATTCAGGAAAATAAAGACATCAAATGTACTCCATAGCTACATAGATAATCATCCAAGCTAAGGGATGATGGCTCTACCGGAATTATCAGTCTTCCACACAGACGATTATCTGTCCTATGTACATGAAAATGAATTTATAAAGCTGAGCATGGGAATGCCCACCTCAGCTAGATCATGAAAATATTATGAAGATAATGTATTGTACTGTATCTTATTACAGGTCACGTTCCAGTTCGTAAAACCTCGGATCCTCATGATAAAGCATTTCACCCGACATCAGAAGATTTACGACCTCATGCTTTAGGGGGCAACTGTTATAGACATATTTGGGAACCGCAACCCCAATCACATATGTCCATAAACCAAGGTCATCTAAACCTTTAAAAGTGTTGTTTCATACCCTAAAGGATCAAGGTCAACTGATTACGTCATTTCCCAGAAGTTCTCCCTGAAAAACTACTCAGAATTGGTCAAAACTAGACCATACAGATTGCTCCATGCTAAGGGTGCGATGCATCTCACCTGCTACACACAAAGGGTGCGATGCATATTGAAAAACTCTTCTGTAGGGTGTGATGAGCGAGAGCAAACAAATGGCAGAGGCAATTTGCTAGGTGGAAACCCAGAGAATCTTCTAGAAACTGCTCATATGACACTTGCCTCTCTGAATTCGCCCAAGGATGAGTAAGAGATAATGAAATCTCCAAGTGGAACCAAGAACTATTAGTGAAATGGCACTAATCAAAATCCCAGAAGCTGACTCACCCCCTGCAAATATCTATATATGGATCCCTCATCCTAGAGATCTAGATGCTGGAATTTTGTAATTTGTAAGGAAGTGTTGTTGGTTTCTCTTTGAGACATTGTATTGTTGGGTGATCTTGATTTTCATGAGGTGAAGAGGGCTTTCATGCTGGGAGGATGATGCTAGATCAGATAGCTGGGTTGTAATCCTCTCTTCTACTACTTCTATCAATAAAGCTATTTGAGTTTTCCTCCATATACTTGTATATTTATGAATCTTGTATTTGTGTATGCATTTGTATGGTTAATGTACATCTGATTCTACATTGTTTATGGTTATATATCTCTATGCTTTGATGGTATTTTGCTACTTTGACTCTATAGGTGTTCTTTGAAGCAAGATAAGTGAGAAAGGAGTGGCGGAAGCTCCATCAAGGGAGAGAGGAAACAAGCAAGGAGCCAAGCGAAGGACTAAGGTTGGTGCTCTCTGCTTCTCTCTCATCCATCTCTCATAAAGGAAAACACAAGTAACTTTGAATTTTTTGTTTCAAAGATAGCTACCCGTCTTAGTGGGACTAGCAGATCTAAGTAGACACTAGTTTTCCCGGAAACACCCCTTAGTGACAACTTCCTAAACTCCAACCATAAATTGAAGTTTAGTAAACTTCACCCCTGTGAGAGCCTTTGTAAAGATGTTTGCAACTTGATCATCGGTTGAAAAATATTGCACTTCAAGAACATGGTCGTGAATGAGATTTCTAATGAAGTGCATGTGTAGTTCAATGTGTTTGTTGTGCTGATGTTGGACTAGATTTTTTCATAGTTGAATGGCACTTTGATTATCACACCAAAGTGTAGTCGGATGCTGTTGCTGAAAGCCAAAATATGACAGGATCTGACAAAGCCACAGGGATTCCTTACTAGCTTCTACGACGCCATGATACTCTGCTTCTTCTGAAGAAAGAGAAATGGCACTTTATTTCTTGCAAGCCCATGTAATAGGTCCAGAACCAAGAGTGAAGACATAACCTACAGTAGAATTGCGATCGTCAGGGTCACCAGCCCAATCAGAATCAGTGAAACCAACCAATAGAGGATATGCTTCTGCACTATACCTCGAACATAAAAAAGTATTCTTTTATCTCATTTCCAATGACTTTCAAGTGGGTTTTTCATAAACCAAGCAATAAGGCCAACAACAAAGGAAAGGTCAGGACCAATATGGGTCAGATACAAAAATTTTCCTACAAGTTGATGGTATAAGGTAGCATCAACTTCAGGGAAAGTAAAAGGGACTCAAAGTTTGGCTCCAGACTAAAAGGGAGAAGGGGCCGGCTTATAGTCTTCCATGTGAAAGTCGCATAGAATATCACAGGCATACCTGGATTGGGAAAGGGAAATACCTTCTTTGGATTGCAAGACTTGAAGACCAAGAAAATAATGCAAGTGTCCTAAGTCCATCATTTCAAACTTCTCTTTAAGGCTATACTTCACATGGTTTATAAGGTTGGGATCACTACCAATAAGGATAATATCATCAACATAAAGGACAAGAATGATAAGAGACTTACCCACTTTCTTGGTGTAGACAGTATTGTCAAAATGACACCTAGAAAATCCAGTGTCTAAATGAAAGCTATCCATTTTGGCATACCAAACCTGAGGATCTTGCTTGAGACCATAAAGGGATTTCTTAAGCTAACATACAAGGCTGGAGTCTGTTTGTATAAAGCTAGGAGGTTGTTCCATATATATTTATTCATGCAAGTCCCCATGCAAGAAGGTAGATTTAACATCCATCTGATGGACTTCCCATTTGAAAGAGGCAGTAAGGGAAAGAACAAAGCGAATAGAGTTAATTTTGGAAACAGGGGAGAAGGTTTCATTATAGTCAATGCCTTTAACTTGTAAAAAACCCTTAGCAACAAAACGAGCTTTACGTTTATCAACTTTTCCATCTAGTCCAAACTTGGTTCTGTAAACCCATTTGCATCTAATAAATTTTCGTCCCTTTGGAAGAGGAACAAGGTCCCATGTATCATTTGCCAATAGTGAACAGTATTTTTCATTCATAGCTGCGTCTCAATCTAGATGACTTGAAGCTTCTGCAAAGGTGTTAAGATCATAATCAGTTGAAGCTTCATCCAATAAAGAAGAGGCTCTATCAAACTGAGAATGTGTGTGACAATGATTTGTAGGATCACCTGCATGAGCATCTGTTGCATCCTGAGTAGCGCAGACCCATTTTGGAAGCTAAGGAGCTGAAGGAGGATCCCAAGAAGGTGGGGGGGGGGGGGGGGGGGGGTTTCATCCTCATTTTCATCATCTTAAGAAAAAAAAATCAGAAGTAGAAGGGATAGAGAGAGGTGGCACATCCACTGAACTAGGGTCGTAGGCCAATATATTTTTAGCAAAACTTGCATCTCTTCTAATGATAACATTTTTGGATTTAGGTGGAAGAAGTCTATATCCTTTGACATCTTCAGAATATCCAACAAAAATACATTTTTCACTCTGAGGTTCTAAGGCTTTATGTTTCTCATCTGGAATGTGGGCCCATGCTTCACTTCCAAAAACACGAAAGTGACTTACATCTAGTTTAATTGAGCTCCATGCTTCTTCTGGAGTGATATTCTTTAAAACCTTAGTAGGAGTGCGATTTACTATTTAATTTTCACAGTTAATTGCTTCTGCCCAAAAATTAAGACTAAGTCCTTTAGATTGAAGCATACAATTAGCCATTATATTGAAGCATACAAGTAGTTGGTGATGTCAAGAATAACATGGCATGGAATTTCCATTTTAACAGAGACTAAAGTTGTAGATGATGAAACTAAGTGTTCCAAGGGAAAGATATCGAAAACTTAGGCTGATTAAAAAAAAAGGCTCTGAAAATGGCTTCCGGATGAAGAAGTTATGACTTTTTGAAGAAAAGTTGTTGAAGATGCCAACGAAGCACATGAATGTTCGGAAGTGAATGATAATGTTATATTTAAAAAAAAAAAAATCTCCCCATTTCCAAACTTAATCTAATTATATCACTTTAAAAAAGGTTACTCTATGTGACCCACTTTTATAAGTAAGTGAAAGACACTTTTACAATGGTACTTTATGAGCTACCTACTAAATCGTAACTTAAATAAAAGATAAAGTGACTTTAGAATTAAAGTGACTCACTTTTTATAATGCGTGAGAACACTTTTACATAAAGTAACTTTAAAACATAAGTTACATGTGCTTTTTGGGAAAACAACTCAAAAGAAAAAAAAAAAAAAAAAAAAAAAGAGGCTTGAACCCAAGACCTCGATTCTCATAAAGTAATTTTGGACCAGTGAGCTAGTTTAAAAGGTTAGTAATTTTTGGAAAAGATTTAGGTTTTTTTTTTTTACTCACTAAATATTTGTGGTGCGTGCTTCCTTGAAAAATTCCTTTTTGCCTACAAGACAGAAAAAACCACACAACCCAAAACAAACATGCAAAAAACAAGTCTTACGGCTTAAAGTTAGATTTCATCAGAAATGAAAAGGGTTCCTCACTGGAACAAATGCTCCTAACACAATAGAGTGGTCCTCTAGGCTCGAAAGCGGTCAGAAATAATAGATCTAGGAAACAACAGTTGGACGCAGTTGTACCGGCTTCAGATTTGGATCACCGATGGATGCGGCCCTCAAATAGCTTTGATACCATGTAGGAATTTACAAGGTAAGTTCCTTAGATAGAACACCAAGGGACACCGCTCACAAACAGATCACAGATCAGTACACCAATATTCTTGACATGGTTAAAACCCTCAAAGAGGAAATAGTCCACAGTCTGAGCCAACACGGCCGCTTCATGAAATTTATTAATGTAAAAGAAAGAAAATTTACATAAGCTTCTCTCATGAACAGTCACCTTACAAATGACCCTCCATGCTCTTTAAATAGAGATCATGGACCAATCGGGTTTTAAGCCACGGATCAAGTGTCAGTAATACCAAGGAGAGAATGAACTATCAGATCACTTCATGTCTAGAACATATCATGACCGTCGAATTGCAAGTTACAAAAGTACAACATAAAGAAACACACTTTACCTAACTCTACACTAGACCAAGTTATACTTAACTATTTCCTATGTGTCGGAATATCCTAACAAATTCATGGGCCTACTAAAAGTTTTCAATGTTGCCAGTTTTTTCTCATATTAGAATGATCACCATAATGATATATTGTTAGGCTTAATGTATGCTTTGAGCTTTATATAGAGCAATGGTTAAGATATCCTTGATATTATACTAAACCCTTCTTAGTTTCGATCGTGACACGCCTTGGGTGAGACTCCTTATCCCTCGGGGTAAGGTGAAAATGTCGGCGTTGTCCTAGACTACAACAAACCATTGTTGGCCCCTTGTGCCTAAACCCAGGGTCTTTCCCTGATGTCATTTTTGTGCCAACAAATGGTTCCATTGTCGGGACCTAAAATTACAAGAACCGATTTGGAATATGGTGTCGAGGATATTTAAGAAGGAGATTCAGGATTGGTGGGATAAAAGAGTAGATCAGTTTGTATCAGAGAAAGCTACTCATCGGATCCAACCTATTGCTAAAGTGAGTGAATAAATTTTATACTCAGAGGCTGTGAGTGATCAATATGATATATTATGGTGTAAGTTCCCATAAGGCTTGTATAATTGGCTGAGAGGTTAAAAGTGTAGAGTCATCTAGCAGGAACAGTGCCAGCTCATCGCGACTGGGTTCCCATAGGCCTTGCATCACTTTGACACTTGGATATCGATCTGACAAGGGTGGTAGATTGTTATGTAACCAACTCAAGAAAAAGATAGAAAAGATAGATCAACGCCTTAGAATTCAACCTCTTCGAGGGGGAAACCTCCTTTACATTACATAAATGAACAATTCTTGGATGATACAAATGAAAAGACCTCCTTTCTATACATAGGAGTCTAAGGGGTCATAACATAATCAGAGCCGACGTAACAATAATAATGTAAGGGCACAATAATAACAATAGTGGGCTTCTATGTGGCACAATAGTAACAATATGGGCACTACATGGGTACATCAATATAATAAGTGGGTTGTACTAATAACAATAAGGGGTTACACTAGTAGTATAGGGGCCTAACATGCCCCTTTCCTTCAAAAAGCGTTGTCCTCAACACTTGAGTAGTTCTTGAAGCTTCTGTATAAAATTCTTGTCCTTCCATGTGGAATCTTCAGCAGGTAAGTTGTTCCACTTGATGAGATACTCTAAAATTGATCGATTTCGTAGCTGTCAGGTTCTTGTTTCTGTCACTGCTCCAGGTTCCAATATGATTTTTCCTTCCTCTTCAATTTCTGGCAATATTGTTTGAATTGGGATCTTTTTGCAACTTTTGAATAAGTGGCCATACTTCTTCGTCCTTCTTCCATTCATCCCTTGCTTCGTTTATCCAATCTGGTTTGATAATAGAAATAGCACAAAACAATGCTTCCACATCCTCATCCTTAAAGAGTCTTCCCATGCCGTAAGGTCATCGCTTTTTAAGTGCATGTAGTATTGCCAACATTTCCTTCTCATAAATAGCTTTCTTGAGATGTAGGAGTAAAAATACCCAATCACCTACATCAAAACATTTTTCACTACGATGTTGATCTACTTGTTGTTTCATTTGATTTTGCACCGAAGTGGCGTTATCCTTTAAAAGTTGGAGAACTTGTTGTTGATGCTCGATGTGATCTTTCACTGCTTGAACCTTTTTCTTCTTGATATGTCATTTTATCTCTAGAGTTTGAGGAATGGTAATTTCTTCCAATCCTTTACAAGATATGGTCGGATTCATTTCTTGATGCTCAATGTGATCTTTCACTTCTTGAACATTTTTCTTCTTGATATGTCCTTCTATCTTGATAGTTTGAGGAGTGGTAATTCCGGCCAATGCATTACAAGATATGGTTGGATTCATTTCTTCTTTCTCGATGTGATCTTTCACTTCTTGAACCTTTTTCTTCTTGATATGTCCTTCTATCTTAAGAGTTTGAGGAGTGGTAATTCTTGCCAATGCTTTACAAGATATGGTCAGATTCATTTCTTCTTTCTCTAGGGTTGGTTCCTGGTGTATATACACTTCTTTTGATGTTTCTTGATCCTTTTCTTCCTCCTCTTCATAATCTATGTAAAATAATTTCTTCTCAGCACACTTATGACCTATAGTGCATTTGCTATCACAATTGTAACAAAGCCCTTTTTCTCTTTTTTCTTCCAATTGTTGTTACGTTGTGGAAGGCTAGGAGAAGTAGAACTTACATAATTATAGTCGTGAGTGGTTGGATTCCTTATTTCCATAATTTCGCTTTCAATTTTTCTTGCCCACTTGAATGCCTTCTCCAATGAATCAGGTTCCCAAAGACGAAGCTCATGTTGAATGTTATCCTTTAAAGTACCTATGAAGACATTAATCCTTTGCTTCTCTAGAATATCATTTACCCTTATATTCAATTTTTGAAAGTCCTCAATGTGTTCTTCCAATGAACACTTTTGTTTGAGATTTATCAATTGGCTAAACAAGGTGTTTCTCTTTGTATCCTCATAATGTGCTATCATTTCCTCCGTGAAAATTGACCACGTAACAAGCGGTTTACGAGAACAAAGCCCTTTATACCATAAAAATTGATCCAGTTCTAAATATAAAGATGCAATACATACCTTTTGTAACAGTGGTACACCATGTAGATCAAAATATTTCTCCATCTATAGTATCCAATTTACCGGATCCTTGCCATCAAACTTCCTCATCTCGCCTTTTCTTGATTTTAGGAGCTCGATCTTGAAATGACTATAACTCTATAATTTCATACCTTCCAGTTCTAAAATTGTGACCTGCAGTAGTCTTTTGTTTCCTCTTTCCAATGCCACAAGTCTGACCCAAATTGGATTCTCCAAGGAAGAGTTATGTGAAATCTCCCACAGTGACTTGATTATAGACTAGTTCAGTAGAGCGAACTTGTACGACGTGCCACGAGTCACTGTTTCAACCTTTGGATCTGAAAAATGCATAAAATAAACTAAAGTTCGTCATATTTCTATACCTTCTTACGAAATTTCAATCCTATCCCCACAGAGAAAGTTATGACGATTTTCCCCAGGTCACCTGTTTGGAATGTAATTCAGGAATTTGCAAAAAGACCAACTTCCTCATATCATTTCTCCGCAAGTATAGCGCGAAAAGCTCTGAAATTCTGACTCGAGGTTCAGCACGATTTCTTCTCAAATGGGTTTTTTTTTGCAACTTCTGAAATGTCACAGAAAAAAAGTTATAGCGAAAATGCCACGATGACCTATTTGGAGCAGCGAAACCATAGAATCCAAAGCTCTGATACCAAATGTTATGTAACCAGCTCAAGAAAAAGATAGAAAAGATAGATCAACGCCTTAGAATTCAACCTCTTCGAGGGGGAAACCTCCTTTACATTACATAAATGAAAAATTCTTGGATGATACAAATGAAAATACCTCCTTTCTATATATAGGAGTCTAAGGGGTCATAACATAATTAGAGCCGACATAACAATAATAATGTAAGGGCACAATAATAACAATAGTGGGCTTCTATGTGGCACAATAGTAACAATATGGGCACTACATGGGTACATCAATATAATAAGTGGGTTGTACTAATAACAATAAGGGGTTACACTAGTAGTATAGGGGCTTAACATAGATTTTTGGGTACATACTACTGTAGACAGATACGTAGTTGAGTTCACAATAGAGAACTATCAGCCCTTTTCAAAGGCGGACATAGTGTTTAATTCAGGGTTGAGAGGGAAGTTGGTGGGTGAAGTGCCTTTGTGGATTAAGATGTTCATGGTGGAAGAAGAACTACTACCTCTACTCGGAGCAACTATGGTAGCGTAAAACCCCAGTACTGTGGGAAGGGCCTAAGGAGAGGATGCTACCATTTGGGAAAATGTAGATGCTTCTGAAGGAATGGACATATAAGGATTGAAGAGAGATAGAGATATTAGGGTGAAAAGAAGAGTAGTACTAGAAGAAAAGTGGCAGGAAAGACCAATACAAGCATTGAAAAAGAGACGTATGGAACCTCACCGAGCAGGAGTGGTGTCAGGGAGCTCAAAATAAGGAAAGAAAATGGAGAAAGAGGTAAAACAAGACAGGAATGTCGATTGGACAGATAGGAGCCAAGATAATGACAGGGATTCTCCCTTATAGTTTGTGGGAAAGATGTCGAAAGGAAGTGCTTGCGGAAGTTACGAAGAGGAAATGGAAGGTGAGATGTGTGATGTCATGAGAAGAGTGTTCATCGAAGATGAAATGTCCGTAAGAATTCAGCAATAGAATCCCCCAAGTACAGGTAGTGTTCACCCCGACCTTCCCCTAGTGCTTTACAATAACCCTGATAAAATTGTTGCTAAGTTAATTAAAGCAATACGAGTACACAGTGTGCATGAAAAGTATAAGGCAAGTTTTAATACATTCAATAGCAATGGAACTAGCAGTGCTAGTAATCTGGGATTACAAGGATCTTAGCAACCCAGAAACCAAGGATTTGTGTTGTTAGCACACACTCAGATCAACATGGCAGGATCCTTTACTAGATATCCCGAGTTTGTTGGTAGAGGGAATGAAGACGTAGAATAACACTAGTACCTTTTCAAAGCTATATGGGGAGCATGCCAAACGCCAGATAATTTCAAATCAACTGAGTTCCAATCCACCTTAAGGCAAAGAGCCCTACGTTGGTTTATAAAAAGGGTAGAATAGAACCAGAATCCTATAGTAGATGACATTAAGAGAGGTTTCGTTCAAGAATTTAAGGTACCCCAAACAAATCAATAGGGATTTTTGGAATTATGGGAGACTAAGCAGAAGGAAGGTGAAACTGCTTAGGAATTGATGCAAAGGTTTAAGGATGCTATTGGCAAGTTGATCTATACCATAGATCCTAATCATCAGAGGGATTGGTTTATCAAAGCACTCCTACCCCTTACAAGAACACCAATGATGCAACGAAAGATTGGAACTCTCCAAGATGCTTTAGAACAAGAATCGTGCATAGAAGCCATGGCAAGGTACCCACATGAGTATCGAGGGGGGATGGGATCACAAGACCCGTCAATCATGGGCCTCAAAAATTAGATCGCCAATCTAACAAAGAAACTAAAAGATCTACATCCAATTCGACCAGTAAGACCCAATGTTTGGTGTACTCACTACCTCGTGGAAGGCCATGTGGTGATTGAATGCCCAAGCCTAAGAGGCACCAATAATTTAGGGGAAATCGTAGGATCATCAGGAGCCCTGCCAATGGCGATGGTTGTGGCAATGGGAGCACAAGGAGCTTTCCCAGGCTGGAATACGGAAAATTACTGTGAAGTCTATAGGAATTACGGACATTTGTCGCAGGTGCGTCCAATACTACAAAAGTATTCTAACGTACCTAATAATAGCTATTGTGAATTATGTGCATCCACAATGCATCACACTAACCAGTGTAGGGAATTAGATGCTTTAGTAGAGTGGCTAGATAGATCCACATTCAGAGGCAATGAATCTGATCATGGGGGACAAGGAGGAGTTATGAAAGGAGGAAGAGCAGGGGGAAGGTCCGTAAGGTGCTATAATTGTGATCAAGAGGAACACGTCACCAGAGAATGTCCACTCCCCAAAAGACCCCGGTGCTCACAATGCAGGGTCAATGCACATGCCACAGAGGATTTTCCCTAGCTTATTGCAAAATGGGAAGAGAGAATCAGACAGAGGGGGACTAATTTGATCAATGCAGAACCTCGAACTAATGACACGCTTCTCACAACTAATATAAATATAGTTACTAGTGGGTAAGAAGACAAGGGATGATTGAGTTATGGTAGACCCACCTTCAGTTGTTCGGGTAGCATTCCCGAATAAATCATACGACCCCACCCAACAAAAACAATACTTTTAGGAAGCAGATAAATTATTTGAGGGGTTGAAAAAGACAAAGGAAAACGAGAAACAGGATACACGCATACTCGATAATGCTCGACTGATAGAAGAATGGTTTAAGTTAGTTTTACAGATCGTTGATAATGAATAGATTTTAAAAGAGTTGTGCAGAAGTTTGAAAGCAGTGTTGCCAAAAGACGAGGAGAAAGGTGAAACAATATCATGAAACTTGCCTGAAAGGCATGCGAGAAGAGTACGACAGAACAAAAGGAGAACCAGCACAAAATTCTGGATTGATGATCAATTCGCAGGATTCTAGATTAAAGATACAATGTAGATCTAGGGTCAGATGTAAACATTCTACCCAGAAAGACATGGGAAGCGTTAGGGAAGCCGCAACTTAAATATTCACCAATACAACTAAGAATGGAAAATCAGTATTGCATCTTTCCCATCAGAAGGTTGGAAGATGTAGAAGTAGATTTAGCAGGGGTAAAATCTTATATTGACTTTGAAGTAATAGATATAATGGGTGATAAGGACCTCTACCCAACACTTCTTGGTATCGACTAGGCATATGAGAATTATGTTGTCATTGACTTGAAGAAGGAATTGATGATTTTTGAATTAGAAGGAATGTGGGTAATAAACCGCTAGATTCATACCAAGGACCAAGGTTCATGAAACCTATGGATGAAAGAGATGAGTCAGGAATGTTGGACCAGCTATACAAGCTAACCACGAGAAAAATAGAGGGCTACATCAATCCAACAACAGGAGGATCAGTCAGTTGGAGGAGCATACAAAGTTCAGAAACAGGTTCAAAAGCCGCTTGGGATGCATGGCAACAAGGATATGAGGTTGACACCAAATATTTCACCAAAATATGAATGCTAAACTGGATTAGAACAGAGGTAAGAAATTATCCTACTTTCCACGACATTGAATTTGTAGACACCTTCCTAAGTAAGGTGGACATGACTATTGGGGAAGATCAAAAAATACTGCTCTTAGATATAGTGTTGCAAGCCACCCTGGAAAGATGGTGAAGAACGCATCGCAACACTTTAGGAGAATGGGAGACAATCAAGCGAGCCATGAGGGAGAGATTTAAACAGGAAGGATAAGGGTTGTAGGTCAAAGTGAAGTTTAGAGGAAACTCAAATCCCAAAAAACATTTAGAGGAATGCACTGAGAAATGGGAAAAAGAGAAAGTATCGAAGGGACTTTGGGTACATTTGTCATACATATCTTGGGTATGATCCCAAAAGTATGGTACATACAAGAGGAGATTTCTAGGAAAACAATAGAAAGGGATGTTATGGATAACCAATTAAGCCTCGGTTTTTCATTGAAGGATGATGATCAATGACTAACTAACACAATGTACATCATTAAAAGAATCTTATTCACACCAAGGCAGCTATGGGAAGGTTGCATAGATGAGAAATTCCTACAGTACTTCTATGAAGTGGGATATCCAGAATATATGTCTTGCAGCAATGTAAATTCAAACCCAGAAGAAGATGATCTAGAAGGACTTAGGCACCTGACATTTCAAGAAATGGAAGGGGAACGAGAAGTTCAAGAAAGCCCTGCAGAGGATGTTGCACATTTTCTCCTAGTGAAGTTAAGGAAGCATAACATTGGTTTATAGAATAAACCTAAAATGACATCCATTAGATATTATTGGGATGAGCAAACAACTAAAGAGATTTTTTATCTATTGTGTGAATATGAAGACCTATTTCTGACTTCAGTAGCAGAATTAAAAGGGATAAAAGGTGATATCATAGAGATGAAGATCCTGCTAAAACTAGATGCACACCCAGTGAAGCACAGAACATATAGGTTAAACCCAAGAGTGAAAGAAAAGATCAAGAAAGATATTGACAAAAGGCTAGAGACTAGACTTATATTCCTGGTGGATAAAGTGGAATAGATTAGCCTGATTGTGATACAGAACAAGAAAGATGATATGGAGATTAGAGTCTGGTCAGGTTACCGAAGTCTGAATAATGCATGTGTACATGATCCCTTCCCAACAGTGTTTAGCGATGAGGTACTAGACAACGTTGTGGGGAATGAAGCATACTCCTTCACTTATGGATTTTTAGGCTATTATCAAGTTCATATAGCAGAAGAAGACAAGAAGAAAACAAATTTTACGTCAAATTGGGGATCATATGCTTATCAGGTAATGCCATTCAGTCTCAAGAATGCACCAGCAATGTCCTCAAGGATTGTCATAGCCGCCATTGGGGACTATATTCACAGGTTCCTAGAAGTATACATGGATGATTGGACAATATACAATTTGTTGAAGAAACACACCAGTTTACTATGGGTCATGTTTGAGAGGTGCAGGTAATTACAGATTTCTTTAAATCTAAATAAGTGCATCTTTGTAGTATCATTCAGAACATTATTAGGTCATATTGTTTGCAAATATGGGTTGTGTGTCGATCCCACAAAGGTTGTGACAATTATAAACATGGAACCACCAAGTAACGTAAAGCAACTGAGATCATTACTGGGCCATACGAGATATTACCGTTGGTTCATCCAAAATTACGCTTCAATCATGGCTCCTATGGAGAAACTGATGAGGAAAACAGAACTCTTTAGGTGCAAAAAATCATGTCAAACAACAATGAACATATTGAAATAAAAACTGGTAAGCGCCCCTATTCTCGTATACCTCAATTGGAATATTCAATTTCATGTACATATTGATGCCTCAGGAATAGCATTAGGAGCAGTACTGGTGCAACCTAGAGAAAGAAATATGGATCACCCAGTTTACTTCACAAGTCAAAAGTCGTCAACGACCGAGAAGAACTACACAATGGCAGAAAGAGAAGCATTGGCTATGGTTTACTCCCTACAAAAATTCAGACACTATATGTTGGGGGCACTATTCATGTTTTTCAAGGACCAATCGGCTTTAAAATATTTGGTGAACAAGCCAGTGTTGGAGGGAAGAATCTGTCAGTGGTTACTGTCCCAAGAATTCATGTTCGAGGTGTTCATAAAACCAGGAAGGCTAAATGTGGGACCAGATCATCTATCAAGGCTAGAGTCAGGAGAGAATGGAGGACCATTGGATGATCAACTGCCAAATGTTGACTTGTTCATAATAGAAGAAATTCCAGACTACTTAAAGGAAATTGTTGTGCTACTAACAACAGGACACTGCCCGGAAAGATACACGTCGACATAGAAGTATCACCTAATAGTACGAGCAGAAGATTGTCAATTAATCATAGGACATCTATATAAGCTGGGTCTCGATCAAATTCTGTGACGTTGTTTACTTCAGCATGAGAGGCAGGAACTGTTATGGGAGTGTCATGTTAGAGTTGCGGGAGGCCATATTGGAGGCAAGACTACCACAAGAAAGATACTGTAGGTTGGGTTGTGTTGACCCACTATCCACAAGGACACTAAAGAATATGCAAAGAGTTTCTATGTTTGTTAGAGAGTTGGGAAGCCACCACATTGAGATTAACTACCCTTAAATCCAATTCACACGTACAAATCTTTGAGAAATGGGTGGTACCCTTAAATTTAAGGGGGTCTCAGAGACAAGACCACAAGTAGGTTTCTTTAAATATATATATATATATATATATATATATATATATATATATATATATATATATATATATATATAGCCAGTCCACAAAAATTAGTCACATATTTATTTAAAGTCCATGTTTTTATTTTTATTTTTTTGCAAGTAAAGACAATGTAGCAATATGGTTGTGGCAATAAGTCCATGCCACTGCAACCCAATTCTGGTCGGCAGGAGGGGAAGTCACACATGCTAGGAGTCCTTTTCGATGTATTGCACGTCTTGTCCATAATAAGTAACCAATAATACACATGTTAGATAGAGTTCTGTAAAATATTTTCCTGTTGGGGAATAAATCAACTAATAATTATCCATGATTGTGGAAACTTTATTATCCATGTGGCCCAATCTGTCCTTTCCCCGTGTTACGTCATATTAGTCAGATCCAGGTCACCAATTGGTGGCATAACATGATTCAGTTGCATAGGGAAAGTTGTCGTAGTAATTCGTTCTCAAGTCCAGTTAGAAAATGTCGTGTCAAGTTTTATCTACTTAATTTGCATGGTGATGTGGGGAGTTACAAAATTGCAAACGTAGGTGACAGAAGAAATTGAATTTTTCATTGACAAATAGCAGCAGTAGAGATGTAGAGGCTCTATACCTCTGATAATAGTTGTCTATCAGAGTCGAAGAGCAATGGCAAAAGGAATTATTTCAGTTCCACAGGACAGGCTTGATGAGCGAATTACAATGTTGGAAAATCCATATGGAAAGTATGACAAAGCCACCTTAGTGGACAATGATCTCATGGATTGCTTCCAATTTCCAACACTAAAGATGGAAGTATACACAGAGGAAGTTTGGAATGGAGATGGCTCCATGATGACAAGGTTCAAATAATATTTTAGAGGGTTACAATGATCAATGTTAATTAATATAAGGAGCCTACCTATTTCGACACACAACTGGATGTGATGCAGTGCATGAAGCTCCTAGCTAGCAGAATGCATGGGGGATCCTTGTGGCTGGATAGAGAATATCCAATTCATGTCAATGATATCCATTGTCTAACAAGGCTTTCTGCAGGAGGGAATGCAGTGAATACAACATTCCAAGGAGGGACGAAAAGAGCAAAGAAAGAAGGAGACAAGGACTATTATGAGAAATACAACACCAAGCGCGGGGAAAAAGGCATGAGGATTGATCTTATCAGCCAATATGAAATAAGATTCACCTTCTACATAATAGCAGGGAAAACAATGAGGCATTTCACAAGAAATGAATGTACCCTAGATGCAATCTCGGTTGTAGAACACTGTTGCAAGGGGGAGGTATTGAACTGGTCCTCTTTTATCTTGAATGAAAATTTTGAAGCCTATGAATAAATTTACAAGCAGAGCACAAATTTCATATTTGGATACATATTAATGACTCTAGCGATGTGGAAATGGAGACCACCAAGAGGAAGAGAAATGCTACAAATTAGAGAAGACTAGCCCATAGCGCTCAGGTACGACCCATGGAGAACGTCAGGAGACCCCAACAGCAAGGAAATAAATGAGGTGGTCTTTATCAAATGGTATGGGTTGATGCTAATAACAATAAAGTCAACAGAGAGGATACCTAGACAGCTGCTCAATGGATTTTCGCAAGATGTATGGTTTGGGGTCACCCATGGGCACACATACCTCAGGTTGAAATGTGTCCATCCAAAGACCTTTCAAATGTGGTAGCAAAAATTTGGCTTATCAGAAACAACATTACATTCCAAGGTGGGTACGTGGCCAGGGGTTGCTTGTGAGATCACTGAGGTAAAATACAAGTACATATTTGACGAGATGAGGTCGCAGCCGCTAACAGGAGAAGCAATAGGGAGTAGCAGGAAGCAACAAGCAGAGGAAGACCTAGAGCTAATGGTTATTCAAATGGAGCAATAGATGTCTTCACTCAGACAAACCATTGTGAACTTCACAGAACCATCAGGTGAGGTAACAAAATCCATATCCTTTCATGGTTCTACTATGTTTACTCCAATTATCACCACTCCTCTAGCGGTAGTGATTCCAAATGTTGGCCCCGATGTCCAATCAAGGCCAGCCATCCCGAAGCCAAAGTAGAAAAAGGGAATTAAAAAGCTCGTTACCAAGAAACCCAAGACAACTCCAATAGTCTCGATTGTCAACCTCATTGGCGAGGTCGGTCAATCAGTCTCTGCATCCCCAATAGTTGAGGAAAATCCTCAAACCTTGTCTGCAGTCTCACCAAGGTTGCGAGATCCATCCCCACATATCACCTCCACTTTCACAACCCTGTCCAAAACCATCCCCCCTGGTACGCAGGTAGCAACAAAAGAAATGGAAGTGGATTCTATCCACTAGTACAGTGAACCTTCACAAGACAATGGTGCTCAAACGCCCTTGCTGGTGTCCCTACTTCTAGGGTCGGCCCCACTTCAATGGGAGGAGCCAATAATATCCAACCTGTAGTCAACGAGAATCGAGTAGTACCAACCCCCATTCTCTATAATTTTCCCGTTGATCCCTAATCCAAGCATTATTCCACCTATGCCTTAGTTCACCTAGCCTTTGCAACCAACAAACTCTCCCTCACCACACTCAAAAAAATCCATAGTCAGCGGCCTACCCATTCAAAGTATTTTTCCAGATCCAAATAAAATGTAGATAGAGACACTCCAGCACTGGTTGTCCACGCAGTTGTTTGAATTCATCTAGCAAGTTGTATAGAGAGAGGAAAACTTACATGATGACCTTATCCGTGAGCACGAACAACAGAAACGACAACTACAGGAGGTCACAACAGAAAGAGACCAGCTGAAACAAGCCAACGACGATCTACAGGCACAAGTAGATCAGGTAATAGACAGATTTCGGTCACTTTGGCTGACAATAGTAGAGGTTATCATAGAAGCATCTGAGGATATGGCATCCTGTACCTTGGCTACCTATTGCGATCACATCTAGGAAACATGCTCCAATTTGGAAGTGATAGTATGAAGAAGAAATTGTAGACATTTAGAACGGCATTGCCAGATACGGTAGAGATATACGCCTAGACGATAGACAAAAAGGTCAGCACCATAGCAGTTGCCAAACAATCCCTTGCTGAAACTTTTGCTGACGGGTATGCCCTAATGGATAAGTTACATGACTGGTCTGGAAGCCTAGCCATAAAAAATCAATAGGTGTATCCTCTAAGAGAACAGATCCAAGATTTACTCAACGACAACAAGGAATGCATAGACTACACCTAACTACAAAAGATAGATGAATAAATTACCAGCATTTGGCTCAAGTCGACCAAATAGAGGAGGAATCGACGAGAACTAAGAAGAAAATTAGAGACCTCGGACCTCTGGTCCGCTTACATGTCCTTGTCCTGAAGGAAGTCTGCAATAGCAGTGAAGAGGAAAGGAACAAACTGCAAAGTAGCAGACCGAGCCAGCTAACATCAAGCACAACAGAAGACTTCATCAGACAAGTTGACACCATAACAATGTCATGGAAAATGACACTCAGTGACTACAATAGTTTAAGGCATGAAACAATAGCATTTATCCCTGAATCGGGGGCTTCATTTGGGAAGGAGGGTCAGTAGATGGAAGGTGAAGCAGGTGAAGCAGTCGCCCCTCAGCAGACGATGGAAGAATCAACAAAAATTGTAGCCCCTCAGAGGGAAGAACATGAGTAGCCATGAACAGAAATACCTACAGAAACAACAACAAGACCCACAACGCTAGAGATAGATTGACTCGGGGACGAGTCAAGGAACTGTGGTCAAGGCCTGTTGGGGCCTTTGTTTTGATTTTTGAAAGTTTTGAAGATACAAAGATGGAAAAACAGGTGGCAGGAGTAGTGGTCAATTTGCGGGAAGGACAGCTAGGAAAGGAGACAAGACCATGTAGTCGTGGAGAAGTTGCGGCAAGGTGTCAGGAGAAATCAAAAGCAGTCGAGTAGACAAGGAAGAGAATGGGAAGCAGCTGAGGGGAAAGACATCCAAATGAAACTAGTAGTTCAAGTAGCAGAATAGAAGATAAAAGAGAAAGACCACAAGGAGAAACAAGTTGTTGGTTTTGGTATCTAAGGAGGTTCAAGACACAAAGGAACCTGATCTGAGGACTGGAACAATTGCGGAAAGATCATCGTAGGGATCAGACTGAGATCTAGACCTTTTGGGACCATGGTATTTCCTGTATTGTGTTACATCTTGATGCCCGATGTATAATGTATTGAATCTCTTATTGGATTAATATAAATGAGAAATCGGACTGGTTGCTTGGTATTACATGTGTACTTGGTTATGATTCATGGGCCTACTAAAAGCTTTTAATGTTGCGAGTCTTTTCTCATATTAGAATGATCACCATAATGATATGTTGTTAGGCTTAATGTATGCTTTGAATTGTATATTGAGTAATGGTTAAGATATTCTTGATACTATACTAAACCCTTCTTAGGTTCGGTCATGGCATGCCTCGGGTGAGACTCCTTATCCCTCGAGATAGGATGAAAATGTCAGTGTTGTCCTAGACTACAACGAACCATTGTTGACCCCTTTTGCCTGAACCAAGGGTCTTTCCCTGAGGTAATTTTTATGCTAACATAGAGAGCCTCTCAGCACAAAGCATTACTCTCTCTCTATATATAATATTATATAATTTTCAAAAATTTTAATATATCAAATTATATTTTAAAAATTTTAACTATCAAATTTTTTATCAAACTTCAAAATTATTGAAGACAAACACAAATAACTCAACTTACAAATTTATATTATAAATATGAAAATTAAAAAATAAAATTCTTAAATTTGTATTTTCGCAAATTTATTCACTCATCTCATATTCCATATGTCAATGATATAATTTTTTATCACAATAATCATGTTACTATCATTTAACTATTTTCTATTAGAAAAACAATATATTTTTAATATTAAAACTTAACAATAAATAATCATTGCATGATACAATGTAATGTCATATCTCTTTATCACTCAATGTTCAATTGACTAGTTGCTCATTGTGCCAAAGTCTCACAACACCTCTTAGCTTGCAAGCTTGATTTTCCATGTTTAAGAATGAGGAATTTTCTCTTTGTAATGTACATGTTATCCTGATATAGTTAGAACACATGATAGAGGACATGTTTAATTTATTTTAAAAAAAAATTAACACTTGGAATGGATAGATTATCGTGGAAGGCATTAATTTATTCGCTATGTAAGGCATTCTCCACCATATGCTTTAATATATACTAAATTTGTACCGCGACAATAGAGGGAATATGGGAAGTAGAATAGTCTAAGGTGAAAGACATTGAGTTGGCAAGATTGAAGTTGTTGTATAAATTTAGTGAAATTGTAAATGGAAAGTTAATTCACACATAATTGATGGATGATTGAAGGGTGAATGATGTTAGTAAGAGTTCCTTGTCAAATGTGAACATTATTATTAAATAGATGTTAAGATTTAATATCAATTTTATTATAACAAGTTTTTGTGGTGTCCTTGTTTACTAAATTTTTCTTAGACGAAACTATTCAAGTTATTAAGGAGGTTGTTGATCCTGAAACAACAAAGCTAGATGAGATTTGTCTATTTTTCACATTTTTCAGTTTCCAGAGAAACTACTATGAACATATGTTTGGAGTTGCAATGGGATCACCACTCCCACCAATTGTTGTGAACTTATACATGGAGAACTTTGAGAAGAAATCCCTTGAGTCCTATAATTTAAACCCATCTTGGTGGAAAAGATTTATTGATGACACAAACCTTAAATGGACACATGGTAAAACAAAGCTTGATAGTTTTTTTAGTCACCTTAATTCTATCACTTTTGAAATTAAGTTTACTATGAAATGGAGGAGAACAAAAGAATATGATTCTTGAATGTTCTTATTACCATAAAGGAATATGGTACATTTGCGCATCAAGCTTTTAGAAAGAAAATTGATAAGGAGAGTTAGTACCTCCATGCAGATTCCTATCACCATCTTGGTCAGAAGTTTGGTGTTCTTAATACTCTTATTGTTAGGGCCCTAAGAATATCTGATATCGACCACCAGGATTAAGAAAATAAACACTTGGCTACAATATTTAAGAATATAGGATACAAGGGTAAGGACATTAGGAAGGCTATGAGAAACGTTGAAGGAAAACTTAGCTCCCAAAGCCTTTGAGCACTCAGTGATAACGTTTACCTCCCTTACATCCAAGGAGTTATTGATAAGATTACAAATATTTTGGTTAAGAAATATTTAGCCACCTAGTTCACAATAGTAGGAATAATCAAGCAAAGAATGAAATCTATGAAAGACAATATTTCTCATCATCAACTTAAAGGAGTCTACAAAATTGATTTCTCTTGTGGAGCTAACATTAAATACTAAACAAGCATGGAGTTAACATTAAAAATGAAAGTTCACGCACTTCAACCCTTGTTGAACACTCCTTGAAAACTAAGCATCATATTTGCCTTGAAAATGTTAGGATCATCATTAGAGAAAACCAATATCAGAAGATAAAAATCAGGGAAGCACTTGAGATAATGAATCATCCATATAATCTCAACAAGGAAGGTGGTATCCACATTAGTGACAATTAGTTTCCTCTAATTTGATAGATTGTTTCTTCTAGTTCTACTCCCTCTCATGTATGACTCTCTTCCCCTAACTTGAATACATATAATATGTCGAAAATGCAACAAGAAAATCTCAGTTTGACTTTCCATGGTCAAACTAGAGAGAAATTTTGAATTTCATTTCAGCAGACAACTTGGATGAGTTAGATTGAGTGACATGGCTTGTGTCACCTAGATAGCTTAGATAATTTGAGATGGAAGACTTGAGTTTAGTTTAATATGAGTGATTTCTAATTTCTATCAATCTAATTCTGTTAAATTGAGTTATTGTTAGTTAAACTAGTTCTAGTTATTAGAGGGACTAGTGGAAGGTCAAGTTGTGCAGTGTGACTTCAGCCACACTCAGTGATAAACTAGTTAACTGATCGATCAACCTAGAATAATTATTGCGTGCAAAGAATTCGAGTTACCAAGTTGAGGTGGATATTCCAACGCAACATACTATCAGTTGTAGACTATTCCGAGGTGTACAGGTGGTGCACGCACTCAGAGGATGAGCCTAGATGAACTACGTAATTCCTTGGAGGAAAATTCCTAATTAGTAGGGGCCTAATTCCTCAAGGAACAAAGCAGGGAAATATGATCTTTGAGGATAGAAAAATTGGCTAAGTGTTGACCAGAGTCAGTTAGCCAGGTAGAGAGATAGACTATACTCTTGTAGGAGTTGCTCGAGCTTGAGAAAGCATTGTATTTCATCTCTATTATTTAATTAATGCAATACAAATAGGAAGGGGTTTTGAGCAGTTTCTTTCCCCTATATAAATCTTTGTGTGTGTGTATTTCATCTTGATGCATGTTTATGATTTGTACTCTTGATTGTTAATTGAATTCCATAGAGAAATAGAGTAGATTTGTGCCTCGTGATTTAGTAAATTTCAAGAGCAATTTTAGATCTACAAATTAAATTTCTACATAGTATCAAAGCAGGATTCACAGTAGAGAAAATAATTTGAAGTTGTTATTGTAGGAGGATCGAATTTGTAGGATCAATATTTAGAGCTAGCAGGATGGAATTCTATTGTTTGAGACTTGAGTATGCCCTTGAGGGTAGCTCAAACTTTGTTGCTTAGAAGGACCACATGGAGGCGGTACAATGGGTTGAAGGAATTTGTCGAGATTAACATTCCAAAACCAGGATCATCTGACATCAAGGATCTAGAAGAATGGAGGAAGTGTGTAGCTAATCAAGGAGAATCATATTGGAGGGTGTAAAGGACCACATTGTCTCATATATCCATGGGAAAGAAACCTTGTATGCAATGTGGCAAGCACTAATAGATTTGTTCCAGAACAATGATGACCACAAGAAACGGGCACTCAAAGATAAGATTTGAAATATTAAGATGTAGAAGAATGATTCTATTTAGAAGTACTTAAGCAGGTTCACACAATGTTGTGATGAATTTAGTGGGTTTAGATCTATTGGTGTAGCCGATGATTTGGTAAGCCTAGCCCTTCTAGGCCTTCCTAAGAGCTGGCATAGCTACCAAGATTCATTGGACGTGAGGGAGAAACTACCAAACTGGGAACGCTTATGGTCCGATTTGGTATAGGAGGAGATAAGGAGGAACACCAGAGATGTGACCTCATCCAAGTGTGAGGATGAGGATAACTATGCCTTGGCTGGAAAGGAAAAGAAGGGGAAAGGGATGAAATCCCAATCCAAACCAAATTGCAGTCAAGGGGGCAAGAATAAGGATTTGTCCAAAATAAAATGCTTCAATAGTTAAGAATTCAGGCATTATGCCATGAAGTGTCCACACAAGAAGACAAGTAATAAGACCTCAAGAGGAGTGGCAGGTGAAGCCATGGCTTCATAGTTCGAGCTTGATTTCACCCTGATTGCATGCATGGTGAGAATAATGATGGGGAGTGTGTGGTACTTGGACAGTGGTGCCTCATTCCACATGATGAGCAACAAATATTTTTTCATTGACATGGAGGAGAAAGACCTCCAGATGCACATCGAGATGGGAGATAATGGAAGGTATAGCATGACCAGTATTAGTTAATTTTCAGAGGGATTCTATCTCCCCTCTCAAACTTAAGGATGTCATGTATGTTCCGGGCCTAAAGAAAAATCTCATCTCAGTTTCTATGTTGGAAGATCAAGGTTACGATGTGATCTTTAGCAAAGGGAAAGCATTCCTGAGAGACATATCTATGGTACATGTGAAGCAAACTGAGGTTCGTGTGAATAACCTTTATAAGCTAGATGTGGAAGATTATGTTGCATTAAGCATGAAGGCAGAGAAGGTGCAGAGTCATGATGTCAGTGAAATATGGCATAAAAGATAACCATTTGCATCATGGCACCCTAAAGATTATTCAACAGATAACCACAGGCCTCCCCAAAGGATCATTTGATCAACAAGATACTTGCAAAGCGTGTACCTTGGGGAAGTACACAAAAGCCTCATTCCATGACCAAGACAACATACCACATGCAGTCCTTGAAAGGATCCACTCTGATGTCTGAGGGCCTTTCTCAACAACCTCCACTACTAGGCACAAATATTATGTTATCTTTAGTGATGACTTCTCATGGAAGTGATGGAAGAAGGTTGAAACATTCTCCAAGTTTGTAGAATTCAAAGCACTGGTGTAGGAGGAAACCAACAAGAATTTGAACGCTCTCAGGAGCAACAATGGAGGTGAGTATCTGTCGAATGAGTTTACACATTTTTGTGTAAAATAAGGAATTCAATGGGAGTTGACAACACACCATAACCCACAATAGAATGGGGTGGTTGAGAGAAAGAACCTAAGTGTTGTGGGAGCAGCAAGGGTGGTGTTGCATGACCTTGGCCTACCATTGCATTTGTGGGCAGAGGCATGCAACACAATAGTATACTTGCATAACTGGAATCCTCATCAAATTATAGGAATGATTACACCGGAGGAGGCTTTCTCGGGGAGAAAGTTGGATGTGTCTCACTTCAGGATCTTTGGAGCATTTTCTTAGTGCTATGTCTCCAAAGACTCCATGAAGAAGCTTGATCCAACAACTAATTTGGGGATATTTGCGGGTTACACATAAACTTCTCGAAACTACAGTGTATACTTACCATCCCTCAAGATGACAATTGTTCGAAGGGATTTGAAGTTTGATGAGGATAAGGCAATGAGATGTTCACTTGAGAGGGAGTTTTAGTTGCAACTAGATCAGGAGATTTTGGCTCCAAACTAGGAACCTCAGGAATTTTTGGAGTAGCCACAAGTTGAGGATCAAAGATTGGAGACATACACTCAAGAAAAAACATCCAAAGAAGGAAGAACACAAACTAGAGAAGCTGAGAGGTTGATGCATGATTATAGAGAGAATGTGGGAGCACCACTTCTCAACACAGGCAGAGAAGGTCACCAAATCAATACACTAGTTACATGGCTCTAATGACAGAGTTGGTTGAGATCGAGCCAACCTCTTTTGAGAAAGTAGTAGAGCAACCTGTATGGGTTGATGAAATGGTAGAGGAGTATGATTCCATTGCAAAGAACAGTGTTTGGGAAATGGTCCCAAGACCAGCAGACAAATCAATGGTGGGTTTGAGATGGATTTACAAGGTAAAGCATGCAATAGATGGAAGCATAGAGAAGTATAAGACCAAATTTGTGGCCAAGGGATTCTCTCAAGTTGAGGGAATAGACTATGAAGAAACCTTTGCACCAGTTGTAAGGTATTAATCCATTAGATCTATCCTTGCTTTGTCAACGCAAATAGAATGGATGTAAAGACAAAATTCCTTAATGGAGTTATTGAGGAGGAGGTGTACATTGAGAAACCATGAGGTTTTGAGACCTTTGACCTTGATTCGCATGTGTGCAGACTTAAGTGAGCATTGTATGGCCTCAAGTAAGCACCTCGTGCTTGGTACACCAGGATCAAAAACTATCTCACTAGGTTGGGCTTCACCAAAAGTGAAACAGATGAAAACCTTTATCATATTATGGTAAGGTAAATTATTGATTATTGTCTTATATGTTGGTGATTTGATTTTAACGGGTGATGATAAGCTAATCAGATCTTGCAAGGAGGACCTTTACAAGAGAATTTGAAATGAAGGACATGGGACACATGCACTACTTCCTCGGATTGGAAGTATGGCAAGGAGATGGGGAACTATTTGTCTCTCAAGGAAATTATGATAATGAGATACTGAAGAGGTTTCACATGGAGAGTAGAAAAATCATGGAGACACCTCTAGCCACCAGTTGAAGAAAAGAGGATGCTACTTCAGGTGAAGTAGTGGAGGCTACCATCTATAGGGAACTTGTGGGTTCACTAATGTATTTGGTGAACACACGACCATATATGTGTTATGCAGTCAACCAACTTAGCCAAGCTATTGTTAGGCCAACCAAATTGTTTTGGAGGGAAGTTAAGCATGTTCTAAGGTACCTCAGAGGCACCACCTAGTTTGGACTATGTTACAGATGGGCAGAGGGAATGAAGATGTGTGGCCTCACAGAGGCAGATTGGGTGGGGAGTCCATCAGACAGAAAGAGTACATTAAGAGGAATTTTCAATGTTGGGTCCGTAGCATTTTCCTGGTACAACAGGAAGCAAAGATCAATGGCACTTAGCTCAACAGAAGTTGAATACATGGTTGCAAGTCAGGCAAAATGTGAGGCGATATGGATGATAAAGATTCTTGTGGTACTTTTTGGTCAGATGATGGATCCTATTGTGATATACTGTGACAATCAGAGTTGCATTAATCTCTCTAAAAATCCAGTATTTCATGATCGATCCAAGAATATAGATATCTGGTATCACCATCTACAGGATTGTGTGTAGAGGAGGATCATGTTGCTTGATTACATTCCAACAGAGGAACAAGATGCAGATATTTTGACAAAGGCTTTGTCAAAGGGTAAATTCGATTTCCATAGAGGCAAGATCGGGGTATATGATAATCCCTTTCTTTCTAAGAGCGAGTGTTGAAAATGTAGTAAGAAAATCTTAGTTTGACATGCCTTGGTCAAACTAGAGAGAAAAATTGATTTTCCATTTCAGCATATAACTTGGATGAGTTATCTTGAGTGACATGGCTTGTGTCACCCAGTTACATTAGGTAATTCGAGTTGGAAGACTCGAGTTCAGTTCAGTATGAGAGATTGCTAATTTCTAGCATCTAATTCAATTAAATTGAGTTATGGTCAGTTAAACTAGTTCTAACTGTTAGAGGAACTAGTGGAAGGTCAAGTTGTGTAGTGTTACTTCAGTCACACTCAGTGATCAACCAATGAATTGATCAATCAACTCAATATATTTGTTGCATGCAAAGAATCTGAGTTACCAAGTTGAGGTGGAGATTCCAAGGCAGTGTATTATCAATTGTAGAATATTCCAACATGTACAAGTGGTGCATGCAGTCAGAAGATGAGCCTAGATGAACTGCAAAATTCCTTGGAGAAAAATTCCTAATTAATATGGACTTGATTCCTCAAGGAACAACCCACGGAAATAGAAGCTTGGAGGTCAGCAAAGTTGGCTAAGTGTTGGCTAGAGTTAGTCAATCAGGTAGAGAGATAGACTATACTCTTGTAGGTGTTGCTTAGGCTTGAGCAAACATTGTATTTCATCTTTATTCTTTGAGTAATGCAATACATATATGAAGGGGTTTTGAGCAGTTGATTTCCCTTGGATAAATCTCTGTGTATATGTGTTTAATCTTGATGCATGTTTATGATTTGTGCTCACGATCATGAATTGAATTCCACGGAGTGGTATAGTAGATTTGAGTCTTGTGATTTAGTAAATTTCATGAGCAGTTTCAAATATACACATTAAATTTCTACATAATATTAATTAAAAAATAATTATACATTAATCATAATAATATGTAATATAAAAATTACAGTATTTAATATAATCAATATTTTGTAATCATAATTATTATATGTAATATTAATTACATTTTAATATACACTTAATTAATATTCATTAATTATTAATTATAATAACTATATAATATATAATATAATATGCACTTAATTAATATAATTAATATACTTAGGTAGAGAGAAAAAATAAGAGTCATGGCCTGCAATGCAAGGACAGCGATGACAACTCTTATTTCCAAATACCACAGTTTCGATGACTTGAATTCTTTGGTGGGCATCAGTGGTGGTGCTGGAATCAAGGTGATAGAGATTGTGAGAGTTTACCCCTCCATCAAAGGCATCAACTTCAATCTCCCTCATGCCATGGCCATTGCTCCCTATCACCCAGGGGAGAAAGCGGGGAAGATGGATTGGTTATTTTCGTCAAACTCGCTTCACATGCAAAAACGTCTGTAGCCAGGATCAACGTCGATGAAGATGAATTTGATCATGGAATAAGCGATTTTTTGATAGATTCATATCTACGCATACAAAAAGTCAAGGAGTGGATTTTGGGAAAGCATAGATCTCACAACATCGAGAAGATCTAGTGGGTTAATTTGGAAAATACTAAAGCACTTGCCTTTACTTGGACTGATAGTGATTTTGAAAGTGTGGATCTATGGATATATACACTTTTTTTGTTGGATCTAGCTATGTTACCTCGAGTGTAGGCGGGAAGGCTTCTCAGATATTGTTTCTCTCACTATTCCATATGGATCTAGGGCTTGGGGCAATGAGCTGGTGGATCCACTAGAAAGATGATGAAGAGCATGTGATTGAAACTAGAGGATTGATCAACAACATCTTTCACTGCAACACTTAGTATGAAGAAACATATTGGTGGGCTCTGCAACATCCGAGAGCAAAGGTTTGGCGACATTTGGGTCCTAATCACAGTAAAAGGAAATTGATCCTTGAGAAATCTTGGTCACAAAACTCGGATCATCCTCCTGCCATAGATCCTGTGGACCTCATCAAGTCAATAACTCATGGAGTTTGTTCAGAGATGTGGGATTTTGGGAACTGTATGGATTAGAGTTTTGGTGCTTCCGATCAAGGGGAAGCTCTCAACTCCATTCTCTACTAGCACTCGGTAAAACGCCCTTGGACTCCCAATCCACCCTTGAATTTACTAGTTGAGACCAACAAGTGGACGGATCTTGGTTGTCAATCCCCAAATATGCTTGAAGGAGTTCCACTCCAACTTTTTATTAAAACACGGAGAGGGAAATCTGTGTATGAGGGCTTGGATCTAGGATCAGGTACAAACTCTTAAGAAAAATATTCAAGAACAGTTGGGAATTCCAAAAAGACTCCAAATTCTGATTTATGAAAGGAAATCATTACAAGAGGATTACAAGTTGCAGGACTATGGCATTATACTTGATTCAACCATATTCCTTAACATGAGAATACTGATCCACAAAAAAATCAGAACAAATCCCTAATCTTCTTGGTCCCTATATTGTGGAGCAGAAGAACAGGGTGCCGAATTTGACAATCAACTTGCCCTAGGTTAATGAGGTCTACTCTAATTTCCATGCAAGAGCAGTTATATGCAGATTTAATGGATTCTAGCCCAAATCAGAGACTTTACATCAATGGATTTTCTCTACTTGAACGAAAAATTGTGATATCCACCTATGTTCTAAGGGTTTTTTATTGTAAATTTTGACACAACAAAAGATATGGATTATGTATTAAAAGAGGGAAAATAGTTTTGGGGCAATGCGGGTCTATTCATGATACCTTGGTTTCCAGGATTTCATGCAAATACCATGGTGGTCTCCAAAATTCCAGTGTGGGTCAGGTTACATAATCTACCCCTGCATTTTTGGCATCACAAAGTATTAGAAGGGATAGGGAATTCCTTGGGGAAGTTCCTAAAGGTGGATCCAGATAGATTCTCAAAAGGCATTTTCACATTTGCCATAATATGCATAGAGGTTGACCTTAGTAAAGGTTTATCTCACCGCATTATTCTAATTCACAACAATCTGCAGTGGTACCAGCTTCTTGACTATTAGAATACGACATTTCACTAACGTATATGTCTTCAAACTGTCCATATTTAAAATGCATGTCCTCAAGAAAAAAAAGGACCCTAAGAGAAAAAAGAGACAAGCTCAAAAGCCAAAAGGTTGACAATCTTCAGAATCCCAAGAAGTAGAAGCAGAGGATGCAAAAATCCCAGAAAACACCTCGAACATTAATGACCAGAATTCCTAGGATACCATGCAGAATAACGAGGTCGAGCATAACTCTTCATTAGTTCCAATGCCTTCAATTCAACAGCAACAAATTGAGAAGATTCCATTTGAAAAAGAAGCAAGCAGTACCAAATGAATTCATGTTTCACGAAGTTTGGATTTTAATAAAGAAATCCCTGTAAATGTAAAAGAGAATCAAACGACTGTTGTATCTTCCACTCCCAACTCTAGTGGTTGGAGGAAAGTGTAAAAAAAGAAAGGTAAAAAAGAGTATACTAGTGTAATCTCTCATGTGAGTTTTTATTGATCTTGGATACCAGGATCTGTTGTTTTGCATATATGCTTTTTAGCTTCTACAATATGTAATTTTGTTCATTATGAATAAAATTGTGATTTTTCATTAGGGAAAAATTAATATACTTAGGTATTATAATACTATATATGTTGAAAATAGCAACAAGAAATGTTAAAAATAGAATCCAGAAATTCCAATTTAATTTGTCCTTGAATTAAAATTGTAATTATTTTCTCATAGCAACTTGTAATAGTTAACTAAGTTAAGTTGGCTTAGTTAACTTAGGAATTTCGAGTTGGAAGTTTATATGAAGTCATGTAAATGTTCTCCCTAAGTTTTAGGGGTCTAATATGAGTTTATTTGATTTATAATTAGATTAAATCAGTTTATTGAGTTATGGTCAGTTAAATTAGTTCTAACTATTTGTGGAACTAATAAATGACTAATAGTTAGTTGGTGCATTGGTGAATCCACAAGTGTTACTCCAGTTAATTAAAGATTCCCTCATGAGAAACTCATGCATGTCAGTTCTAAGAAAGACCCAGTTGAGACTAGGGTGCAGGAACAGTGTACTATCAGTTGTATGATTTACTAAGTTGTAAATATCATGCATGCGATCAGAGAAGGACCTAATTTTTTATTGTGCAGTTATGGATGAGGAATTTCCCTTTAAATACGGGCTAATTCTCTCGGGATTTGTGCAAATAATTAGAATCTAGGATGCTTGGGAGTTTGACTAAGTACTGGCCAAAGAAAGTCATCAGGCGGAGGATAGGAAATACTTGTGCAGTTTAAGCTCAAGGTTGAGAAGAGCATATTGTATTCATCCAAATTCTTTGACCAAGGGTGCAAGGAAATAGGGGCTTTAAGAGTAGCAGAAGAGGCTAAGGTTTGGCTTGAGCTTGCTTGTGAGCCAGGAGATTGATCATACTGAGTGCTCGGATTTTTCTTGAGAGAACAAGCATTGTAATATCATCTTTATTTTCTGACATATGCAATACAGATAGTGGGGTTTTGAGCTGTGGCTTTCCCAGGATATTTATTATGTTATGTGTTACACAGTAATTTGTCACTGTCTCCCTGTCAGTCACCCTACTGTGTCAGGAATTCACAATAATCAAGTTCATGCCTTCTGAACTGGCAAAAAACCCACTTTTCTAAAGTTTTCATCATCAGTGCGTCTGTTTCTAAAATACCCGCGTTGACTAGCGCTTCATAACAGACCGCGTGCGCTGTCAGCGCGGAAGAACACGTGTTTCCCGCGCTGATCGAATTTCATGAGCCAGCGCGTTTTTTATTCATATCTGGTCGCGCTGACATGACCTTCCCTGTTATTCAGCTGCGATGTCAGCGCTCCAGTGCAGTTATAGACCCGCGCTGATCCAGTTTGGGCGAGTTTGTTCTAACAACCGGTCTTCCAGATAACTCCAGACCTGGTTGTTAGCCTTATGAGTATCGCCCTACCTTATATGGCATGTCTGTTTGTCATTTGGAACCACCTTCCTTGAAGATAAGTGTTGGCTAGTTGAATTGTTTATGAATTAAACATTCAAGTACCACATTAATTGTCGACCAGGGAAAGTCTTTTTATTTCAAAGGCACTGCGTACTGTATGTACTTAAAGTCTAAAAGCATCGAAAGCTGTAGTATACGTAATTCTTACTCTATGTCATTACAGTACTTGTTAAAATGAAAGCAATTAATTAAAACTACGAATCTGGAAAGCAAAATAATGGACGCTCTGTTGGCAGAGGATCAGGACCCTATCCTCCAGATGGGGACGTTCAGCACCTGCCCCTGTAATCAGAATTACTGATGCACACTGCACTCTCATTCACCGGTGAGAAACAAACTCAAAGATCAATGAAACAGAGTACTAGTAAAACAAAGAATACCAGAGGTAATGCTATCAAATCCAAACAGAGTACCAAAAAGAAATTACTGCACACTTACACACTTGACAGGAAAGTAAATGGGTGAATCTTGTGAGGAAGGTGGGCCCAGTCCCTCTCACAAGATTCCCCAGGAAAACGAAGACGGGATTAAGTGCTCAAAACAGTTTTATATTCATTTGCCAAAAAGATTAAATACAATAGAGTTCAGACTCGCTGATGTTCTCAGAATCTCGATTACAGACTAACCATAGACACCGACTAACTCCCTTTTCCTGTAGATGTCTCCTCTTTATAGAGGAGACATCTATTACAATAGAGTATTACAGCCTATTCAGTTAACCCATCTTGTAAAAAATAAGCAATTCAGAGTGCTGTTACAACAGTATGATAATACATTCTTTTCTTGAGCTTTAGCTGTTACACGGCGGGTAACTGACTTTGACTGTCTTCTCGGGATCTTCATATTCCTTCGCCATTTCCCCATGCTGTTCATGCTGACTGTGTTCTTCTTTCTTTAGACTTCCGCTTGATTATGCCACGTCACGATTCTCTAGATAGCTGCCATCTGTTGTTCGTGGCTGTTACAAAATAGCTTGCTTTAGGTAATTGTTGTTGCTGGTGTTGCAGCAACTGCGTAGTTGCTGTTTCTGGTGTTGCAGCAACTGCGTAGTTGCTGTTTTTAGTGTTACAGCAACTATTCATTATAACTCCTGCAAGCTTAAGACAATTATTTGACAATTTAGTCAGCGTTTCCAAGGATAAGTATAAAGATATTCACGAATATGAAATAAACAATTAAACATAGACATGCGGAAGGTTACTTCATACCTTGGGGTTAATATGTCATTATAAAATAAAAGCTTTCACTTATGACTGCAAAAGGGTAATTATACGGCAAAAGATAATGTCAAAAATAGGTCAATTGTGAGTCCCAACATCCCCCCCAACTGAAGAGATTGCATGTCCCCATGCAATGTCTACTCTGAGTCTGAGTCGGAGAACTGGGACGAACAATGGAGATTACTAAGACAATAGTTGTAGGGAGTAACATCAAACTTGTCTCTGAAACCACAAACAGTTCGTATCTGTTTCCATACCGCTGCCTCTTCTCTGTTAGAAAGTCCAAACTGACCCTTATACTGATCACCCGGCAACCATAAAAGTGGGAACTTGAATTTGTAACCTATCCAGTTCTCTGCACAATGTTGCATGCTTTCAACATACCGAGGTACCCTTGATAATGCTACTTGCAGATTTGATGGGTTATACGGGTGATATTCTTTCCTTTCTGCGGGGCAGTTATCCCAAAATAGTTTATTTGCTTTCACAGCCAATGATGCTTTGGTTTTTATATACTGCTGACAGTCTGTTAGGACTTGTGCTCGCAGTCTCACAACATGATCCTTCATATCATCATCGTCTATCATTTTTAAATGTTGCAAAATGAAAGTGGCAGCGTTCTGTGGTTCAGCCCGAATCCACAAAAGGCAATTCTGTTCGTTCTGGACGCCTGAGACATAGGCATTTTGCCAGGTGAGCTGATTCGCCAAAAAGGAAATGAAAGCTCTCAATTGTATGTCACCTACTACAGGTGTCATATTAATGTTTCTTTCTTCAGACACAGCCTCATTATGGAGGTATAATTCACATAGCAGGTTTTGGTCACTTTTGGGTGCTTCTGCAAAAGTTTTCATAAACTGATCTGCTGTGACCACTTGATAAGGCCTCCCCTCCTTGATGGCCTTCAGCTGAATAAATGCAAGCCTTTCCCTTAAGAATGTGGCATAGTTGAAGGAGGGTTTCCTTGCGGCGAGCATCCTTTGGCATAACTCAAACATCAGGGACATCCTGTGTTTTAGTTTCTTAATTTCTTTATACTGGGCCCTGCACTGTTCCAGTGCTTCCCAGTTCCTATAGGCATGATCAAACCAGGTCCCTTTCTGTTGTTCAAATGCTTTCCCTTGAGATTGATGATATTCTCTCCACCATATGCGTTTCAATTCTAGAAAACCTTCTGTTTCTACACATGCATCTCTAATAGTGGGAAGCTCTGTTTGCATACAGGCATCAACCAAAATCGTCTGTTCTGTTGAAGTGGGCTGGGATGATCCAGCATCTTTTTCTTCATTTTCCACCAGAACTTCTTCCTCCTGCTTGGCTAATTCATTGTTCTCCAGATTGATTTTGGTGGTCCGGGGTGAATCTGTCTCTTTTTCTTCTTCTGCTCCTTGCTTCAATTCTTCCTTATTTCCTTCTGAGACTGTTTGCTCTTCTTCCATAGTAGTCTGGGTAGGCCGGGGTGAATCTGTATCTTCTTCCTTTTCCATAATAATCTGGGTAGGCCGGGGTGAATCTGTATCTTCTTCCTTTTTCTCCTGCATAGCATCGGGAAGCTCCTTTGTTTGTTCTTGTGCAGCCTCTGAGGAACTTATTGGTTCTTGTGTGTCAGTAAGTTCTTGATCTTGTACAGCTTCAGGTGGACTTACTGGTTCTTGTGTGTCAGTAAGTTCCTGTTCTTGGTCTTGCATGTTCTCTGGATGACCTGTTGGTTCTTGTGTATCAACAGGTCTCACCGACTGCATTTCTTCTAAGGATCCTGTTGGTTCTTGTGTAACAACAGGGTTCTCTTTCTGCACTTCCTCTGAAACTGGTTCTTCTATCTGCACATGCTCTGAAACTCCTGTTGGTTCTTGTGTGTCAACAGGGTTCTCTTTCTGCACTTCCTCTGAAACTCCTGTTGGTTCTTGTGTGTCAACAGGGTTCTCTTTCTGCACTTCCTCTGAAGCAGGTTCTTGCACTAACCTATACCCTGCCTGAGCATATATCTCACCACAACTTGTACACAGATATTCGATATCTTTGCTTTTCTCTGCTGCCGAGGCTGCTCTTGCTAAAACATGCAGACTGAATTCTTCTTGATATGCTTCCCTGATTCTTATTATCTCTTCCTGGTAATCCTGAATCTGAGCTTTCAGAAACTCAATTTCTTCTTGCAGGGCGGGTATAGTAGGCTGATCCCGTGAGACAGTAGATTCCAGTGGAGGCAGAGGTTCTGCTACGTCAATTTGGTCAATATTTCCCACAGGTGGTTCTTGTGTGTCACCTGGGGTAGTGGCTGGTTCTTGTGTTGCAGCCACTTGCTCACTATCATTTTGGGTGTCGGCAGCTGGTTCTTGTGTATCATTGTCTTAAGATATGATGCCACGAAGCTATGAACGCTCTGCATCTCAGCCTCTGTGGGTGAGGGAGAAGGGTTTCGAGAAGTGGCTGGAGTACGGGGTTTTAAAACAATGGATGGTGGGCTGGAGGGGTCAGGGGATCCAACTACTGCCGATTTTCGTTTTGGTAAAAAGGCAGGGAATTGAGGTGTTTTTCTCTTCCTGCTGGCTCTTGTGACCGGAACAGTAGTCGGGGTGGTGGGTGCTTTGGTTGAAACCCTCGTTCTTCTTCTTTTTACTGGGGTTTTCTTTGCCTGCTGCATTTTTCGTTTAAGCTGCGTAATTGGGATATTATCTTCAGAATCATCAGTGGAGATACTGAGTATGGGGGCGGGAGAATTGGTTCTTTTGGGCGACACAGTTAATTCCACTACTTCTTGTTCATTTTCTGTAACATGCAGAGGTATTTGCTGGGGTTGTTCGGGGATATGCTCTATCTGCTGAGGGTTTTCCGAAGGGGTTTGCTCAGGGGTGTCGTCCGTTTGTTGAGGAGGCTCCTGGTCTTGCTGAGGTATGTCCTCAGCTTGACGAGGAGTTTCCTCTTCTTGATGAGGACTACCCTGCACAGGCTGTGGACTTCTTTCCTCCGGATGGGGATTAATGGGGGGTGGAGGGATGTTCAGAGGAAGAGCTCTGTTAATCAGCAGTTGAACTAGGCGATGGTGTTTTAGGGAGAGGGCTGGATTCTTCGCTTTCATAGCATATCGTGCCATATTTTTAAGACAACCCAGCAAATAATATGGCATGTTCAATAATTGACCATTTCTTAAGTGATTTAACAGAACGAAGTCGTGCTGGTAGATTACCTGATAACGACCTTCGCATGTTAGATACTGCTTGACGAATTCGGCGACTCTTGGCCATGGTTGAGGTAACGACCGCAATGCTACACCTCTGCCCTTGGTTTCTACTTCCTCGCCCGGACGGAGAAAGTCTTGCTGCGCGTTCAGAATCAAGTGCTTCCTGCTGAACCATCTCGTACCAGTGGTTGGGAGTCCGGTGACTTCGGCTATGAATTCTTCCGTAACCGGAACTTGAATTCCTTGGACGACAGAGAATCCTTCTGTCAAATTGCATGTGAATTCCAGGACTTGTTGCTCGTCAAAGTCCGGAAGTCTCCTGAAATATTCTATCCATCCAGCTTGCAGGAAAATTTTGTAAATTCCGGAAAAAGCTCCAGAACTGCTGTCGTGCCTGGTTCATGAGTGATAAGGGTTCCTCCCATGGCTGTTGTTTCGGTAAATCTTCAGAATTCGGAGCCGAGCTACCGATTTTAACTCAGAGTATACATCACAAGTGGTAACATGCTGTAGTTTTTACATACAACCGGGAGAATTAAGGGTGGCAGTGGTTGGCGTGGTTATTAATTATGGAAATTGCTTTGGTAACCCCCCCCTTTCCTACGTGTGAATGATATGATTGGGGAATGCAATCATTTGATGGACCTATCACCCTTTTTCCGCTTATCTATTATTTAATGCTTATTCATAAACGTGCGTACCTTCGTCCTTTACCTTTTTGGATCGCTGCGTCAAAAAGTCTTTTCTCGTCTGCTGTCAAATTATAATCATTACCGCGGATCTGAAAGCACGGGAATATGATAATGACGGGAAGTGACGGTGAGGTTCTGTAATCATCACGAAAGGTGATATGTTTCGTGTGGAAAGGATATTTCGGATCAGGAATCACTGTCGTGGCACCGAGATTGGTGTTGCAGCCACAGAGAATTACCGTTGGGCAACTGGGATTAGGGGGAAACGTTTGTAAGACGGTGAATGTGCTGGAATAATGGAACTAGTGTTACAGCAACAGGAATAATGTTGGGACAACGGGAAGTGGTGTTGCAGCAACGGGAAGTGGTGTTGCAGCAACAGAAAATGGTGTTGCAGCAACAGGAGATGGTGTTGCAGCAACAGGAAATGGTGTTGCAGCAACAGGGAATGGTGTTGCAGCAACAGGAAATGGTGTTGCAGCAACAGGAAATGGTGTTGCAGCAACAGGAATTGGTGTTGCAGCAACAGGAAATGGTGTTGCAGCAACAGGAATTCGGAGTCCGCCCCGTAGTTCCTTTTGAAGCCTTTGCTCTCAGCTACTTCTCACGCTCCATCTGCAAAATCTGGAAATATAATATTGCAATCCTTGGCAGGAATTATTAGTTCCTAAAAATGTCTAATCCTAATAATTACATAAATAATAGAAATTCAAGTGTTCTGAGGGACGGCAAGTTCCCCTGGAAAAGAATACTTTTTTATTGCCATGCAAGTGGCTTTAAAGTCCTCTTTGGAAACCGGTCGCTGATACAACCGAAGTCGGTAGCCATTCACTAACAGTGGTGTTCTGCTTCCATCGATTGTTACTAGTCTAACTGTTCCATTTGGGAAAACAGTATCCACTTCATACGGTCCCAGCCATCTTGTTCTCAGCTTCCCTTGAAAGTTCTCGAAACGTGAGTCGTAAAGAAGAGCCCAGTTACCTTTCTGGAACTGCTTTTGCTTAATGGTTCTGTCATGCCATCTGCTCCTTTGTTGCTGTATCATAGTTGTTTGGTGGACGGCGTCCAGTCTTTTCTCGTCCAGTTCCTGCAACTGCTGCAACCTGGCTGTCTGTGCATCAGTTAAATCTAGGTTAACAGCTAAGGCAGTTCTTAAGGTTTTAATTTCAAATTCTACAGGAAAAATAGCATTCTTTCCAAAAACCAATTCATAGGGTGAAAATCCTGTTGTGTTTCTCCAGGTGGTTCTGTAGGCCCAAAGAGCCTCGGGCAACCGCTGAAACCAGTCCCTTCTATTCTCCTTTATTGTTTTTGTTAAGATAGCTTCTATGACCTTGTTTGTGCTTTCCACCTGCCCATTTGCTTGAGGGTGGTAAGGTGTGGTCATCTTATGCTTAATATGATATTTCTGAAGCGTATCTTTGAAACCGTGAGAATTAAAAGGAGGTCCTCCATCAGTGACTAATTCTCTGGGTAGTCCAAATCTAACAAAGATTTCTTCAAATAGGAATGTTAACACTGCTTCTTCATTAGCTTTGATGAGTGCTTTGGCCTCTACCCATTTAGTCATGTAATCTGTGCATACTAAAATGTAAACTCTTTGATTGGATGGAGGATTAATGGGACCTACAAAATCTAATGCCCATTTCTCAAAGGGTTCGAGAGTTACCTGAGGGTTGAGTGGCATTTCATCCCTATGGTTGGGCTGGCCCATTCTTTGGCAGCTGTCACAAGCCTTCACATATTTTTTTGCGTCTTTAAAAAGTGATGGCCAGTAATATCCCATTCTAAGTACCTTGTGAGTTGTTCTTTTATCTGCAAAATGTCCTCCACAAGGACCATCGTGACAAGCTTTCAATATGTCATAAATCTCATCTTCCCCAACGCATCTCCTGATTTCTTGATCTATCCCTGTGTGGAACAGACACCCGCTTATCCAGCTGTACCTAGCACTTTGCTGGATGATCTTTCTTCTTTCTCTGTGTGATAGGTGTGATGGCAATTTTCCTGCAACTAAATAATTAATAGATACTCATCAGGAAAAGAATCATCTACTGGAACATTTTCATTGGTTTTTAAACGAGAAAGAAAATCAGCAACTACGTTTTCTTTTCCTGGCCTATCTACGATTGTGATATCAAATTCCTGTAATAGTAATAACCACCTGGTGACTCGAGCATTAGTAATTGATTTATTCATTAAATACTTGATGGCCGAGTGGTCTGTATGCACAAAGGTAGTATAGCCAGTAATATAATGCCGAAATTTATTAATAGCATAAATAACTGCTAAAAATTCTTTCTCAGTTACTGTATAATTTAACTCAGCTGGTGTCATGTTTTTGCTAATGAAATAGATAGCATAGGGGAGATTGTTTTCTTCCTGACCCAGGACAGCTCCAATTGTCGTGTCTGAGGCGTCAGAGGAAATGTGAAAGGGTAATGCCCAATCGGGTCCTCTCAAAATACGAGCTGTGGACAACTGATGCTTAAGTTTATTGAATGCAGTCTCACAGTCATCAGTCCACTTGAATTCAGCATTTTTCATTAATAACAC
Organism: Pinus tabuliformis; assembly: GCA_031772625.1. NCBI lineage: Eukaryota > Viridiplantae > Streptophyta > Pinopsida > Pinales > Pinaceae > Pinus > Pinus tabuliformis. Next base: position 121,824,629 of record CM062808.1, on the reverse strand, counting down.
AAACAAAGGAGAGGCTATTTAGAAAAATCTTTAATAAATCTTCTGTAATAATCGGCATGTCCTAAAAAACTTCTCACCTCTGTTTGTGTTTTGGGGATAGGAAGGTTCTGAATCACCTGAATCTTAGCTGGGTCGACTTGGATTCCTAAAAATGAAATGAAATGACCTAATACAATGCCCTGGTTCATCATCATGTGACACTTTTCAGTGCTCAAAGCGAGGTGTGCTTCAATACACCTCTTGAGTACTTTTTCAAGGTTTTGGAGGGCATCTTCAAAGGTCACTCCATAAGGAGTAAAGTCGTCCATGAATATTTCTAATGAATCGTTTAACATATCAGAAAAGATTCCTATCACCGCTCTCTGAAATGTCGCTGGAGCATTACACAACCCAAATGGCAGTACTCTATAGGCAAAAGTTCCCCATGGGCTGGTAAATGTGGTTTTGTCTTGATCCTGGGGTGCAATCCTGATTTGGTTGTATCCACTAAACCCATCCAAGAACGAGAAGAATTTCTTACCTGCTAAATTATCCAATACTTGATCAATAAAAGGTAAAGGGAAATGATCTTTTTGCGTTGCTTTATTTAATGATCTATAGTCTACACATACTCGCCATTTCCCATTCTTTTTTGGTACAATTACGAGTGGAGAAACCCACTCGCTGTCAGATATTGGGTATATGAATCCTGCATTTAGGAGTTTTTGGAGTTCCTCCTTCACAATTTCTCTGAGGTTAGGGTTCATTCTTCGTTGGGGTTGGCAGACTGGTCGGGATCCCTCCTTAATGTATATACGATGAGTACATAATTCAGGGGAGATTCCTTTCATGTCTGTGTAGTCCCATGCGAATGCCTCTTTGTTTGCTTGGAGTAACTTTATTACTTTCTGTTTTTCATCCTCAGTCAAATCAGGATTTATATTCAGCGTTTTACCAGGCTCAATTTCAACTGTTGTGCTCTTGGAAGAGTTACCTAGTGCTGTTTGGCATAAGTTTTCATCATTCATATTCTGCTGGGATTCCGGTTCTAGGATTGCAGCGAAGTGATTAGATGTTTCTGGGTCAACCGAAGAGGGTTCAGAAATAAAACTGCTAATTAGCTCATCTTCGGTGGAATCTTTAAAGGTCAAAGCTTGTCCAATAGTTAATATTGGTTGGGTTTCCTCATCCTCATAGTCTACCCATATAGAATTATCACTGTTAATCATGGGAGTGGCATGGGGATAGAGGGTCAGCTGTTTAGTTTCTTGTCCATTGGAGATGGTCATTGATCCAGATCTACAGCTGATGAAAGCATCTGCTGTAGCCAACCAAGGTCTCCCTAGAATCAACGGATGACCCCCCAACTTTGTTTTGGTTTGTAAGACCACAAAGTCAACCGGGTAGTTCCAGGATTCTACAGAGATTATAAGGTCTTCAATGACCCCTTCAGGTTTGATCGTAGAACGGTCAGCTAGTTCTAAGATAGTAGGAGTTTCCCTGATAAAATTTTTCAGTTGGAGAAATTGAGCTGTTTCGAGAGTCATGATGTTTATTGCAGCTCCTAAGTCTACTAAGACTTTAGAGATAAAGGTTTTTCCGACCTGGACTGTTACTGTAGGATGACCAGGGTCACCATACTTGACAGGATAATCTTTTTCAGTCATTAAGGCGGTTAATTCCCCCATCACATGAACTGTGAGGGGGTCTTTAGCCTTCCTTCCAGGTTTCTTTACACAGATGTCTCTAATAGTTCTAGCGTATATAGGAACATCCCTTAGTGCTTGCAATAATGGGATTTTGACATACAAGTTCTGTAACTCTCCTAAAAGATTGAAGGTAGGCTGTTCAGGTACTTTAGTGAGAGTTAGTCTTTCAGGGAATGGTGGGTCTACCGTTTGGTCATTATTGTTAGGTGTTGTTTCTATTGTTTCAGTATTATGGTTAGCTGGTTTCTCTTTTCTAGTCTCTTCTTTGTCAGAGTCCGTGATATCATCTATAATAGGTTCAACTATTCTCCCTGAGCGGAGATGGATGTCATTACATTGCAGGGGAGGAATAGACTGACTCTGAATGTCAATAACTTGCAAGGCCTTATTATTCGGATTAGGGTTAGGTTGTACAGGCAGCTGTGGTCTCATTGCCTGATTATTCGGAGGATTATTAGGTGGTAAGGAAAGAGATTGTTGTTGTTGAGGAAAAGGTATCTGTTGGGCTGCCCAGTTTGGGTTCCATTGATTAAAGTATGGTTGCTGGGGGACCCAAGGATTCCACATAGTAGGGTCAGGAAAAGGTTGCTGCATAAGTGGAAAGTTCATTGTGTTGAAGGGTGGGTATTGCATTTGATTCATGGGTGGGTAAAAAGGAGAACTATTATTCCAACGATTGAATGTTGTATTAGAGCTCGTACCTTGTCTTTGCGGCCATTGCCTCCTCTGAGTCATTAGATACACCGCTTCAGCTTCTTCTTCCGTTGTTTGCAGTGTTGCTTTGATTCCAGGCAGAGAGGGGCATTGCTGTGTTTCATGATCCTTCTCGCAGATTGTGCATATAGGCATCCTATCCAGTGGGCATTCTCTAAGTGGATGTTTCTCTCTGCATTTTGAACAGAAAATTCCCAGAGCAGCTTCTACTTCTGCCTGTTTCTTCTTGACCTGCAGAGCGTCAATCTGTGAAGCAAAAGAACTTAGCATTTCAGTTTTAAATTCTTCTAATAAGTTACCTATCTCCGCTCTTGTTGCTCCTCCACTGGCTGACTTTTGAACCCTTGAATACACATTATCTCTGCCTTTCGATCTGCCTGCCGCTCCCCTTGAACACCGCATACAGAGCTTAATAATTTCATCAAAGGGTTCTTTAGAAATGTCCCCTTTTCCAAGCATGTTCAGCATGTCCAGGCAATCATCTCTTACCCCTTTTAGCAGTATGGTCTTCAAAATATCTTTGCTCATATTAGGATGATCAGACCGCTGCAGATTATACTGTAATCTTTCCACGAAATTTTCTAAATTCTCGTCCTCTTTCTGGACCATTTTAAACAATTCTTCCTTTCTTTCTCTTGTCCGACAGTAGTCTTGATACTTAGCCAGAAATCCCTCTTTCATTTGGTCCCAGGTGGTGATTGCCTGAGCTCCCAAGCTCATAAACCACCTCAATGCGTTCCCTTTTAGTGTTGCTGGAAACAATTTCAGCTTCTGATTAGGACTTATGTAATCATAGCTTCTACACAGTATGTCGAATTCGAAGAGGAATTCGTCCGGATCTTCGGAGGACAACCCATGGAAATTGGGTAATGCCGAGAGTGGAATATTTTTCATGGGGGTCGTTCCTCTCGGAAGTTCCCCAATAGGGAATTCCAGGGTAGAGAGCGAGTTTTCCCCTCTCCCTTCTGTTCTGTTATCCTCCATCGGGATTTTCCCTGAATCACTTGCTTTGTCTTCTGTGTCTTCTGTTTCTTCAGGTTCCTCTTCTGGTTCCACGGTGTACTCTGGTGCTTCCAGCTTCCTCTCAGGTCCTATCACTTCCTCCGTCTGCTGGTCTGTTTGTGAGGAGTATTGGATCTGGGGTCTCCGGGAACTCGTCCTCTGTGATGCTTCGGCCTTAGAGATGATTTCGTCGATGTAAGTCTTCCTTCCTCCTTTGCCGCCTGTAAAATTAGGTTTCTTGCATCCTCTCATACACTTGTTATTTTCACAAAGAAACCATTAATGCTTTTAGAATTCTTTAGTTGCCTTCCCCGGCAACGGCGCCAAAATGTTGGCTAGTTGAATTGTTTATGAATTAAACATTCAAGTACCACATTAATTGTCGACCAGGGAAAGTCTTTTTATTTCAAAGGCATTGCGTACTGTATGTACTTAAAGTCTAAAAGCATCGAAAGCTGTAGTATACGTAATTCTTACTCTATGTCATTACAGTACTTGTTAAAATGAAAGCAATTAATTAAAACTACGAATCTGGAAAGCAAAATAATGGACGCTCTGTTGGCAGAGGATCAGGACCCTATCCTCCAGATGGGGACGTTCAGCACCTGCCCCTGTAATCAGAATTACTGATGCACACTGCACTCTCATTCACCGGTGAGAAACAAACTCAAAGATCAATGAAACAGAGTACTAGTAAAACAAAGAATACCAGAGGTAATGCTATCAAATCCAAACAGAGTACCAAAAAGAAATTACTGCACACTTACACACTTGACAGGAAAGTAAATGGGTGAATCTTGTGAGGAAGGTGGGCCCAGTCCCTCTCACAAGATTCCCCAGGAAAACGAAGACGGGATTAAGTGCTCAAAACAGTTTTATATTCATCTGCCAAAAAGATTAAATACAATAGAGTTCAGACTCGCTGATGTTCTCAGAATCTCGATTACAGACTAACCATAGACACCGACTAACTCCCTTTTCCTGTAGATGTCTCCTCTTTATAGAGGAGACATCTATTACAATAGAGTATTACAGCCTATTCAGTTAACCCATCTTGTCAAAAATAAGCAATTCAGAGTGTTGTTACAACAGTATGATAATACATTCTTTTCTTGAGCTTTAGCTGTTACACGGCGGGTAACTGACTTTGACTGTCTTCTCGGGATCTTCATATTCCTTCGCCATTTCCCCATGTTGTTCATGCTGACTGTGTTCTTCTTTCTTTAGACTTCCGCTTGATTATGCCACGTCACGATTCTCTAGATAGCTGCCATCTGTTGTTCGTGGTTGTTACAAAATAGCTTGCTTTAGGTAATTGTTGTTGCTGGTGTTGCAGCAACTGCGTAGTTGTTGTTTCTGGTGTTGCAGCAACTGCGTAGTTGTTGTTTCTGGTGTTGCAGCAACTGCGTAGTTGTTGTTTTTAGTGTTACAACAACTATTCATTATAACTCCTGCAAGCTTAAGACAATTATTTGACAATTTAGTCAGCGTTTCCAAGGATAAGTATAAAGATATTCACGAATACGAAATAAACAATTAAACATAGACATGCGGAAGGTTACTTCATACCTTGGGGTTAATATGTCATTATAAAATAAAAGCTTTCACTTATGACTGCAAAAGGGTAATTATACGGCAAAAGATAAGGTCAAAAATAGGTCAATTGTGAGTCCCAACAATAAGCTTGTCCTCCCACCATTCATGGAGACTCCTTCTCCTATTTAAGCCTCTACCATTGCCATGAGCAACTAGTTTTTTAGTTTTTAGTTTTGAAATAGCTTGGATTGTGGAGCTTATAGTGCTCAGATTGCTACTACTATAGGTAGTTGGTGTGATAAGTGTGGAAGTGTTTGATAGCTTAGGGAAGGTTGTGTTGTGTTGCTTGTGTGAGAGAGAGAGTTTCTTGTCTTGGGAGAATCATTTCCAAAGGTGAATGCTTAAGAGACTTGCTGATTGGCCCCTCCTGAGAAGGATATCGACGTCAGAACATTTGGTTGTACTCTTCTCTGTTATTGATTGATAATAGATGACTAATATTATGGTTCCATTCTCATTTGTCTCTGTGATGGTTAATGTGAATTACATCCTTTCTGACTGATGTATGGTTGCTTTTATTAGATTTCACGCTTGTGTTTGTTTTCTCTTCGTGTGTGCAGGTGTCCATTCGCGGAGATCGCGGGAGGATCGTGACCAGCCAGAGCGAAGGAGCGAAGGTGGCATCTCTTCATCAAACAATGGTGTTGGAATCCAAGTAGGTGTTCTCTGCCTACCTTTTAATTGCAATTAGGAACTTGCATAGTAGCATTGACTAATTGTTGCTAGACCCATTCTGGGCTAGTAGGGATCGCCTCTATCCGTAGAGGGGATTTGCCTCTCCAACATTATGTGTATTTGATTCTCTTCCTCTTGTCGATTATTATTTTTCTCGATCTTTATGTGCTTCCACTGTAAAGAGTAGAAGTAACTTCTTGTCTCTTGCTTTATTACATTGCAGGAGGTTGTGATTATACAGGAAAATCTACGTGGTATCGGAGCTGAGACCATTATACTAGAGGAGATTTTGAAGTTTTGAGTTTTGGGTTACAGGTGAAATTTAAATTTGCAATACATACTTCAGGATTGACAGATGGAATTCTACGGTTTGTGGCTTGAGTATGCCTTGGATGGAAGCTCGAATTAGATAGCTTGGAAGGACAGGATGGAGGTTGTGTTGTAAGACAATGGCTTGAAGGAATTAATTGATCAAGACATTCCTAAACCACCAATAGCAGATGCTCATAATCTGGCCGAGTGGAAGATGTGTGTGGCAAGGGCAAGGCAGATAATCCTTGAGGGAGTTCGAGACCACAATGTATCAAGTATCCATGGGAAGGAAACTCCACATTCTATGTGGAAAGCATTGAAGGACCTTTTCCAGAATAGCAGTGACCATAGGAAGTTGGAACTGAAAGATAAACTTTGAAAAATCAATATGGAGGCGGGTGACTCAATTCCAAATTACTTAACCATGTTCACTCATTGTCGGGATGAGATTGGGAGTGTTGGGATCATTGTTGTTGAGGATGATATGGTAGTCTTGCTCTTTTAGGACTCTGTTGTGGTATTCAACAACCCCCCCATTTGTTAATAATAGTAGTTAACGTTACATTAACTAAATGGGGACCCTTTAAAAATTTTCATTCAAAAAACAAAACTTAGCATTTAGTCATTTATTTTATTTTTTGAATAAAGCAAAGATAACAATCAAAACCTTTTTGGGAACTACTAAAGACTTACCTTTTCATATATAGCATGTCTAAAAAACCCACTAAAGGAACTTTCTAAAAACCTCCAAAATCAAGCAAAGCGTTTAAAATAAGGGCTCCATGGTCTAAATTATCATAAAATCCGACGAAAATGGAAGTCCTTAAACTCTCTAAGCTTAAATCTCACATGGCATAACACGACCCATAAAGAGATTTCTCTTAAATACGATATAGCAAGATTTGCGAGTTGCAAAACCGCGATGGCACTTGACTTTTATCGCATCGCATTTTGGGTATTCAAGCAAATACTTTGCACTAACCATAATCTGATATTGCGAAATGTGATTTGCACCCAGACCCACACCTTAGAGTATTAAAAGAAAATATTTCGAGTCTGTCAAGTTTATTGCATAGGATGAACCTAGCGATTAACCATACATGAAACAGCTAATGGATAGATCGCATCTCATAGACACACAGTAGGAGGTAACAATGTTGAAAAGCACATCTTGCGATATTGCGATCTGCGATAGTGCTTTGCAAATCGTACAATTGCTATCGTCGCAGTATAATGGCTCGCCACCGTAGAAGCTTTCATCCTATTTTTCGACGCAAAAATTTATGAGCAATAAATCTAAGGGATAACGAATCATTAGTGGGCATTAGTTGGAAATAACTGCATTTATGTGTGAAAAGCCATTTAGCTTGATACGATATCTTGTTACGTGCTTTTGAATAATGCTTCTTTTACCACCTTTACAAGCTATCTGCATTATTTCATTTTTACGTTCATCTTTGAGTGTCTGATAGCTTTTGTTCGTCATTTCAGGAAAAACCTATAGAGCAAAGCATTGAGGAAAATGGGGAAGAAAGGCAAGGTTTTAGCCTTTGAGAAGACAGAGATGACTCCCCTGTTCATAGACACCACATGCAGTAGAGAGGGAGGAACCTCTACATGGGAAACTATGTACAACATACTGGAGGAGGAGGAGCTGAGGATTATGGAAACAAATGTTACAGTTGACGGCCGAGATTCCTCAGATGCTTCCATGCTAGATACAGCTTTCTCATTTTTGCACTGCATAGCTACTCGATGAAGATAATCGCTTATACCGATATGGTAAAATGGGTTATCGATGAAGCAGATATTTCAGACAAACAATTCAGGAAGAGAAGCCAATGGGTCATTGGATCTTTTACCCCGGACAATTTATAGCTTATGTACCATTTACCAGAGCCATAAGTCATCAACAACAAACAATTCGTAGAAAATTTTTCTAAAGAGAACAACAACCCAACGGATTGCACCCGCACCTAGTCAAACAATGAAGAGAAAATCAAGAAAGACAAAAATGGTATGTACACTACTGCATCTATTTATCCCCTTTATAGTTTTGTTGCGGCTATGTTATGTCGATTGTTTGGTAGACCTAATAGTACCAAGTTCTCCCTGGAGTGGTTGTCACTAATAGAAGCAGTCGTTAACGCAACTATCATGAATTGGACCTAAATCTTGTCAGATAATTTAGCAAAAGCAATTATCGAGTATAGAAGGAGAAGAAGCATTGCTTCGAGGGTTTACCCTCCATTTTTTATGAGTGCCTATGTTATGGGTGCTATTTGTTTTAGTTCAAAGTTACCCATCATGTGATGGAAATGGACTATTCATAATCCACTTCCCATTCACATGTACCATAAGGTCATGTGGGAATCCACTTTTCAACCACATTTTTTCAAGATTTTCCATGGAGATATGCTCCCCATTTACAAGCGGCTGTATAATCGAGACGCCCCAACTAGTGAGGGAGGAATGAGCCATATACTAAAAGAGTCAAAGAAGGCCATTTGGCTTGCATTCCATGTACATTGCGGAGCATTTGCACTACACGACCTGGGACATGCGTTCAAATAAGTAGATAACATGTTATCTCTACAATTACCCAAATTCCCTAGACGACAGTATGACCCTTTTGGCACAGTTCAAGAATTTCACCATCATGGTGAAAATAAAAGTATTCACTAATGAGGAGGATGCTTTTGATAATATATTTTTGTAGAAAAATACATTTCAGAGGTGAAAAATATGGCCCAACTACTTTTTGACCTTCAATATCTGGAAAAGTTTTACAGTTACAGAGAAAGAAGGATGGAAATGGTCCCATTGGACCAATTGTTAATTGAACCAATAAGGGAGCCTACTCCCAATGTGACTATAGAAGGTGACTCCAAAGAAAACTCCAAATCCGATTCAGGAGCAGAGTCTCAAGAAAAATGTATCGGGGAATCGCGACATTCATCACAGAACGGCAAAAGGAGGAGCATCAAGGATACTGCCCAATCTATAGAGAAGATAGCTGAACAGGCTTCGGCTAGCAAGTACGTTGAAATCCCTACTACCTCTGCACAACCAATAAAACCTACGGTGATTGATTTAGAGGAAGAGTGGGATAATTTTAATAAAAGGCTTAATATAGAGGAACAGGTACCAGAGCTACAAACGCTACAACACAAGACAGCTCTGGAAATTACAGTGGAAGAAACTGCAAATGAACCAGAAGTAGAGCATATCCCTGTTACCCCCACCTCCAAGATAATTATGAATATTGAAGAAATACCCCCTCTGGATGTATTCTATAGCCCACGGCAAAAGGCCATCGTGAAAAGGCAAAGAAAGAAAAGAAAATTGGACTCTATAGCTGTTACTACCCCCGAAAACGAACTAATGGATGTTCTATGGAAGGACTCGCCTATTGATCCATTCGCCAACTTAACTAGACTCTCGCAGTTTGTAGGCGCTTATGCTACAACGACCATAGACAAAGCAACAGAATTCCAAATGTTGCTTAGAGAAAAGGAAAATAAAATAACATTGCTCGAGAAACAATTACAGCAAGTCAAATCCGACCAACAGGCAGAGATACAGTTGGCCAAGCTTCAACAGGAATTTGAAAAGATGCAAATAGAACATTGAATTAGTCTAGCCGAGAAGGAAGCACAGGTGTAGGGAATAACTGATCTTCATAAAGACGATCCAAAAATCGATCAATTTATCACCGAAGCACTCGAACTTAATTCCTAGTTGACACATAAAAAAGAATTATTGTGCCAGAAGGTTTCACACTAGAAATATTATTGCTAAACAAGTGATAAATTGACAAGTCAAGTCATATAAATGTGACTTGAATATGATGAGATCGTTAAAAAGGTATCTGATCATATCGCCTGGAAAAATACAGAGGAGGGGAGAAAAAACGACCTGCCCAAACTAGAAGAATCACATAAGGAAATTATGTTTGCAAGTTAGGATTCTCGACTAAAAGAAGCAGAAAAGGCAATAGCGGACGTGGTGGCAGCAACAAAAATTATCATAGAAAATATAAATGAGAATTTTCATCGTGCAAATCTAGTAGCAGAGTCCATTTCAGGGTTCCTTCCACATGCGAAACAGCTCAAACAACAATGGAAACAGGCAGCGAAAGACAAAGTGGAAGTGATAAGGCAAACGACCAGGCTAGACTGGGAGGCATATTGGCAACATTTGGTCAAGCCTCATAGTCAATGGATGACTTTGCGATGCCTAACCACCTCTGCTGAGAAAATGGCACCAGCACTGACCAATGTCGTATTTGATGGACAGTTGAAAGCTGAAGTCGGTCGGCCTACACAACTGAAGACTATGGTGGATATCTGTGATCTGAAGGATCGAATGCAGCGTAGTTAGTCACCCTGTTTACTTTAATTTTGATTTTATTTTTGCACAAACTGAGGTAGGTCGTTTAAACCTCCTCAACTATTTTTGTAATAATCTATTTTTAGCCTTATAGTTATAATATTTAAACCCTCTCATGCATTTAGAGAGGGGTCCAGAATTTTTTCAGAAACTCTCTTCAAAACATGCACTTTTTTCCCTTTGAGGAAATTCTGGTGAAATATATGGAACATGATTTATTTTTATCTGACTTAGCATCTTCTACTGAAATTGCACTTTTGTACTCTTAGATGATGTTGAATGGATTGAAGATAGATCAATATTGCTGAAACACATGAGTAGGACGTATTATAAATGGTACTTTTATCTTGTAATCCTTTTTACTTATGTATTAAGCAATATTTTCCTTTCGAATTATTTATGTATGAAAGTCTGAATTTCGATTATCGTTATTGCACTTCTGTATGATGATGATCTTTATTTTATATTGAATATATGAATAACTCTTTATGCGATATATTTCTCACAATTGTTTCAGCTAACTTTTTATACGAAATGATTATTGTTAAAACGGATTCACTTCTAATCATAATTGAATGATCTTTATTACCAATTAATTTTAGAAATTATTGTAGATCGCATACATCAAGTTTATCCCGAGTATATTATGATTAGATAGCTTTTTAGAAATTAGAATTTAAATGCATTTGTGATAGATTAGTTTAGACTAGATTACCGTTAGCTTAAAGCATTATTCCAAACACATCACACATCACCCCATTTAGCACAAGCATTAAACAAATTGGGAAACTAGTCCCATTATCCCCAGTCGGAAACTGGTCCCATTAAACGGAAAAGGAGCTGCTTTAAGGTCCGACCGAGTGGTTTTCCCCCATGTTGAGGTAACGATTTTCAAGGCTTAAACATTTTGGTGCTAGAAGGAGGGCATGAACTATGAATGGAAAGTAAATCCAAATTAACAGGTCATTCTAAGAGTAAAACTCCCTCACCCTCTCCTCTAACTTCTCAAAAGTCTTCTAAATCCCCTGACCCTGAGCGAGAAGTTGCACAAAATATTATACAACCCGTTGTTGAAAACCCAATCGATCTAGAGATTTTTTTCTTACCGAGGCTCTTGAGGTTCAATATTTGATTCAAAAATTACAGGGGATTTCACTATCATAAGAAGGATCTGAGATATCTCAAGATGGTGTTACTTCTAAGATCACTCCATCTCGGCCATTAACTAGAGCACAGAGTGAAAAGTTCGGAATACCTTTGTTCAAATTTCCTCTTCCAAGCCGGAAGAAAGCTAAGAAGACACCATCCAAATCTCACAACGAGGTTTTATCATCACCTTCATCCATCTCATCTATACCCTCACAAGATCAATCATCCATCTCACCACTCCAGATCGTGATTCACACAGGTACAGGAGCTATATCTTCCTCTACCCAATCACCTTCAAACCCTACTACAACACCTTCCCCTACCCACATACCAACAATGGCACAGAATCCCCCACAAAATCCTCCAAGGCCATGGACAAACCCAGGGGTTGTTAGGATGGCTGCTCCTTTACATCAATTACCAGCACATCCAGAAAAATGGCTGCCCAAATTCAATCCTGATAATGGCCTGTTGGCTGAGGAACATATAAATAATTTTATGTTGTCCATTAACTTGAATCAAGTGGAGGAAGAAGACGCAGTTGTAAGACTATTCCCATATACTTTGCAGGGAGCAGTAGGATCATGGTACTTTTCATTACCATCAGGTTCTATTAACAGTTGGGATGCTTTTCAAGAGCAATTTTTAACAAAGTTTGGAGATGATAGATCTACAGCTACCTTAATTAATGATCTCTCCAATTTGAAGGATGAGTCAAGAGAACCTATCAAGGACTTCAACTCCTACTTCAATAAACTATTGAATAAAATACCAGCGACATCTAAGCCTAGAGATGAGGTCCAAAATGAATGGTAGATCTCTGCTCTACCGTCAAACATAGCTATATTTGTTGATAGAGCTGCCAAACCAACCTTGGCAGGAAATATGAAAGAAGCAATAACTGTAGAAAAACACATCCTAGCTAACAAAAAGAGAAATGCATTAGAAGAACGGAAATCTAAAAAAGTAACCTTCAGAGATGACTCTAAGAAGAAACAACTGAAAGATCCTTTTGATCTTGAAAGATTGCAGAAAGTCCTCAAAACCATGTCTGATGAAATGGTTGACATTAAGAAACAGGTAGCAGAGACTTCCTCCAAAAACCTTTTAGACCATTCAAAAGGAATTCCCCTGCTGATCCTAAGCCTCCAAATGCCATAAAAAACGTCGATTCAGATGAGGATGAAGTTTCACCTAGCGAAGAACAAACAGATGAGGAGGAAGTAGCAGAGTTACAAGGGATGTGGGATTTTATACTTCCCGATGAAGAAACTCAAGAAGCCTTACCTGTCACTACCCGAAGTAAAAATCCTTTCGAAATGTCACAAACAAATCCAAAACATAAGGCTTCAATGCCACCCCCTAGGGATAAAGCAATAGGTAATAAATCTATATTGAAATCCACTCAAAAAACACCTACTCAATTGGATCATTCTCCTTCATCTAAAACTTTGATATTTTCTGATGAAATGGAATATAACATTTTCCATGATATGAAGAAAACTAGGGAAAACATTACATTTCATGAGCTTAGTAAATTGAAACATCAGTAGAATTTACTTCTGAAAGAACTTAAAGCAGTACTTACTGCACCACTTCCTGCTACCGTAATCTCTCAAGCTGCCCAAGAAATGGGAAGACCCCCTAGTGCTTCTTTGAATAAAATAGATCCAACTGATATAGCTTTAATTGGAGGAAGATCAAAATCACACACTCCGCCTTTTCTTCTTACTTTCAAAGTCTCTAACAAAAACCTACACAATTGTCTGGTTGATTATGGAGCTCCATCTAACATATTGCCCAGAACAATTTGTGAGAAGTTGAATGTTCAACCTCAGAAATCTGTTGTACGAATAGTTCAGTTAGATCGCTCTCAAGTCGAAGTCGTCGAGGAACTTAATCAAGTAACCATCAGACTTTCATCAAACCCCAAAGTTTTCCAAGTCATCGACATACTTGTAGCTGACATTCCTGAGTTCTATGGTTTAATCCTTAGTAGAGACTGGTCAGAAAAACTTCATGGTTATTTTGCAACTAACTGGTCTCACCTGTGGCTTCCCTATAACGATAAACCAAATCAAATAAGGGTTGATCGTGAGAAACATCAGAAGTTCATAGTGACAGAATTAGAAGGAGAAAATGAACCAATTGCGTATAGAAACAATATCATCAGTAATTATTTTGTAGAATCATTTCTAGGAAATTTCAATGCTCATACTTCACCTTTCTTAGAAAACTCTGTTGTCTCTCAAATTGAAATTTTTTCCCAAACAGACACTTCTAAATGTGTAAATTTTGTAGATAAACTTGTAGTTAAATCTTTATTTTGGAAATTATTTTTTGATGGATCTAAATCCAATGATGGAGCAGGAGCAGGTTGCATCTTAGTTAGCCCAGAGGGGGAGAAAACTATGCTAGCATGTAGACTTGAATTTGATTGCACCAACAATACTGTTGAATATGAGGCACTAGTTCAAGGTCTGTATAAGGCAATTGGCCTTAACATAAAATACCTCCAAGTGTTCGAGGATTCAGAAATTGTCATAAAACAGGTAAGAAACACTATACATTGTTTATCAGGACACTTGAAACATTATCAGTCGTTATTTCAAGATCTGACTCTCCACTTTACTGCGTTTAATATCTCCCCTATCCCAAGACTCTAGAATTCTAGTGTTGATCTTCTAGCTAATGTTGCTTCCAAGCTTATCCCTCCAGAAGATTATAGCCTAGATTGATTCTCCATCGAATTAATCTTTAGGCCTTCCATCCCTGATAATATCACCAACTGGAGAGTCTTTAATAACGATCCGGATATCATAAGCTTCCTAACCTCAGAAGGCTCATACAACGACCAGATAGTTGATGAAGACCAGCATGATAACCAACTTAAACAAGAAACGGTCATTAATGCTATACCAAAGTCCATAGTTAAGTTGGAAGATTTATATGACCTCAAAGACATATTTAAACGATCTACTAATTCAAAACTTCAGAGTTCAACTCTGAGGTTTGAATTGATCAATCTTGGGACTGATTTAAAACCTCAAAACATTAACTTAGGTCTAGGTCTTACGTCAGATGAAAAAGCAGCTTTTATAAGTTTGTTGAAAAGATATAAGAGTATCTTTGCATGGAACTATGAAGATCTCAAAACATACAACACCTCTATTATCCAACACACTATTCCTATGATATCTGATGAAATACCTATTCAGCAGAAATTGAGGAAAATCCATCCTAATTTAGAAAGTCAAATTAAATCTGAGTTGAATAAATTGTTGAAATCTAAAATTATTTTTCCTGTCAAACACTCCCGATGGGTTTCCAATCTTGTCCCAGTCAGGAAGAAGAATGACGATATTCAAATATGTATATATTTCCGCAACCTCAATAAAGCTTGCCAAAAGGACAATTTCCCATTACCTCCTATGGAGAAGATTTTGCAATCAGTAGCAGGCTCTGAACTAATGTCTTTCCTGGATGGATTCTCAGGTTATAACCAAATTTTAGTACATCCAGATGACCAGCTGAAAACTACATTCAGGACAAAATGGGGCACTTATGCTTATCAGAAGATGCCATTTGGACCAATCAACTCTCATGCTACTTTCCAGAGAGCCATGGATATAGCCTTAAAAGGTTTGGTAAATAATCAGTAGTGATCTACTTAGATGATATAACAATATACTCCAAAAAGCACAGTAATAATCTAAGAGACTTGAAACAAATATTTGAACGTTTCCAAAGGTATGGAATTTGTCTAAACCCCAAAAAATCCTTTTTCGCGTTGAGTGAAGGAAAGCTCCTTGGATTCATTGTTTCTAAAGCAGGAATTCATATTGACTCATAGAATTAGAGAAATTTCTGAAATAACTTTACCACATAACAAGAAATCAATGCAATCTTTCATAGGTCAAATACATTTTGTTAAAAGATTTGTCCTTGATTTCTCAAGAATTGTTTTGCCTCTTTAATCCATGATAAAGAAAAATTCTTTGTTTAAATGGGGACATTCAAAACATGAAGCTTTTGGCTTGATAAAACAAGAAATTATTAATGCCCCATCTCTAGCAACCCCGAATTTTTCCAATCATTTCATTTTATATACTTTCGCTTCCGAGAAATCATATGCGGCCATATTAACACAAGCAAATCAAGATAAGGTTGAAGCTCCAATCTCTTTCTTTAGCTCCAATTTGCAAGGAGCTGAATTAAATTACTCAGATGTTGAAAAACAAGCTTTTGCTATTTTCAAATCTATAAAACACTTCAGACCTTTTCTCCTCAAGACGCACACTAAATTCATAGTACCCTTCTCAGCAGTAAGAAATCTTTTAATACAAAGGGACATAGGAGAAAAAAGAGCAAATTGGGTCACTACCCTGCAAGAATATGACATAGAAATTAAACCAATTAAAATTGTAAAAGGTCAAGGTTTTTGCAGGATGTTGGTCAGCGCTTCAAATCTATCAGAGTTCTAGCATTCAGGTGATGATGTACAAATCTATGAGGTAAGCCTCAATGACACAGTATCAAGGTATGTTGATATCATATTTTATTTGAAAAATGGAAATGCGCCAACCCAATTGAATTACACAAAGAAAAGAGCCCTGAGATTAAAAGCAAGGCAATATTAGATTGTCAACGATGTGCTTTTTAGAAGAAACTATGATTATGTTTTACTTAGATGTCTTGAAAAACCTGAGGCAAAGAAGGTGTTGTAGAAACTTCATGATGGACTAGCTGGTGGTCATTTTGGAGGTGACACTACGGCACATAAAATCTTGCATGGTGGCTATTATTGGCCAACCATGTTCAAATATGCACACAGTTATGTAAGAAGATGTAAGGTTTGTCAAATAGCTGCTGGAAGTCAGAGAAAGCCCGCACTACCATTACAACCCGTCAACATCGACTAACCATTTGAACAATGGGGATTGGATGAAATAGGTGAGATCGTTCCTCATTATTCTAAACAGCATAGATACATTCTTACAGCTACTGATTATTTCACCAAATGGGTAGAAGCAATCCCACTGAAGGTAGCCAATTTAGAAAACATTATTGAATTTATAGGTCAATTTATCATCACTAGATTTGGCTTACCATCTGCTTTAATGTTTGATAATGCATCATATTTTTCAGGCAATGCCATGACAAATTTTCTCTTAAAATAGGTTTTAAGCTTAAATATTCAGCAAATTATTATCCGCAAGGAAATGGACTAGCTGAATCCACAAAAAAATCTCATTAGGATCATTAAACATGTTGTTGACCAAGGCCAAAAGAACTAGCATAAGTCTTTAGTGTTTGCTCTATGGGCGGATCGAATAACTTAGAAAGCCTCCATCGGCACTTCTCCTTTTAATTTGGTCTATGGGAAAGAAGTAGTCTTACCAAAAAATGTAGCCATTCCTTCCTTAGCCTTAGTTCAATTCATTGGAGAAACCCCTTCCTCATCTATGCAGGTTAGACAATTACAAATTCTTAAGCTCGAATAGGAAAGGGAAAAAGCTAGGACCACGCATGCACATCATCAGCAATTAGTCAAAGCCTCCTTAGATTCAAATTTTGTAGCATCAAAATCTTTCCAACTCGAAGACCTAGTATTAAAATGGGATAAAGCCCATGAAGAGAAAGGTAAGCATACCAAGTTCCAACAAATGTGGCTTAGCCCATTTTAGATTGTGGAAGAGTTAGGCCCATCAACTTTTCTGCTACAGGAATTATCAGGTAAGAGAGAATCTCTACTTGTTAATGGATAGGTCCTAAGGAAATACTTTCCATAGAAGATGATCTCTTCTGTTCACTATATATTATTACCCATAGTTAAAAAAAAATAGAAATAATAATACCAATTCAAAAGCATTCACTTTTGGTTTTACAAAGGATAGTCTCTTTTTATTTTTGACTTTTTACTTGTATAAGTAAAGATTTTTATGAAAGTAATCTTCACATATGAAATGTATAGTTAAGTTTGATTGCTTTTAAATTGACTGTCTTCCTCCTTAATTATCTGATTTTGATGAAACTTAACTTTGAAAGAGAAACTACTCCTTTATATCAGTCTAGAAAAGTATCTATACAAAGCAAAGTCTCTCTCCAGAAAGGCATCTCTAAAAACTCTACAATTATCGTCCAGAACCTCTTAAGGGGCCAATGATCCTCCCCACTTAGTCAATTTTCATTTTTAGAGTGTAATTCTAAAATATACCTAAACTTAAGGGATAAGAGGTCTCATCAAGAGCCGGCTTACCATGATCATAAGATTATAACTGAACTGACATTACCAAAACTGCATACCAAAACAGGGTAATGGCTTATGATTATAATAATCAAAAGACAAGGGGTCTCATCACGAGCCAACTTGTTCTGTTAAGTTACGAATCAAGTGAATGGCTTTGTCAATATTGGTCACCAAACCAAGACATTTTCCTTTAGGAAATACAGATGAAAAGCTGAAGCAACAAATGAATTACTCCAGAAAATAAAGATAGCAATAAGTATACTTATGAGCTTATCTTTAATATTGCATTCTGATTTAAGTGGAATACTAGGTCATTACTTGTTAAAAGGTAACCCTGTCGAGGCTATGAATGCCTACTGACAGCAGAGGCTCTACCTATGACAATAGAGTAAACCAAAAACCAATCTGGGGAGAGACTCATGGCTTTATCTTGAAAAAACCAAGTAAAGGCTGATGTAGACAATGTTACATTTTATAAGAAAAGAATAGTCAAAAGAATGGTAGTTAGGCAGATGATTGTTTTATTACGAAAGCAATAATTCTTACCTTACATTCTATATAATCTATTTTATTTTCAAAACTATCTTTATTTTGGAAGTCTTAGAAATTTCAAAAAACTATCAGAGATAACTTGTTCTTCCAAGTGAAACACCAATTATTGTGGTATTCAACAACTCCCCCATTTGTTAATAATAGTAGTTAATGTTACATTAACTAAATGGGGACCCTTTAAAAATTTTCATTCAAAGAACAAAACTGAGCATTTAGTCATTTCTTTTATTTTTTGAATAAAGCAAAAATAACAATCAAAACCTTTTTGGGAACTACTAAATACTTACCTTTTCATATATAGCACATCTAAAAAACCCACTAAAGGAACTTTCTAAACACCTCCAAAATCAAGCAAAGCGTTTAAAATAAGGACTCCATGGTCTAAATTATCATAAAATCCGGCGAAAACAGAAGTCCTTAAAATTTTTAGGCTTAAATCTCGCATCGCATAACACAGCCCATAAAGAGCTTTCTCTTAAATAATATAGCAAGATTTGCGAGTTGTGAAACCCCGATGGCACTTTGACTTTTATCGCATCGCATTTCAAGTATTCAAGCAAATACTTTGCACTCACCATAAGCCAATATTTCGAAATGCGATTTGCGCCCAGGCCCACACCTTAGAGTATTAAAAGCAAACATTTCAAGTCTGTCAAGTCTATTGCATAGGATGAACCTAGTGATTAACCATACATGAAACAGCTAATGGACAGCTCGCATCTCGCATCTTGCAAACACACAGCAGGAAGTAACAATGTTGAAAGGCACATATTGCGATATTGCAATTTGCGATAGTGCTTCACAAATCGCACAATTGTTATCATCGCAGTATAATGGCTCGCCACCCTAAAAGCTTTCATCCTGTTTTTTGATGCAAACATTTATGAGCATTAAAGCTAAGGGATAACGAATCATTAGTGGGCATTAGTGGGAAATAATTGCATTTATGTGTTAAAATCCATTTAGCTTGATACGATATCTTGTTACGTGCTTTCGAATAATGCTTCTTTTACCACCTTTACAAGCTATCTGCATTATTTCATTTTTACATTCATCTTTGAGTGTCTGATAGCTTTTGTTATTCATTTCAGGAAAAACCCGCAGAGTAGAGTGTTGAGAAAAATGGGGAAGAAAGGCAAGGTTGTAGCCTCTGAGAAGATAAAGATGATTCCCCTGTTCACAGACACCACATGCAGCAGAGAGGGAGGAACCTCTACATGGGAGACTATGTACAACATACTAGAGGAGGAACAGCCGAGGACTATGGAAACAAATGTTACAGTTGATGTCCGAGATTCCTCAGATGCTTCCATGCTAGAGACAGCTTGCTCATTTTTTCACCGCATAGCTTCTCGACCGAAGATAATCCCTTATACCGATATGGTAAAATGGGTTATCGATGAAGCAGATATTTCAGACAAACAATTCAGGATGAGAAGCCAAGGGGTCATCGGATCTTTTACCCTGAACAATTTATGGCTTACGTACCATTTACCAAAGCCACAGGCCATCTACAACAGACAATTCACAGAAAATTTTGCTAAAGAGAACAATGACCTAGCGGATTTCACCCGCGCTTGGTCAAACAATGAACAGAAAATCAAGAAAGACAAAAATGGTATGTACACTACTGCATCTATTTGTCCCCTTTATAGTTTTGTTGTGGCTATGTTATGTCGACTGTTTGGTAGACCTGATAGTACCAAGTTCTCCCCGGAGTGGTTGTTGTTAATAGATGCAGTCGTTAACGCAACTATCATGAATTGGGCCCAAATCTTGTCAGATAATTTAGAAAAAACAATTATTGAGTATAGAAGGAGAAGAAGCATTGCTTCGAGGGTTTACCCTCCATTTTTTATAAGCACCTATGTTATGGACGCTATTTGTTTTAGTTCAAATTTCCCCATCATGGGATGGAAATGGACTGTTTATAATCCACTTCCCATTCACGTGCACCATAAGGTCATGTGGGAATCCAATTTTCAACCACATTTTTTCAAGATTCGCCATGCAGTTATGCTCCCCATTTACAAACGGCTGTATAATCGGGACGTCCCCAGATTTTCACAAGAAGCTAAAGTTGACATCCTCCCAGTGGCTAGATGGTTCGGGGTGGAGATATTTACATATATCAAAGGTTTTGGCAGCATCACCTCCCCCCACATCCTCCCATACTATGTTCCAGATAAATTGATGGTTAGGGAGATAGCCTACCAGACAGCTAGTGACGAAGGAATGAGCCATACACTAAAAGAGTCAAAGAAGGCCATTTGGCCTACATTCCCTATACAGTGCGGATCATTTGCACTACACGACCTGGGACACGCGTTCAAAGAAGTAGATAACATGCTATCTCTACAATTACCTAAATTTCGTGGACAACAGTATGACCCATTTGGCACAATCAAGAATTTCACCATCATGGTGAAAATAAAAGTATTCACCAATGAGGAGGATGCTTTTGATGATATATTTTTGCAAAAAAATACCTTTTCAGAGGTGAAACATATGGCCCAACTATTTTTTGACCATGAAGATCTGGAAAAGTTTTACAGTTACAGAGAAAGAAGGCTAGCAATGGTCCCATTGGACCAATTGTTAATTGAACCAATAAGGGAGCCTACTCCTAGTGTGACTATAGAAGGTGACTCCAAAGAAAACTCCAAATCTGATTCAGGAGCAGAGTCTCAAGAAAAATCTATCAAGGAATTGCAACATTCATCACAGAATGGCAAAAGCATGAGCATCAAGGATACGACCCAATCTATACAGAAGATAGCTAAACAAGCTTTAGCTAGCAAGCAGGTTGAAATCCCTACTACCTTTGCACAACCAATAAAACCTACGGTGATTGATTTAGAGGAAGAGTGGGATAATTTAATAAAAGTCTTAATATAGAGGAATAGGTGCTAAAGCTACAAATGCTACAACACAAGACAACTCTGGAAATTACAGTGGAAGAAATTGCAAATGAACTGGAAGTAGAGCATATCCTTGTTACCCCCACCTCTAAGATAATTATAAAGATTGAAGAAATACCCCCGTGTGGATGTATTATATAGCCCACGGCATAAGGCCGTGGTGAAAAGACAAAGAAAGAAAAGAAAATTGGACTCTATAGTTGTTACTACCCTCGAAAATGAACTAATGGATGTTCTATGGAAGGACTCGCCTGTTGATCCATTTGCCAACTTAACTAGACTCTCATAGTTTGCAAGCGCTTATGCTACAGTGATCATAGACAAAGCAATAGAAGTCCAAATGTTGCTTAGAGAAAAGGAAAATAAAATAATGTCGCTCAAGCAATAGTTTCAGCAAGTCAAATCCAACTAGTAGGCAGAGATACAGTTGGCCGAGCTTCAACAGGAATTTGAAAAGATGAAAATAGAACATCAAATTAGCTTAGCCGAGAAGGAAGCACAGGTGCATGCAATAATTGATCTTCATAAAATCCAAAAATCGATCAATTTATCACCGAAGCACTCAGACTTAATTCCTAGTTGACACATCAGAAAGAATTATTGTGCCAGGAGGTTTCAAACTGGAAATCTTATTGTGAAACAAGTGACAAACTAACAAGTCAAGTCGTAGAAATGCGACTTGAATATGATGAGATCTTTATAAAGGTCTATGATCACATCGCCTGGAAAAATACAGAGGACGGGAGAAAAGCCTACCTACCCAAACTAGAAGAATCACATAAGGAAATTTTGTTTGCAAGTTGGGATTCTCAGCTAAAAGAAGCAGAAAAGGCAACAACGGACGCGGCGGCAACATCAAACATTATCATAGAAAATATAAATGAGAATTTTCATGGTGCTAATCTAGTAGCAGAGTCCATTCTAGGGTTCCTTCCAGATGCGAAACGGCTCGAACAATAATGGAAATAGGCAGCAGAAGACAAAGTGGAAGTGATAAGGCAAATGACCAGGCTAGACTGGGAGGCATATTGGTAACATTTGGTCAAGCTTCACAATCAATGGATGACCCTGCAATGCCTAACCACCTCTGCCGAGAAAATGGCGCCAGCACTGACCGATGTTGTATTCGATGGACAGTTGAAAGTTGAAGTCAGCCAGCCTACACAGTTGAAGCCTATGGTGGATATCTGCGATCTGAAGGATCGAATGCAGCATAGTTAGTCACCTTGTTTACTTTAATTTTGATTTTATTTTTGCATAAATTGAGGTAGGTCATTTAAACCTCCTCAACTATTTTTGTAATAATATATTTTTAGCCTTATAGTTTTAATATTTAAACACCTCTCATGCATTTAGAGAGGGGTCCAGAATTTTATCAGAAACTCTCTTCAAAACATGCACTTCTGTCCCTTTGAGGAAGTTCTAGTGAAATATATGGAACATGATTTATTTTTATCTAACTTAGCATCTTCTACTGAAATTTCACTTTTGTACTCTTAGATGATGTTGAATGGATTGAAGATAGATCAATATTGTTGAAACACATGAGTAGGACGTATTATAAATGGTACTTTTATCTCGTAATCCTTTTTACTTATGTATTAAGCAATCTTTTCCTTTTGAATTATTTATGTATGAAAGTCTGAATTTCGATTATCGTTATTTCACTTCTGTATGATGATGATCTTTATTTTATACTGAATATATGAATAACTCTTTATGTGATATATTTCTCACAATCGTTTCGGCTAACTTTTTATACAAAATGATTATTGTTAAAACGGATTCACTTCTAATCGTAATTGAATGATCTTTATTACCAATTACTTTTAGAAATTATTGTAGATCGCATACATCAATTTTATCCCGGGTATATTATGATTAGATAGCTTTTTAGAAATTAGAAGTTAAATGCATTTGTGATAGATTAGTTTAGACTAGATTACTATTAGCTTAAAGCATTATTCCAAACACATCACACATCACCCCATTTAGCACAAGCATTAAACAGATTGGGAAACTGGTCCCATTATCCCTAGTCGGAGCCACTATTCCAAACGGAAAAGGAGCTGCTTTAAGGTCCGGACCGGGTGGTTTTCCCCCATGTTGAGGTAACGATTTTCGAGGCTTGAATAGACTCCCAAAGAGTTGGCATAGTTATCAGGACTCTGTCAATGGTCGGGAGAAGCTACCAGATTAGGAACGACTGTGGTCGAATTTGAAGCAGGAGGAGATCAGGAGGAGCACCAGAGATGGGACCTCTTCCAAGGAAGTGGAAGAGGATTTTGCCTTAGCGAGTAAGGAAAAGAAGGCTAAGGGAAAGAATTCCTAAGGCAAAGAGGGTGGAAGGAAAATGGACTTGACGAAAGTCAAGTGTTTTCACAATCACAAGAACGAACACTTTGCTAAGAACTTCCCACAGAAGAAATCAAGAAATAAGGAGTCAAAAATAGCGGCAGTAGGTGAATCTCTAGCTTCAAAATTCGAACTTGATTTCACTGTCATTGCATGCATGGCCAGCACTATCATGGGAGGTGTGTGGTATCTTGACAGCGGTGCCTCATTCCATATGACAGGGAATAGAGATCTCTTTAATGATTTTGAGGAGAAAGACCTCAAGCAGAGCATAGAGTTTGGAGATGACGAGAGCTATAGAGCTACCAAGATTGGTACGACTACCTTTCAGAGGGAGTCTGACTCCCCTCTCAGGATCACAGATGTGATGTATGTTTCAAGACTAAAGAAGAATCTTGTTTCAGTCACAGTATTGGAAGACTGTGGCTATGATGTGTTTTTTAGTAAGGGAAAGGTTTTCCTTAGACACATCACCACATGACAGGTGAAACATATTGGTTCATGGGTCAAGAACCTATATGCTCTTAAGGATAAAGATGCATGCAAAGCCTTGAGGAGCAAGGAAAAGGTTAAAGAATTGGTGGTTGAGAGGGAGAGTAAATTACCTCTCAACATGCAGCCCTAGAAGAAGCCTTAGAATCAGCTTCAGGAAGTTGTGGAGCAACCACAACTAGAGAAGCTGAGAGTGACCAAGTGGAGGCATACACTCATCCAAAGACATCCATTAGAGGGGAATTTAGAGCCAAGTGGGCAGAGGGAGCACATGTAGCCATACCTCCAGGTGTGAGGTGGCGTGATGTGAAGTGATAGTCCCAAGAGGGCTAAAATTGGGCAGGGTCCATTGAGAGGTCTTATCTCATGGATCGTACCTTGCTACAAGAGCCCAAAGTACATAGTAGTGGGAGGAATCAATGGGATTGATGCAGTTAGAGATAAAAGTGACAAAGGCTAGAGAAGTCAGATATTGAAGAGCACAGAGAAGGGTTGACAATAGTGCAGAAAGGAAAAGTCAGCAGAAGTGCAAGTTTTCTGTTGACAGAGGCAATAATAGTCAAAGACTTTGATGACAGATGCATCATATTGATTCAGGTTGGATGTTTTTTTTTTTTTTTTGGAGTTGTTGTAGAAACAACACTAAAGAGAAGTGTTGCATGCATAACATTCCAAAGGTTCAGGATCAGGATCAAGTTGAATTCCTTTCTTGTTGAGAGTGAGTGTTGAAAATAGAAACAAGAAATGTTAAAAATAGAATCTAGAAGTTCCAATTTAATTTGTCCTTGAATTAAATTGTGAATTAAACTTGTAATTCTTTTCTCATAACACCTTGTAATAGTTAACTAAGTTAAGTTGACTTAGTTAACTTAGGAATTTCGAGTTGGAAGTCTATCTGAAGTCATGTAAATGTTCTCCCTAAGTTTTAGGGTTCCAGTATGAGTTTATTTGAGTTGTAATTAGATTAACTGAGTTTACTGAGTTATGGTCAGTTAAATTAGTTTTAACTGTTTGTGGAACTAATAGAGGACTAATAGTCAGTTGGTGCACTGGTGCATCCACAAGTGTTACTCCAGTTAACTGAAGATTCCCTCATGAGAAACTCATGCATGTTAGTTCTAAGAAAGACCCGGTTGAGACTAGAGTGCAAGGACAATGTACTATCAGTTGTATGATTTATTGAGTTGTAAATATCATGCATGCAATTAGAGAAGGACCTAATTTTGGGTTGCACAGTTATGTATGAGGAATTTACCTTTAAATACGGGCTAGTTCTCTTGGGAATTTGGCTAATTACGGGCCAAAGGAAGTCATCAGGTGGAGGATAGGAGATACCTGTGTAGGTTAAACTCAAGGTTCAGCATTGAATATTGTATTCATCCAAATTATTTAACCAAGGGCGCAAGGAAACAGGGGCTTGGAGAGTAGCAGAAGCGGCTAAGTTTTAGCTTGAGCTTGCTTGTGAGCTAGGAGATTGATCATATTGAGTGTTGGTCTTGTTCTTGAGGGAACAAACATTGTAATCTCATATTGATTTTATAGTATATGCAATATAGATAGTGGGGTTTTGAGTTGTGGCTTTCCCAGAATATTTATTGTGTTATGTGTATTTGATTCTCTTCCTCTTGTCAATTATTGTTTTGCACGATCTTTATGTGCTTCCGCTGTAAAGAGTAGAAGTAGATTCTTGTCTCTTGTTTTAGTACATTGCATGAGCTTGTGAATCTACACAAAAATCTACAATATCATTTAGCATAATACATTAAGTATTATTATACTATTCCATTT
The DNA here is from genome assembly GCA_031772625.1 of Pinus tabuliformis. Classification (NCBI taxonomy): domain Eukaryota; kingdom Viridiplantae; phylum Streptophyta; class Pinopsida; order Pinales; family Pinaceae; genus Pinus; species Pinus tabuliformis. The sequence goes on along the minus strand of CM062808.1, from coordinate 121,798,743 downwards.
AATAATTCTTATAGGTTTATTTAGACACTATATATTTATATGTTCCTATATATGTGTGTGTGTGTGTGTGTGTGTGTGTGTGTGTGTGTGTGTGTTATACTATTAATAGAAAACTTTGAGCACATTTTGGTAACATGGTCTCGTAGATGGTTCTCACTAGGTGATAAGTTGATTATGGTTTAGGTGCTTTTGTATAGCATAGTGATTGATCACTCACATATTTATTTGATGCCCAAATTCATCATCAAAAGGATCAATGCTATCATTTCAAAGTTTTTATGGGAAGAACCAAAGATACACATAAATTTCACCTGGCCCATCTGGAGGTCATTACCTTGAAAAAGGAAAATGGGGGTTGGGGCATAAAGGATTTAGAAAAAATTGGTTGCAATTTTTTAATGGAAAGTTTATTGCATGCATTATTAGGAGTTTCCATTTGGCAACATATCATTAAGGCAAAGTATTTGAGGAACCAGACTTTGGTGTCATGGATCAAGGAGGGGGTCCGATTTCCTTGTGTTGTCTCATACATTTGGAAGGGCATGATAAAAATCAGACATTGGCTAATGGGAAACATTAAGTGGAAAATTGGAAATGGTGTTGGGGTAGAGATCGGTCTCGATCCCATTTAGGGATTTACTGGTGATCATATTTTGCTAGCTCCACTTTTAAGACAAATATACAATCTCAATGTATATTATATAAATCAGATTCAGACTCAATACTATCCTTTTTCTTCCAGCATGGACTAATTCTAAAGATCTTGGTTTATATGGTGAGTTGGCTACATATTGTGACATGTATATGCATAACCTCTCCTTGGCTGACATTTCATTAAATGAAAAAGATGATATTTTCTCTTGGGGCGGCACATCAGGGTTAGGGATAACTCTCAGTGGAAGAAGATTATTGATATATCATACCATCACCTGCTCATTCAGAGCTTAATAACTAGTTCAAAAAAATTTGGGATTGGGATATCCCACTTAAACTAAAATGTTTTGGCTAGTCGATGTGGTAAAACAAGGTGTTGACATGGGACAATTTATGTTGTAGGGGTTTTAGAGGCTCGAGTAGATGCATTCTATGCAGATATGATATGGAAGATGTGGTCCACCTCTTTCTGTAGTGTAATTTGTGAAATCAATTTGGTGTTGAGTGATGAACATTTTAAACATTTCCGATGTATGGAACTCTACATCCCTGAAAGCTTGTCTGTTGGACTAGATAAATGGTTATAAGGTATATCACACACTTCCTTTATTTTTTATCTGGGGATTTTGGAGATGTCGAAACACATGTATATTAGAGAATGCTCCTCCAAATATAAATGGTACTTGTATAAGTATTTTTGCTTATTTGAATGATTTTGGGCTTGTGATTAGTAAGGGATCAATGAGGAACATACTTCCATTAAATTTTACGGGTAGATTTCCTCTAGAGTTTTTTTATGGTGCCACAAATAAAAACAATTGTGGGTGTGATGCCTATATCATCATAAATCCTAGACATCATTATCACTTCAACTCGAATGGAGGTGCAAGCACTAATACTTGTGCCAAGGTTATAACCCTATGGGGGGTCTTATTTTGTGCAAAGTGGCTTTCTATTAAGTCATTGGATGTATTAGGTGATTTGAAGGTGGTGGTTGAGTGGGCTACAAAGTGGACAACTTTCAACCCTCTGTTGTTGATTAATTAGTTACTGAGAATTAAGATGTTGGTTGAAAAATTTTAGGTGATGTAATTTTCTCATATACACAGGGAGTTGAATGGTATTTCTTATTGGGCATTGGATAAATCAATGGTCCCCATGTGTTTCACGACATGGACTAACCACCTCTCGTGGATCCTTATCTCTGGTGATGTGATCGTTGACTAACACCTATGGGTTTTGGTCTAACAACAATCGTGATTTCCAACAAGTGGTATCAGAGCGTAGGTCACGAGTTTGATACACACCCAACTCGTGTTGGGGGGGAAATTATTGGACATTGGATAAACCAATGTTCCCTGTGTGTTTCATGACATGGACTAACTGCCTCTCATGGATCCTTATCTCTGGCGATGCAATCATTGACTAACACATGTGGGTTTTGGTCTAATGACAATCGTGATTCCCAACATTGTTGACTCATTGTCCAAGGTGGGGCACAATTATTATTTCGAAGCTATTTATATGCCTCTTTTGATAATTACATATTTTGGGGATCTGGGAAAAAATCATTTTTCATAATAGTACCATTCATGTGGTTGGTGTCCTAGTCTATGTTTTTTGATAACTATGTGGTCAACATGGTGGGTGCATAGGTTGCTGGATGCTTATTAAAAAGTTGTGGAGACTGTGGAAGTTGTGATGAGGCCATCAATTTATAGCCTTTATGTGGTATATTGTGTTACAAGGATATTGTGATAACTAATATCGAGGTCTGTGTAGCATGGATGTCTTATAGTTTTAATATTCTGGCACTATTATCTCTATAGTTCGAGCATTAGACTCGTGGGCTAGTAGCGATTGGTGTTTTTTTCCATTGGTGAATTTTTCTTTCCCCTCTGGAGCGAATTGATGGGTATTGACTAAAAAATTATCGATAATAGGATTAGTAGTGGTATTTTGATGGATATATAATGTACATGGGTGGTTTTTGAATGTAATATGTAGGGAGTTTGAGTAATGAGTCGTGAAATCAATTATCTCATATTAGGCTATATACTGTTATGCTCTTGACCTCCAAGAACTTCCAGATGTTGAAAATAGCAACAAGAAATGCTAAAAATAGAAATGTTATAAATATCATTTCAGGTACCAGTGTTGGAAATAGCAACAAGGAATGATAAAATAGAAATGCTAAAAATAGCATTGCTATAAATAGCATTCCAGGATACATTCCAATTTTAGTTAGTCCCTGAACTAAAATTGAGAATTAAAATTTGAATTTGATCTTAGCAGCTCTTTGAAAAATAATTAATTAATTCATCTTGAGTCAATTAGTTGGAGAAAATCAAACATGAAGTCTATGTGAAGACATGCAACAGTTATCCATTTGATTGAGTAAGTTATCCCTTAATTAAGGAGATCAGGATGAGTTGTACTTTGAGTTGTAATTAGTTAGCTTAGTTAACTGGTTTAAGTCTAGTTAGATTAGTTCCAACAGTTTGTGGAACTGATTGTGAGTTAAGTTAGTTAATGCATGCATGCATGTAACTAGTGTACTTCAGATAACTGGATATTCTCTCATAAATAACTTGCATGTCAGTTCAGTCAGAGACCCAGTTGAGATCAAAGGAAGGGACAATGTACTATCAGTTGGAGGAATTTTCCTATATAGGAAACTCATCCATGCAGAAGGAATTATCTCCTTCAGGGTTGTGCAGTTATTTTAGAGGTCAGAGCAGTGTGTGAGGTGAGAGTCACATAAGATACAACTAGAGGACCTAGGAGAAACTATGCAAGGAAATAGGAGGCTTGGAGGACTAAAGGAAGGTATATGTGTTGTCTATTATGTCTATGAGTAATAGTGAGAGATTGCACTGAGAGCTGGATAGCTTGAGAGCTAAAGCTTTGTGTAATCCTGAGATATTTCCACTTGTATGATAATACAGATAGCGGGGTTTTTAGCTGAGGCTTTCCTGAGAGTATTCTTTTGTGTTTCATGTGTATGGTTTCTTCTTCTCTGTTATATGTGTTCCAATTGATCTTGCTAAAATTGATTAAGCTTCCGCAAATTTTGATAGTAGAAGTAGATCAAGTATTTTGCTTTAGTACATTGCATTATCAGGTGATTGTTGAGCCTCAACCTTGCACTCACTTAGCTATCTTCCCAACAGCTTTTTCCCACTCACTTCTTCCTTTTTCCATATTTTCCTCCATTAACTTGTTCAAATTATTGCATTACATGTCTTTTTATCATGGTTTGTTAACTATGCTAATGTTTGACTGTTTGATTAGAATTTTGGAACATATACAGCAATTCCGCAGCTGTTCAGCAATTCCGCAGCTATTCAGAGATTCCGCAGCCTTTTTGTTGTTTGATATACTCTACGTGTCTTCTCAAGGAACGGGCCACATGGGCACGTTGGGATGGATGTACACATGGATCGTATGCTATTGGTTGAGCCAAACCAGTCACGTATGCCCTTGGTCAACGCAGGTGTTCCCTCGGTCAAACAGTCAGGTTCTAGACGGTGGCACGGGAGCCGTGAGCAGCTGAGACACGGAACCATAGCTGGCACTTCCTCCACGCCATGAAGACAGCAAAAGACAGGATCCAACCATAGATTTACTTCCCATGATGACTGTTTCCTCCAAACGTGCACGGAGTTGCCTGCGTGTTGCTGCATAAGTTAATTAGTTAAGACTGCGTGTTGCTGTGTAGTTAATTAGTTAGGCTGTAGTTGCTTAGTTCACGCAGAGGGTAGTTTGCCCCTGTGCCTATAAATAAAGCGTGTGCCAACGCTTATAGATTGGCTTTTTGAATATTGTAAGTGCTGTGCTTATTTTGTTATCAAAACTCTGTTTTAGAAGGCTGTTTCTACAGCACTTTTTCACTGTATTTTGACATGCTGGTTTTATAAAAGAAGACTGTTTCTGTTCACCTTTTCGTAGCTGATCTTTAGCTGGTTGCGTGGATGGAGGTCCCCCATCTATGACAGCCTGTGTACATAGTGTTTGATTTCATTTTCCTGCCTTTCTTTGTTTTCATTTTCACATGTACAATAATGTGTAGTTTGAATTCCAACAATTTTTATTTCTTTCATCATGTATAATAGTGTACAATTTGATTTCATGCCTTTACATTTCCAGCATTTATTTTAAATTGATCAGGATTGTTTTCTGCAGGTTTTAGCCCGGGATTGTGTGTCTTGTGTATTTGCTTTATCTCTGATGGTATTTTCAGTTGTCATATTCATAGTTGTTGCCTTTACTCTGTTTTTCTAGCTTAACTTCTAGCTTAGTTTCTCAAGCTGTATGCTAACACATTGATGGTCTCCTTATCATAAGTTGTTCATCTTTAAGAGATCAGAATACTAATAAATTACAGCTTGCTTTGAGTAGCTTTTGGCTTATATCACTAACTCTTTCTTCACTTGTTACACATAACAATGTATGTTGGAAGCAGAATGTTGGAGAAAGGCACAGTGGTGTTATAATTTGTCATTTAGAGCTTTATCACTTTTTAGACTTATCTCTAACTACTTCTTAATCGTGTTTTACATAGTACTATATGTTGGAAGCAGAGTGTTAGGAAGAGATGAACATTATCATTGGTCTTTAAAGTGGTTTTCTTACCTTTTTATTTGCAGCAGCATGAGTAGTGACTAGTGCCATTAGAAAGTGGTTCTTTGCTTTCAGTTCATTTCAAGTTATTTATTTCAAGCTCTTTCTTTGCAAAGTTTAGAAGGTAGTTAGAAACCACCAGCAACACACACTCACTCATTTAGAAATCACCTTACACACACTATCACTCATCTGTTTATAAAACCTCCATTCCATCTTAGGAAGATAGATTGACCACAAACAACACCCCCAAACGACAAAAAGATCTAAGAGGTTGCTTAAGTACATATAGTACACCTTCACTTCATCAGCTTACGAGCCCCTGGTTGACAATTTATGATAGCAATTTAGACGACACTAAATTGACTAAACATTTTGGCGCCGTTGCCGGGGAAGTGAAATTAAGTAGCCATATTCTTAGAACAAAAAAAAAAACATAAAATTTCAAGGAAAGAAGTTGATAACCTATCAAAGTATGCTCTCCTCTTGCACTTCAAAGTGATCTGGAGGATCAGAAAAGAGAAAGTTACTGATTTAGTAGTTTCTTGAGTATGCTCTCTTCTTGCACCTAGAGTGACCTGGAAGATCAGAAAAAGAACTATTAACTTGACTTGAAGAAAAATAATAAAAAAAATGGCATGCATAGAGCTAGAGATTCTAGGGGAAGGTTTTTAGCTAGAGCTCGAAGTTCAATTTTTACAAGTCCATCTGCTTCAAGGGATAGACAAGAGACACCTCCCTTATCTCCAACCGACACTCCTAGTCCTAGAATTCCTGGAATTCAAGAGCCAAGAGTTGACTCTCCCACACCTTCTATTGAATTTGAACCAGGAAGAGACTCTTCTCTTTCTCCTACAGAAAGACCAATTGTAATTGAGGAAGTAGAATCACCTGAAGAAGAAGGAGAAATCTCTTCTCATTCACCCTTTGTAGAGGAACCAGAAGATTTTGAAATCCCTAGGGTAACCATCATGGCAGAGGAAGAAGGAGGTGGTAGAGGTAGAGGTAGAGGAGGAGGAGGAAACAACAACAATAATGGAGGAGGTAGAGGTCCCCTTGGAGGAGGAAATAGAGATGGGGATAATTCATTTGGGTTTCCCATTGTTAATGAGGATTCCCGAGCCACTATGAAAAACATATCGCCATCTGTCCTCCCAAATTTCCATGGGTTAAGAACTGAGGACCCTGAAACATTTTTATTTGAGTTTGAAGTTGTGTGTCGAACTTATGACTACCTGGATGACTCTCAGAAACTCAAATTGTTCCCTTCAACACTGAAAGATCAAGCTTTGAAATGGTTCATGGGGTTACTCACTCAATCCATTAGGTCTTGGGATGAAATGAAACAAACATTTTTGGATAGGTATTTGGACTATTGTATGCCTACTAATCACAAGGACGAGGTATTTAAGATGATACAAAGAGAAGATGAGAGCTTAGAAGATTTACTTGAAAGATTTCAATATAACTTGAAAAGAGCAAAAATGAGTAGCTTGGATGAAGAGACCTTAAAAGCCCTCTTATTAAAAGCCATTAGGGATGAATGGATAGATATCTTAAACATGATGGGGAAAGGGGATATTTCTCAACTTTCACTCAATGATATAGCAGAACTTTGTATCCATCTCTCAAGGGGCAAATCAAAAACTCAAAAAGGGCATAGAGATCCTTCTCTCCTTAGAGCAAATAAATCTGCAACGGGATCAGTAAGTAGGGTTGAAATCGGCAATATGCTTGACAAATTCAAAACTGACATCTTAGGGAGTCTTAGTGAACAACTAGATACCCTTAAGATTCACAATAAACAAAAAGCAGAAGCTGAGGCTTTGGCCATTTTTTGCCCGAAATGTAGAAAGAAACATGCTTTAAGGGAATGTCCCTTGGATGCACACGTTGTAAAAACATGTGTAATTTGCTCAGAAACTCATGAGACTAAGGATTGTCCTTCAATACCTGGCCTCAAAGCAGTCTTTCAAGAGGATCCAAATACACTTGAATCTCTCTGTTTTGTTGCAAGGAGACCTTGGCAAGGGCAACAGAATCAAGGGTTTAACAACTCTATGAATTTTCAATCCCAACCAAATTGGAATCCTTGGCAACAACCTTGGCCTCAACCTCAAAATGCTTTTCAAGCATGGATGCAAAGCATGCAAAATCCTTATGGGAGACTTGCTCAATTCTATCAATATCCTCCATCATTTCAGAATCAGCAGGCTCCACAACTTCCAAATCAAGGTCAACAACTATCATTGCCATACCCTCAACAACAACAACCTCCTCCACAAAATCAAAATTCTCAACTCTCGCTTCAGTCCCAACAGAAGTCAAATCAACTTCCCTCTCAGCCATTACCAAATCCAAATAATAGAAACCCTCAAAATGCTTACATGATGGAAGGTCAACCATTCCCTACCTATATGGTTGTTCCTCTCAATGAAGTACAACTCAGATCAGGTAGAATCCTAGATCAACCTTCTACAAGTGTTCAACAACCAAGAATTTCTGAGGAAGAATCTCTCAAAGTCAATAAGGGTTCTGAAGTATCACTTCAAAACCAAAATATCCAAAAAGAAAAAGAAAAAGAATCAACCTCCACAACTCCCATAGTTGAGCAACCGACATCTTCAGCTACACCTCCTTTTCCTGAAAGATTACAAATTGACAAAGGAGTGGAAAAGCAAATTTGGTTGCCTGACTATAGTTTTCTAGATGAATTGAAGAATGTCTGTATCAAGATCCCCTTGTTACAAGCCATTAAGGAAATTCCCATTCTAGCAAAGACAATAAAGGAGTTGAGTTTGAAGAAAACAGGAAAGAGAACCAGAGATACCAAAAGGATACATCTAGTTGGAAAAATTGCAGACATTATGATGGGTAAGATTACCATGCAAAAGTATGTGGACCCCGGTAGCCCTATTGTCAAGACTCATATTAATGGGGTTGAAATCCCAAATACTTTGATTGACTTAGGAGCCGCTATCAACATCATGAGTAGACAGACCATGGATCAGTTAAAGCTTCCTAACCTTCTCTTTACACCTACTTTACTGCAACTTGCAGATAGATCAATCATTAAACCTGATGGTGTATTGGAAGACATTCCAGTCTCCCTAGACTCTTGGGAATATCCAGTTGATTTTATGATTTTAACTCCGAAGAACAATCTAGGAGGACATCCTCTTATCTTAGGAAGACCTTGGCTAGCAACAGCTGATGCTTTTATCAGTTGTAGGTCTGGGGACATGTATATATCAGATGGTAATTCCACCAAGAAATTCAACTTGTATCCTCCAGCAAAGGCAATAACAGAAATAGGAGAAGATGAGTGGGTTGATGATGAGGATACCATTCAACCTGTTCTAACCATCTCTGAGATCAGTGAAGATAGTCAAATTCTAAATACATTAGAAAATTTTGAAATACCTTTAGAATATGACTCTACACAGTTTCAGTTAGATGCGGACATTGAATATCTCTCCTCTATACAGATGTCTCTCTTCTCAATGGAAGAGTTTGGTAGTTCTACAGTTGAAATCTTTCCAGGAAAAACATTGAACATTAACAGAAACTTGGAAAGACCACAACAAGAAGAATTAACCAAACTTTTGCAAAAACATTCCACTGCATTTGCATGGGAATACACTGACATGAAAGGAATCGATCCTAAGACTTGTATTCATCACATCTATATTGAAGAAAATAGCAGACCTATTAGGCAACCACAAAGAAGGATGAATCCAAACCTTAGGGAAATCGTGAAAGAAGAACTCCAGAAATTGCTCAAGGTAAACTTCATTTACCCCATTTCAGATAGCCAATGGGTTTCTCCCTTGGTTATAGTGCCCAAAAAGAATGGTAAATGGAGAGTTTGCATTGATTATCGAGAATTGAACAAGGCAACCTTAAAGGATCATTTCCCTCTACCTTTTATTGATCAGGTACTAGACACTTTAGCAGGTAAAAAGTATTTCTCATTCCTGGATGGTTTTAGTGGGTATAATCAAATTCAGGTAGCACCTGAAGATCAAGACAAAACCACATTTACTTGTCCTTGGGGAACTTTTGCCTACCGAGTACTCCCTTTTGGATTGTGCAATGCACCCGCTACATTTCAAAGGGCTGTACTAGGAATCTTTTCAGATCTAATTCATGATTGTGTAGAGGTCTACATGGACGATTTCACAGTTTATGGTAATACATTTGAAGAAGCTTTGGAAAATTTGGAAAAAGTACTGATAAGATGTAAGGAAACAAATCTTTCTTTAAGTCATGAAAAGTGTTTTATGATGTTTACTGAAGGGATTGTTTTAGGACATCATATTTCAGGAGATGGGATTAAGGTTGATAGATCCAAAGTTGAAGTCATCTCTAAGTTACCTGTTCCAAATTGCCAGAAAGATGTTAGAAGTTTTCTTGGGTTTACTGGATATTACAGAAGATTTATTGAAAACTTCACTAAGATAGCATCTCCTCTTTTCAAATTGCTTACCAAAGACTGTGAGTTCAAATGGAATCCCGAGTGTCAATCTGCCTTTGAAGCTTTAAAGACTAGAATATCTGAAGCACCCATCTTAAGGGGGCCAAATTGGAAACTCCCTTTCCACATTTCTACTGATGCTTCAGATACAGCTCTAGGAGCTGTTTTGGGACAAAAGGATTTGATCCCTTATGCCATTTATTACACCAGTAAAAATTTGACTCCCACTGAGTTAAATTATACTGTTACAGAAAAAGAGTTCTTAGTTGTAGTACATGCAATCAACAAGTTTAGACACTACATAACCGGCTATGAAACCTTTGTCCATACTGATCACTCTGCCATAAGATATTTAATGAACAAACCTGTTACTAATGGCAGAGTTACAAGATGGCTTTTACTTTTACAAGAATTCAACATTACTGTGTTAGATAGACCTGGAAAACAAAACACAGTAGCTGATTTCTTGTCTAGAATCCAAAACACTAATGAAGATTCTCCAGTAGAAGATAAGTTTCCAGATGAATACTTGTTTGCAGTAACTACCAAGACTCCTTGGTATGAAGATATGGCTAATTATCTAGTTACAGGGAAGCTACCTCTACACTTATTTCCTAATGAGAAAAGGAAAATCATTCAGGAGAGTTCACATTATTCTTGGATTTCTAATGAATTGTTCAAAACAGGGCCAGATTGTATAATCAGAAGGTGTGTTCGGGAAGATGAAATGCCTGACATCCTTAAGGCATGTCATGATGAACCATGCGGCGGGCACTTTGCTGACAAGAGGAAAGCCTATAAAATCCTTTCTCTAGGATATTATTGGCCTTCTCTCTTTAAAGATGCAAAGCAGTATGTTAGAAGGTGTGACAACTGCCAAAGAGTTGGGAGACCAACTCCTTCAAATGAAATGCCACTACAGCCTCAGGTATGCATCGAACCCTTTGAGAAATGGGCTTTAGATTTCGTTGGACCAATTAATCCACCATCAAAGCAAAAGAAGTATATACTGGTTTGTACTGATTATGTTACTAAGTGGGTAGAAGCCAAGGCATTGCCTTCTGCCACTGAAAATTCAGTTGTTCAATTTATTTTTGAGGATATTTTCACTCATTTTGGTGTCCCAAGGGAAATTGTGACAGATCAGGGCAGCCAATTTACATCTAAATTGATGGAGAAGCTGATGGAGGAATATAAGATCAAGCACAGAACATCTACTCCATACCATCCGCAATCAAATGGCCAAGTGGAATCTACCAATAAAGTTCTTGAAGGCATTATCACCAAGACTGTTCATCTTCATAGAAGAGATTGGGCAGAAAGGCTTCCTGAAGCCTTATGGGCCTATAGAACTACATGGAGGAACACAACAGGACATTCTCCCTATGAACTTGTTTATGGGAAGGAAGTCCTGCTCCCCATTGAGTTCCAAATCAAAACCTTCAAGGTGGCAGTCCAATTGGGAATGAGCCTCTCAGAAGCCCAAAAACACAGAATGGACCAGCTAAATGAGCTAGATGAAATAAGACAAGATGCAATTCTAAGGACCGATCTAGTTCAGCACCAAAGATCTAAATGGCATGATCGTCATATCAAAGAAAGAAAGTTTCAGAAAGGAGATTGGGCTCTATTGTTTGATTCAAAGTTTAAAGACTTCAAAGGGAAATTTCAAACTCATTGGCTTGGGCCATATGAGATTGATGAAGTCTTTAGTAATGGAGCAGTTCGAGTGAAAACTATTGATGAATTTCATACTCCTCTTATTGTGAATGGCCATCGCCTGAAAATCTACCAGAAGCCACTCTCAAAAGAGGAATTTGTCAAGTTGTTCAAAGAAGATTCTGCAATGAGGCTGGTGGAGAAGAATTCTTCTCCTCCATCAGCCTAATCTCTGTTTCTTTCAGTTTAAAAAAAAAAAAAAAAAAAAAAAAAAAAAAAAAAAAAAATCTCTTGTATAAGCCTGAAAACCAATCTTGGATTGGCAGTCTTATGCAGAAAATGTAAGGTGAAAATCAGGGTCACCTGACACCTTATATTTTCCAAAAAAAAAATCCCTCTTCTTCCATCTCATCCATCTCATCATCTTAATTCCATTCCATTTTTTTTCAGTCCATTCACTCCATCTCATTCTCATCAATAAAGTCCCTATCAGGACTATTTCATTTAGTCAAGTTGTTTTAATTCTCTTGGTGCAGGAAGAAAAATGTTGCTGCAAATTCTACAGCTAGGAGCCAATTCCGCAGCTGATATCCGAATTCCGCAGCTAATACACTCTGTCCCTGCAACAAAAATAAACTCTGTTTCAAAAAGGAAAAAAATCTGCAGTCAGAAGTACCAGCATCATTAAAGGGTGAAGACACACAGCATATACAAAGGCAGCAATAAATCAAAGGTTAGCATCATGATTAGCAAAGGAATCAAAATACACAAAGGTATGTTCTAAACCTCTAACTAACAGTTATATCATTATGTATGATTTTCGGATTATGGTATTAGGCACCTAGTGTAATGATTGAACAAGATCTCCGTTCACTCCTCGTCCATTATGCTGCGTAGTCCACCTCACCTCCGTTTTAACGGTCCCATAATCGTTGTGATTCAAACTTGATACGGACCGCTCCCTTGCATTAATTCTTCGTACCAGAATGACGTGTCCTGTTATACCACGGCTCTTCAACTGATCATTCTGCAGCCAGGTGTATACAGTTACCCGACGTCGATGGGATTCGGCTGTTTTATCCTTTAATACCTTTCTACGCATGCATAACTTCATTCCTATCGCTGTTCACTCCCTCGATTTCATCGATTTCACTCTCGGTTCATTCACTACTCTGTCTCACCGTAAAACCTACGCTGCTCCATTCTCCTCATCTCTCCGCTTAAAACCCTGACCAACAGGCTCGCAATTGCATCACGGTCCTTCTACTGTAGCCGTAATACCCACTACTGAACACTGTTTTTCCAATTTCCATTACGGCCATTCTACTGTAGCCGTGTAGTTCTCTGTTCCAGCCGTAATTTACGCTGAGCACTGTTTTCCCGTGAAGTCTCTTTCCTCTAGCGTCCAAACAATATTGTCAGAGCAGCAAGAGAAGTTGGTAACCCAAATGGGCAAGCTATTAAGAGCAGAGCCGGAAGGTTCTAAATTTCTAGACGGTTACCCACAAACAAGGAATGCCCTGCAGAAGGCCAAGTGGTTAAAATTTATTCAGAAATTCAAAGGATACCACAAAGAGGTTACTTAGGCCTTTGCTCGGTCGTTTGATGGGAAAACAAACACTGTGGAGATTGGGGACCTGCAATTCACTGTCACAGAAAGCAGCTTGGCTCAAGCAACTGCTTTGCCTCGTACTGGAGAGCGATGGTTCAAGAATCGAACTATTGAAAGCCAAGAGTGGAAGAACATATTGAAAAATCCAGGTATGGATACTACTATCTTCACCAAAGGAATACCTGTAAGTAACATTAAAAAGGAATGGACTGCCTTACTTTTGCTAGTGCAGAAATTTTTGACATGTGAAGGCAGATTTGGTACAATGTATGTTTATCACACAAAGATAATGATGCATTTTATGGGTGAACATACCATCAATCTCCCTTATTTCCTGCTGTCTAGTTTAAAGAAAATGAGTACTACTGTGCAAAAACATGTGGGTAACATTGAGCCACACCTATACCACCATGGCCTCATCAAAATATTAATTGAAGAGCAGTTAAAAATCAGGAAGGACACATGGGAGAAATTCCTTATTAGGAACCATTTTCAGGAGGCGGCTGAAACCTCTGTTAGCTCTCCTAAAGTACCAGCCTCCATTAGCTCTCCTAAAGTGCCCCGGAGAAGTAGAAGAAAAGAAAAAGAAACTGTTGCCCAAGATACTGATGTAGAAGAAACTGTCCAAGAAATCATTGCAGAAACTCTTCGAGAAATTGCCCAAGAAACCGTCCTGGAAATTGGTCAAAAAGAGAAGAAAAAGGGCAGCAAAACAAAAAGACAGAAAAGGGATAAGGGAAAAGCTATTTTGCAAACACCATCCCCTTCATCTGAGCCTTCAACCGAAGAAGATACCCAAACATTAGCTCATAGGCTTGCTCAGCTTCAGGAAACTGCCATCTCCAAGAAGAAAAGCACTAGCATACAGGTAAGAAGAAGTAGAAGGCTCATAGAAAGGAAAGTGTAATAAAAGGAAAACAGTCCCATTTTGTTGACTTGAGCACACCTGAGAAGAGGCAAATTCATCTAGACATTGACTCAAGTCCTCCAAGAGAGGAAAGCCCTTTTCAACAAGAAAGAGAGAGCAGCTTTCAAGGGTTTGAATTCAGACCAAGGCAAACTCCAGATATTGACCCTGTTCAGCAAGAAGCATATGACTATTTAGAAACATTGGAGCAATCTGTTGCTGGTCCTAGCACAGTCTTGCCCCTTGAACAGCAGGTTCAATCTCTGAAGCAAGAAATATTTGAGCTAGAAGTCTTAAATCGCCACATCAAAAATGAAAATGAAACATTGAAACAACAAGGTAACTTGGACAAGATGATCCACGACAATACCATGCTTCATTTGGGCCTTTGGCAAAGAAAGAACAGAAAGTTGAAGAGAAAATGCAAGAAGTTGAGCCGGGCATTGATCAACTTAAAATTCAGGTGCTTGGTGAAGAAACCGAGAACAAGTTTGGCAACAAAGAGGAAGAAAAGAAGGTTGGATGTCTTGGCAGAGGCATCCGAGCATATGAACTAAAGGATTATGCAAAGTTTTGGTTGCATGAGGACATGCAACACCCTCAGAGTGGGGGTATGTTGAGCCTCAACCTTGCACTCACTTAGCTATCTTCCCAACAGCTTTTTCCCATTCACTTCTTCCTTTTTCCATCTTTTCCTCCATTAACTTGTTCAAATTATTGCATTACATGTCTTTTTATCATGGTTTGTTAACTATGCTAATGTTTGACTGTTTGATTAGAATTTTGGAACATATACAGCAATTCCGCAGCTGTTCAGCAATTCCGCAGCTATTCAGAGATTCCACAGCCTTTTTGTTGTTTGATATACTCCACGTGTCTTCTCAAGGAACGGGCCACATGGGCACGTTGGGATGGATGTACACATGGATCGTATGCTATTGGTTGAGCCAAACCAGTCACGTATGCCCTTGGTCAACGCAGGTGTTCCCTCGGTCAAACAGTCAAGTTCTAGACGGTGGCACGGGAGCCGTGAGCAGCTGAGACACGGAACCATAGCTGGCACTTCCTCCACGCCACGAAGATAGAAAAAGACAGGATCCAACCATAGATTTACTTCCCATGATGACCGTTTCCTCCAAACGTGCACGGAGTTGCCTGCGTGTTGCTGCATAAGTTAATTAGTTAAGACTGCGTGTTGCTGTGTAGTTAATTAGTTAGGCTGTAGTTGCTTAGTTCACGCGGAGGGTAGTTTGCCCCTGTGCCTATAAATAAAGCGTGTGCCAATGCTTATAGATTAGCTTTTTGAATATTGTAAGTGCTGTGCTTATTTTGTTATCAAAACTCTGTTTTAGAAGGCTGTTTCTACAGCACTTTTTCACTGTATTTTGACATGCTGGTTTTATAAAAGAAGACTGTTTCTGTTCACCTTTTCGTAGCTGATCTTTAGCTGGTTGCGTGGATGGAGGGCCCCCATCTATGACAGCCTGTGTACATAGTGTTTGATTTCATTTTCCTGCCTTTCTTTGTTTTCATTTTCACATGTACAATAATGTGTAGTTTGAATTCCAGCAATTTTTATTTCTTTCATCATGTATAATAGTGTACAGTTTGATTTCATGCCTTTACATTTCCAGCATTTATTTTAAACTGATCAGGATTGTTTTCTGTAGGTTTTAGCCCGGGATTGTGTGTCTTGTGTATTTGCTTTATCTCTGATGGTATTTTCAGTTGTCATATTCATAGTTGCTGCCTTTACTCTATTTTTCTAGCTTAACTTCTAGCTTAGTTTCTCAAGCTGTATGCTAACACATTGATGGTCTCCTTATCATAAGTTGTTCATCTTTAAGAGATCAGAATACTAATAAATTACAGCTTGCTTTGAGTAGCTTTTGGCTTATATCACTAACTCTTTCTTCACTTGTTACACATAACAATGTATGTTGGAAGCAGAATGTTGGAGAAAGGCACAGTGGTGTTATAATTTGTCATTTAGAGCTTTATCACTTTTTAGACTTATCTCTAACTACTTCTTAATCGTGTTTTACATAGTACTATATGTTGGAAGCAGAGTGTTAGGAAGAGATGAACATTATCATTGGTCTTTAAAGTGGTTTTCTTACCTTTTTATTTGCAGCAGCATGAGTAGTGACTAGTGCCATTAGAAAGTGGTTCTTTGCTTTCAGTTCATTTCAAGTTATTTATTTCAAGCTCTTTCTTTGCAAAGTTTAGAAGGTAGTTAGAAACCACCAGCAACACACACACTCACTCATTTAGAAATCACCTTACACACACTATCACTCATCTGTTTATAAAACCTCCATTCCATCTTAGGAAGATAGATTGACCACAAACAACACCCCCAAACGACAAAAAGATCTAAGAGGTTGCTTAAGTACATATAGTACACCTTCACTTCATCAGCTTACGAGCCCCTGGTTGACAATTTATGATAGCAATTTAGACGACACTAAATTGACTAAACAGTGATCTACAGTGAGAATTTCTACATGGTATCATAGCAAAGGTGATTAAAGAGGAGAACAGTATACAAATAAGGGAGAAGTTCGAAGTTTGAAGTTCTTGATTATAGAAATCGAATTCTTATCACATCTCAAAGTTCACCAATGGCATTCAATGACTTGAGACTCGAGTATGCGTTGGATGGTAGCTCAAATTACATAGCATGGAAGGATCACATGGAGGCAATATTAGAGGACAATGGTTTGAAGGACTTCATTGATCAAGAATTCCCTAAGCCAGCAGCAACTAATGCCTAAGAATTGGCAGAATGGAAGAAATATGTGGCGAGAGCGAGGAGGATTATTTTGGAGGGAGTTCGAGACCATATCGAGTCTCCATCAGAAGGAGACTATGTTTTCAATGTGGAAGATATTGAAGGATCTATATCAGAACAACAGTGACCAGAGGAAGTTGGCGCTGAAGGACAAGCTTCGGAAAATCAAGTGTGAAAAGGGTGACATGATCTCTACATCTCTAAACAAGCTCACCACCTGCAGAGATGAGCTTGGAAGTGTAGGAATCACGACAACTGATGATGATATGGTGAGTCTTTCTCTCCTCGATCTTCCTAAGAGCTGGCATAGCTACCAAGACTCAGTAAATGGAACAGAGAAATTGCCAGGTTGGGAACGACTTGGTCGGATCTGATGCAGGAGGAGATCAGGAGAAGCACCAGAGATGGTTCTTCATCCAAGGAGGATGAAGAAAATTGCTCCTTAGCGAGTAAGGCAAAGAAAGGGAAGGAGAAGGATTCTCATCCAAAATCAAGTTCTTCTCATGGAGGAAAGAATATTGACAAATCTAAAGTGTGATGCTTTAATTGTTATGAGGTGGGCCATTATGCAACTAATTGTCCATTGAAGAAATCCAAGAAGGGATCCAAGGAAGGATTTGAATGTGAGGCATTGGCCTCTCAGTTCGAATTAGATTTTACCCTCATCGCATGCATGGTTTCATCGATGATGGTTTGTGGTTGGTTTCTTGACAGTGGAGCCTCATTCCACATGACCGACGATAAGAGTTTGTTCTGTACCTTGGAGGAGAAAGACCTCCAGATACTCATAGAGATGGGTAATGATGAAAAGTATAGTGTTGTAGGGGTGGGCACGACTTCTTTTCAGAGGGAGCATGGAGCTCGCATTACCTTGACAGATGTGATGTAACAGGTGGTGGGATCCGATATTGCAGCAATAATGCTGCAACTCCTAGGACTCCCTTCTTTACTTTTATCAACCCAGTAGTTCGTAACAAACTTGGAAGCGACAGTGCTGTATGCACAAGTACTAGCTCTTGCTGCAGCTGTCACTTGGTCAAATGGCACAAGTCCGCTAGGGGCTTAAGCCAACTTCTATAAGCTCTTAGAAGAAGCTTTTTAACTGATGGATGGAAGCTAACTCAAAGGAAGCTGATCTACTTGCAGAAAGAAACTGAAAGCCAAAAAAGTAACATAAACCCTAGCAAACCCTAATTATACCAGCTAGTCCTACTGATGCAAAGGAGAGAATGCAAACTATTAAAAGAGATGCCATTACTTCTAAGAGGTAAAATGCACATGTCTAGGCTACCTCTATCTGAAGGAAACATCTTTTTGTATTTTTGAATAAGTTATCAGAATTATCATGCATGTGTTTTAACTGGCTTTTTACTGTGCAGGGATGGATCAAGGAAGAGAAATGCTTGGAAAAGGTTGGGAAGGTTCAGAGAGGGTCTAAGGAGTCCCTAACACTCTTTCGGAGAGTTTCACAAAGTTTGGCTATCCAGCAACCTCATTTGTGAGCTTCTACAGGAAGTCTGCAGGGGTTCTACAGGATGTTTTAGGGATTTCTACAGGATGTTCAGAAATTTCTACATGATGTTTTAAAATTGGATTTTGGAGGATGGGTGAGTGAGGTAGGGTGCATGCATGGATAGGGAGGTAGGGTAGGGGCCTGAAATGACCCAGGGACTGATGGATGGAGTGATGAGAGGGTGTGGAAAGCTGACTTGACTTAAAGAAGGCTAAGACAATGGAGGAGCCAGAAGGTAGGGTTACGTGAGCAGAAGAACAGTTGTGAGACGAGGAACCTAACTAGGAGATGGAGCAGCTGGCCTGGACGAAGCTTAGGTGGACGAGAGAGAGGTGGAGATGCCCTGCACGGTGTACACTTAACCAAATCAACTAAGTCCTGCACACAATCGAAATCTTAGCTAATCTAATCTAACTGTCAATGAAACAAATGAACAACAGCTTTATTTATAAAGAGAACCAGGTACAACACTTAAGCAAAGAAACATCTCAAAGGCCTGAACGCATAACTAACTTCTACAAATGAAAACATTACACCAAAGATTGCATGGTCAAGCAAACTAGTGTTTTTGTTGGGCAGCACTGTTTCTGCAATTCCAGCCCCTGATCCAATAAGGGAGAGGTGAAACTGAGAGTGTGGACAACCCTTTTTCTTGGAGATTTATCTGTTATTATCCTACCAATCTATTCTACACATCTGAAGCAATCCTATTTATCAACAGTGACCTATTTAACCAACACAACTAAATCTTGCTCAACAGAAACACATTTCAAATGCATAAAAGGAAAATCATGATGCATAAAGAAAAGATAATAATACAAAGAAGGAGGCCCTAGGCTCTCAAGTTGGGCCCAACCCCGAGAGCTATGGCTCCTATAGAAAACTCAGATCTGATACCAAATCTGACTACTTCTCATTATCAAAAAATAATCATAAGTCAAGAGTTATGCCAACAATGGCTACAAGAGAACAGAATGGAGCTAGCAGCACTGTAGTGCAAAGTATGCAAGAGTTTTCAAAAGTCCCTCACGAAGGCTGAGGCCTTAACATTTATACACCACGAGGCCCTAGTTGGCCTCCTAAATCTATGGGACTTGGCTGCCCAAACTGTGAGTGAACAGCTCCTTCCAAAAATCTGTTTGGCTGCCTTCTATATCCGGTTTTGGTGGCCTTTGGAGCTCGGAGTTGGGGGTGAAGATCCCGAGGGAGGCTATTTAATGCCATATACAACCCCCCTACAAATCCTCAACCCAAGCTTGGCTGTCTCCTAGCCCATGACTCATCGGTTTTGCTCCAACATGTGTCAAAAAACCTGAAATGAGCACGTGTTAGCCACCTAGGAAGAGTGACTACTCTTATTCGTACAAATGACATAAACATACTAAAAAATAATGCATAAGTTATGAAAAATGAAGGATTGAACAAGGATAATTAGGCCAAATGAGCCCAAAATGTTACCAAATTTGGGGCTCATCATCACCCCCCTACTAAAATAATTGCTCATCCCTGAGCAACTAGTCCAGCTCCTCGTCTTTCATTGCTTTAATCGCCACTCTCACATCCCAGGATTTTGAAGTAGTATCCTCATCATTGTCATGGAACCCGGCCTTCCTTTCCACCTCTTCCCACTGCTTATGCTCTTATTTTTCTGTGCTTCCTTCTACCAATCCCAAAAGCAAAGGTGGGCTTAGCTTGAGGCTGATCCAGCTGGCCTGGAGGTTCTGCATGGACTTCTTGTAGAGAGGCACTCGTGCCAGGGCCTCCCTCATTCTAGTTTGAGTGTGATATTCCTTGATTTTGAGGTTGTGGGACAATGTGTTCCACCTACGGGTGCAAGCATGAACACAATTGTCCCCTAATAACCGCTCCATATCCTCGAAGTGTGCTATAGCCTGAGCCTACTGATCCATGTATTTTAATAAAGCCTGAGAGTTGGTTGCTAGGTGCTGGTGGGCTGATATCAATGCGGTGGGGTCCCCTGGCTCTGCTCTAATCAGCAGTGGTTCATGTAACTCTCGGTTCATAACATCTTTGACCTCTGCCGCTCTCTTTTCTTCGTGGTTTAACCATGAGGTTAGTGCCATCAGCTGCATATCTCCCACGACTGTGTTGGGGTCCCATGAAGTTACATTTGGAAGGGCCAAATTATGGAGGTAGAACTCTGATAGCTTGGCCTTGTCCTCTATTGAGCTGTTGTTGCATAAATTTGTGAACTACTGGGGTTTTGGATTTGGGAGATACCCCTCTGTGCCAATGCATTAATTTGGAATTGCAGCCACTGGTCCCGTAGTTATAGGCCATAAGATTTGGCTGGTTGCCTACATTGCAGAGCATCCATAGCCCAACTGGCCATGCAGGCCAGTTGTGCCTCCTTTTCTTGCACCTGTTGTTTGAGAGCTTGTATCTCTATGTTTGCTTGCAATTCTCTTTCCTGTAGTTGCTGGTTTAGTTCCTCAAGATAAGCTTGCATTCCTTCTTTGCCTTGAGGTTCTGCTGTGGTGTCCTCTGATTTTGTGCCTCTTTCTTTCCTCTGTCCTTGTAGCTGCAGTTTGAGCTTTTCATTCTCTTCCTGTAGAAATACTCGCTGGCAGTTTCCCACATGTTTTTCCATAGCCAATTCTCTTCTTGCCTCCTTGAGTTGTTCCTCTAAGGGGCCTATATCTGCTACTCCTTTAGACTTAGCTATTCTCATCCATGTGTGGGTCCTCACTCTTTCTTTCTCCGGTGCAAAGAAAAGCGGCACTGTGAATTTCTATGGAATGATTTTCCCGGCCTCCAAAAAGTTATAATAAGAGCCCAAGCTAGGCTGGGGTCTAGGTTCCATAATGTTCTCTACCTCTTCTTCCCTTTGTGGTGATTTGGCTGCCTCCCCCTCCATTCTTTCGGTCTCCTTGAGCCTGGCCAATGTTTCCTGTAGAACGGCTTCAGCATCCTGTAGAGGGGTTTTTGAAGCTAACATTTCCATTCTATCCCTCCAGGTAGTTGTCTTCGGGCTCCCTCGCTCATAAGTGACTGATACTTTGGAGGTGGACTTCTCCTTTGGCGAGGTAGGGGTGTCTTCAATAGTAATTGGGTCTTTGGATGGAGGTTGGGGCCTGTCGTTTTTAATTCTTACACTCCTCCTTGCTTTGAAATACAGAGGAGTCTCCCTCTTTTGTTTTTCTTTTGGCTTGGGAGAGGTACTTAGGGTGGCCAGCACCGCTGCTGCCTCCCTAGCAAGAATTTCGGCCGTTTTCTCCTTCTGTTTTCCTTTCTCAGGACTTCCTGTAGAAAGCCCTGTAGTGGCTGATTTCTAGCTTCCTGTAGAAGCCGTTTTTAACCTTACTGTAGAAACAGACGGCACCATTTTAGCCTGCTTGGCTGAGGGTGCTTTTTCTTTTAACTTTGTTGAGGCTGCCTTAGAGGTGCCCTCACTGATGTGGACTTTTTCAGTCCTTTCCACCTTGCTCTGTAGTCTTTTCTCCCTGGGTGTTGGTGTGGTTTTGTCACCCCCTGTTTTGGCAGCTTGGTTTTTCTCTTGTTTTCCCTTCTGTTCTTTCTTTGGTGTTTTGGTCAGGGTTTCTTGGCCTTTACCTTTCTTCTCTGCTTGAGTGTGTTCCTTCTCCTCGCTGCTGGAGGAGGTGAGCTCCTCAGCCAAAATTCAGATGTCATCATCCTTAGTCAAATTTCGAAAAGTTTCCCAGGAGAGAGGGACGGTGTACGTGTGGAGTGCATCTTCCACGAGGAGCTTGATGAGACCATGATGGGCTATCTGGTCTAGCATTCCCTCTCTTATTTTGGTGGCACACTCAGTCATGGATTGCAGGAGGAAGTAAGGAATGCTCAACTTTTGCTCTAAGGGTAGGTCCATTTGGTGCCTGAGTTCTGTGAGCAACCGGAAATGATAACCATACACGATGCTAAATTTCCCCTTGCACGTAATATACTTCATAATCTGGAGGCTGACCTCACTCCAGAATGGCTGTAGGCTGGTTCTTCGAACTCCATTCTTGTCCTCTGAGAATTGTTCCTCTGGCAAGAAGAACTCCTTCTTAGCTTTCTGACCCAGTTTTCTCTCCTCCTTATCCTAGGGTACCCCCATCGGTAGATCAGTTACTCTGCTAATGAACTGTGGGGTGACTCTGAGGGTTAATCCTCTGAAGTTGACAATGGCCACTGTCTTTGACTTTTGCTTCAAGGATCACAGGAATTCTTCTGCAACCTCGTCATCGTGACCTTGAAGCTTGTCACAAAATGACATCCATTGTGCACGGGAAAACAAGTTCACCACCTCAGGGGTTTCCCGTAACTTCTTTGAGTCTGTAGGCTCTTTTCTAATGAACCCTCCCGGCATGGTAAAAACTTGCTTTGTTGTCCTGAGCTTGCCTGCTCGTATACAGAAGTGGATCTTCGAGATTTTCTTAGACAGAGCACAGAGCTATGTCTCTGTTATGCGCACAGTTTATAAAATTCACAACTTTCTACGAGTGAGCCTTGACAGTGGCTCAATTATAAATCAAACCTGGAGAAAATCCCGCATACATACTACGACGACAATTCTCATGAAGCGATAAGAAAACAGCTTGTAAATTCATGCACAGACTTTAATTCACGATTTCCTACCTATTCAACACGTCGACTTCACCACCTTTCGAATCAATTGCATGGGAGAACTATGTTCAGGCTTACCTCATTCCAGAATTGCCACCTTCGACGTGAACAGTCCAAATTCCTCCATAATGTTGGGCTTCCTGTAGCGCAGCTTCCTGTAGAAGTCGTGCACGGATTCTGGGGAGCGCTTCAGTGGTTCTGGACCTTCTGTGCAGCAACAGGACGTTGGAACAAGCCGAGAACTTGGGTTAACAGCCTTCAAAGAATTTAGGATGCGTACTCGGCTGCAAAACGGTTGAGAATAAATGACTGCAGTGCGCCATAAGTGATTCAGCCGGTGGATTTGAATTTCTGCGGAATTCATGGCGCGAGGGTGAGCTGTCCTCGTCGGCCCGTTGGCCGACGTCACCTGCTATCATTCCGCTGCATGTATGCCTGACCGTCGAATCCTTCCCTGTATATCTACCATCACCATTCCTGTTAGATCGTCACTTCTCTCTGACTGGACGCTTCCCACGTGTCCATTTCCTGTCTTTTCAACATAACCAAAGCCTTTCGGATCTGACGAGGTCATCAGACTGGTTGTGGTGGCTAGTTGAATGGCTACCCGACTTGTTCAATCCGTTCATCTCCATAGTTACGCACATTTTAGAGTATCCCTTATGTAATTTGACGAAACAGGGTGAGGCACTTACCTGTGCGGCCGTGGACATGATTTTTCTCATGCTTCAGGACGAGGGATGATGGATCTGCTTGTTGCTGCTTCGTGCACAGGCACGTGAGCTCCTCTTCAATGACTGCTACTGATTACGAGACCGGCTTCCTGGTTGTGAATGTTGCATGCGCCGACTTCATGAGCTGTGGGTGCCTCCATGGTATGTGCTCTAGCCGGATCAACTGCTAAAGGATTCCTGTAGGACATCCTGTAGCCGTTTCTCCTCCTGGGGTGCATGCCGAAATACTGGAGTCACGTTCACAGGTGCAGGGTCCTTAGATGCTCTTGACAGGTAAAGCGTTGAGCCTCTGCATGCTTTATTTCCTACTAAAAATATTTTTTCTGAGAAACCAACGTTCTGGTATGACTGTGCAGGTATTTCAATCATATGGTGGCAATGGTGGTGAAAGGAGGCGACAACAGTGGGGGATGGAGAAGAAAAAGTGGTTGCATGCCTCCTCATTGGACTTCGAGCTTCAAATTCTTCTACATAGTTGGACCTAGCCCGTCCAAAGGTTCTACAGGATGTTTCCTGTAGAAATACAGAACTTCCTGTAGAAAGTCCTGTAGCTTCCTGTAGAAGGCTAAACTATGACCAGATTGCGCCCAAACCTTGGAAGAGATGAGTATTTATGGAGGGAGTGCTTGTGAGGTCGCCTATTAAGCCTGTTTTTATGTTTTTGCCTCCTTCTTTTTTCTTTTCTTTTTTTTCTTCTTCTTTTTCTCTCTTTTTTTTTTTATTTTTTTCTTTCTTTTTAAGAGACAGCAGGGGCGCCTCAATGAGGTTTTCACCCCTACTATCTGCCTTGGGCGCCTCAGAGAGGTTTTCACCCAAGGGTCTTTTTATTCCAATTCTTTTTCAGAGAGACAGCAGGGGCGCCTCAATGAGGTTTTCACCCCTACCATCTGCCTTGGGTGCCTCAGAAAGGTTTTCACCCAAGGATCTTTTTATTATTATTATTATTTTTTTATTTTATTTTTTTTTACGATGCTTAGGGTATGCCCAAAACAGAGGCAGAACCCTTCTCTATGACCAGCACTGTTTTTTCCACAGTTTTGATGAACTCTTGCCTCGAAAGAGGTTTCCTATAGATCTTTAGTCGATGCCCATTGACGAGCATTGGGATGGCTTCCTCATCAATGGTCCGAATAAGGACAGAACCATTTTCATTACACTTCTCCACTGCATATGGTCCTAGCCATCTTGTCCTTAGCTTCCCCTTGAAATCCTTATGTCTGGAATCATACAGCAGCGCCCAATCTCCCGGCTAGAATTGTTTGTCATTGAGGTGCCGGTCATGCCATATCTTCCTCTGAAGTTGAACCACTTCTGAGTGGAGAAGGGCCTGCATTCGGTGTTCATCTAGCCCATTCAGCTGCAATAACCTTTCTTGTTGGGCATGGCTGAGATCTAGGTCCAGCTGAGCTGCCATCCTCAATGTGTTGTACTCGAACTCAATTGACAACAAAGCTCTCTTCCCATAGACCAGCTCATAAGGTGTGAAGCCGGTTGTGGTCTTCCAAGTGGTGTTGTAAGCCCAAGTGGCCTCAACCAGGCGATCTTCCCAATCCTTTCTGCTGCTGCTCACCACCTTAGTCAAAATCCCTTCTAATGCTCTATTGGTGACTTCCACCTGCCCATTTTCTTGAGGATGATAGGGGGTGGAAGTCCTATGCTTGATCTTGTGATGAGTGAGCAAGTCTTCAATTAAGTTGGAGGTGAACTGGCTTCCTTGATCGGTGACTAACTCTCTTGGGTAGCCAAATTTGTAGAAGATGTTTTCTCTTAAAAACTCAGCCACCTTTTCTTCTGTCGCTGCTTTGATTGCCTTGGTTTCCGCCCACTTTGTCAGATAGTCTGTGCACACAATGATGTAAGACCTTTGCCTTGAAGGAGGATTGATAGGACCCACAAAATCCATACCCCACTTCTCAAATGGTTCAAGAGTCACTTGAGGTTGGAGAGGCATTTCGTCCCTTGGAGTCGGCTTCCCCATCCTTTGGCATCAGTCACATTGGCTGATATATCTTTTGACATCCTGATGAAGCGTGGGCCAATAGTAGCCTGCCTGTAGAATTTTGAAGGCAGTCCTCTTGGCTGCAAAATGTCCTCCACAAGGCCCATCATGACAGGTTAGGAGGATGTCAAAGACTTCCTCCTCCCTTACACAACGCCTTAAGATCTGATCGGGGCCAAGTTTGAACAGGTTGCCCCCGATCCAAGTGAATGAGGCACTTTTCCTCACAATTCTGCTTTTCTCTTTTGAGGATAGATGCGGAGGGAACTGTGCTGAGACCAGATAGTTTGCTATATCAGCAAACCATGGAGAGAGTACTGAGATAGAAAACAGATGTTCATCTGGCATCTGGTCATACACTGTTCCATCTTCATCTGCAGGTAAATCCAATCTAGACAAGAAGTGAGCAACAACATTTTCTTTACCTGGTTTGTCAACGATAGTCAAATCAAACTACTGCAACAAAAGTAACCATCTAATAATACGAGCATTCACATCCGGTTTATTCATTAAATATCTAATTGTAGCATGATTAATATGTACAAATGTTTGATAGCCAGTGATGTAGTGTCGGAACTTGTTCAAGGCATGGACCACGGCCAAGAACTCTTTCTCAGTTACAGTATAATTCATTTCTGCCTTGGATAAGTTTTTGCTGACAAAGTATATGGCATATGAAAGTTTTTGTTCAACCTGTCCTAAGGTTGCCCCT
This sequence comes from Pinus tabuliformis, assembly GCA_031772625.1. Classification (NCBI taxonomy): domain Eukaryota; kingdom Viridiplantae; phylum Streptophyta; class Pinopsida; order Pinales; family Pinaceae; genus Pinus; species Pinus tabuliformis. The sequence continues at coordinate 121,772,469 of CM062808.1, read as the reverse complement.
ATGGCTTTGTTCGAGGCATCAGTGTGGATGTGGAAAGGTAGGGCCCAGTTTGGACCTCTCAATATCGGGGTGGACACCAACTTATCCCTTAATTCATTCAGAGCCCTTTGACATTCGTCCGTCCATGTGAACTCAACATCTTTTGCTAAGAGGCCAAACAGTGGCGAGACTAGCTTACTGAAGTCTTTAATGAATCTTCTATAATATCCTGCTAAGCCTAAGAAACTCCGAACATCTCTTACCTTCTGAGGAGGTGGAACCTTTTTGATGAGAGCAATTTTATTAGGATCCACCTGCAATCCTTGGCGAGAAATGGTATGTCCTAGCACGGTCCCTTCAGTCATCAGGAATTCACATTTTTCAGGACTAAGGGACAAGTTCATCTCAATGCACTTGGTTAGAACTTTTCCCAGATTGAACAATGCTTCCTGGAAGTTGGACCCATAAGGAGTGAAGTCATCCATATAGATTTCCACCGAATCATGGACCAGCTCAGAAAAGAAGCTCAATACTGCTCTTTGGAAAGTGGCAAGAGTGTTGCATAGCCCAAAGGGAAGGACTCGGTAAGCAAAGGTACCCCAAGGACAAGTGAAGGTGGTCTTATCTTGGTCTTCTGGGCTGATTTGGATATGGTTATACCCACTGAACCCATCTAGGAAAGAGAAAAACTTCTTTCACGCCAGTCCATCCAACACTTGATCTATGAAAGGCAGAGGGAAGTGGTCTTTCTTGGTGGCTTTGTTCAGTTCTTGGTAGTCCACATAGATTCTCCACTTTCCATTTTTCTTGGGTACCAACACCAGAGGGGACACCCACTCGCTATCCGAGATGGGGTAGATGAATCCTGCATCCAACAAAATTTGCAATTCTTCTTTGACAATGTCCTTAAGGGCTGGATTCATTCTCCTCTGATGTTGCCTGACCGGTTTACAATCTTCTTTAATGTAGATGTGATGGGTACAGACCGAAGGATGGACTCCTTTCATTTCCTTATAGCTCCAAGCAAAAGCATCTAGATGACTGGCCAACAGACTATACAGCTCCTTTTCCTGGGAAGGAGATAGGGAGGAGCTGATCTTTAATGTTCTCTCGGGGCCAAACTCCACATTTTTAACTCTGGGAGAGATCGGATCAGTCACACAAATGTCCACTAACGTGCTGGCTTGAGTATCCTCCACCAATTTCTCTAAGGATAATGTACTGGGAGGCGGATTTTGAATCAAGGTCTCAATCAAATCATCCTCAGTTTGAGGACCTCCCCTGGTGGTTTCTAAGGTGCACAAGGGTGTAGAGTACACGTCATCCTCTTCTCCTTCTTCCAACCAAAGTGTTAAGTCATGCTCTAATAGAGGTTGGGCAGGAGGGTATAGGACTAGTTGGTTGGACATAGGACCATTTTTTATGGTCATGTTTCCTGCTCGGAAGCTTATGTAAGCATCCGCAGTGGCTAACCAAGGCCTTCACAAAATAAGGGGGTATCCAGTAAGCTTTGCCTTCGGTTGAAGAACCAAGAAGTCCGCAGGATACTCCCAAGAGTCAACAGAGACCAAGACATCCTCCACAATCCCTTCGGGAGTCACGGTCGAGCGATCTGCCAACTACAAGACCGTCGAGGTCTTCCTTAAGGAACCCTGAAGGTTGAGTCTGAGCATGGTATCCCTGGTCATCACATTAATGGCAGCCCCTAAATCAATCAAAGTGTGGGGTATGATGGTGCCATTGATGTGGACATCAACTACAGGACTCCCAAGATCCAAATACTTTGGACAGATTACTTGCCCCAACATAAGATCAGACAGTTGTCCTATGACATTGATGGTTGAGGCATCTCTTTTTCGCCTGCCTGGGTGCCTGAAACACTTTTCCTTAACCAATTTGTTGTATATCGGTACATCTTTGATGGCTTGGAGAAGTGGTATTCTCACACACAACTGTTTGAGTTCTCCCAGAAGCTCATTCTCTTCTGGGTCGGGTTGTGTGGTTACTGTTAGTCTCTCAGGAAAGGGTGGAGTGTCCTTGGGTTCACTTTCCTGTTTATCTTCCTCGTCCTTTGGGGGAGGAGGTTGGCGATCCGGAAGAGTCTTCCCAGATCGCAGGTTGATCTCCTGGATCTCCACAGCATAGGTAGGGCATGTTGTTTCCCCAACATATACCTGTTGGGCCTGTCGGTTGTTGGGATTTGGGTTAGGTTAAGCAGGCATTTGGGGTTGTCTTGGAGGAGCAGGAGGTAATGGTTGTGGTTGAGCTGGTGGTGGAAGAAAAATGGCGGGAGGAGTGTTGTACTGGGGCCTCCACCCCAGTTGAGGTGCATTCCACTGAGGCTGTGGCTGGACATGTGAGTGAAACGAATGAGTAGTGGGATGAGTATGGTATTGAGGTGGGTAAGACCATGGAGGAGGCACAGACCAGGAAGGATGAGCAGGGGGAACCCAAGAAGGCATAGGAGCAGATTGGTTGGGGCTATAATAAGCTTGGGATGTCCCTTGCATCCCCTGCTAGTAAGGTCTAGGTCCATGCGGCCTCCTTTCGTTAAGGAAGTAGAGAGGTTCAGTGGGTGCCTCAGTTCCTTGGTATATGGCCTTAAATCCAGGTAAGGTTGGGCATTGGTTTGTGGGGTGGTCCTCCTCACAAACGAAACATACCTCTACCGAGTGTAATGGACACTCGTTCTTAGGGTGCTTCCTTGTACACCTAGGACAGAAGATGGCCAAAGCCCTCTTGGCTTCCTCTTTCTTTTGCTGGATTTGGAATGTATCAAGTTGCATGGCAATGGTCTGTCTCACCTCACTTTTGAGGTCCTCCAGCTGATTAACAAACTCATGCTTGGAGAAAGTAGTACTAGCTGAAAGGGGGTTTCCCCTGCCTCTTTTCCGGGCTGCCCTAGAGTGGTTTCTAAACACAGTCTTTATGTCCTCATAAGGTAGTTGGTAAATATCTCCTCCAGCTAGCATGTGAAGGGTATCTAGAAAGTCTTCAGGGACTCCTCGGAGCAGGACCAACTTGAGAGATTTGGGTCAAGTGTGCACCTGGCCTGTTTATAGCTAAGTTGGAACCTTTCCTCATAATCTTCTAAAGACTCATCATTTCCCATGGTCATCCAAAATATTTATCCCTTGGCTTCCTTGGACCTACAGTAGTCCCAGTATTTGGTATTGAAAGCTTGCTGCATCTGAGCCCAAGTGGTGATATTGTTTCCAAGTAAGCCCATGAACCAGCGTAATGCTGCATCCTTGAGGGTAGAGGGAAAGAGTTTCAATTTTTGCTCATCTTCTGTATAGTCATAGGTTCGACAAAGGACAACAAACTCAAACAGGAAGGTATCAGGGTCTTTAGTAGTCAATCCATGGAAGTGAGGTAAAGCAGAGGGGCTTATGTTTTTCATTTTCATGTCTCCATTGGTCTCTCGGATGGGAAAGGCACCTTCTATTCTCTCATCTTCTCTTCTACCGTTTCGGTTTTCAGCCATGGCTTCAGATGGAGTGTTCTCTAACTCTTCTTCTGTTATAGGATCTTCGTATACCTCAGGAGGCTCACCTATAGGTTCTTTTGGATCACTATCACCAAAGAAGAGAGAAGGGTGACTCAGTGAAGTGGTGGGGGTGTTGATGATCTGAATTTGAAACTACTTGTAAATGGTTTGCAAGGTATTCAATTCACATATATACATGTTTAAAAGATGTCCATGTCTTGCAGAAAGAAAACAAATGAAATTTTCAGCTGTTCATGACCCATTTCAGTATAGCATATTTATTTCCTTTTACTATTTAACACACTAAAACGAATTTGTTCTGCAAAATAAATCAACCACAGATGCAAAAGAAGTTGATGAAGCAGTTCACCCCTCCTGGGCTACGTATGCTGGGTCCAAGGCTCCCAAATGGGCCTGTCCTTGTTTTAATTAAATGCTCAAATTGAATATACATCTGAATAGAAGCATCTACAGGTGGAATAGATGGTAAAAAAGGATTCAGAACACTTGAATCCTTCAGGATTGACTACTGGTTCACCTCCAATGGGTACTTGCAACCCTATACAGTCTTGCCAATACTGGGCCCTAGTGGCTCCTAGAACTTCCATAGCTCCAAAACCTCTGAAAATGACCTCATATGGCTGTAAGACCTATGCCAATGGCTTTAGAAGGTCGAAAATACCCAAAATCAAAAAAAAATTCGTCCAAAACCGCCTTTCCTAGCCAAAGTTATGGCCATTTACTCCCAACTGCCAGCTTGGCCTAAAAAAACTCCAGTTAAAACTGGTTGACTGCCAGATAACCCCGCTAAATATGGAGCGGCCGCCAATTTGGTGCCACTGCCAATTCCGCCGCTAACTGACCGCCGGTTAACTTCATTTTTAGCGCGCATGTGACCGCAAATCTCGGTTGGTGGTTTGCGTTGGAGTTTGTGCCGGCGGTTAAGGCATGGCACCCGGTTCTCGGCGTGAGGTCACGTGGTATGGGGGTTGGCCCCCTTCGGGCCCCACCCAACAGAAAATAAAACCTTAAAACAAATTTATGCCGCCCACATAACAAGTCTTCTGCGCTTGGTTCATTGGTAAGGCGTTGTAATTGTGTTTTGACAGGTCGTGGGTTCAATTCACAACCACACCAAAATTTTAAACATATGCGCCCGCATACCTTTTCTGACGTCACCCATGCCACGTGGCAGCCTCTGGGCCTGCCACATGGCAACCTGTGATTGGCTGCCCAAAAAGGAATATTCCGTGGAATATTTTTTTTAATTTTTTTTTTGAAAAATTCAAAAATTAAGGGTTATTGGGCGATTTTGTTTTTGGCATAACTTTCTCATACGGCGACCGTTTTTCGAACCGTTCATGGCACCAGAATAAGGAGGATGAGCACTTTCCATTCGTTCAACTTTGAACTAGTTTTGAGCACTTTTATTTTTGAGCATTTTACGACACTTAGGACATGAGAACCTGATCATGCCTCCCCATTGGGAAGCTTTTGGACCCCAAATGCCTTCAACTACCTGTTAAAGAGGTGAGGGTACAGCTGCCTCACTCTGTCCACCTCCATCCACTTTGCCTTGTTCGGTTTGCTGCCTTTGAAACCAACCCGAACATAATCTACACTGCCCCTCCTTCAAGTGTGTGTCCTTTTGTCAAGGATTGTATCTTCTTTCAGCTCATCTAAGAATTCTGGCAAGAAATCTTCTATAGATGGCAACTGAACAGCACTTTCATGATCAACAATAAAAGGAGGTTCATACAAACGTAAGTTCTCCACATTGACAACAGAATACATTTGCATGTAGGAAGGCAAATATAATTGAAAAGCATTATTTCCAACCTTCTTGAGGATTTTGAATGGACCATAACGAATAGGCTTCAGATTTTTACCTTCTCCTTGCATCCTTTCCTTACTAATGTATAGCCATACCTCATCCCCTTCTTGAAACTTGTGATCGACTCTATGCTTGTCGTGTCTTTCCTTGTACTTGCCTTGACTCTTCTCAAGTTGTTCTTGAATTTGCTAATGTATTTGTTGAATTCTTTCAAAGAATGAATGAGCTTTGTCAATATCACTATGTCCCTCAATGGCGACATCTTTCTCAAGAATGAAATCAAGAGGTGATTTTGGCAAGTAACCAAAACAAGCTTCAAACGGTGAGGTGTTTGTGGAAGAGTGCTTGGCACGATTGTAAGCATGCTATATGTAGTGCAAATGTTCATCCCAAAGCTTGGGATGCTTGCTGCAATAACCTCTCAAGAGGTGCACAATGGTTCTGTTCACAACTTCTGTTTGTCCATCTGTTTGCGGATGGAAAGCAGTACTTTTCTTCAACTTTGTGTCCATCATCTCCCATAGGTTGGACCAAAAATTCCCCACAAATCTAGAATCCCTGTCACTAATAATGGAAGTAGGCAAACCAAAGTGAATCCATACATGATGAAAAAATAATTCAGCAGTTATAGTTTTCTTACAAGGCATAATTATACAGATTCTGTTGAAACGATCAACTACTACATATAAATAATCATGTTGCTTTCTAGATTTTGGCAAACCTCCTACAAAATCCATAGAGATGCTCTCCCATGGTCTAGAAGGTACCGGCAAAGGAGTATACAAGCCAAGCTTCCTATTACTAGGCTTGCTTGTAGCACATAATGAACAACCTCTTATGAATCTTGAAACAGAATCTACCATGCGAGGCCAATAGCAATACCTCTGTAGATGTGCAACTGTTTTGCTTACACCAAAATGGCCAGCAATAAGAGAAGAATGAGCTTCTCTTATGACATTTATTCTCTCCCCCTGTGGTATACACAAATTTCCCAAATGAAACAGCAAATTGTTATGCATGTGATAGTCATTTTCCTCTATATGATTCCCTTTACTCAAGTTAGCATACACATCTTTAAAGTCATCATCAGATGCATATTGTTTTATGTAACTATCATGTACAATGGAATCATTCTTAAGTAAAGTAACAACACCAATAATAGGCCTTGAAAGCATATCAGCAACCTTATCCAAAGTACCTTTCTTGTACGTTATTACCAAATGGAACTGTTGCAAGAAGCCCATCCATCTGAAGTGTCGTGATTGTTGTAACTTGCTTTGTGATTGCAAGTACTGTAAGGGCTGATGGTCGGTATGTATAACAGTTTATTTGCCCATCAAATAGTGTTTCCACTTTTTGACGCTTTGTACCAATGCATACAACTCCTTATCATATGTAGGATAATTTACAACAGCACCATTAAAAGTTTCAGAATGAAAAGCAATAGGCTTACCATGTTGTAGAAGAACTGCACCCATGGCATAATCACTAGCATTGGTTTGTATCTCAAATGGTTGTCTCAAATCCGGTAATGCAAGGACCGGAGCTGAACTAATCTTCTCTTTCAAAGATTCGAAAGCTTTTTGCTACTTGCCTCCCCATTGGAAAGCATGCTTCACACTTGTCATTGCATGCATAGGAGCTGCTATGGAAGAGAAGTTAGAGATGAACTTCCTCCAATATTGAGTTGCACCCAAAAAATGTCTTACCTCTGTTATGGATTTGGGAGTAGGCCAATTCACAATAGCCTCTATTTTAGCAAGATATATTCTCAAAGCACCTCCTCCTACTATGTGTCCCAAATAAACCAAAGAAGTCTTTCCAAATTCATACTTTGACATTTTAAGAAATAACTGATTCTTCTTCAAAACATCAAGTACTTTCCTAACATGCATGACATGATCTTCTCTAGACTTGTTGAAAATTAAGATGTCATATAAGTAGACAATAACGAAATCATCAAGAAAAGGACGCAAGACATCATCCATTACCCGCATGAAAGTTGCAGGTGCATCGCACAAACCAAACGGCATCACAAGCCACTCAAAGAGTCCTTGTTTGGTTTTAAAGGCTGTCTTCCAAATGTCACTTTCTTCAATTCTTACTTGATGATATCCATTGCGCAAGTCTAACTTAGTGAAATATCGAGCATCTTTCAGTTGGTCTAGCAAATCATCTATCCTTGGGAGTGGGTAACGATTCTTTACCGTTATCTTGTTCAAGGCCCTGAAATCAACACACATACGCCAAGTGCCATCTTTCTTTGGAATCAATACAATCGGTGACCCACATGGCGAAGTACTTGGCCTTATGAAACCCTTGTCCAAAAAGTCCTTGATTTGCTTCTTTATTTCAACATTCTCTATAATAGGCATGCGGTACATGCCTATTTTTGGAAGAGGACAATCTGGATGCAAATGGATTTCATGCTGAATCTCCCTCCTAGGAGGCAAACCTGTTGGCTCCTGAAACATCTCATGATGTGCATCAACTACATCATACAGTTCTGACTTAAGTTTTGGATCACAATTGTCAAATGAATCATGATTCACATCAACCTTGGGTTTAATCATAAGAAGAAAAAATTCTTACTTGAATTGACCAGCCTTTTTACCTGTCCTGCATTCACCATCGTTATATTTGTCTTCTTGCGATGAGCTCTAACAATGAACTCCTTGTCATCTTTGAAAAGATGATATTTGTTTTCATGGCGATGAAAGATAGCTTTCCTGTCAAACAAGTAAGGACTTCCCAAAACAATTCCTGCTATATCAAAAAGTACCACATCAATTTCAATTGTGTCAATAAAATGTGCAGTAATTGCAAAGCGCAATGTGCACTTTCTTGAAACTTGTAAATTTGCATCCTTGCAAATCCATCCAAGTGGATATCGCCTCGGATGTGGAACGGTCTCAAGTTTAAGCTGCTTGACCAAGTCCTCTGATATAAGGTTTGCTTGTTACCCACTATCAAAAAGTGTGTCAATTTTAGTATGTTTTGAAATCACCCTCACATGAAACAGTTCAATTCTTTCTTCCTCATTAGGAGCTTGTACATGGTAGTTTGAGGTACTAGTGCTGGCTTGAGTTTCAATTTCTTTTCCCTTCAAGTTTTTCAAACCCATGGCTGCAATTTTGGTTTCATCACCTGAATCATCCCCTAAATCCTATGGTGTAGATGTAGTAGCAACAGTTTTTTGTTTCCCTTTGGATTTGTTAAATTGAGGTCTTTTTTCAGGATGTAATTTCCAACAGTTTTTCTCCTCATGACCTGGTTTAGAACAGTGTTTACATATCACTTTCTCACTCTCCTATTTGACAGATGCATTCTTTTTTCCCTTTCCCTTGGAGGTTTTCTCTTTGTTTTCCCCCTTGGGGGGCTTGTTTCTACCCTCTTCAAATGTGTTTTTCCCCTTGCCTCAAAATGGGTAGCTTGGACACAAACCTCGTCAAGGCTAGTAGGGTTAAACATCAATGTGGTGTGTCTAAGGTAGCTATGCAAGCCACCAATATATTTCAGCAAGGTTTCTTGGGTCTGTAAATCTACCCCTAACAAGAGAGCTCTTCTCCTGAATTATTGGGTGTAGTCTTGGACACTCTGACCCTTAAGTTGTCTGAAATTTTTCTAGTTCATAATGGCTTTCTGCATGTGAGCAAGAGGATAAAACTGTTTTTTAATGGCTAACAGAAATTCAGGCCATGTTAAGGTAACCTTACCAAATTTCTTGATCTCCTCTTTAGTCTTGGCCTCCCACTAGACCAATGCTGCCCCATCCATTCTCAAAGAAGCCAACTGAATCTTTGTGGCATCATCATGCATATTCTGGATCCTCAAGTAAACTTCCAACTGCCTAATCCAGTTGTCAAGCTTTTCTGCATTCACTTCACCATTAAACATAGGTAATTCGAATTTTATATCAAGCTTCAAAAAAGGACTTTTTCCAGAGGATCTATGCTTATGCACATAAGAAGAAGACGAGGATGAAGAGGAAGAAGGTGACAATGGGGGTGGTGGATCACCATTACCTCCATGTCCTTTCTTGGAATGATCATCATCCTTCCTACCTCCTGAAGAGCCCTCTCCTTCATGTGGATGTTTGGACCCTTCTCCAGCCAATTTCTCATTTCTTTCTTGGTACAATATCCTCACCATTTCAGTGAGGTCCAAGAAAGCCTTTCTGAAGACTCTTTCTTCTTCTTTTGGATCCATGTCTGCAGGAATTTCTCCTTCATGTGCAGACATTCTTGAAGCTTCTGTTGAGACTCTTGAGGGTGAAATTGAAGGTGGAGGTGATGGCTCTCTAGCCTTCCTTGACTGAGGATTCTCTCGTTCTCTAGTCAACTGTCCTTCCCCTCTTTTAAGTTTCAACCTTGCACTCACTTAGCCATCTTCCCAACAGCGTTTTCCCATTCACTTCTTCCTTTTTCCATATTTTCCTCCATTAACTTGTTCAAATTATTGCATTACATGTCTTTTTATCATGGTTTGTTAACTATGCTAATGTTTGACTGTTTGATTAGAATTTTGGAACATATACAACAATTCCGCAGCTGTTCAACAATTCCGCATCTATTCAGAGATTCTGCAGCCTTTTTGTTGTTTGATATGCTCCACGTGTCTTCTCAAGGAACGGGCCACATGGGCATCTTGGGTTGGATGTACACATGGATCGTATGCTATTGGTTGAGCCAAACCAGTCACGTATGCCCTTGGTCAACGCAGGTGTTCCCTCGGTCAAACGGTCAAGTTCTAAACGGTGGCATGGGAGCCGTGAGCAGCTGGGACACGGAACTATAGCTGGCACCTCCTCCACGCCACGAAGACAGCTAAAGACAGGATCCAAACATAGATTTACCTCCCATGATGAACGTTTCCCTCAAAAGTGCACGAAGTTGCCTGCGTGTTGCTGCACAAGTTAATTAGTTAAGACTGCGTGTTGCTGCGTAGTTAATAAGTTAGGTTGTAGTTGCTTAGTTCACGCAGAGGGTAGTTGCCTCTGTGCTTATAAATAAAGCGTGTGCCAACGCTTATAGATTAGCTTTTGAATCTTGTAATTGCTGCGCTGATTTTGTTATAAAAACTCTGTTTTGGAAGGCTGTTTCTACAGCATTTTCTCACTGTACTTTGACATGCTGGTTTTATAAAAAGAAGACTGTTTCTGTTCACCTTTTCGTAGCTAATCTTTTAGTTGGTTGCGTGGATGGAGGGCCCCCATCTATGACAGCCCGTGTACATAGTGTTTGATTTCATTTTCCTGCTTTCAGCAATTTCTATTTCTTTCATCATGTATAATAGTGTACCATTTGATTTCATGCCATTTCATTTCCAGCATTTATTTTAAACTGACCAGTATTGTTTTTTTGCAGGTTTTTAACCCGGGATTGTTTTGTCTTTGTGTATTTGCTTTATATCTGATGGTATTTTCAGTTGTCATATTCATAGTTGCTGCCTTTACTTTGATTTTCTAGCTTAAATTCTAGTTTAGTTTCTCACGCTGTATGCTAACACATTGATGGCCTCCTTATCATAAGTTGTTTATCTTTAAGAGATCAGAATACTAATAAATTACAGCTTGCTTTGAGTAGCTTTTGGCTTATATCACTAACTCTTTCTTCACTTGTTACACATAACAATGTATGTTGGAAGCAGAATGCTGGAGAAAGGCACAGTGGTGTTATAATTTGTCATTTAGAGCTTTATCACTTTTTAGACTTATCTCTAACTACTTCCTAATCGTGTTTTACATAGTACCATATGTTGGAAGCAGAGAGTTAGGAAGAGATGAACATTATCATTGGTTTTTAAAGTGATTTTCTTACCTTTTTATTTGCAGCAACATGAGTAGTGACTAGTGCCATTAGAAAGTGGTTCTTTGCTTTCAGTTCATTTCAAGTTATTTATTTCTTTCAATCTCTTTCTTTGCAAAGTTTAAAAGGTAGTTAGAAACCACCAACAACACACACTCACTCATTTAGAAATCACCTTACACACACTATCACTCATCTGTTTATAAAATCATCACTCCATCTTAGGAAGTTAAATTGACCACAAACAACACCCCCAAACGACAAAAAGATCTAAGAGGTTGCTTAAGTACATATAGTACACCTTCACTTCATCAGCTTACGAGCTCCTGGTTGACAATTTATGATAGCAATTTAGACAACACTAAATTGACTAAACATTTTGGCGTCGTTGCCGGGGATCGAACCCGGGTCACCCGCGTGACAGGCGGGAATACTCACCACTATACTACAACCTCAGGTATGCATCGAACCCTTTGAGAAATGGGCTCTAGATTTCGTTGGACCAATTAATCCACCATCAAAGCAAAAGAAGTATATACTGGTTTGTACTGATTATGTTACTAAGTGGGTAGAAGCTAAGGCATTGCCTTCTGCCACTGAAAATTCAGTTGTTCAATTTCTTTTTGAGGATATTTTCACTCGTTTTGGTGTCCCAAGGGAAATTGTGACAGATCAGGGCAGCCAATTTACATCTAAATTGATGGAGAAGCTGATGGAGGAATATAAGATCAAGCACAGAACATCTACTCCATACCATCCGCAATCCAATGGCCAAGTGGAATCTACCAATAAAGTTCTTGAAGGCATTATCACCAAGACTGTTCATCTTCATAGAAGAGATTGGGCGGAAAGGCTTCCTGAAGCCTTATGGGCCTATCGAACCACATGGAGGAACATAATGGGACATTCTCCCTATGAACTTGTTTATGGGAAGGAAGTCCTGCTCCCCATTGAGTTCCAAATCAAGACCTTCAAGATGGCAGTCCAGATGGGAATGAACCTCTCAGAAGCCCAAAAACACAAAATGGACCAGCTAAATGAGCTAGATGAAATAAGACAAGATGCAATTTTAAGGACCGATCTAGTTCAGCACCAAAGATCTAAATGGCATGATCGTCATATCAAAGAAAGAAAGTTTCAGAAAGGAGATTGGGCTCTATTGTTTGATTCAAAGTTTAAAGACTTCAAAGGAAAATTTCAAACTCATTGGCTTGAGCCATATGAGATTGATGAAGTCTTTAGTAATGGAACAGTTCGAGTGAAAACTATTGATGAATTTCATACTCCTCTTATTGTGAATGGCCATCGTCTGAAAATCTACCAGAAGCCACTCTCAAAAGAGGAATTTGTCAAGTTGTTCAAAGAAGATTTTGCAATGAGGCTGGTGGAGAAGAATTCTTCTCCTCCATCAGCCTAATCTATGTTTCTTTCAGTTAAAAAAAAAAAAAAAAAAAAGAGAAAAAATTCGTGTATAAGCCTGAAAACCAATCTTGGATTGGCAGTCTTATGCAGAAAATATAAGGTGAAAATCAGGGTCACCTGACACTTTATATTTTCCAAAAAAAAATCCCTCTTCTTCCATCTCATCCATCTCATTCATCTCATCCATCTCATTCATTTCATCCATCTCATCATCTTAATTCCATTCCATTTTTTTCAGTCCATTCACTCCATCCCATTCTCATCAATAAAGTCCCTATCAGGACTATTTCATTTAGTCAAGTTGTTGTAATTCTCTTGATGCAGGAAGAAAAATGTTGCTGCAAATTCTACAGCTAGGAGTCAATTCCGCAGCTGATATCTGAATTCCGCAGCTAATACACTCTGTCCCTGCAACAAAAATAAACTCTGTTTCAAAAAGAAAAAAATCTGCAGTCAGAAGTACCAGCATCATTAAAGGGTGAAGACACACAGCATATACAAAGGCAGCAATAAATCAAAGGTTGGCATCATGATTAGCAAAGGAATCAAAATACACAAAGGTATGTTCTAAACCTCTAACTCACAGTTATATCATTACGTATGGTTTGCGGATTATGGTATTAGGCACCTAGTGTAATGATTGAACAAGATCTCCGCTCACTCCCTGTCCATTATGCTGTGTAGTCCACCTCACCTCCGTTTTAACGGTCCATAATCACTATGATTCAAACCTGATACGGCCTGCTCCCTTGCATTAACTCTCCATACCAGAATGACGTGTCCTGTTACACCACGGCTCTTCAACTGATCATTCCGCAGCCAGGTGTATACCGTTACCTGACGTCGATGGGATTCGGCCGTTCTACCCTTTAATACCTTTCTACGCATGCATAACTTCATTCCTATCGCTGTTCACTCCCTCGATTTCATCGATTTCACTCTCGGTTCATTTCACCACTCTGTCTCATCGTAAATCTACGCTGCTCCATTCTCCTCATCTCTCCGCTTAAAAACCCTGACCAACAGGCTCGCAATTGCATCACGGCCATTCTACTGTAGCCGTAACACCCACTACTGAACACTGTTTTCTCAATCTCATTACGGTCATTCTTCTGTAGCCGTGTAGTTCTCTGTTCCAGCCGTAATTTACGCTGAGGAGCACTGATTTCCCGTGAAGTCTCTTTCCTTTAGCATCCAAACAGTATTGTCAGAGCAGCAAGAGAAGTTGGTAACCGAAATGGGCAAGCTATTGAGAGCAGAGCCGGAAGGTTCAAAATTTCTAGACGGTTACCCACAAACGAGGAATGCCCTGCAGAAGGCCAAGTGGTTAAAATTTATTCAGAAATTTAAAGGATACCACAAAGAGGTTACCAAGGCCTTTGCTCGGTCGTTTGATGGGAAAACAAACACTGTGGAGATTGGGGACTTGCAATTCACTGTCACAGAAAGCAGCTTGGCTCAAGCAACTGCTTTGCCTCATACTGGAGAACGATGGTTCAAGAATCGAACTGTTGAAAGCCAAGAATGGAAGAACATATTGAAAAATCCAGGTATGGATACTACTATCTTCACCAAAGGAATACCTGTAAGTAACATTAAAAAGGAATGGATTGCCTTACTTTTGCTAGTGCAGAAATTTTTGACATGTGAAGGCAGATTTGGTACAATGTATGTTTATCACACAAAGATAATGATGCATTTTATGGGTGAACATACCATCAATCTCCCTTATTTCCTGATGTCTAGTTTAAAGAAAATGAGTGCTGCTGTGTAAAAACATGTGGGTAACATTGAGCCACACCTATACCACCATGGCCTCATCAAAATACTAATTGAAGAGCAGTTAAAAATTAGGAAAGACACATGGGAGAAATTCCTTATCAGGAACCATTTTCAGGAGGTGGCTGAAGCCTCCATTAGCTCTCCTAAAGTACCAGCCTCTATTAGCTCTCCTAAAGTGCCCCGGAGAAGTAGAAGAAAAGAAAAAGAAACTGCTGCCCAAGATACTGATGTAGAAGAAACTGTTGCCCAGGATACTGATATAGAAGAAACTGCTGACGTAGAAGAAACTGTCCAAGAAATCATTGCAGAAACTCTTCAAGAAATTGCCCAAGAAACCGTCTTGGAAACTGGTCAAAAAGAGAGGGAAAAGGGTAGAAAAAAAAAAGACAGAAAAGGGATAAGGGAAAAGCTATTTTGCAAACACCATCCCCTTCATCTGAGCCTTCAACCGAAGAAGATACCCAAACATTGGCTCATAGGCTTGCTCAGCTTTAGGAAACTGCCATCTCCAAGAAGAAAAGCACTAGCATACAGGTAAGAAGAAGTAGAAGGCTCATAGAAAGGAAAAGTGTAATAAAAGGAAAACAGTCCCATTTTGTTGACTTGAGCACACCTGAGAAGAGGCAAATTCAGCTAGACATTGACTCAAGTCCTCCTAGAGAGGAAAGCCCTTTTCAACAAGAAAGAGAGAGCAGTTTTCAAGAGTTTGAATTCAGACCAAGGCAAACTCCAGATATTGACCCTGTTCAGCAAGAAGCATATGACTATTTAGAAACATTGGAGCAATCTGTTGCTGGTCCTAGCACAGTCTTGCCCCTTGAACAGCAGGTTCAATCTCTGAAGCAAGAAATATTTGAACTAGAAGTTCTAAATCGCCACATCAAAAATGAAAATGAAAAATTGAAAGAGAAAGGTAACTTGGACAAGATGATCCACGACAACACCATGCTCCATTTGGGCCTTTGGCAAAGAAAGAACAGAAAGTTAAAGAGAAAATGCAAGAAGTTGAGCCGGGCGTTGATCAACTTAAAATTCAGGTGCTTGGTAAAGAAACCGAGAACAAGTTTGGCAACAAAGAGGAAGAGAAGAAGGTTGGATGTCTTAGCAGAGGCATCCGAGCATATGAACTAAAGGATTATGCAAAGTTTTGGTTGCATGAGGACATGCAACACCCTCAGAGTGGGGGTATGTTGAGCCTCAACCTTGCACTCACTTAGCCATCTTCCCAACAGCTTTTTCCCATTCACTTCTTCCTTTTTCCATCTTTTCCTCCATTAACTTGTTCAAATTATTGCATTACATGTTTTTTTATCATGGCTTGTTAACTATGCTAATGTTTGACTGTTTGATTAGAATTTTGGAACATATACAACAATTCCGCAGCTGTTCAGCAATTCCGCAGCTATTCAGAGATTCTGCAGCCTTTTTGTTGTTTGATATGCTCCACGTGTCTTCTCAAGGAACGGGCCACATGGGCATGTTGGGTTGGATGTACACATGGATCGTATGCTATTGGTTGAGCCAAACCAGTCACGTATGCCCTTGGTCAACGCAGGTGTTCCCTCGGTCAAACAGTCAAGTTCTAAACGGTGGCATGGGAGCCGTGAGCATCTGGGACACGGAACTATAGCTGGCACCTCCTCCACGCCACGAAGACAGCTAAAGACAGGATCCAAACATAGATTTACCTCCCATGATGACCGTTTCCCTCAAAAGTGCACGGAGTTGCCTGCGTGTTGCTGCACAAGTTAATTAGTTAAGACTGCGTGTTGCTGCGTAGTTAATAAGTTAGGCTGTAGATGCTTAGTTCACGCAGAGGGTAGTTGCCTCTGTGCTTATAAATAAAGCGTGTGCCAACGCTTATAGATTAGCTTTTGAATCTTGTAATTGCTGCGCTGATTTTGTTATAAAAACTCTGTTTTAGAAGGCTGTTTCTACAACATTTTCTCACTGTACTTTGACATGCTGGTTTTATAAAAAGAAGACTGTTTCTGTTCACCTTTTCGTAGCTGATCTTTTAGTTGGTTGCGTGGATGGAGGGCCCCCATCTATGACAGCCCGTGTACATAGTGTTTGATTTCATTTTCCTGCTTTCAGCAATTTCTATTTCTTTCATCATGTATAATAGTGTACCATTTGATTTCATGCCATTTCATTTCCAGCATTTATTTTAAACTGATCAGTATTGTTTTTTTGCAGGTTTTTAACCCGGGATTGTTTTGTCTTTGTGTATTTGCTTTATATCTGATGGTATTTTCAGTTGTCATATTCATAGTTGCTGCCTTTACTTTGATTTTCTAGCTTAAATTCTAGTTTAGTTTCTCAAGCTGTATGCTAACACATTGATGGCCTCCTTATCATAAGTTGTTTATCTTTAAGAGATCAGGATACTAATAAATTACAGCTTGCTTTGAGTAGCTTTTGGCTTATATCACTAACTCTTTCTTCACTTGTTACACATAACAATGTATGTTGGAAGCAGAATGCTGGAGAAAGGCACAGTGGTGTTATAATTTGTCATTTAGAGCTTTATCACTTTTAGACTTATCTCTAACTACTTCCTAATCATGTTTTACATAGTACCATATGTTGGAAGCAGAGAGTTAGGAAGAGATGAACATTATCATTGGTTTTTAAAGTGATTTTCTTACCTTTTTATTTGCAGCAACATGAGTAGTGACTAGTGCCATTAGAAAGTGGTTCTTTGCTTTCAGTTCTTTTCAAGTTATTTATTTCTTTCAATCTCTTTCTTTGCAAAGTTTAAAAGGTAGTTAGAAACCACCAACAACACACACTCACTCATTTAGAAATCACCTTACACACACTATCACTCATCTGTTTATAAAATCATCACTCCATCTTAGGAAGTTAAATTGACCACAAACAACACCCCCAAACGACAAAAAGATCTAAGAGGTTGCTTAAGTACATATAGTACACCTTCACTTCATCAACTTACGAGCTCCTGGTTGAAAATTTATGATAGCAATTTAGACAACACTAAATTGACTAAACAGCATCATCATGCATATTCTGGATCCTCAAGTAAACTTCCAACTGCCTAATCCAGTTGTCAAGCTTTTCTGCATTCACTTCACCATTAAACATAGGTAATTCGAATTTTATATCAAGCTTCAAAAAAGGACTTTTTCCAGAGGATCTATGCTTATGCACAGAAGAAGAAGACGAGGATGAAGAGGAAGAAGGTGACAATGGGGGTGGTGGATCACCATTATCTCCATGTCCTTTCTTGGAATGATCATCATCTTTCCTACCTCCTGAAGAGCCCTCTCCTTCATGTGGATGTTTGGACCCTTCTCTAGCCAATTTCTCATTTCTTTCTTGGTACAATATCCTCACCATTTCAGTGAGTTCCAAGAAAGCCTTTCTGAAGACTCTTTCTTCTTCTTTTGGATCCATGTCTGCAGGAATTTCTCCTTCATGTGCAGACATTCTTGAAGCTTCTGTTGAGACTCTTGAGGGTGAAATTGAAGGTGGAGGTGATGGCTCTCTAGCCTTCCTTGACTGAGGATTCTCTCGTTCTCTAGTCAACTGTCCTTCCCCTCTTTTAAGTTTCAACCTGGTAAGCATCAATTCTTGCAAGACAGTCAGAAGATCTTTGCACAAAAACAATCAAAAGACAACTACACCAGAGATTGACTGAAAGAGCATTTATCTACTTTGCAATTGTATAACAAGAGCATTTCGAAGGCTTCCTGGCTCGTTTCAGGCTCTGTCTATAGTTTATTTGACTGCTTTTGATACAAAGAAACAAAAACATAGCTCTGATACCAACTTGATCTGCATTTGAAACTACTTGTAAATGGTTTGCAATGTATTCAATTCACATATATACATGTTTAAAAGATGTCCATGTCTTGCAGAAAGAAAACAAATGAAATTTTCAGTTGTTCATGACCCATTTCAGTATAACAGATTTATTTCCTTTTACTGTTTAACACACTAAAACGAATTTGTTCTGCAAAATGAATCAACCACAGATGCAAAAGAAGTTGATGAAGCAGTTCACCCCTCTTGGGCTACGTCTACTAGGTCCAAGGTTCCCAAATGGGCCTGTCCTTGTTTTAATTAAATGCTCAAATTGAATATACAGCTAAAGAGAAGCATCTATAAGTGGAATAGATGGTAAAAATGGATTCAGAGCACTTGAATCCTTCAGGATTGACTACTGGTTCACCTCCAATGGGTACCTGCAACCCTATACAGTCTTCCCAATACTGGGCCCTAGTGGCTCCTAGAACTTCCACGGCTCCAAAACCTCTGCAAATGACCTCATATGGTTGTAAGACCTATGCCAATGGCTTCAGAAGGTCGAAAATACCCAAAATCAAAAAAAAAATCGTCCAAAACCGCCTTTCCTAGCCAAAGTTATGGCCATTTACTCCCAACTGCCAGCTTGGCCTAAAAAAACTCCAGTTAAAACTGGCTGACTGCCAGATAACCCCGCTAAATATGGAGCGGCCGCCAAATTTGGCGCCACCGCCAATTGCGCCGCTAACTGACCGCCGGTTAACTTCATTTTTAGCGCGCATGTGACCGCAAATCTCGGCTGGTGGTTTGCGTTGGAGTTTGTGCCGGCGGTTAAGGCATGGCACCCGGTTCTCGGCGTGAGGTCATGTGGTATGGGGGCTGGCCCCCTTCGAGCCCCGCCCAACTAAAAATCAAACTTTAAAACAAATTTATGCCGCCCACATAACAAGTCTTCTGCGCTTGGTGCATTCGTAAGGCGCTGTAATTGTGTTTGAAAGGTCGTGGGTTCAATTCACAACCACACCAAAATTTTAAACATATGCGTCCGCATACCTTTGCTGATGTCACCCAGGCCACGTGGCAGCCTCCGGGCCTGCCATGTGGCAACCTGTGATTGGCTGCCCAAAAAAGAATATTCCCTAGAATATTCCAAGGAATATTTCGTGGAATATTCTTTTTTATTTTTTTTTTTGAAAAATTCAAAAATTAAGGGTTATTGGGCGATTTTGTTTTTGGCATAACATTCTCATACGGCGACCATTTTTCGAACCGTTCACAGCGCCAGAATCAAGAGGACGAGCACTTTTCAGTCATTCAACTTTGAACCAGTTCTAATCACTTTCATTTTTGAGCATTTTACGACACTTAGGACATGAGCACCTGATTAGTTGGGTAAGAATTTGCCGGTTTTATCTATGTTCCTACGAGGCATGAAATGGAAAGGCTTTTTTTTTTTTTTTTTTTTTCTGGCACCTGCAAAACTGAAAATAGATTGAACTGCAACTAGCTATCTTGCTGAAATGAAAATGCGGAATTGAAATGAAAGCAGGAAAGGACTAAGCTATGTTGCTCAAATGAAATTGTAGGAATGAAATGCTAGTCTACGCTTGCAGAATTGAAATGCTAATCTACGCTTGCAGAATTGAAATGCTAATCTACACTTGCAGAATTGAAATTGCGGAATTGAAATGCTAATCTATGAAAGCAGGAAATATCTACTTTACTTTTGCGGAAATGAAATTGCAGAATGGAAATGAAATAAACTATTTAGCAGAAGGCGAGTGTAGGAAAATAGAAGAAAAGCAACAATCACCAATACTCTGACGCTTCCCCGGCAATGGCGCCAAAAAGATGGTGGGCTCCAGTATTGCAGCAATAATGCTGCAACTCCTAGGACTCCCTTCTTTACTTTTATCAACCCGGTAGTTCGTAACAAACTTGAAGTGACGATGCTGTATGCACAAGTACTAGCTCTTGCCGCAGCTGTCACTTGGTCAGCTGGCACAAGTCTGCTAGGGGCTTAAGCCAACTTCTATGAGCTCTTAGAAGAAGCTTTTTAACGGATGGATGAAAGCTAACTCAAAGGAAGCTGATCTACTTGCAGAAAGAAACTGAAAGCCAAAAAAGTAACATAAACGCTAGCAAACCCTAATTCTACCAGCTAGTCCTACTAATGCAAAGGAGAGAATGCAAACTATTAAAAGAGATGCCATTACTTCTATGAAGGTAAAATGCACATGTCTAGGCTACCTCTATCTGAAGGAAACATCTTTTTGTATTTTTGAATAAGTTATCAGAATTATCATGCATGTGTTTTAACTGGCTTTTTACTGTGCAGGGGTGGATCAAGGAAGAGAAATGCTTGGAAAAGGTTGGGAAGGTTCATAGAGGGTCTAAGGAGTCCCTACCACTCTTCCAGAGAGTTTCACAAAGTTTGGCTATCCAACAACCTCATTTGTGAGCTTCTACAGGAAGTCTGCAGGGGTTCTACAGGATGTTTCAGGGATTTCTACAAAAATGTTCAGAAATTTCTACAGGATGTTTTAAAATTGGATTTTGGAGGATGGGTGAGTGAGGTAGGGTGCATGCATGTATAGGGAGGTAGGGTAGGGGCCTGAAATGGCCCAGGGACTGATGGATGAAGTGATGAGAGGGTGTGGAAAGCTGACTTGACTTAAAGAAGGCTAAGACAATGGAGGAGCCAGAAGGTAGGGTTATGTGAGTAGAAGAACAATTGTGAGACGAGGAACCTAACTAGGAGATGGAGCAGCTGGCCTGGACGAAGCTTAGGTGGATGAGAGAGAGGTGGAGATGCCCTGCACGGTGTACACTTGGCCGAATCAACTAAGTCCTGCACACAATCGAAATCTTAACTAATCTAATCTAACTGTCAATGAAACAAATGAACAAAAGCTTTATTTATGAAGAGAACCAGGTACAACGCTTAAACAAACAAACATCTCAAAAGCCTGAACGCATAACTAACTTCTACAAATGAAAACATTACACCAAAGATTGCATGGTCAAGCAAACTAGTGTTTTTGTTGGGCAGCACTGTTTCTGCAATTCTAGCCCCTGATCCAATAAGGGAGAGGTGAAACTGAGAGTGTGGACAACCCTTTTTCTTGGAGATTTATCTGTTATTATCCTACCAATCTAATCTACACATCTGAAGCAATCCTATTTATCAACAGTGACCTATTTAACCAACACAACTAAATCTTGCTCAACAGAAACACGTTTCAAATGCATAAAAGGAAAATCACGATGCATAAAGAAAAGATAACAATACAAAGAAGGAGGCCCTAGGCTCTCAGGTTGGGCCCAACCCCGAGAGCTATGGCTCCTATAGAAAACTCAGAGCTGATACCAAATCTGACTACTTCTCATTATCAAAAAATAATCATAAGTCAAGAGTTATGCCAACAATGGCTACAAGAGAACGGAATGGAGCTAGCAGCACTGTAGTGAAAAGTATGCAAGAGTTTTCAAAAGTCCCTCACGAAGGCTGAGGCCTTAACATTTATACACCATGAGGCCCTAGCTGGCCTCCTAAATCTATGGGACTTGGCTGCCCAAACTGTGAGTGAACAACTCCTTCCAAAAATCTGTTTGGCTACCTTCTAGATCCGATTTTGGTGGCCTTTGGAGCTCGAAGTTGGGGGTGAAGATCCCGAGGGAGGCTATTTAATGCCATAGACAACCCCCTTAGGAATCCTCAACCCAAGCTTGGCTATCTCCTAGCCCATGACTGCTCAGTTTTGCTCCAACATGTGTCAAAAAACCTGAAATGAGCACGTGTTAGCCACCTAGGAAGAGTGACTACCCTTATTCGTACAAATGACATAAACATACTAAAAAATAATGCATAAGTTATGAAAAATGAAGGATTGAACAAGGATAATTAGGCCAAATGAGCCCAAAATGTTACCAAATTTGGGGCTCATCAACAGGACTGAAGAAGAACTTGGTATCGATCGCAATGCTGGAAGACGAAGGCTATGATGTAATCTTTAGTAAGGGAAAGGTTTTCCTTAGACACATCACCATGAGACAAGTGAAGCAAATCAGTTCACGAGTCAAGAACCTATATGCTTTTGAGGTTCAAGATGCAAGCAAAGCCTTGAGGAAAAAGGAAAATGTTAGAGACTTGGTGGTTGAGAGGGAGAGTAATTTACCTCTCAACATGCAGTCCCAGAAGAAGTTTCAAACAATTGTGGAGGAGCCACAATTGGTGAAACGACTTCAAGAGGTTGTGGAGTGACCAAAACTGGAGAAGCAAAGAGGAGACCGAATGGAGGCATCCACTCATGCAAAGACCTCTAGTAGGGGGGAATTTCGAGCCAAGTGGGCAGAGGGATCACATGCGTCCATACCTCCAGGTGGGAGGTGGGGCGATGTGGAGTGATAGTCCCAAGAAGGCTGAAATAGGGGTAGGATCCTTGAGGTACCCAACCTCTTTGATTAGACCTTGCTATGGGAGCCCTGACAAGGAGTAGCAGGACTGGCTGAGTGGGTAGAGACAGATGTGGATGGAGCGGCAGAGGAAGCTTCAACATCAGAGGATGTTTCTAGCCCAACAGGGAGGTCAGTTGGGAGATCAGTTACTTACTTCTCAGTAACTGAGTTGCAGTGAAGCAGTGGGCAACATGATGCAACATGATGAGAGAAGATGTAGTGTGGATGCAGTGCTGGGAGACAAGACCAGCAGTAGCACAGATGCAACTGGAGGAATCAGTGTGATTGATAAAATTAGAGATCAAAGTGACAGAGGCTAGAGTAGTCAAATACTGAAGAGCACAGAGGTGCAGAGTTTTTTAGTCAATAGAGGCAATAGCAGTCAGAGACTTTGATGACAGAGGCATCATTCTAATTCAGGTTGGATACTTTTTTGTTTCTAGAGTTGTTGTAGCAACAACACTAGGGAGAAGTGTTGCATGCAGAACATTCCAAAGGTTCAGGATCGGGTTCTAGTTGAATGCCTTTCTTGTTGAGAGGGAGTGCTGAAAATAGCAACAAGAAATGCTAAAATTAGAAATGCTAAAATTAGAAATGCCATAAATAACATTTCAGGTATCAGTGTTAGAAATAACAACACGGAACGATAAAATAGAAATGCTAAAAATAACATTGCTATCAATAGCATTTCGGGATACATTCCAATTTTAGTTAGTCCATGAACTAAAATTGAGAATTAAATTTCGAATTTGATCTTAACAGCTGGTTGAAAAATAATTAATTAATTCATCTTGAGTTAATTAGTTGGACAAAATCAAACATGAAGTCTATGTGAAGACATGCAACAGTTATCCCTTTGATTGAGGAAGTTATCCCCTAATTAAGGAGATTAGGATGAGTTGTACTTTGAGTTGTAATTAGTTAGCTCAGTAAACTGAGTTAAGTCTAGTTAGATTAGTTCCAACAGTTTGTGGAACTGACTGTGAGTTCAGTTAGTTAATGCATTCATGCATGTAACTAGTGTACTTCAGATAACTAAATATTCTTTCATAAATAACTCATGCATGTCAGTTCATTCAAAGACCCAGTTGAGATCAGAGGAAGGGACAGTGTACTATCAGTTGGAGGAATTTTCCTATATAGGAAACTCATCCATGCAGAAGGAATTATCTCCTTAAGGATTTTGCAGTTATTTCAGAGGTCAGAGAAGTGTGTGAGGTGAGAATCACACATGATACAGCTAGAGGATCCAGGAGAAACTGTGCAAGGAAATAGGAGTCTTGGAGCACTAAAGGAAGGCATATGTGTTGTCTATTCTGTCTATGAGCAACAGTGAGGGATTATACTGAGAGCTGGATAGCTTGAGAGCTAAAACTTTGTGTAATCATGAGATATTTCCACTCATATGATAATACAGATAGCGGGCTCTTTAGTTGGGGCTTTGCTGAGAGTATTCTTCTGTTTTTCATGTGTATGATTTCTTCTTCTTTGTTATATGTGTTCTAATTAATCTTGCTCAAATTGATTAAGCTTCCACAAAGTTTGATAGTAGAAGTAGATCAAGTATTTTGCTTTAGTACATTGCATTATCAAGTGATTTATAGGGAGAATTTCTACACCAGAATACCAGAAACGCGAAGAAATATAACCCAGAACAAAATAAAAACATGCAGGTATTTTATTATTCAGAAATAGATTCAATGTTCACTTGCCTCTTCGAGGGGGCAACCTCCAGTAGAGCAAAGCTCGATCACAATAAGACTTGATTATCGTTCCTTTACTAAATAAGTGTTGATTTGGGGTAGCATCGAATGTGCTTTAGCCATGAAAATTGGTGGAGAGGCTAAATTACATGATATATCCAAGACCCAAAAATGGTTTAGGCATAATCTAACCGGTTTGGGAGATATTAAAATAATTAACATTTTTAATGGAGTTCCTAAGTCTAAACTTAGGAAAAATAAAATATTAATGGATATTAATATAAAACTGGGTTAGAATGGTCCAAAAGTCATGGATCAAGCCAAATCTAATATTAGTCATTGATTAGAGATTCAATCTCAGTCGTTGACGGACCAATGAGAAAAATATAAGAGAGGGCTTGAGGGTCAGTTGGAGAACACACTGTGAGAGATCAAGAACTCAATTTTCTAGGGTAGGGTTTGCTGAGGAAATTGAGTGAGTGATCATAGTTGCAGCTGAGAGGCAGTGAATACATAGCAGAGAGGCAGAGTTAGTACCATAAGGATTAGCTTAGAGCTGAGAGAAGGATGTAGAGCCAGCTAGAGGCCATGTAGAGGCAGCCAAGAGCTGCGCAGAGCCAGCGTGTGAGACGTAGAAGGTCCAGGGGCTGACACAGAGGCTCCAAAAGCTGACGCAGAGCCCAGAGAGGCTAACGTTGGGCTAGAGAGGTTGACGCAGTGCCTAGAGGCAATGTTGGGAGCATTTTGTGGGATAGACTAAGAGTTGGAGAGTCAGATAGGGTGACGCAGTTCCTATCAGAGTGACGCAAAGTAGAAGAAGTTGCATTGTTCCTGTGGGATCGTTCATCTAGAGTTTTAGCCGGAATATTTGTCTCTGAATGAAAGGTACTACTACCGAGGGAATTCTTTGTTGGGTGAGCCATTTCTAGCACCCAGGTTGTATCCTGAAACTGCATAATAATAAAACCTTTTGAATAGCTGCACCGATTTTCTCGCCTTGTATTTATTTTCAGTATTTACATGGTAAATAACTTGTTAAGTAATTAAACAAGTAGGAAGAAATAAATTAGATAGTATAGGAAGAATTTCTAACGGGTTAAACTTAGAAATTCCAACATGGTATCAAAGGGTGGTTGCAGATCACAAGATAACTAAAGGCATCAGTAGAGCAGAGTAGTAGTAGCAGAAAATAGTTGTCCCGAGTGACAGAAGTTGTTCCTAGCAGAAAGCAGCAAGGAAGGGGTGACGCAAAGTGCCTACGTCATCAGTTCGAGCCAGGAGGAGGATCAGCGCAGTGGCAGAGAGGAGTAGACCTGACCTACGCAGTGCCCAGTCATATTTCTCAGCCAGGAAGGATTGACGCAGTGGCTAGGAGGTGCAGATTTTGCCAGTGTCAGGATTGCACAGAGCCTAGAGGCTCAGTTCTTCAAGTTGTTGAGGTATAGGGGGTTGCGAATAATTTGTGGAGATAAGCTGGTGGGGTACAGTGGTCAGAATAATACCTAACAGGGCAAGACTAGGGAGGAGTCGGAAGAAGAGTAGCAAGATGGCAGTGAATGGGTTGAGAGATCATGATAGACTAGACAAAGCTTCCAACTTCGTAGTCTAGAAGGCCAAGATCTTGTCCATTCTAGATACGTATTGCATCAAGCACTTTGCCTTGAAAACAATAACGATCCCAGTTGACCTAACTGAAAATGAGAAGTACGAGGAGGAAATGGCCAGGGCAAAGTGCATAATCCTTGATGGGGTCAAGGATCATGTGGTGTCACATATTGTCGAGAAGGACGCGACAAATGAGATTTGAGAGGCCTTGAAGAAATTGTACCAGCATACTTCCGTGCAGAGGAAGATGTTACTTGAAAATCAGTTGTGGTCATACCAGATGCAGAAAGGAGAGCAAATAGATGTCTTCCTCGGTGGATTGAAGGAGATCCGTGATCAACTAACTTCCATAGGGGCCACGCCAAATTAGGAACTGATGGTGAGGACCACATTGAACATAGTCTCAGAGGATTGGGAGGTATTTGTCCAGAGCATACTGGGCAGAACGAGCCTTCCAGATTAGGAGGAACTGTGAGTGGTTCTTCATCAAGAAGAGATCAGAAAGGTGACCAAGGCAGGGAGTAGCGAAAAAGGGATCAGAATCAAGAAGGAGGAAGAAGAAGATGTGGCTCTCGCATCTGCAGGAAAGTAGGAGAATAGAAAGAAGAAGGACCTCTCCAAGGTCAAATGCTTCCATTGTGGGGAACTAGGTCACTGTGTGAACCAGTGTCCTAGGAAGAAGAGCAAGGGAGAGGCTTCTCAGACCAAGGCGGTGCCAGTGAGGGCGAAGAAAGAAGTGGAGACAGATGACAATTGTGCCATGAGTGCTCATGCACCACTTGAGAGGTAGTGGGGAGACATCGAGCTGTAGTCAGATGGACTACAAACGATGAGGAGCATGATCCTTGAGGTACCCAACCTCTTGGATTATACCTTGCTATGGGAGCCCTGAAGAGAAGTAGAAGGATGAGCGGATTTCAATAGAGATAGATGCGGATGGAGTGATAGAGGGTGCTACAGTGTAAGAGTCCTGGGACAACATGAAGCAACGATGCGAGATGCATGGAGTTGTTGCAATAGCGCAGAGGTCAGTAGAGGGAGTACTTATCATCGATAGAGGGAGCTTCAACATCATCTGTGTTTCTAGCCTGACAAGAGATGTCAGAGTTGGGAGGATCAATTACTTACTTCTTAGTAACTGAGTTGCAGTGCAACGGTTAGCAGTGGCAGTGCTATGGGAAACATAATGCAGCATGATGAGAGGGGGTGCAGCAGTGGTAGTGGCAGCAACACGGAGAGAAAATTGAGTGAGTGATCAAAGTTGCAGCTAAGGGGCAGTGAATACATAGCAGAGAGGCAAAGTTAGTACTAGGAGGATCAGTGCAAAGCCAGGAGAAGGACGCAGAGCCAGCTAAAGGCCACGCAGAGGTAGCCAAGAGTTGCGGAGAGCCAGAAGGGCCAGCGTGTGAGACGCAAACGGTCCAGGGGCTGACGTAAAGGCTCCAGAAGCTGACGCAGAGCCTAGAGAGGCTGACGCTAGGCTAGAGAAGTTGATGTAGTGCCTAGCGGCAATGCTGGGAGCATTTTTTGGGACAGACTGAGAACTGGAGAGCCGGATAGGGTGACACAATCCCTATCAGAGTGATGCAAAGCAACAGAAGTTGCATTGTTGTTGTGGGATCATTCATCCAGTGTTTTAGTTGGAATATTTGTCTCTGACTGAGAGGTACTACTACCGAGGGCATTCTCTGTTATGTGAGCCATTTCTAGCACCCAAGTTGTATTCTGAAACTGCATAATAATAAAACCCTCTGAATAGCTGCATCGGTTTTCCCGCATTGGGTTTTTCCAGGGACATTAGTCCAAAAACAATAGTGTCACTTGTGTGCTTGTTTACTTTCAGTTGATGATCTGTATGTGTTGATATTGTACTTGTATTTATTTTCAGTATTTACATGGTAAATAACTTGTTAAGTAATTAAACAAGTAGGAAGAAATAAATCAGATAGTACAGGAAGAATTTCTAATGGGTTAAACTTAGAAAGTCCAACACTAAGACTATTTATAGTTTAAGGACATCCAAAACCCTAACTACTAGTGGTTCCTTGCATAACACAGGTTAACCACTTTATTTATTAACTATGGCCCATTTACAACTAACAGTGCTCTATTTTCTCTAATGCGGGTCAACCACTTACAATTATTAATGCAGGCTTGATTTACTATCTAACTAACTGTGACTATGACTTGGCCCATTGGGCTTATACATTAATAAAGGGGTTAGGTTTGGACCCTAACATGCCCCCCCCATCAAAAGCATCCTTGTCCTCAAGGCTGAAGTTGCGAAAACTACTGAAGAATAGTGGTTGGTTCCTAGGTTGCATCTTCTGGAGAGGTGTCTTTCTAGTTGACGAGGACTTCCTTGATTGTGTGACCGGAGAGATGTCTTTCACAGGTATCGAGGGTTTGTTCTGGTTGGATCCTGAGTGATCCTTCCTCATCCAACTTAGGTAGACTGGTTTGAATTCTGCAATTGTTTCCCACCACTTTCTTGAGGCATGATACATGGAAGATTGGATGGATTTTTGAAGTTGGTGGCAAGGCCAGTTTGTAGGTGACTACTCCAATGTGCATAAGTATATAATAAGGTCCATAGAATTTTGGTGCTAGTTTCTGGCAACCCTTTTCTTTGAGAGATGTTTGCATATATGGTTGCAGTCATAGGAATACTTGATCCCCTTCTTGAAATGTGCTCTCGGAATGATGTTGGTCTGCTTGTTGCTTCATTCGATTATGAGCTTGATGTAGATTATCTTTCTATCATGGTGGCACGGTTCTGTAGGAGTTGATCAACTACCTACACCTTAGAACATCCAGGGATATAGGAAATGGGTGAATGTGGGAGTTGGCCATACACTGCCTCATATGGAGTCATCTTGGTGGCTTCATGACACATTCAACTAAAGGTAGCCATTGTACCCATTGATGTTGCTTTTTTGAAGTGAAGCACCTTAGATATGTCTCCCAACAATTGTTGATTGCTTCTATTTAACGATCGGTTTGGGGATGATAGGTGGTGCTTAGTTGGAGTTGCATCCCTTGTAGATTGAAAAGTTATTGCCAAAATTTGTTGGTGAAAGTGGGTTCATGATCAGATACAATGGAAGTCATCATGCCATGCAGTTTGAAGATCTGGCCCATGAAAGCTTGAGCCACCAAAGTGGGGGTAAATGGGTGGGGTAGAGCACAAAAATGAGCATATTTAGAAACTCTGTCCACAACCACCATGATGACGGATTTATTGCCCGACTTTGGGAGAGCAGTGATGAAATCCATGGAAACATCCGTCCAGACATAGGTAGGGAGTGGCAATGGTTGTAAGGTTCTTGGTAACTTGATTGTTTCTGATTTGTTGCATTGACACACATCACATTCAACTACAAAAGTAAGAATGTCACTTTTCATGCAAGTCTAAAAGAAAGAACGGCGACCGCGAGCGTAAGTCTTTTGAAAGCCTGAATTCCCTACAGTTGGAGATGAGTGAAACTCTTCCAAAATGAGGGTTTTGAGGGTGGATGCCGACGATACAACTACTCGATCCTTGTAGCAAAAAAATCATCTGTCCAAGAGTAGTCGGCTGAGGAATTAGGTCTTCTCTCAAGTTATTAATAAGTTGGGAGAGAGAGGGGTGTGAAAACCATTACTTGTGAGCCTCTTCAATCCAATCAGGAATGGGCAGAGAGATTGATAACAGGGTGCTTTCATCCTCAAATTGGCACGATAAAGCATCAAATACTACATTGTCATGCCCTTTCTTGTAAATTATCTCATAATCATATCCCAACGTTTTGGCCAGCTATTTATTTTATTGTGGCGATGATAAACGTCGCTCCAAAAAATATTTTAGGCTTTGATGGTCCGTACGGATTTGGAAACGTCGCCCCAACAAGTATGGTCGCCTGGTGTCTACAACATGTAAGATGGCCATCATTTCTTTCTCATAGGCAGATTGAACTAGATGTTTTTGACTCAATTGTTAGCTGGTGAAGGCCAATGGTCGACCTTCCCGCATTAATACAACACCAATACCATTACGAAAGCATCACATTCAATCACAAAAGATTTGGTGAAGTTTGGTAGGGCCAATATGGGAGTGGAGCACATGGCCTATTTGGGAGCCACGAACGCCTGCTGAGATGCATCAATCCAAAGAAATTATTTTTTCTTGAGAAGATTAGTGAGGGGTCTAGCAATGTGACCATAGTATCTAGTGAGGCCCAAGAATCTTCTCAAAATCTTCAAGGTTTTTGGTTGGGGCCAATCTTGCATTTCCTGTATCTTTTTTGGATCAAACCTCACTCCTTCACGACCTACAATGTGTCCCAAATGCTCGACTTCTTCCATGTTAAAAGAACACTTGAACAATTTGACAAATAATTTGTGATTCCAGAGCAGTTGCAAGATCATGTCAACATGTTGAAGATGTTTGTCCTAGGTTAGGTTGTAGATGAGAATGTCATCAAAGAAGACGAGGACAAACTTTTGGAGAAATGGTTTCAACAGGTGGTTCATGAGGCTTTGAAAAGTAGATGGAGCATTACAGAGTCCAAATGGCATGACCAAGAACTCATAATGGCCTTCATGAGTTCGAAAGGTAGTCTTGGGAATGTCTACTTCCTTCATGCGTATTTGGTGATAGCCCAAGCAAAGATCTACCTTGGTAAAGAATTAAGAACCATGCAGTTCATCAAGAAGATCATCAACAACCAAAATAGGAAATTTGTCCTTGACAGTGAGCTTGTTGAGGGCCCGAAAGTCCGGACACATGCACCATTCTCCATATTTCTTTAGCACCATGACCACTGGTGATGAATAAGGATTGATGCTGGGACGAATAACATTGACTTCGAGGAGTTCCTTGATGATTTTTTCAATTTCATTCTTTTGGGTGAAAGGATATCGGTATGGGCGCACATTAGGTGGTTGAGCCCCTGGGACCAAAGGGATGCTATGATCATGTTCACCCCTAGAGGGTGGAAGCTCTTTAGGTTTGTCAAATACCTGCTGGTGGCGGTCTAAGACCTATTGCATCTTAGGATGAATATGAGGAGTAGTGGATTCAATGGCCTGGATGGCATTAAATTGGGCGATGACTCCATGATGGCCCTTTTTCAAAATATTTTCCATTTGATGTGAGTTGATGATAGTAGGAGCACTTGCCTAGAGTCCTCGTAATGTATGAATGTGGTCGTTCTGCTTAAAGCTCATATATAACTCCTGGAAATCCATTGTGATCGAGCCCAGTGTGCGAAGCCATTCAGCACCCAGGACAATGTCACAAACCCCATTTCAATAGCAAACATGTGGGTCTTTAGGTGGTAGTCTCCCATTTGAAGCTTAATATTTTCACATCGGCCTTCACATTTCATGGTCCCCCCATCAACAATAAGGACTTAGAAATTAGCTATTTCCCACACAAAGCAATGAATGACTTTTGTGACTTGCTTATGGACAAAGTTATGAGTGTTTCCACTATCAATCAATACCACGACAAGTCAATGTTTAATAAAGCCTCCAATTTTGAGAATTTGAGGTGAAGAAATTCCAGCTAAAGCGTGTAGTGAGATAACCAACTCATCCGTTGTAGCTGTGAGGTCATTGTTGGGTTGGGTTTCCCCAACTTCTTCCTTGGGCACCTCAAGGGATGGAGCTTCCTCATGTGAACTGTTATCAGTAACATCAATTTGAAAGAATTTTGGTTCCTTGCATTTATGTCCAAGAGAGTACTTGTCATCACAATAGTAGCACAATCCTTGTTTTCTTCTTTCGGCCATTTCTGCTGGTGACACCTTTTGAACCTTAAGTGTTTGGGTGGGGCCTTGAGCCTGGGTGGGACGTGCCTTGGCGGAAAAATTTGGACAATTGGACTAGGTGGTTAAGGCTATTTCCACTTCTAAGGCCTTTTTGCAGGCGTCTATCCAAGTCATTGGGTGGTGCATCCATCCATGGGCTTGGATGGCTTCATTTAGGCCACTGATAAAACACCTAAGTAGAAGTAATCTCCTAGATTGTTAGTTATGACGGTCAATTGCTCAAAGGTTGCAATGCAATCTTTAATATTCCAGTTTGTTGGAGCTTAGTGAGACAGCCTAGAAAATCAGATTCAGGGTCAATCACATATGGCTTTTGAGAACATTTGCCAAGTTAATTTCCCTGAATAACATTTCTGATGCTAGTGCCACCATTGCCATCTCTCTTGATCCAAGTAAAGGGCTCCCACATGTAGTTTAGTTTGATCTTCCTAGATATCATTAAGGGATAAATACTGTTCCATTTGTGCTACCCATACTATAGGGTTAGAGCCATCAAATTTGTACATGTCCAACTTGGGTGTCCGGTGGTTGGAAGAGTGGTGATTTCCATGGAAGTGAATGTGATGGCTCGATTCTCCTTCTATGTGTGCATCAACACTAGGCTCCAGTGTATGAGGCGGCCGTATGGTGGATGACATATGTGAGAGATGTTTGAGAACCCTGTCCTCAAATACCTAAATTTTTTCTTCAAGGCTGGTGACCCTCTTGAGTGCCTTTTCTGCAACCATAACTTGAGATTAGGTACCCTGCATACACCAATCCTGGACAAATTTTTTGAGCTTACTTAAGAGTAGTCTACTTGGAAAGAGGGCAAGCTCAGGATTCTAATGATGTGGATCACTTGAGGCTGTGTCAAGAAATTTTTTGGGACTGCCAAAAAATTTGGGGCTTACAAGTGAATGGTACCACTGCAACTAGCTTGTCGTCCTCAGTCTTATGGACTAAGTCTCTTGCAGGTGCCCCATGATGGTTTCTAATTTTTTTATTTTTATTTTTGTACTCCGAAAGGAGTTTTACTCCCTGTTGATCAATATTGCAGTGGCCGAATTCTAGAAAACTTGATCCTGCCTAATGTCCTATGAAAATAGGGCCCAGACTATAGTAGCAACAAGCCTCACTGCACAAAGAGTTTGATCGACACTGTGAAAATCCCAATTGTTGAATGTGAGTTGCAAGGCAGTGACAAAACCCCAAATGCTGGATTTGATTTGCACGACGACAACAGAACCCCAACTGCTGGATCTAATTTGCACGGTGATGCCAGAACCCCAACTGCTAGATCTAATCTGAAAGATAAGATAGAGGGTGATCTTCAGATCGTAGAGGGAACTATGGTTACAAAGGAGTGTAAGGTGCTACAGATTGCAATATACATAGGGGTCCAACAATAGTCCTCGACCCAATCTTTTAGGGCACTAACTAAGGAGGATCGGTTGTACCCTTAGTCGTCTATCCGACTTCCCTATCGTACGCACAAGTAATCTCCCCGAGTGTTGTTTTCAATGTATTGTAGCAGCAAGATAGTCAACAACTTATCTAAGGCGAGGTTTCAGGTGAGCCTAGGGGGCTTTCGATATACCCAAGGGTACATGGAAGTGCAATTCGTGTGCGGTTCTATCTAATGTGCTACTACTCGAAGGGGTACCCACATGGGTTACACAAGAGTCAAATAAGCACGGTCACCTCTTGCAGTTCTTGTGTGCATGCCTCCCCAAATCCGTAGGTTTATGTGCTCAACAACAGATCCCATTGTTTAAAGACGCTGGAACACGTCTCCAGCCTAAAAAAATCTGTGAATATTGGAGGTACAACTGGCCCTAGAAAGTGCTCTAATACCACTCGTTATGCTCTTAACCTTGGAGAAATTCTATAATACCAAAAATGCAAAGAAATATAGCCCAAAACACAGAATAAAATAAAAAACTACAAGTATTTTATTATTCAGAAATAGATTCAATGTTCACTTGCCTCTTGGAGGAGGCAACCTCCATCAAAGCAGAGCTCGATTACAATAAGACTCGATTATCGTTCCTTTACTAACTAAGACTATTTATAGCTAAAGGACATCCAAAACCCTAACTACTAGTGGTCCCTTGCATAACACGGGTTAACCACTTTATTTATTAACTATGGTCCATTTACAACTAACTGTGGTCCCTTTTCTCTAATAGCGAGTCAACCACTTACAATTATTAATGCGGACTTTATTTACTCTCTAACTATGACTATGACTCAGCCCATTGGGCTTATTACATAAATAAAGGGGTTAGGGTTGGACCCTAACATATACTGAATTTATTTGTGGAGAAATAGAACTCTTGATATATGTAAACAACTTTCATTAATTTAAACCCTATTGGTTTTTTTCCTTGTTAAAAAAAGTAATTGTTAGACTATTATATTATTTAGATTACATACCATTAATATCAATAAAATAAATATTTATTATGATAATTAGGTTAATATTTTTAAGAGCTTCTTTTATTAATCTAATTATATTTCCTTTCATTTTAAATTTAGGGTTTTCTCAGCCAACCATCTTTAGTTTTTTGTTTTTTATTTATTCCTCCACTTTTGTCTCTTCTTTCTTCAACCATTGTCCTCTTTGGTTTTTTGTTTTTTATTTATTCCTCCACTTTTGTCTTTTCTTTCTTCAACCATTGTCTCAAAGATGGATCCTCAAAATGTGAGACAAATTTTGTATACTATCATGGAAAATACAACTCTCTATCTACAAAAACAAACCACAAAAATCTAAAATATACCACTTTGAGTATATTGGTTTTTTAATATATATGTGTGGAAAAAATGTTTTGAAAAAATAATAAATTTAATTGATTTTAAAAAAAAAAACATGTTTATTTACTTTATATTGGTAAAACTTATTTAGTTAACATTGAAAAAAATAATATAAACGTTATAATAATTCTATTAGAATTCAACATTTTTAAAAATTCAATCATAAATGTATTAAGAAAACAAAAATGATGTCTAAAAGGGTTGGATTTAATAAGGAAAGGTAAAGGCTTTTTTAATTATTGGGCAAAAAGGGTTGGATTTAATGACAAAAGGCAAAGGGTTCAATACTCATAGGGCTTTTTAGCTTGAAAGCCTCAAAGATACTTTGAGATAATGATCAAACATATTTGCAGCTTGAGAGATTATACTAATGGTCTCATAACCCGTACAACTATACGTGGATCAAAGACCCCCTCTATGTCCTTTTTTTTTTTTTTTTGACAAAAAGGTTGGATCTAATGGTAAAAAATGATGAGTTTTTCACCATTGTAAGGTTCAATTTTCATAAGAGTCATTTACCCTACCCTAAAAGGCATGAGACACCTTAAGGGAGTGGTTGAATGTGTGGTTGTACCTATAAGTATTATATTAATGATTTCCTGATTCATGCAAACATAGTGGATCAATGCCTATTGGCATATCCTTCTTCAATGGTGAAATCCTACTATATCATTGGTTTTCAAAGAATTCCTCTTTGTAAGGTGGCCAAAATTTAAAACTCACCATAATCTAGAAGAAATAACAAAATAAATTAACCAAATTAAAAATTGATGTGACCCAAATCACATGCATTATCTAAATAATATTTAGAACTCTAATATTAAACTTAGTATAATCCTTAAATAATCTTGACAACTTAAATATCACTCCATTACAATATCTTACATTAAAAAACTAATCTCACACATCATAAACATATTTTAAAAAACAATAAAAATAATCATAATAAATAATAACATTTTTACATCCAATACGCTGAGTAGTTGAAAATAGAATAACATGCTCTTAATTTTAAGAAAAATGGAAAGTCTTTTTTCCGAGTGAATCTTGAAAGCAGGTAATTCAAATATTTTAGGTGTAAGAAGTCCAACAATAATTAAATTAAATAACTAATTAGGTTTGTGGCCGACATTGTAATGAGAGGCCCTATAGATAGATTAATTAAAATAAGTCATTGTCACGGGTCTGCATTTACCGTTGTTCCATGAGTTCAATTCTGGTGAAAGATGGACTCAACTATATAACGGTAATACACGAAATTCTCACCGAAGGTTCCCTGTGAATGCATTAATTTCTCACAGAAGGTTCCCTATGAATCTGTAGAAATGTAAAATTTTATTTAACACATCCATAAACCTAGAGATAAGGATAAAGAGTAGGTGGACATAAGGTGAAGGGAGACCCCAGGATCCGAAACCTTGTCTCCTAGCTGTGCTGTGGTTTGCCAGGGAATGCAAATTAAGGAGGAGTTGGTAAGTGCCTCACCTAATCAATCTATAAATGTTCCACTCCCACTTCCCGAGTATCAAAAACCTAAACCCTGAAATTCAGTCGCGCTCTAAGCTGTAGTTGATTCACATTCTGCAGGGGAATCCAGGCAATTCTTGCATCAATGGCAGCAGCAACGAACAGCATAGCATTATTATCATGCAAGGTGTCTTCTACGCCCATTTGTTATTCGTTTATGAAACCCGCATTGCGCCCTCCTATTATTGCATTGAAGAATCCTTCAAGGGTTTTGAAGGGTTCTTCATTTCTGGTTCCTGGCCCCAAACCCCACACAATAAATCCTGTCAAATCAACATTTGTTCGGTCATCAACAACTTTACAGCCAATCAGAGCAACTATTTCAGTGGGGGAGAAGCTGCCGGAGGCTACTCTGGCATATTTTGACAAAGAGGGCGAGATTCAAACAATAAAAGTCTCAGAGTTAACCAAGGGGAAGAAAGTGGTTCTGTTGGCCGTTCCCGGTGCCTTCACACCCACTTGCTCTCAGAAACATCTCCCAGGATTTGTGGAGAAAGCCGATGAGCTGAAGGCCAAAGGGGTTGACACAATTGCCTGCGTTTCTGTAAACGATGCTTTTGTTATGAGGGCCTGGGGTCAGAATCTGAATGTAGGTGATAAGGTCCTCCTGCTGGCCGATGGAAATCAAGAATTCACCAAAGCATTGGGTGTTACTCTTGATTTGAGCGATAAACCTGCGGGTTTAGGGGTTCGATCGAGGCGCTATGCGCTGTTGGCAGAGGACGGTGTCGT
The DNA here is from genome assembly GCA_031772625.1 of Pinus tabuliformis. Taxonomy (NCBI): domain Eukaryota; kingdom Viridiplantae; phylum Streptophyta; class Pinopsida; order Pinales; family Pinaceae; genus Pinus; species Pinus tabuliformis. The sequence goes on along the minus strand of CM062808.1, from coordinate 121,735,747 downwards.
CAAGGTCTTGAACCTGGAAGAGGGCGGTGCGTTTACCGTAAGTGGTGCTGATGAAATTCTTAAGGCCCTGTAAAAGATAGGTAATGTGTTTATGCTTGTCTTTTAACGTGCTTTCAGATTAACCTTGTCTTTTAACGTCCTTTTAGATGAACCTTGTCTTTTAGCAGTTATTTCATAGATTCATAGTTGAGAGCCCTGTTTGGCCTGTCAGGACTTCTTTTCATACATTCAGAGTTGAGGGTCGACTTTAATCGGCATTTGATTGAAAATGTCTACGAGTTTGAGTTTTCAATGAGACCTGCTCGGCTGTAGGACCTTTTCTTGTAGATTCAGATTGATAGTTGAATTTAATCATAATTTCATTAAAATTGTCTTGTTTCAAAGATTTGGAAATTTTAACATTAATGGTGCTGTGCTTTGTAGAGGGTTTTATTGGACCCTCAAGTTCAGATGGCTCCTACGATTCTTGCTTTCTTATACCTATAAGAATAATACTGTTAATCGGCAAGTGAAAATGGCTTAAAATCCTGGCTTTCGAAGAAATTGCATGGTAAGATTGCTTCTTCTATGAGGGGAAGTATTAGATTATTTTGTTTTATGCGTGGAAAGTGGTTTGTACTGTTTTGTATATTTTTAAATTTCTGCAAGAGGAAACGAGAGATGTGTAAAAGTATGTGGTAAATTGGTATATCAGTATAGATTTATCTTAATCATGGATCTAGCACATGCAGAGATTAAATTTTTTGAGGTGCATACCACTTTTAGAATGTAAAACTTGAAAAAATGTTTGCATCTCTTTATTTGATTTTTCTTGGTGCTTTATATATATATATATATATATATATATGATGTTGATAATGATTCACGCCCACTAAGAGCAATATGGTGTATCAGGCCTTAAGAAAGTAAGAGAGTAATTGAGATTCTTTAACATTTTATATCTATGATCGAAAGGGAGAGAGAGAAAGAAACGCACTTAGATCACTGTAGTTTTGTTGACTTAACAAGTCAAGAAGATTGCTAGTGTGGCAAAGATTTCAAAAATTAGAACATATGTGAGTAAGAGTTGGGCAATCAAATTGCTAGTGTGGCAAAGATTTCAAAAATTAGAACATATGTGAGTAAGAGTTGGGCAATCAAAGAGAGTGTTTCATCTTCAACCCTCTTATATCACAAATGCCACAAACTCTTTTGTCCCAAGGTGTTTTGGGAATACACTAATGCTTCATGTGGATTTTTTCATTGTTTAAATTGCATTTTTGAATGTATAAATGGATTTAATGACTTGAAAATCTTCTTGGGGGCTTGGATTATTTAAGTTACATGGCTTAGACCTTCAATTCCAAGAAATCTTTTCTGTTTTTTTGAACATTGAAATCTTCTATTTAACATATTTTATCTTTAAACTACATTGTACACAGTAAAATGTTTTTCTATTATTTATATATTTTTAAACACATGTTAAATTTATTTAACAATTAACCCTGTATATTGAATTTTATTTATTTATTAATATTTTAAATGCAACATATTAATTTTATATTGAAAATTTAAATGAGCTATACATTTCTTTTTTATTATTCTTGTGGTGAAGTAATTGATTTTTTTAGTTTTTATTTTTTATTTTTTTGTGGATTGAAATATTTTATTATGGTCAACATTATATACACATATTCTCTCTTTATATGCATGAAATTGATATTAATATAAATTAATTGGCATTGGTATTCAAATAATTTATGTAAGTTTTTGTATTGAAATATTTTTTAAACAAGTATAATAATTATACGTTTTACTTTATTTCTTTTTAATTTTGTTATAAAATTATGTTATTTCATATTGATATCAAAATATTTTATTTATTTATTGCTGAGAGTGAGATTGAAGGATTTTTACATCTTCCTCATATTGGATTGTACTATCAACTAACCAGAAAACTAACCAAACATGTGTATTCATTATTACTTTTTTGTAATAATAAATTTTGTATTTTTACTTAGAGAATATTTTATTTTTATTTTAAAAGAAATATCTCTCAACTATGATTGAGCATAAATAGAATTACACATAGTCCTTATATTGAACTGTAGAATGCACTTCACAAGGCAAAAACAACCACTTGATTTAAACTTTTTTTTTTAAGGTTCATACCAGCAGGTCAATGTGTTTTGCAGATGGGTTAATCAAGGGCGTATGCTAATATTAAATGTCTGTTACCTGGTCTGGTCCGTTGTTATCAAATGTATAATGAATTGAAAGGTCCGTTGGTTTTGGGTATATTTGCTGTTCTTGTAATAGAACCATACGCTTTCTTCAGTATTAGTTCCTTTTTTCACTTAAATTTCTGAGATAAAGTACTTTTTTATAAATGCACTGGAGATATTCAATTCTTTTTCCAAGTTTTTCTTTGGGTTGTGCTTTTTTCTAATTTAGCAACTGTGTTTGTATTAGTGTATAAAACTAATGTGCACTATTCATGATATACATACTGTTTAAATTTCTTTAGTAAAGAATGAAATACAGTAGTCGATTCAAGAAATTCATGCTCGTCTTATTGTGTGTCAAACCATTCTATGCGCACTATTCATGATTTGCATATTGTTTAAATTTCTTTAGTAAAAAATGAAATATAGGAGTCGATTCAGGAAATTCTCTCCTCCCTGATGCTTATATTATGGGAAAGGTTGTAAATGCCATCCCTTTAAAACTCTTTAAAGCTATTGATAAATTTGTCGTAAATTCTGCACCTTTGTAATTTTTATTGTCCTTCCAGTTGTGTTATCATCACAGCGGGCTGGTGAAAGAGAGGACAACCAGGTTGGTGAAGGGGTAAGAGAGAATACTGGCTGGGTGTAATTTTATTATTGTCCTCTCAGTTATGCTGTTATCATTTAGTGGGTGGGTTGGTGAAGTTGAAAGAGAGAACAACCTGGTTGGTGTTGGTGAGAGTGAAAGAGATAACAACTGGGTTGGTAGAGGTAAATGATAAAACAATCAAGTTGGTGTGTTGGTGAAACTGAAAGAGAGCAATTATTAGGTGAATAAAAGCAAGAACAACGAGGTTAGTAAAAGTGGCTTAAAAATGACCCTAAAGAGATAACAACTGGGTTGGTAGAGGTAAATGATAAAACAATCAAGTTGGTGTGTTGGTGAAACTGAAAGAGAGCAATTATTAGGTGAATAAAAGCAAGAACAACGAGGTTAGTAAAAGTGGCTTAAAAATGACCCTAAAGAGATAACAACTGGGTTGGTAGAGGTAAATGATAAAACAATCAAGTTGGTGTGTTGGTGAAACTGAAAGAGAGCAATTATTAGGTGAATAAAAGCAAGAACAACGAGGTTAGTAAAAGTGGCTTAAAAATGACCCTGGTAGCTTCGCCCAAGATTTGATTCCAAAAGGGACTGTGGCAGCTTGTGGTAGCTTCACCGAGATTTGATTCCCAAATGTCACCCTGGTGGCTGCACCAATATTTGATTCCTCAAAAAGTAACCAGAGAGTGAAAGGGAAGACAACTGGGTTAATGAAAAGTAAAAGAGAGAACAATTGAGTTGATGTATTAGTGAAAATGAAAGAGAGCACAACCGAATTAATAAAAGTGGGCAGCTTCATTAAGATTCTTTTCCTCAAAAAGTGAGATCAGCCAGAGAGAACACATTAAAAGAGGAGAACGATCGGGTTAGTGAAAGTGGTATCTCCCTTAAGATTCGATTCCTCAAAAGTGATCAATAAGAAAGAACAATTTGGGTACTGAAAGAGGGTAGCTTCTCCAAAATATGATTTCTCAGAAGTAACCAGCAAGCAAGAGAAAGAATCAACTGGGTTAGTGAAAGCAGATAGTCCCACAAAAGTTGATTCCTACAGAGTGACCAGCAAGTGAAAGAGAGAACAACCAGGTTGACGAAGATAAAAGAGAAAACAACTGAGTTGATGTGTTAGTAAAAGTGAAGATTCGATGATTCCTCAAGAGGGACCCGCTGGCTCCCCCTTGATGGGGAGGTAGTTGATCTACCATGCCGTCATTTATAGTACATATCAGAAGTCTAGGTAGCAACATGCGTTAAAGTCAAAAAGCAATTTTCGAGCCTCATATCAGTCCTTGAAATTCATCAGTTTTTTTTTAACTGAATAATTTGGGTATAGATAAGTTGTGACTTGTGTTGATCAAATTTCTCCACTTAACCTTTGGATCACATCCATAAAACTTTAACTCAAACCACTTTTAACTTACTCATTGTTATTATTAGTAATTCATTCATTTATAATATACATAAAAAGTCTGTGGGAATCCTGAGATACAGGGCAAAAAGTCTGTGGGAATCCTGAGATACAGGGCACTGCTGCCCTACCTGAGGTTTTAAAAGCAATTTAACGATTTCAAATTTCTTAATGTGCTTGTATGAAATTAAATTTTATTCATCAAAAAGTACAGAATCATTTGAATTGAATCGGGATTAAGAAAGAAAAAATATTAGGCTGCATGACTCATGACTGTAGAAATGTTGGAAACATATAAATTTGAGGTGAATTAAATTCATTTATTTTATATTAGAAACGTTTTATAACATAATAGATTTTACTGAGGTGATGTATTAAAATTTGGAGTTGTTTTTAGTGTGATTTTTTGGACTTTCTGGTGCTGGAATCTGGTGGAAAAATTTGAGGTGCAATCTTGATTTGTGTTATTTAAACTGGTTTTTTTATTGTATATATGGATTTGGCACCATGAAAAACCCGAAGGCACTTGGATTGTGTAGGAGTTATCCATCAAACTTGTGATTTCAAAAAGTTCTTGTCAAATTTTAAAGAAATCAAACCGAAAAAACCAATCAAAAAACTTTCAAAAAATTACACTAAAAACAACTCCTTAAATTTTATTGTTGATATTTAATAAATATGCTTATTATTGAGATGATATATTAAATTTTATTGTTGACATTTAAAAATATATCTATTAGTTAGGTGATGTATTAAATTTTATTGTTGATATTTAATAAATTTGAATTTTATTAAAATTTACAATTTTTTCTTAAAGGATTATAATACTAATTTCAGTATATATTATAGGAACCTATTTAATAAAATACTGTTTTTTTATATATTTAAAAATATCTCTGTAAAATAAATTATATTTATATTTTGTTCGTTGAGTTAAACCAATATACATTAATGGATTATTAAATTTGTTAAAGTGTTATTCATATTCACAATGCATAATTTAATTAAAATAAAATAAACAAATATTTATAATAAATAATAGTAATAATGGAATAAAAACATTTTAATTTATTTTTTATATCATAATTTATTTTAATTAAAGATGTTTATTTCTTACTCTTAAACATTTTCAAAATGGTAAAAATAACATATATACACTTGTATAAAATTATATAATTAACATTAATTAATTAAATAAGGATAATGATTAAGATCAACATGGTTTATTAGATTTTAAAAATGTAAGAGATTAATTGAGATTCTTTAACATTTGATTTTTATGATTGAAAAGAAGAGAAAGCGTTCCTATATCCTTGTAGGTGGAAATTGGTAGTGTGATAAAGATTATGAAAATTAGAACGGATGTGAGTAAGTTGGGCAATGCAAGATATTGCTTTTCATCTTCAACCCTTTTAGTATCACAAAGATGACAAACTCTTTTGTCCCAAGGTGTTTTGGGAATAAAACAATACTCATGAGATATAGTTCTTCTCTTGGCAATGTGTTCATTCTCTTCTTAACATTAGTCAAGATAGAAAGGTAATTATAGTTTTCAAGATTGGGGTTGATCACCTCTTTTATTTTTTATTTTTCAAGAAAGAAAAGATCAACTTTCTATTAAATAAAAAGATGTTTATATATAGCATATGTTCTAATGTAATACTCATATTACATATCACTGATGATCCCTCAAAAAAACTTGGAAATGAGCACCACTCATCATTCTAGTAACGCTAGAAGATACTTTGACTAATAAAAAAACCTAGAGATGCAGTGATAAACTTGAAAAATAAAACCAAGTATGCAAACTTATAGAAAAAATCCTTAAAAGAACATAAATATAATTTATAAAATATTTTAATAAAAAATAATATTTTCTTAAAATTAAAATATTGTTTGTTAATTTATTTAAAAGGATTATTTAAATATCAAAAATAAAAATAGTATAAATATATGTTAATATTATTAAATTTGGGAATCTAATAAAATTTGGAAAGAATTAATTAGAAAGAAATTTAGATTACATTTTTTAAATTAAAATATATATATAATTTTATAATTAATAAAATTTAAATTAAAAAAATATATATTAATAATAAATTACAAAATATAAAATTTCAAATATATCAATAGATATTAATATCTCACAGAAACATTCCCCTTTTCAATTTTTAAAGCACTTCGTTTTTTAATCGAAGTCAAAATAAAAGTCTAAGGTAAAGTCTCCGCAAGGATTTCTATTCACATTTAAGGATTAGAGAACAAGACTGGTTATTTTAAGATGAGAGAATAAGACTGGCTTGATCTAACTTTGCACTAATAACAATTGTTAAATTATTTAAATTTTGAATCTTGGTTGAATTTTTTAAAGCTTTGAGAGTTACATTAGTGGATGTGAGAGTTGCCATCAATTCGGCAAAGCTTAAGCATGATAATGGTTTGGATTGTGGAGGTTAGGGGAGTTGGATCCTTTGTAATGGACAGCACAAGTGGCAAAAGCTCAAACAAGGTGGCCCAAGGGTTTAGTCAGGAATGTTCTAAGTTTAATCATTTCTAAGGTCAAAAAGATTTCTATGGGCAATTGGGCATTAAAAAAGTTGGAGAGGCAGATTAATGCCTTTGTTTCGCTTGCGACGAGTGAAATGCTCTTGAAATTCAAACCTTAATTTTCTCATTAGGTTTCTTCGTAAATGGATCATAATTGTTTCTTTTAGTTTTGTTTTCTTAAGGGTTCATTAAGTGGTCCAGAAAGGGAAAAACATAAATTGGGTCCATTGTTTTAAGGTTTATGGTTTTTTTAGTCTATTTTTTATTATATTATTTGAAATGTCGTATAATTGTATTTGTGAGTTTGGCTTGTAAAATATGAGAAGAGATTTATCACAATGTTATTTATCTATTAACTACGGTTAATTTAATGAAGTATTTAACTTTTTTTAAGATGCAAAAGTTGTTGGCTTTTTTGAGATTTTGGTGTGAATCATATAACAATGACTAGTTATAAATTTAGGACTATTTCTGAGTCAAAATCTCCATTAAAATTCCTATTCATAAGTTTTCATCAAAATCTTTATTCAAAATTGGTTAAAAGTAGTTTGGGGAAATCTATTTACGTTGTTATTTAGTTCTCATTGAGACTCTGTTTTGGCCAATAAGTTTTTCAAAATTTTCAAGCTTACATTAGTTTTCATTGAGACTTTGCTTTGGTCAATAAGTTTTTCAAAATTTTAAGTTTACATGACCTTTATCATTCACTAGAGTGTATGAGATCTCATGTGAATGTCAAAAATAAAAATAAAATATTATCTTTGATTCAATTATATTAAAATGAAATAAGATAAAACTACATACACCTTACTCAGTAGCATAAATCCATTGCAACACCGAATCATTAAGCACCCAGCATAATCTTGTTCATGATAACTTATGAAAAGATAAACTTGTACTTGATCATGTGATTAATATCAATTTCGTATTTAATTCATGGGATTACTATATTAAATTGTGGATTTATTAATATTCTTAATGAAATGAACATTTCATGAATTTTTTTATTGTATTTGCGAGTTCTTATTTCTCGTTAATATTGTTATCCATTTCTCCATTGGATGTCTATAATTACAATGAATGAGTTGTTTGCTATGTTAAGATTGCCTTGTTTTATTGGGGTGAATTCACATCTTTGGGGTAATTGCTAGTTTTATAACTATGTTTTGGTTGCATTGGTATGCATTTCAAGTTAGTAGTATTTTTGCATGGTATTGAGGCCCCAAACAAACCTCGGTCCTAAGACATGGAGTTCCCCTGGAATATTTGTGAAGCCTCATAGTTTGAATTTGATTATCCTTGTGTCCCATTATTTTAATGTAATGATGCCCTTGGACGATTTTGAATTTCCAACTATCTCTATGACTTTAATTGTGTGTGATTGCTAATAGTTTTATTTGATGATTCATCGACTCCAGATATGTGCTTGTGGAAATAGTTTAATGCTTTATGTCAAGTGAGATTGCATATTGACTTATTGTCTCATTTAATGAATAAGTTCGATAATCTTTTGTGCTTGCTTGTTTTTCATGGTTATTTGATTCCAATGTATGGTTGAAGTTCATCTAATAAGTTGATGATTCATCTACTCCAGATATGCGCTTGTGAAAATAGTTTAATGCTTTATGTCAGGTGAGATTGCATATTGCCTTATTGTCTCATTTAATGAATAAGTTCGATAATCTTTTGTGCTTGCTTGTTTTTCATGGTTCTTTGATTCCAATGTATGGTTGAAGTTCATCTAATAAGGTTTAAATTTGAAGTGTTATCAAGTTTGTAGAATATCTAAGCATTGTCATCAATATATTGTTGAAGCAAAGAGTAAGTTTATTACCTTAAAGCTAGTGTTCACTGAATAAAATAATAAGAGGCAGATGGGAATCAAGGAAGTTAGAAATGTGTGAAACCTCTTAGTGGAAGGATGTATGTTAGATTTTGTTGGTTAATTTGTAAAATTATGTAAGTTCTCGAGGTAATTCTTTGTGTGATGAGATTGTGATGAGTGCAAATAATGCATGTGATGATTGGGGTAGATAACATGTTATAGGTACATAGACAGGGTGAGATCACACATGGAATTTTGCAAGTTAGTTTTGAGATCATGTATTATTTGACTTCGAGAGCTAGGTTTCAAGGATAATGGGGATGATAGGTGAAGAGGTTCATATTTTGATAATGAGTAGTGGACACCTTTTCATATTTAACGATGATTATTTGTATCCTCTTCTCATCACAAGAGATCACTCATTCACATTATGAGGTGTGTGGGTTAATTGTTTTAGTGATGTTTCTTTTTTGCCTTAACTAGTGTCTAGGGAAGCGTATTGAACATGACTTAATTGATCCTTATGTAATGCATATGATAGTGAGTAATAACGTAGGTAAAATAATATATGGTATTGATGATGTTCAAAAGTAAAATTCCCAAATTTACAAAAGTGGCACTCCACATAAGGATCAAAATTGAGCCCATGAGCCCCATGTGCTCATTTTTTTGTGGTTTGAATGAATTGAATAGTGGAGTTATAGAATGGGATAGTGTTAAAATTGGCAACTAGGGCCAAACTCCATGTGGGTCATATTATTAATGGACGCTGATATTTTTCTTGGATCCCTCTCATCGAGAGGTGTAGGATTAATCTAAAGATCATCCGATTCCGATAAGTATTCATGGAGATATGAATTTATTTGTGTTATGGAACAATTCGTCAAGGTCGGCCAACAACCAAATAAACCCCACTTGTGCTCAACATTTTAGTATAAATAGAGGTGGCCTTCAAGTCATTTCAACACACTTGGGATATCTTTTCCTCTACTTGTCTTTGGGTTTTAGTAGAAGAAAAGATCTTAAAGGATAACACTACCCTAATCTAGAGGGCAGAAACCGGAACTGTCAGGAACAAACGGAACTGCCGGGAACAACTGGAACTGCCGGGAACAACTGGAACTGCCGGAACAGCCAGGAAAACTGACACAGAGGGCAGAAGCCGAAACTACCAGGAACAGTTGGCACTGTTGGAACACCTGGGAAATCTGACGCAGAGGGCAAAAGCCGGAATTGTGGGGACTGCTGGAACTGTTGGAACAACCGGGAAAGCTAACGCAGAGAGCAGACGTCGGAGCAGCCAAGAAAGCTGACGCAGAGGGCAGAAGCCGGAACAGCTAGGAAAGCTGACACAGAGGGCAGAAGCCGGAACTGCTAGGAAAACTGACATAGAGGGCAGAAGTTGGAACTGCCGGAAAGTTGTCGCAGAGGGCAGAAGCCGAAACTATCGAAACTGCCGAGAAAGCTAACGCAGAGGGTAGAAAAGGCATGACACAATCCCTAGAGGCTGACACTAGGGTTTTTCGTGGGGCAGATTGGAGTTGAGGAGCTTCCATAGTGTTTATCCAGGGTTTCAGCCGAAGCCTCTGTCTCCGAAGGAAAGTAGCATGCAAGGGACAACTAACTAACATTGGGATAGTTGTATGGTACTTAGTAGTAAGTACAGCAAGCATGCAAGGAACAACAAACTAATATTGGGACAACAACGTGATACTTAGTGTAGCAAGCATGTATTGGTACAACTAGCATGCAAGGGACAACTCGCATGCAACAACAAGAAAACAAGGGACAACAAGCAAGCAAGGTGCAACCAACACATAGGTCAGTATGGCAACATGGTGCAGCAATGGCACATAATGTAGTACAATGATGGGTACAATCATGATTAATGAAGCATGATGAGATGCAACATAGTGATGATGGGTGCGGCATGGTGCAACGCGGTGAGGTGCAACATGATGATGAAATGCAACACAACGATAGGTGAAGGAGTCACCTTGGAGAATCAGTTGATCCAACATGTCTTCAAATGATCTCATGTATCATCTTCTTAGAGATGATCTATGCTCTTATCTAGATAAATCAAAGTGTTGACTTATGTTGTAAATGTACTATCTCTATCTCTCTCTCTCTCTCTTTCTCTGTTGAACTATTGAAGAATATATAAGAAGAATTGATCAAGGTTTCCCCACATTGGGGTTTGTCCCTGGCTAGCGCCACATTTGTGTCTTCTTATCTTGGCTTGTCTTCTGTGATTTACGTTTATGTTCTATCTGCAGTTTACTTTAATGCTGATGTGATTGCTAATCTGGAAAAGATATTGAGCTAACTGTGAAAATTGAAATAAATTGCTCTAAGCATAGAACATACCTAAACTTAACATGGTATCAGAGTTGAGGTGAAGACAAAGCCCAAGCAAGAGTGAAAGAGCAATCACCGAAGATAGTTGGGAAAGGACAAAAGGATCAATGGGTTCCTCATCCCTCTTCAAATTCACCGAGGATGAAGTCAGAGCAGAGAATATTATCAGAGTAGCGCAACGGAAGCTTTTGATGGCCTACCTGAAGATCACCTCTATGGGAAGTCCGAATCTAAGGATGGAAGGAAAGGCAATTCGGCCATGATGCGAAGGAGTGTCCAACTTGCAGGGACACATCACTTGATGATGATAACAATCATTCTAGGGACATCTTCAATGATCAGAGGAATGACAGGTGATGCAGATCATCAAGGATACAACCGACTCTTCAATGAAAGCAAGGAACCCCAGATATGAATAATCAAATGTTGTTTTTGATAAGATAAAGAAGTGTTATTTTGTATTGGCCCTCTCCTTCAGATACTTTGAGAATCTGTCTTATTGATTGTAGTGCTTCAAGGCACCTCATCGGATAGAAGGGTGCTCTCTCGAATTTGGTAGAGATGGAACCAATCATGGGATTTTACTTGGAGCCGATGCCACTTATTTCGAAAAGGGTGTAGGATGTTACTCCTCAATTGAATGAGGGTAACTCAATTCATTTACATAATCTCTTTTATGTACCTGATCACAAGAAGAACCTAGTGTACATTTTGGCAATGAAAGTCAAAGGTTTCAGGGTGGCATTCATCGATGGAAAGATGACGATAGGGATGTCTGAATTCAAAAGGAGCATGACGGTACATGTCTGAGATGTACCGAAGGAAAATCTCACAAGGTGACCATTCCCCTCATGTAGCAAGTCCACAGGTTTGGAACAACTCGAGGAGTTTGAGATTCATGATTGGGAATCTCATGTATACAGGTGGAAGAAAGCCCTCTATGGATTGAAGCAAAACACCTTGGACATAGTATGAGAGGATTGATAGATGTCTGATAAAGCTAACATTCACTAGGAGTGAAACCGATCCAAACCATTGCTCGAAGGTTGTGGATGATAGACCTCTCATACCGGCACCTTCTGAGGACAACCTATTTCTAACAGGTGCAGACCCTCTCACTTGCAGAGGTAAGAGGGAGTTGGATTCCGAATGTGGAATGGTAAACTGCAAGCCATTGACTACCTCGAGGATCTTAACTTTCAGAAGTTATATGGTGGTGATGACGGACCAGATTTGTGAAATGCCTCTGAGTTTCATAAACTCATTTACATTGATGTTCTCAGTGAACTTCCGTCCGTATATATGTTTTGCAGTTAGCATGGTGAGCTCATATTTGGTTGAGCCTCACTGGATTGGTGCCAAGAATATTTTGAGATATCTTCGGGCCACAATCTCTCATGGATTGAGATGCGCTACCGGAAATATGAAACTGCATGATTATTTGAATGCTGATTAGGCAGGCGATGTGGAGGATCACTTTGGATCACTTCTCATTGCTGGTTCTCGTTGGATTCTGCTTCGACATCATGGATGAGCAGGAAGCAGAAGTTGGTTGCTATAAGCATCGCCGAGACTGAATACATATCTATGAGTATGATATCGTGTGAAGCTGTCTGGTTGCAAAATCTCTTCAGTGAGCTGTTTGTACACATGATGCATACCACTATGATTCTTTGTGACAACCAGAGTGGGGATTCGATTATTGAGGAATCCCATATTCGATGATTGCTCCAGCAAAGAGGCATCAGATTCTACCTTATCTGGGATATGGTAAGTCAATGAGCGATGAGGCTCCATCACATTGAGACTGATGTACAAGTCGCAGACACTTTGTCAAAGCCCCGGGGAAAGGTCAAATCTGTGATTTTTCCAAACGACTTGGAGTCGTTGAGAGACCTTCGTATAAGGGAACTGCATGTTGCATGCATTGAGCTCTGGGAGCTCTAGGGGGCTTGGAGTATTTACTGGAGCGACATACGACCACAGGGCGACTCACCCTCCCCTGGTGGTGCGCTATGTACAGGATGACAGGTTCAACATTTCCCTGTGATACCTCGTGGCGACTATGGAATAGGATGATTAGTTCTCCTGTGGGCCAGGATGATTAGTTCTCCCGTGGAAAATATGGAACATGATGATTAGTTCTCCTGTGGGCCAGGATGATTAGTTCTCCCATGGCAACTGTGAAACAGGATGATTAGTTCTCTTGTGGGCCAGGATGATTAGGTCTCTCGTGGCGACTTTGGGACAAGATGATTAGTTCTCTTGTGAGACAAGATGATTAGTTCTCCTGTCGAGGCATCCTACCCATACAATCTGGGACTCATGGGAATTACCTCTCATCTGATCAATGAGTAGGGAAATGAGGTTAGGGACCATAGTAGTACTATCGATGGACGCATCGTTGTATCTACCGTACTTCCTATGCTAGGATGACCTCCATTGATCTGGGATCAGTATGAGTGGTTTGAGACACTCTCTTTTGATATTGATCTAGGATCAGTAAAACTGACTTCGGGTCAGTAAGAGTGATATGACACACCCTCTTCAGATGAAACTAACTTCGGGTCAGTAGAGGATGCTATGAGACATTCTCGATCAATTCTTCTTCTTCATGGTTGAGCAGAGCAGAGAAAAAATGAACAGAGCTCAGCAAAGCAAAACAAAGCTAAGCTCAGCAGAGCAGAGCCCAGCAAAGCAGAGAAGTACAGGCACTGATGGCAGAGATAATACAGTCGAACATATGGATCAACGGATGGAGTTCTCCTTAGTTGAGAGGGAGTGTTAAAATTGGAAAGTAGGGCCAAATTCCATGTGGGTCATATTATTATTCGAAGCTGATATTTTTCTTGGATCCCTCTCATCGAGAGGTGTAGGATTGATCTAAAGGTCTTCTGATTCCAATAAGTATTCATGGAGATATGAATTTATTTGTGTTATGGGACAATTCGTCAAAGTCGGCCAACAACCAAATAAACCCCACTTGCACTCAATGTTTTAGTATAAAGGTGGCCTTCAAGTCATTTCAACACGCTTGGGATATCTTCCTCTCTACTTGTCTTTTGGTTTCAGTAGGAGGAGAAATCCTAAGGGATAACGCTACCCTAATCTAGAGGGTAGAAGCCAGAATTGTTGGGAACAGCTGGAACTGCCGGAAACAACTGGAACTGCAGGGAAAGTTGACGTAGAGGGCAGAAGCCAAAAATGCTGGGAACAATCGGAACTGTCAGAACAACTGGGAAATCTGACGCAGAGGGCAGAAACCGGAACTGTCGTGAACAACTGGAAATGTCGAGAACTACCAAGAACAGCCGAAACTGTCGGGAACTGTCGGAACAACAGGGAAAGCTGATGCAGAGGGCATGGCCGGAATAGTTGGGAACGTTGATGCAGAGGGCAGAAGCCAGAACTATCGGGAAAACTGACGCAGAGGGCAGAAGCCGGAACTGCTAGGAACTTTCGGAACTGCCAGGAAAGCTGAGCAGAGGGTAAAAACATTGACGCAATCCCTAGAGGATGATGCTGGGGTTTTTCGTTGGGCAAATTGGAGTGAGGAGCTGCCAGAGTGTTTATCTGGGGTTTCAGCTAGAGTATCTGTCTCCGAAGGAGAGTAGCATGCAAGGGACAACTAACTAACATTAGGATAGTTGTATGGTACTTAGCAGCAAGTACACCAAGCATGCAATGTTACAACAAGCATGCAAGGGACAACAAACTAATATTGAGACAACAACATGATACTTAGTGCAACAAGCATGTATTGGTACAACTAGCATGCAAGGGACAACTAGCATGCAACAACAAGCATGCTAGGGACAACAAGCAAGCAAGGTGTAACCAACACATAGGTCAGTATGGCAACATGGTGCAGCAATGGCACATAATGAAATACAGTGATGGGTACAGTCATGATTAATGAAGCATGATGAGATGCAGCATAGTAGCATAGTGCAGCGCGGTGAGGTGCAACATAATGACGAAATGCAGCATAATGATAGGTGAAGGAGTCACCTTGGAGAATCAGTTGAAGCAACATGTCTTCAACTGATCTCATGTATCATCTTCTTAGAAATGATCTATGCTCTTATCTAGATAAGTCAAAGTGTTGACATTTGTTGTAAACGTACTATCTCTCTCTCTCTTTGTTGAACTATTGAAGAACATATAAGAAGAATTGATCAAGGGTTTCCCCACATTGGGGTTTGTCCCTGGCTAGCGCCACATCTTGTGTCCTCTTGTCTTGGCTTATCTTATGTGATTTATGTTTATGTTATATCTGCAATTTACTTTAATGCTGATGTGATTGCTAATCTGGAAAAGATATTGAGCTAACTGTGAAAATTGAAATAAATTGATCTAACATAGAACATACCTAAACTTAACAGATAGATTAAGGTTTTTGGGGCCATTAAGTGTGATGGAAATGACAACTAGATTCTAAGTCCCAATAGTCTAAAAACATGTAGATTTCCCTTTAAATGAGCTACTTTCCACTTCACATTTAATGAAAGGTACCAAGGGAAACATTGAATATATCATCTAATTAGGGTTTGGAAAACCTTTTGTATATTTTATGCATCATTTTTGGTGAAGTGAGATCCCAAGGTTGTATGTGGTATTTGTGTGTTTATGAACAAAAACACTAATGGTTCACATTTATGTAAGCATTAATTGATTTGGATCTTATCAAGTGGTGTCTTTGGTTATTTTATAGTATCATTCATAAATCAAAATGTGGTTTGCTTAATGAGGTAAACTTGAGTGGTTTAATATAGCTCTAAGTGGATGAGAGAGTCTTATTTCAAAATTCATGAGTTAATGAGTTAATGTGAGTTCTTACTTGATAAAGCATGTAATATATTTT
Source organism: Pinus tabuliformis (assembly GCA_031772625.1). NCBI lineage: Eukaryota > Viridiplantae > Streptophyta > Pinopsida > Pinales > Pinaceae > Pinus > Pinus tabuliformis. The sequence continues at coordinate 121,719,934 of CM062808.1, read as the reverse complement.
GGGAATGCTTTCTTTCTTCCTTGATAATAATAATGCTTTTCATAGGCATGCTTTACTCTTTTAGGTTAACATGAAGTTGTTATGTGGCCATGCAAAGGAGGTGATCCGTAAACTGTCATGGATACTCCATTGGACAGTTCGTCACAACAAATATGATAATATTATATTAAAAATATGAGATTCTACACTATTACAGTTTTATTTAATTTCTAGATCTGTAAAATTAACTGTAATTAGTGCATGCATGTAAAAGTAAATCAAGAAAAAAAGTAGAGAACAACAAAATAAGATCACACACACAATACATAAGAAATGTTCTCTGGGAAACCCTTTTGGGAGAAAACCCAACTGGAAGGTGAGGTCGTTTCGCTCTCTTTCTCTGTCTGGAAATATGGCTACAAATACAAAGAAGTAATGTCTGTGGTCCATGGGCTACTATAGTGCACACATCCTCTTTGTCTTCTCTACCTCTTATCTCTCTTGGCTATCTTTTCTCAACTATGGAACAAAATGCTTTTGAAATAATGGAATGCATATTCTTCCTAGTGGCTTGGTAATAACACAACCCAATAGCCTACCAATGGTTAAGGTTGACTACATCAACTCTTAACTAGAGTTACAAAATAGACTCTTCTAGAGTCTTTTACATCACAAAAATGTGGCTAGCCCCTTTTCCATGAATAATGGGGGCTGATGCGACATCATCCCAAACTATAGGTGTGAAAACAACAAGGTCAACTTTTGAGTGGAATAACTTTTTCATACATACTTTGATTGACGCGATTCTTGCGCCATTGGAAAGCTCTCTATGTGTAGAATAACATGAAAAGGTGATGCGCTTATGCGGAAAAGTTTTACGCCCAAAAAACATCGTTTGATGCCTCAAAACTCTCCCAAAATGTTTCAGACCCCGTTTCACCAAACTAGATACTGCCGGTAAAAGTGGTCCCGTGAGCTGACTCCTCCACTTTTTCCACTCCAAATGCATCGAGATGGATGACAAACAATATCATGATCCAATTCGGATCACACCTGCCCATTTTGGGAGACTTTTAGTACCCAAAAGATTTTACTGAATGAGGTGAGGAAATTTTTCCTCCACATTCTCTCTGGTGTACCATTTAGCTTTGCCTAGTTGTCCCTTTAACCCAATCTGTTGATCTAGTGGATAAAAAATATGCTAAAAACTGAAAGTTGTCGGAATGGCTCAAAACCAGAACGTTTGGATAGATCTCAACAATATGAATCCAACACAACTTGTTTCGCGAAAAACAAATGTCATATGCTCGCAAAAATGAGTTCTGTACGTTTGTGGAAATAGGGAAAAAATTAATTTTTGGCAGTGCAGGGCTACCCAGTCAGTGGTCCGTACAGCTGACTGGGCCTGCTCACTGGGTTCCACCTGCCAATGGCAACACGACACTTGGCAAGTTCTTATTGGCTATGAGTTGGCAGATTTTTATTGGAGGATGACTTGTTTGAGGTGGACCAACCACAGGTTGCCACGTGGCCCAACCAGAGTCTTCCACGTGGCACCTCGGTGGCACCAAAATTTTGTAGCAAGTCGAATTCACCTCCACAGGACTTGAACCCGTGACCTTCTTCAAGCTAACATAGTCTCGTTCCAACCGTGCTATACGATATTTCTTGTTGCTTGTAATAGGCTGCATGTATTTGAATGTAATATTGGCACACTTTTGGGGAAGGGTCGGGCTAAAGCCTAGCCCTTGGCCACCCCATTGCCACAAGATCGTGGGCGAGGGGCTAAGGGATAGGCCCTAGCCCAACCCACAAGGCATATTTATTAAACATAACCTACAATGCCACGGGACCACATGAAACCAGTTCCGAAGAAATAGGAGTGCAACATTGGCATCAACCCTAAGGGGCCAAACCCGAAACCATATGCTCACAGGCCGAGAACCTAGGGTGGAAGAGAATGGCGCTAGCTAGAGGGGGCTAGACCCAGGTCCCATGCAAAACCCACATGACCAAGGGTGTGCACTACGCAAATAGAGCCCCCAAAAATGCGACCCCCCATGCAGTCATATGCAGCCACATGACCAAAATTTTTGGCAATGGGGGCTTATAAGTGCCCTTATCCATCCTACAATTTCGCCTGCGGAGCGGGAATCGTGCCAGGTTTAGTGTGAAGTTTTCGCGTTCGAGGCAACCGAGCCAAGTTTTGGCCGAATTGTAGGATAGTTAGTTGCAGAATTTGGGAAAAGGAGGAAAGAGGCATAACTTTCTCAGTTTTTGGTCTTTTTGGGAGCAGAAAGAGGCTAGACAAGAGTTTTTGATAGCTTTGAGGTCAATGGAGTTGTATTTGAAGCCATTTGAGCACTGTAACATGTTGTAATCACTATTTTTATGGGCATAATGATATAGGCCCAACTATTGGAAGTTGAACCAGGAGACGTAGCCTACTAGGGGTGAACTCCTTCATCACTTGTTGTTTTGTGTTTACTGTTATGGTGGTATTGTTTGCAATATTCTACAATTTCTAAAGTTTAAATTCATGTTTATGTGTTTATGAATTTGACATAAGAGCCTTAAAAACTCAAATTTAATCACTTGCAATTTTACATAAACCTCAAGCAGTTTCATATACAGATCATCTGCCAAAGGTCTTGTTGCCCTTGTCTTGTAGTTCTGGACCTCTTCTATAAAACTATATCTTCTATCAACTCTGTTGGAGCGTCTGGTGCCAAATCCTCCACAGAAGGTAGGACATGTTCCTTTTCTGATCTAGCATGGAAGGCTCATAAAGTTTCAAATTCTCTACATTTACAACTGAGTAAATGCACATATATGGTGGTAAATTGAGTCGATAGGCATTATAACCCACCTTTTCTAGTATCTCAAAGGGACCATACCTTAGAGCCTTGATTTTCTTACCAGGCCCCTACAACCTCTCCGTGTTCAAATGTAGCCATACTTTGTCTCCCTCCTTGAATGATTTCTCTGTTCTGTGCTTATCATGCCTAACCTTATACTTCACCTTTGACTTCTGCAGTGTTTCACATACCTGTAGATGGATCTGCCTAATCTTCTCTATAAAATTTTCAGCTCTCAAAGCATCTCCTATAATGTCTTCCTTCACTCCTCCTTGCTGCCCATATGCAATTTCCAAAGGTGAAGGTGGAAAATATCCAAAACAAGTTTCAAATGGGGACTTTCCTATAGAAGTGTGGACCGCTTTGTTATAAGAATGTTGTATATATACCAGATTTTCATCCTAGGTCTTCGGATGCTTCTGGTTGTAAACCCTCAAAAGCTGCACCAAAGTCTTGTTGACTACTTCTGTCTGCCAATCTATCTGTGGATAGAATGTTGTAGATCGCTTCAAATTCATGTCCATCTTCTCCCACAATGTAGTCTAGAATGCATTGAGAAATCTTTCATCCCTATCTGAAATGATGCTCCTTGGTATCCCAAAGTGTACCCAGAACCATCCAAAGAACATGTTTGCTACTTCTTGTCCACTGATGGACTTTTTACATGGAATCAAAACACACATCTTGTTGAACCTGTCAACTACCATGAACATGTAGCCATCTCCCTTCTTGTTTGTCGGTAAACCTCCCACAAAGTCAATGGAAATTATTTCCCAAGGAAGAGTAGGTACATGTAAGGGACGATATAGAACTAGTTTCCTTTTTCTAGGCTTGCTGGTACAAAAAAGCATGCATCCTTTTATGAACCTAGCTACTTGTTCTTGCATCTTAGGCCAATACACATATCTTTGCAAGTTAGCCACGTTCTTCCCTACACCAAAGTGCCCTGCAACCTTGGAGGTGTGAGCCTCTCTAATCAATTGCAAACACTCACCTTTAGGAACACATAACTTATCCAGCCTAAAGAGCAATCCATCCCGGAGATGGTAGTCAATGGTGTTGTTGCCATTGTGCACATGAATCTGAATCTGTAACCACTGATACACCTCCTTGAAGTCCTCATCTTCTGAATATGCCTCTTCATATGCATCATGGGTGAATGTAGCCATGTGCATAAGAGTCCCAAAAGTTGTAATCTTTGATGTGGGTGGCCTTGAAAGCATATCGACCAACTTGTTTGTGTTGTCCTTCTTATACTTGATCACCAAATGAAACTCTTGTAAAAACCCATCCACTTGTAATGTCTGGTCTATTGTAGCTTATTCTGGGCCTATATGTACTGTAATGGCTGGTGATTTGTGTGGATTATTGTCTCCTTTCCCATCAGATAGTGCTTCCACTTCTTCACAACTTGCACCATGGCATAAAGCTCATTATCGTAGGTAGGGTAGTTAAGAACCGCCCCATGAAATAGTTCAGAATAATAGCAAACAAACCTTCCTCCTTGCATCAAGATAACTCCCATAGCATACCCACTTGCATCTCTCTCCACTTCAAAGGGTTGTTGCAAGTTTGGTAATCTTAAAACCGGTGCTTCACTGATCTTCTTCTTTAACTCATCGAAAGCCTTCTGCTTCCCTTTTCCCGACTGGAAACTCTTGCCACTTGCTGCTATGGCATGGAGCAGTGTTGCTACCGCTGAAAAGAAAGCTATGAATTTCCTTAGGTACTGTGTTGCTCCAATGAAACTCCTAACCTCAGTAACATTAGTAGACAATGACCATTTCATGATGGCCTCCATCTTGGAAGGATCTATCTTCAATTCTCCTCCACCAATCACATATCCCAAATACATCAAGGACTGTTGCGCAAACTCGCACTTCTTGAGATATGCTAGCAGTTGTTGCTTCTTCAATGTTTCCAACACCTACGCCATATGTGAAATATGCTCCTCTCAGGTAGCACTATATACCATTATATCATCCAAATAGACAATAACAAATGAATCTATAAAAGGGCGCAATACATCATTCATTAATCTCATAAATGTAGCTGGTGCATTACATAGGACAAATGGCATAACTAACCACTCATACAAACCTTACCTGGTTTTGAAGGCGGTCTTCCATGTATCTTCTTCTTTGACTCGAACCTGGTGATATCCAGACTTCAAGTCCAGCTTGGTGAAATACTTTTCTTACTGTAACTGATTTAGAAGATCATCTATCCTGGATAGGGGGTATATGTTCTTGAGCGTGATTTTATTCAATGCCATGTAATCTATACACATCCGCCAAGTCCCATCTTTATTTGGCACAATGATGATGGATGACCCACATGGTGATGTACTCGGTCAAATGACACCCTGTTCCAGCAGTTGCTGCAACTGTTTCTTCACCTCACTTGCTTCTATAACAAATTGACTGTACAACCCAATATTTGGCAATGGGGAGTCTGGCAATATCTGGATCTCATGATCCACTTCTCTCTTAGGGGGTATCCCTTTAGGCTTTCCAAACATGTCCTTGTATGCCTGTAAAAACCCATCCATTTGTTGTTTTTGTTTCTTAGTACACCCCTCTAGGGATGCCTTGCCTCTTATTGACTCTTCTACAAACTGATTTTCTCTTAAAAACAATAAAACATACTTCTTTCTAGAACTGATCAATTTCTTGACTTGGTTGGCACTTACCAGTGAAATTTTCGACTTGCCTTTGTGCGCGTTGATGATGAATGTTTTTCCATCCTCGATGAGCCGATACTGGCTAGATCTCCTCATGAATATTGCATCACGCATGTACATGTATGGATTCTCAAACATGACTCCACATACATTAAGGGGAACCACATCCAGATCTACTTCATCAATAAAATTAGCACTAATAGAAAATCTAATTTTACATTTTTTTGTTACCTTCAGCTTTGCATCCTTATGTACCCATCCCAGTGGATATGGGTTTGGATGATCACGAACTTCCAGCCCCAACTTCTTGACTAGATCTGTTGCAATGAGATTTGCCTGCGATCCTGAGTCAAATAGAGCATCAATCTTCGTCTTCTTGACCTGTATCTTTACATGGAAGAGTTTGGTCATTTCTTTCTCTTCCTGTTGCTAAAGGCTACTCAGATTCACCTCCTTTTGCATTGATGTACAAACGATCTTCTCATCCACGTCTGAGCTACTTTCAACTTGGTTTCTCGAATCAGTGGCCATGAGATTCTTCTTCTTATTATCTTTCTTCTTGTTCTTCAAGTTTAGCTTTGGATGCAACTTCTAGCGCTTCTCCTCTGTATGGCCATCAATGTTGCAATGTTTGCTGTGATTTCTAGGATCTTTGCATTGGTGTGTTGTGGCCACCATCTTTTTATCTTTTCCCCCTTTTTTCTTCTTCTTCCCATCCTTAGAAGTGTCTTGTTTCTCCTTTTGCTTCAATCCACTTGATTGTGCTCTTTTTAGGCCTATGTTCTCCAAGTACTGTGCCTGTACACAAGCCTCATCCACCATTTTGGGCTTGAAAAACATCACTTTCTCACACAGATGGCGATGCAAACCCCCCAAATACTTGAGGAGTATATCTGGGTTCTTTGGAGAGATACCCAACATTATAGCTATCTTTTTTAATTCTGTTGTGTACTCCTGTACGCTTTGGCCTGACTTTTGCCTGAAGTAATGCCACTGGATCCACTGGTCTTCCACGTAGCCAATGGGATAAAACTTTGACTTAATGAGGGTTTTGAAATCCTCCCACTTAGTCATTGGAGGTTCTACTTGCAAACTTAGGGTTTCTATGTGGCTCTCCCACCAAGTTAGTGCATGGCCCTCCAATTTCAGTCGCGTGAATGAGATCTTCTGCCCTTCCTTGATCTGATGGACACTGAAATAAACTTCCATTTGTTGAAACCAATGGTTCAGCTTCAGAGTGTCGATCTTGCTTTGTTATGGCTTGATATTGACTTTTTCTTCCACTTTAAATAGGGATTGGTTCACAACACTCGAATTAGGTTGTTATTTTCTGGGTTCTTTCTTCGGCTAGTTATCTGCGTCTTCCCAATCTCTTGATCCCCCTTATGGTTTTTCCTCTGCATTCGAATCCACTTCTTGTCCAAATATCCCCAACTTATTACTTAGGGTTGCCATGAGGAGGTTGACATTGTGGTTTATATCCACGACTTGTTCTTTGAGCCGTGAAAATCTCACCTCTACAGGTGATCAAGTGCTAAAAATCTATGCTCAAAAATCAAAGTGTCATATTCTTGTTAAACTCAACTTTAGATTAAATATCTCTTCATTCTAAATCCAACGGTGTGAACGACACTCAAATCCGAGCTCGTATGTAGAGGTTAGAGTAGGTCAAAGTTTACGTTTGACTTGTCTACATGGCAGTATTGGATGACATAGCAAAGCCCTTCAGCGAATGAGGAGGCGCCAAGTGGCAGGCCGCCATTAGCCCTTGCATATCACAAATTCTAGTCGCAGAAGTAAAATGTGTTACAAATCATCCCCTAACAAGTTTAGGGTTGAGATGCGATCGCATATCGCATATCACAAATCGGTCAGAATCAACCCTTGCAGGTACCAGGTTGTGATGTGATGGATCGCAATCACATATCGCAGGTAAATACAATTCCCGCTTAAGACTTTCTTTGGTTCTCCGTTGATTACGAAATGCAATAAGTCCCGGACGAGAGATGTTATGAGCCGCAGTTTAATATACTGTCGGGTCCGCAATATTGCAATCGCAATCACAACTTCACCGCCGTGTTAACAAGAACTTCAGCCCACCAAACTTCACCGGTTGCGATTTGTGATACGACCGACAGGTTATGTCCTGCAGCGTGGCGAAATATTTTCTCAGTTAGCAGATTTTGGAGCGGAAATGTGCGTTTCTGTTGGTTTTGGAGAAATTTGTGAAACAAATAGTGGGAGAACTAGGAGACATCATAACTTCTTCAATTCTTATCTAGATTGGATGCAAAAAGAGGTTAGATAGTCATTTTTGAGTATTATGAACTCATTGAGACAGGTTTCAGAGGAATTTGAGCATTGTAAACACACTTTTGTTGTAATTTTGAGCATAATAGAGAAACCCAAGCATTAGAAGCTGGACCAAGGAGATGTAGCCAAGGAGGGGTGAACTCCTCATCAAATCTCTATGTTGTGTGTTGTATTTTGATGCTATTTGTTGTTATTTTGGTGTTGTTCAACATATGTTTCATATTAAATTGTTTATAACATTTACATAAGAAGCTCTCATGGGGATCAGTTAATTAAGCAAACATGATGAATCCTTAAGGACTTTATAAGAAAATGATAAGCATATTGGGTTTTATTCTAAATGGGGAATTAATACAAAATTACTAATCTTGTCCATTTTAGATCAAGTTGGTATCAGAGCACTAGTTTTTCCTTACTAGATTTGCTTGTGCAAATAATGATTTAATTCTTACTAGTTTTGTGTCATGTTTACAAGCTTAAAACTCAAAAGAGGTGAAGGAAATCTGGTTGAAAGCCATATATTTGGTTCAATGGGAAGAAGAGCAAGGTTGCCAAAGTCCTCTACACCAGTACATCCTCAAGTGGCAGAGGTTGTAGTTGACTCTTCAGAGACCATGTCACATGAAGGAGAACCTACCAACATGGCAAAAGATGAGAATACCTTCAAAAATGATTTCTTTGGTATGACAAAGATGGTGAAGATATTATATGAAGACAGGAATAATAGATTGCAAGGAGAAAGTTCCAAACCTCCCAAAGGAGATGGCTCTTCAGGAGGAGGTAATGGAAAAGGAGGTAATGGGAATGGAGATAAGCCTCCACCATCTCCACCATCTTCTTCATCTTCTACTTCATAAGCATCTTCATACTCTTCCACTAATACAACCCGAAATCATACTCATCATCATTCTTCAAAAGGAGCTAGAAAATCACATTTTCTAAAACTTGATGTTAAATTCAATTTTCCCATGTATAATGGTGAAGTGAATGCAAAGAAGCTTGATAATTGGATTTTTCAGTTGGAGGTGTATTGTTGAATTTAGAACCTTCAAGAGGATGATATCAAAATTCAACTAGCTTCCTTGAGAATGGAGGGTGCAACACTCATTTAGTTGGAAGCAAGGACTCAAAACGAGATCAAAAAACATGGTATGATATCTATTACTTGGTTTGATTTCATTGCTGCTATAAAAATAGAATTCTACCCTTTAGCTCATATGCAAAAAGCCATCATGAATTGGCAAAATTTCTGACAGTTAAAAGGTCAAAATGTGCAAGAGTATACTCAGTAGTTTAGGAGAAGAGCTCTTATGCTAGGAGTAGACTTGCAGTCACAAGATACTTTGCTGAAATATATAGGAGGTTTGCATAGCTATCTTCGACACACCATTCTTATGTTTAATCTCACGAATTTTGATGAGGTATGTGTTCAAGGTGCACACCTTGAAGCAAGATGGAAAAATGTACAAGAAGAAAGTAAGAAGAAGTCATTTCAGAGTGGTGAAAAAGGGAAGAAGTCTAAAGGAAAGAAGAAAAAAAAAAAATTATGTTAAGAAAGAAGGGAGAACCCGTGTGCAAGAAATTTTCCAAAGAGGGCCATGGTGAAGTGCATTGCTGGAAACTTCATCCTGAATTATGACCAAAGAAATTTAACAATAAAGGGAAATAGAAGACCAACATTGATGCACAACAAGACTTGGGTCCTGACTCAAGTGATGAAACCAAGATCGTAGCCACAATCACTACAGGAAAAGTCGTCGAAAAAGCAAGCAAAGAGGAAGTTGTGGCAAGCACCAACGCAAAAAATAACTCCAACAACATTTCAAATGAGGAAAATAGAATTGAGTTGTTCCACATCCGAGTTATTTCCAAACACACCAAAATTGATACGTTGTTTGACAGTGGATCCTAGGGAAATTTAATTTCTACAGATTTTGTCAAGAAATTGAATATGGAAACTGTGCCTCATCATAAAACGTATCCGTTGGGTTGGATAACCAAGGATTCCAATCTTCAAGTCACATGGAAATGCACTTTTAGGTTTGCAATCACTGCCAATTTCATTGATGAAGTTGAATTATATGTGGTGCCGCTAGATATTTCTGGAATTGTGTTGGGAAGCCTGTATCTGTATGAAAGGAAAGCCGTTTTCCATAGATTTGAGAAAAAATATCATTTGTTCAAAGATGGAGTTGAGTATATTATGAAAGCCCATCATAGGAAGCTTAATCTGTCTTTGGTATGAAAGGAAAGCCGTTTTCCATAGATTTGAGAAAAAATATCATTTGTTCAAAGATGGAGTTGAGTATATTATGAAAGCCCATCGTAGGAAGCTTAATCTGTCTTTGGCAAGCACAGGGCAAATGAAGTGACTGGTCAATTCCAGCAAGAGTCTCGTGCTCCTTATGGTCAAGCAGATGAATGACACACAGCATGGATCCTTTGCAGGTTGTGACGTGAAGCTCAAAGCTAAATTGGTTGATGTGGTTAATCAATATGGAGACATGTTTTAACAAACAAAGGGATTTCCACCAAAAAGGGGAATTCAATACGAAATTTAGCTACATCAAGACTGTCCAATCCCAAACATTGTATCGAATGTCAATTCTGAAAATCTAATAAATTAAGAAACAAGTTAAGGAATTGTTAGATAAAAATGTAATTCGTCCCTCGACTTCACCATGTGGTTCACCAATTTTTTTGGTACCCAAGAAAGATGGGTCCTAGCGCGTGTGTGTAGATTATTGAGCTTTAAATAAAATTACCATAAAGAATTGATACCCAATGCCCATAATACATGATTTGCTAGATCAGTTGAAGAATGAAAAATATTTCACTAAATTAGACTTGAGAAGTGGATATCATCAAATTACAATAGCTGAGGAGGATATTTGGAAGACTTCTTTTAAAACCAAACAGGGATTGTTTGAGTCGTTGGTTATGCCTTTTGGTCTTTGCATTGCTCCAACTACATTCATGAGAGTTATGGATGATATTTTAAGATCCTTTCTTGATGAGTTTGAAATTGTTTGTTTAGATGATATTTTGACATTGAGAAAATCACGAGAAGAGCATGTCAAGCATGTGAGCAAAGTGTTGGATGTCTTAAAAAAGAATAATTATTTATGAAGATGTCTAAATTTGAATTCAGAAAAACTTCCTTAGTGTATTTGGGCCACATAGTTGGAGGAGGTGAGATGAAGATTGACCCCTCTAAAGTTTCAGTCATTGTGAATTGGCCAATACGCAAATCATTCACAGAAGTAAGGAGTTTTTTGGGAGCAGCGCAGTGTTGGAAGAAGTTCATTGCCAATTTCTCCTCCATAGCAGCTCCACTACATTCTTTGACCAACGTGAAGGTTGTCCTCCAATGGAGAGGAAAACAAAAAAAAAACATTCGATGCTTTAAAACAAAAGATCAGTTCAGCCCCAATTTTAGCATTGTCGGATTTGAAACAACCATTTGAAATACAAACAGATGCAAGTGACTACGCCATGGGTGCAATTTTTTTACATCATGGTAAGCCCATTTCATTTCATTCTGAGATTTTTAATGGTGTTGTTATTAATTATCCAACATATGATAAAGAGCTTTACACATTGGTGCAAAGTGTGAAGAAATGGAAGCATTACTTAATGGGAAAAGAAACCATTATTCACAACGATCATCAACCTTTGCAATATCTGCAATCTCAAACAAAATTGCAGCAATCAAGGCACTTTTGCTGGATGTGATTCTTACATAAATTCCACTTCGTAATCAGGTACAAGAAAGGTATTTATAACAGACTTGTTGCTGATATGCTTTCTAGACCGGTTGTTAATGTAGCCATTTTACTCAAGAATAATTTTGTTTTGCTTGAAAGTTATGTTGAACAATATGAAAATGATGCTGAAATTCAAGAGGTATATTCAAACTTGAGTCAAGGCTGCCAAGTTGAGGAATTAGACTACCATGTACATGATAATTTGTTGTATCATTTGGGAAAACTTTGCGCTCCACAGGGAGAGAGAGTAAATGTCACAAGGGAAGCACACACTTCTCTTATTGCTGGACATTTCAGTGTAAGTAAAACAATGCCAAATCTTTAGATGTGTTTTTACTGGCCTCGTATGCTTGAAAGTGTATCACATTTTATCAGAGGTTGTTCATTTTTTGGAGTCAGTAAGCCTAGTAATAAGAAACTAGGATTGTACACACCACTTCCAATGCCTTCACGACCATGGGAGAGTGTTTTTATGGATTTTATAGGAGGTATTTCTTTATCAAGAAAAGGTCATGATTATTTGTACATAGTCATGGATAGGTTCAGCAAGATGTGCATATTAATGCCTTGTAAAAAACAAATTATAGATGAACAAACAACTCAACTTTTTTTTCAAAAATGTATAGGTTCATTTTGGATTACCTACTTCTATTGTAAGTGATTGTGATTCCCTATTTGTTGGGAATTTTTGGTCAAGTTTATGGAATTTGATGGACACCAAGTTGAAGAAAAGTACAACCTTCCATCCGCAAACAGATGGTCAAACTGAAGTGGTTAATAAGACAGTTATTCATTTTCTAAGAGGATATTGCAACAAACATCCTAAGTTGTGGGATGAACAGTTGTATTATATTCAGCATGCTTAAAACCGAGCAAAACACTCTTCTACTCTAACTTTGCCTTTTGAGGCATGTCTTGGTAAATCGCCTTTGGATTTCATCTTTGAGAAAGATGTAGTTGTAGATAGACATAGCGACATAGACAAAGCAAATAAATTCATTGAGAAAATTCAGTTGATTCACCAAACAGTTCAAGAACAACTAGAAAAGAGTCAAGGAAAGTATAAGGCAAGGCATGATAAGAATTGTGTGGATCATCAGTTTCAAGTAGGTAATGAAGTTTGGCTATACATTAGCAAGGGAAGGCTTCAAGGTGAAGGTAAAAAGTTGAAACCAATCCGTTATGGTCCATTTAAAATTCTAGAAAATATTTGTAATAATGCTTTCAAGCTTGATTTGCCTTCATATGTGCAAATTTATTCCATTGTTAATGTTGAAAATTTGAGATTGTATGGGCCTCCTTTGATTAAGATCAAGGATAAATTGTACAGATTCCATCAATTGAATATTTTTCTCCAAAATTCCTTGATGTGCTTTAGCAAGATTCTATAATTGACAGAAGAACAAGGACAACAAAAAGGGGAAATATTGATTATCTTTAAGTAGGTCTCAAAGGTACAAATCCAACAGAGGCCAAATGGATTGAAGAGGGGAAGGTGAGGGAAAAATACCCTCATCTGTTCAAAAACTGAATATAATTTTTTGGTGTCCAAAAGGCTTCCAGTGGAGAGGAGTGATTAGGTGCTCAAAAATAATGCTCAAAAATAAAAGTGTTAGAATTTTTTTAAACTCAACTTCAGATCAAAGATCTTGTCAAACTGAATCTAATAGTGTGAACAACACTCAAATCCAAACTCGTATGCAAAAATTAGAGCAAGTCAAAGTTCAAGTTTGACTTGTCTACATTGCAGGATTGGATGACATAGCAAAGCGCTTCAGTGAATGAGGAGGTGCCAATTGGTAGGCCACCATTGGCCTTCGCATATCGCAAATCGTAGTCACAGAAGGAAAAGTTGTTACAAATCGGCCCTCGACAGGTTCAGGGTTGTGATGCGACCACATATCGCAAACAGGTCAGAATCAACCCCGATAGGTACCAGGTTGCGATGCGATGGATCGCGGATTGCAACCTCATATCGCAGGTAAACACAAGTCCCGCTTAAGAATGTCATTGGTTCTCCACCAATTTTGAAATGTGATAAGTCCTGAACATGAGATGTTATGAGCCGTAGTTCAATATATCGTCGAGTCTGCAAAATCACAATCACAACATTGCCGATGTGTTAACAAGACCTTCAGCCTGCCAAACTTTGCCGATTGCGATTTACGATACAACCAATAGGTTATGGCTTGTGGCGTGGTGGAATATTCGCTCGGTTAGCAGATTTTGGAGCGGAAATGTGGGTTTCTGCAAGTTTTGGAGCAATTTGTGGAACAAATAGTGGGAGAACTAGGAGAAGTCATAACTTCTTCGGTTCTTATCCATTTTTTAGTATTTTGAACTCATTGAGATAGGTTTCAGAGGCATTTGAGCATTGTAAACGCACTTTTGTTGTAATTTTGATTATAATAGAGAGGTCGAAGCATTGGAATCTGGACTAAGGAGATGTAGCCCAGGAGGGGTGAACTCCTCATCAAATATCTGTGTTGCGTGTTGTATTTTGATGTTCTTTGCTGTTATTTTTTTGCCGTTCAACATATGTTTCATGTTAAATTGTTTATAACATTTACATAAGAAACTCTCATGGGAATCAGTTAATTAATCAAACATGGTGAATCCTTAAGCACTTTATAAGCAAATGATAAGCATCTTGGGTTTTATTCTGACTGGGGAATTAGCACATCATTACTAATATGCTCCATTTCAATTCAACAGTATCACAAGGTTTGTTTACATATCCATTTCCCATGATTAGGGTTTTACGATTTTCGGCCTTGTCAATCTAGATCCCTACAATCTCCACAAAATACCCAAATAAATGCACTCTAATACCAAATGATCCTTAAACTATAGTGGATATTCCACTGGATAGTTCATCACAACAGATCTGATAATATTATATTAAAAATTTGAGATTCTACACTATTACGATTTTAGTTAATTTCTAGATCTGTAAAACTAACTGTAATTAGTGCATGCATGTAAAAGTAAATCAAGCAGAAAAGTAGAGAATGAAAAAATAAGCTCACACACACATAATACACAAGATATGCTCTCTGGGATACCCTTTCGAGAGAAAACCCAGCTAGAAGGTGAGGTTGCTTCGCTCTCTATTTCTGGCTAGAAATATGGCTGCAGATACAAAGAAGTAATGTCTGTGGCTCGTGGGCTGCTACAACGTACATATCCTCTCTATGTTCTCTACCTCCTATCTCTCCTGGCTATCTTTTCTCAACTATGGAACAAAATCCTCGCAAAATAATGGAATGCGTCTTCCTCCTAGTAGACCAGTTATAACACACACTGATAGCCAACTAGTGGTTAAGGTTGACTACATCAACTCTTAACTAGAGTTACAAAATAGACTCTTATAGAGTATTTTACATCACAAACACGTGGCTAGCCCCTTTTCCATGAATAATGGGGGTTGACGCGACATCCTCCCAAACTATAGGTGTGAAAACAAGAAGGTCAACTTCTGAGTGGCATAACTTTTGCATACAGACTCCGATTGACGTGATTCTTGCGCCGTTGGAAATCTCTCTGTGTGTAAAATAGAATGAAAAGGTGATGCACTTTAGCAGTTAAGTCTTACCCCCCAAAAAACATTATTTGATGCCTCAAAACGCTCCTGGAATGTTTTAGACCCTATTTCGCCAAATTGGGTCCCATCGGTAAAAACGGTCCCATGAGCTGATTCCTCCACTTTTTCCACTCCAAATGCATCAAGATGGATGACAAACAATATAATGATCCAATTTAGATCAGGAGGAGATCACACTTCAATGCCATTGACCCAGGCCTTGGTATTTGAATCCATTAAAGCTTTTAACTCAAAATTTGCCAAGAAATCATCAATTAATAGGTAAGGATTCAAATTGGCAACACAAATGGTCCAAGTTGATGTTGAATTGAATTTTAGCTTGGTACTTTTGGAAAAAGTCTTAGTTGAAGTAGATTTCTCATCTGCTCACCTAACATCTCTAACTCAAAAAAAAAACTTAGCTAAACTAAACTACTAACTTAAGAGATTGATGGCCTCTTTAGCTTAGAAATTTGCCTCGAACAAGTGAATTGATAACCACAGAGGTCAACATAGATTTTCCAACTTAGTGATTTGCCTAGGAAACCTTCCAACTTAATGATTTTCTATTTTAGTAAGAGGGAAAAAATGCTTAAACTTGTATTCTCAACAAAACCTACTTCTAACAAGTAAATTATTGACTTCACAAACCAGTGAGCTTCTCTTACCAAGTGAACTATTCGGGGAGCATCCTAATTTAACAATTTCATATCCCATGGGTAATATTTCACCTTGAAGTGTTAGGAAACCTTCAAACCCAATGATTTGACCATTTACCTCTCAACTAATGATTTACCATCATATTGTTTTTTCCTTCCTCGATAATAGACTTTCCAAAATCAAAACATTACTTAAGAAGGCTTGCATGTTATTGTAGCTCATTGTTTCATTTATAAGTGCTTTTGGATTACCCTTGAGGATTAACTCAATCATTGGTGCAATTATTATTAGGATGTTGTAGTAATATGATATATTGTGTGGGTCATTGGTTTGACTCCCTCGAGATTAGTGTTGCAGGGAAATTCCCCTGAGGATAGGGTTAATAGCCAGCAAGGAACACTTAGAATATCATATAACTTGCATACAATTTACAAAAGGAGTAATGAGGACTCACAGGTGGGTTCTACATTTGAAGTTGATCCGCAGGGTCCAAACCCTCATTCTCGCTCCAAAGATGTAGATCTGCAACACCAACAAGGAAACGTAGAGCATAACATTAAACTCCAACATATACTAGCATATATGACAAGTTAGTCCATAAAAATTTCCATTACATATTCATAACATGAAAATTAAACAATAGAACTTGAAAAAATATGAGTTTCTTTTATTGATAACAACCATATATTGGTAGTTACATGATCACCTGATCCTAGCTACCAACACCAAGCAGAACTTTCTATTGGAGCCTCCCTACTCAAGCCACTTAAGGTCTTCTCCTCCAATAAAAGTGAGATAGATGTGATATTAGAATAACTCAAAATCACAACGTGGAGACAAGGGTTTACTAGAGATAGGGGAGTGCTAAAAGCATAAGAACAATGGACCTAATATGGGGAAATTTTGCTAGAGTGATGATATGAAGGCTAGTAATGCATATGAAGGCCACCTAAGGTGCGTATTCATACCACCACAAATGGGTTTGGGTGGTTATGTAATGGGATCCTATAGATAAGTTTCAAATGTAACTCATAAATCCTACCTAAAAATCATATTTTTTTAATTATATTTTTTCAATATATTTTACTCCATATGCGAGTTTCTTTAGGAGTATTTATGTATAGATGTGAATTTCATATGGGAAACTCAAATATATTATTTGGGATTTTTTGTTTTTTTCAATAAAGTTAGGTCTGCATAAGGGAAAGGGATGTTGACCTAAGCATATATGCATTTGATGATAAGTGAGGCAAAATATGTTATAACAAATTCCCACTAATGTATGTGGTTAGAAGGGAGTCTGATGGTCAATATGCAATAAGTATATACATGAGGACACATCAGGAGGGCTCTAGAGGATCTCACCAAAATCAAGACTGATCAATACATGCAATAGGAATCAGAAAGAAAACTCAATGTATCTAAGGCGAGCATATCCATGCTTAGAGGAAAGAAAGCATGGTCACCAATAATGTACATTGCGGATCCATGATGATGTATATAAAGCATTACAATGATGATCATAAGAATACATAGTGGATTTGAAATCAAATCATAACCATGAATAATACACAACTGAGCTTTTTCTCAATATCATAGAGCAAGATGTTTGGAATAAAGTGAAGTGTACAACTAATCCCCCACTAAAGTAGTAGAATCATATATAAAGGAGTGGTACTGTCCAAAATCTTGGGTGCCAACATATAAGATGTTTCTAAAATAGAAGGCAGCATATAGAAGAGGATATCACTAATAGAAATTGAAGGAGCTTTCAAGTGAACATGAATGCTGACACAACCTGAGGTCCTCAAAACTGATCGCAGATGATACATTTATACACTATGGGAAAAGATGAATTGAAGTTGACCATGTGATAAATCATTTTATTATCGGCCATTGATGTATATCATTAACAAATGTAAGACTACCCACCAATAATGATAATGGGAATCAAGGTACCAAGTGAAATATGACAAGTGTGAATAAATTTGAAAGAATGTATGGAACACGGTATATTTATGTACTCCCATTACCAATAACAAGGGAATCTACCACCGATGTATGTAAACACCAAAGTAATAAAAACAACTCTAGACCTTTTTCCCAGAGGAATGAGTTAGATTTGATGGTTAAAGATCTGATAGAAGGATGGAATTAGGGAACCCCCCATCAACCAACACAAGTGTAACTAGAGGGATAATAATGTGGAAGGAATCAAATGAAAATAACGAACATACTACCTAGCGAACATGTCTCTCACAGGCACCAGATTGAATAGCACATAGAAGAGACCCTTTGAATACCAACCAATAATGAAAGTTGACGGCAGAGGTGAGGAATCCACCAATAGGGTCAAATGGAAACCAAGGTAATGCACAAATTAAAATGTGTGATAATGAGAGATGATTTCGAACACAAGGGAAACCACCCAATCAAATACCAATGATGAAAATTGATGCTAAGTACAAGGTCACCTACCAATGATGAAAATTGATGCTAAGTACAAGGTCACCTACCAATGATGAAAATAGGGCCAAGGTGTTACTATAGGTCTACTGTTAGAGAAAATTGTTGAAGTCAATAAGCGTAAACCTGCCAACAAGAAGTCAATGGGGACCTTTTACACTGACACAAGTATATGATTGAGATGTCAATCAAATACTAAAATTTACTTAACAAACCGGGTATGGCCAAAAAAATGAGTCAAGAGACACTGCAATTAGACAACACGAAGATTTACTTCCCTTGAACATAACCATGATACATTTTGTGACTTAGGCAACATGACCAAAAAATGAACTTTGTGTAAGTCTGATATAGGAGGAATAAAAAAACTCTCCATATGATTGGAAGAGTAACTAACTATAGGAGCGTTGACTCTAAAGAAAGGTTCAAATTCTTAAGGCCATACTAAGTCCCAACCCGATGAGGACATGCCTCATAACATAGTGCTTTGTTCAAGGGTGGAACAACTAACTCTGTTGCCAAATAAATGAAAGAAAATATTCTCATCCCCTAATTTTTTTAATATTTGATTTTTTTTAATCTTTTCATATTATAAAATCTTGAAAAAGAATAAAATAATGCTTATAGTATAGTAGAGGGAGCGAATGTTGTAGGCAAGCGAACTAGTTCTAGTGCTTGGAAAATTCCTATGCTTGAGGCAATGAAAATCGTGCAAGATAAGGACACTTAGGGAATGTTCCCTCTAAGGAAAAGGGTGCCAAGTCACAAAGGAAACAAATGAAAGGCTTGAATTTTCAGAAAGGGCATTGACAAAAGGGGCTTATATGAGAGCAAGTTGGAGCCGACATAAGGCCAAAAGCACACTACAGTCAAATTCAATGCAATAGTATGACTCGAAATTTAGGAGCTTTTAAGGTATAAGATAGAATAAGAGTGAGGAAGAAGTATGGAATTCAATCCAAAGTCATGACAAGGTTAAAGAGGACTCTTGAGCCTATAGAATAATCACTACAAGGGCATCAAATGATTAGTGAGGAGCTAACTAGGAGGCCCATTTAAGGAAGGTTCTACCACTAAGTTACGACACATAAGTAGCATGTGAAAGGTTAGTGTCGCAAAATAGTGGGGTCGATCCTATGGTTAGGTGCTAGAAAAAGGATTGAAATTAAAAATACAACTTCAGGTTCCTAACATATATGCCAATTTTAAAAACAATACTTGCCACAATATATCAATTATTGCGGTATCCCGGGGTTGAAAATGTCGCAATGTGATAAAAAGTTCTATCATATACAAAAGGCCAAAACAATAGTTTACAAGTTAAAATATGAGAAAAGGATAGCATACTATATAAAAATTGGTAAGAACATATTATAAATAATATTCTTTTTGAGTTTTTAACATATCATTTGTATTTTTGCCCTTTGCAGTGATTTTGAGCTCTCATTTGCCTCCAAAGTTCAATTGCGGATCTCAAGAGTTACAAGACACAAAATTCGATTTCACAAGTTTAAGGTAATTCATTATTCTTTTCTCTTTCATTTCATCCATTTAATTTAAAAATTTATTGAAATTCCAGTAAGATTTTTGATTTTTTAAATTATGAAAATTGGCATATGTGACTCTTATTCTATTGGGTCGCATATATTGGGCCTTAAACGAGACTTACCAGAAGGAAATTTGCATATATACATGATTTTTCAGATGAATACTATCATGTGCGTTTTTCAGAAAATTGAAATAAAATTTCTAACATTCCAAATGCTTTGATTTTGTAGGATGGCCATCATGTGGCATGAAAGCGAACACAAGGAATTAGATGATTTGATTTTGGAGGACCAAGAAGTAATGGATGCATTAAAGAATTGTAGGTTATTGAAATTCTTCATCATGCCAAACATGCGTGCACAACGACACCTACTCCAACCCTTGATAAACTATTGGAATCAATATTGTCAGGCCAAGAAATCACATAATGGACTACCGATCTGAGTTTTCATTAATCAAAACATCATTATATACATCAAAGCGACAACCTTTGGGATTCCAATTCCAAGGTATCTTCAAATTAATCTATTTTCTTTATTTGCATATTTACATATTTCGCTCAATCCTAGAGGATTAGGTGTCTAACATTCCCCCCCAATCTGAAGGGGTGCTTGTGAGTCCAATGTAGTTTGAATAGGGGAAATAATGAGGAAAGAAACTACACACATTCAGTTATACATTGACCAAGAAAGATTCATAACTAACTGGAAACTGAAACCAAACACATGCATAAACACACAGGATTTACGTGGTAAAACCTTGACAGGGTGTCAAGGAAACATCCACGGGGCAAGGGATTGGAATCTCTATTAATTCAACAATGATTCTCCATGATTACATTTCTCGGGCATTCACTAGTTTTATACAAGCCTCCTCCGTTACATAACTGCTATTTCGGTATAAAACTAACTAGTTACATTTTTACCCAAATTTACATAATTCGTTGTCAAACTTCCAACAAACTCCACCTTGACAACAATTTTCCTAATCCCTTGCCCATGCCCATTCATCATCTTTTCTGCAAGCCAAGAGAAGCTAAACACCATCGTAGCTTCTCTACTGTAACTGGCTTTGTGAATATGTCTGCACAATTCTCTCGCGTATGGACCTTTTGAAGAGCTACTTTTCCACCATCGATCACATGTCTCAGAAAATGATACCTTACATCAATGTGCTTGGTTCTGCTGTGATAAGTAGGATTTGTAGCCAAGTGAATAACACTTTGACTGTCACAAAGTACATTCACTTTCTCCTGCGTTCTTCCAATCTCATCGAGCAGACCCTTTAACCAGATTGCTTCTTTATTGGCATCTGAAGCAGCTATATATTCAGCTTCAGTAATGGACAATGCAACTGTTTCTTGAAGCTTTGACATCCAACTAATTGCTCCACCTGCAAGAGTAAAGACATAACCTGTAGTAGATCTTCTTTTGTCCAAATCACCTGCATAAGTAGCATCTACGTATCCGTAAACTAAACCTTCACTACCATTAAAGACGATGCAATGGTCACTT
Source organism: Pinus tabuliformis (assembly GCA_031772625.1). NCBI lineage: Eukaryota > Viridiplantae > Streptophyta > Pinopsida > Pinales > Pinaceae > Pinus > Pinus tabuliformis. The sequence continues at coordinate 121,698,563 of CM062808.1, read as the reverse complement.
GTGCCTCTTAGATATCGAAGCACCCATTTCACTGCTTGCCAATGTTCTTTACCTGGATTTCCCATGAACCTGCTGACAACTCCAACTGCATGTGAAATGTCAGGTCTTCTAGATACCATCGCATACATTAAGTTTCCTACAACATTTGTATATGGTACATGATACATATACTGCTTTTCCTCATCAGTTCTAGCACTCAAAACAGAAGAAATCTTAAAATGGGAAGCTAGTGAAACATTAACAAGTTTCACATTGTTCATAGAGAACTTTTCAAGTACTTTCTCCACATACTTTTGCTGTGATAACCAAAGCTTACCATTTTTCTTGTCTCTGTGTATCTCCATGCCCAAGATATGTTTTGTTGCTCCAAGATCCTTCATATCAAACGTCTTAGAGAGCCGAGCCTTTAACCTGTTGATCTCTTCCATGCTTTTGCTTGCAATAAGCATATTGTCAACATACAAAGCTTAGATAATGAATATGCCATTGAAACTTTTGAAGTATACAAAATGATCATACTTGTACCATTGTCTGGGAGACTGCCTCAGACCATACAATGATTTCTTCAGCTTGCAAACTAATCCTGCGACCTTGTACAAAACCTTCTGGTTGTTCCATATATATCTCTTCGTTCAAATCACCATGTAGAAATGTTGTTTTAACATCTAACTGTTCTAACTCAAGATTAAGTAACGCAGTTAGTGCCAACACAGTACGAATAGAAACAAGTTTTACAACTAGAGAAAAAATCTCATGAAAATCTATACCTTCAACCTGAGAATACCCTTTTGCTACCAGTCTCGCCTTATACCTTTTGATACTTCCATCAACTTTACGTTTCAGTTTGAAGACCCACTTGCGTCCAACTACACTTTTCCCTTCAGGAAGTTCTACAAGATCCCAGGTATTGTTCTTGGCTAAGGAATCCATTTCTTCTTCCATAGCTGTTTTCCATTTTTCGCTATCTGTATCATCTACTGCTTCCTGATAACAAGAAGGTTCTCCATCTTCAGTAATCAAAGCAAAAGATGAAGCAGAATCTTCATACCTTTTGGGAGTTTTCCTTTCCCTTGTAGACCTTCTTAGAGTGACTGGTTGCTGAACTAGTTCAGAAGCTTCAACGGCTTCCTTTGTGTCTTCAACACCTTTTTCTCCAGAAGTCTCTCCTTCCTTTTTACTGTCACTGAAAGGTTTAGCCTCCAACTAAACTCGTTGATTTGGCGATACCTATTCCTGTTCAATTCTTTCAACATTTGATTTTAAAAGAGAAGATTCATTAAATGTTACATCTCTACTAATGACTATCTTCCGCAATGTAGGATCCACACAACCCGTATCCTTTCGCTGCATAGTCATACCCAACAAAGACATAACATTTCGATTTTGGATATAATTTTGAATGCTGACTTTTAGGAATAAGAGAATAAGCATCACAACCAAATATCCTAAAATGTGAATAATCACAAGATTGACTTGTCCAAACTTCTTCAGGAATTTTACAATTCATTGCTACTGAAGGTGATCTGTTAACTAAATAACAAGCAGTAGATATTGCTTCTGCCACAACTCCTTTTGCAAGTTAGCATTGCTGATCATGCTTCTGCCTCTTTCCATAAGAGTTTGATTCATACACTCAGCGACACCATTTTGTTGAGGAGTATAAACAACAGTTTTGTGTCTGATAATTCTCTCATCCTTACAGTATTGTTCAAATTCAATTGAAGTGAACTCACCACCATTATCAGTTCTTAAAAATTTAATAGATTTTCCTGCTCTTTTCTCCACCATTGCTTTAAATTGTTTAAAGACATTGAATACATCAGCTTTCTTTTTTAGCATAAAGACCCAAATTTTATAGGAAAAATCATCAATAAACGTTAAAAAATATAGAGCACCCCCATATGACACAACAGGGGATGGTCCCCACAGATCAGAATGAATATAGTCTAAAATATCTTTACTATTATGATTTCCAACTTTAAATCTCTGTTTACACTGTTTTCCATACACACAATGTTTACAGAAATCTAACCTCAAGGATTTCAGATCGGGAAGAGATTTACGTTTGATCAGTATTTGAAGACCTTTCTCGCTCATATGACCTAATCATTGATGCCATAGACGAGTACTTGCTTCTTCCTTTTCTGACGCAACCGCTGCTTCACTGACCTGAGTGCTTCCTTTTAACCAGTAAAGATTTCCGACCTTTTATGCTTTCATAACCACCAGGGCTCCTTTAGAGACTTTCAAGATGCCATCTTGACCTGTAAACTTATAACCATCTGAATCCAACACTCCCAAAGAAATCAAATTTTTCTTCAAATTAGGTACATGTCTAATACTAGTTAATGTTCTAACTGTGTTATCATACATCTTAATCTTGATATTTCCCATCCCAATAGTCTGACATGACACATTATTACCCATAAACACAAAACTACCGTTTACATTTTCATACAAAGTAAACCAATTTCTATGTGGGCACATGTGATGAGAAGCACCAGAGTCTAACAACCAGCTATCTAAACCCTGAGAGACATTACATTTAGGTGAAGTTTCATCTATAATACATAATTCTTCAGCAGATAAAACTTCGTCTATCATACCTGAATCGAAATGATTCGCTTCCTTCTTCGAGTTATCAGATTCTTTTCGTTTCCAACAATCTTTCTTCAAGTGTCCAATTTTATTGCAGTGCCAACATTTTGCCTTACACTTCTTTCCCTTCGATTTAGATCTGGAAGACCCCCCTTGGTTTTTCTCCTCTTTCCTTTGAGCGTCCTCTAGCTACCATGGCTTCTGATGCAGCTGTTTTAGTACTGGATTTCCTCCGTACTTCTTCAGACAAGAGAGCTCCCACTACTGATTCAAACTTCAAAGAATCAGCAGTGCTCAAGTTGATTGAAGTTACGAAGTGATCCCATGATTCGGGCATATAACACAGCAAGGTTATGGCTTTATCTTATTCCTGAATTTTAACTTCCATATCTGTTAATTGACATATAAGTGTATTAAAAACATTCAAATGTTCTGCAACTTTTGAACCTTCTTTCATTCGAAGACTGTACAATTGTATTTTCAGATAAATTCTATTGGTTAATGACTTTGTCATATAGAGTTTTTCCAGCTTTTCCCACAATCCTAAAGTTGTAGTCTCTTCAACAATATTGAAGAGAATTTCATCTACCAGGCATAACCAGATGGTACTGAGAGCTTGGGCATCCAATTCCTCCCAGTCTGAAGTAGTCATGGTTGCAGGTTTCTTAGTTGCCCCATCTAATGCCTTGTGCAACCCTTGTTGCATAAGCAGATCCCTAACCTTCAGTTTCCAAAGAGCAAAATTGCTCTTGTCGGTGAATTTCTCCACCTCGAATTTTTCATTCAACATCTTTGCCATTTTTCCTATTTTTCCTCCTAGGGTTTCACTCTTTTAGTCTAGGGTTTCAATCTTTAGTCTTTCAACTAGGGTTTATATTTTTTTCAAACAAACTCTTTGTACTAAAAAATAATTCCCTTTAAAAAAAAAAAAAACAACCCTTCAACAGACTTTACTTTCAAATTAATGAAAAAACCCTTTGATTTTTACCCCTCTGTCTTTCACAAATTTCTAGAAAAAGAAATTTCTTGGATTTCTTTGATTTTCTTCCCTCCAAATTCAAATTTCTGGAAAAAAATTCTTGGAAAAAATTTATCTCAAATTTAAGAAAGATTACCCGGATCCATATCTGCTGATCTGAAGAATTCCTCTGGCGACAAGCAAGCTAGGCCTCTGGCAGCACGCAAGCTCTGCTCTGGCAGCACTCAGACCGCAGCAGTGTTGCCTTGATGGATTCTGGTTTGGCAGCGCAGACCCCACACACGCTCACCTCTGGTTCTCTTCCACGCAGAACGCAGGTCTATGGCCGCAGCAGTGTTGCCCTTCACCAGGTGCAGTTCTTCGATGGGTTTTGCAGACAAACTCACACAGAGATCTGCTTGGATGGAGCAGTAGCCTCTGTTCACACGCACAAAGCAACGACCACCCTCAGTCATGCAGCTTCCTCTTGCAAAATCCACACTGCCCTTCAAGCACCTTTTTGTAGACACTCAGCCACCCTCAACGCTCCTCAGGCTCTGGCTTCATCGACTAGCACGCAACCTTCCAAGCCAGCAACAACTCCACCGGCCAGCACGCATCGCATCCTTCTCTTCTTATGCAGAGGCTTAACATGCAGCACGTCCTTCTCTTCTTACGCAGAGATGGGCAGCACTTCACACAATTGGCTCTGGTCTTCACCTCTATATGCAGGCAACAGGCTTCTGCTTGCCTTCATCCAGAGATAGAATTTGGCATGCAGAGATCTGCTCGCCTTCAAGCAGAGACACGCAGCCTTCACGCTAAGAATACAGGGTTTGGCAACAACTGTCTCGACTTCCTCCCTTTTACGCAGCCTCTGGACAACACTCCTGGACTCCAGACTCAACTTACTCGCTCTGATACCATTTGTAGTTTGAATAGGGGAAATAATGAGGAAAGAAACTACACGCATTCAATTATACATTGACCAAGAAAGATTCATAACTAACTGGAAACTGAAACCAAACACACGCATAAACACATAGGATTTACGTGGTAAAACCTTGACAGGGTGTCAAGGAAACATCCATGGGGCAAGGGATTGGAATCTCTACTAATTCAACAATGATTCTCCATGATTACATTTCTCGGGCATTCACTAGTTTTATACAAGCCTCCTCCGTTACATAACTGCTATTTCGGTATAAAACTAACTAGTTACATTTTTAGCCAAATTTACATAATTCGTTGTCAAACTTCCAACATCCAAGCATCCTTTTTAATATTTCAAAAATCTCTTTTCCAAGTGCTTTGGTGAAGATGTTTGCAATTTTATCATTTGTGGAACAATGTCATATGTGAATAGTCTTGGCCTCTACATGGTGTCGAATCAAATGATACTTTGTGTTGATATGTTTGGTTTCATCGTGGAATTTGGGATCCTTGGCCAATTTAATTGTAGAAGTATTGTCAATTAGAAGAGGAGTAGAGTTCATTTGTTTCTTCAACAAATCTTCAAGAATTTTCCTGAGCCGCACAATTTCTTTCGTTTGTTTTGCAATTGCCACAGATTTTTCCTATGTTGTAGAATCTATTGGAATTGATTGTTTGAATGACCTCTAGGAGGAAACTCTTGATCGAAGACTCATAACATAGCCTGAAGTAGACACTACATTTTCCTTGCCTCCATAAAATTTTAAATCAGAATATCCAATTAAGTTGAATTCATCCACTTGTGAGTATTTGAGTCCAAAGTCTTGAGTTTCTTTCAAGTACTCCAAAAATATTTTTGCAGCAAACCAATGTCCCTCACAAGGATTTTGCATAAACCTAGAAAGGATTCCAATAGAAAATGAAATATATGGTCTGCTAGTGGTGAGGTAGATAAGACTTCCCACAAGCTGTCTATACTTAGTTGCATCCTCAGATTCATTTCCTTCTTTATATGTGAGCCTTAGATCTTGTTCCATTGGAATGGACAAAGGATTGCATTCAACCATTCTAAATTTGTTTAGCAATTCTCCAATGTACTTATTTTGAGAGAGGAATATATATCTTGGATGTTGGGTCACTTCAATGCCGAAATACTAATGAAGGTGTCCCAAATATGTCATCTCAAATCATTTCTTCAATTATTTCTTTATGGATGCAATATAATTTTCATTATTCTCTGTTATCAATAGATCATCTATCGATACCACGAAATAGACAATAATTTTTCTAACTTTATTGAAAAATAAAGTTGCATCATCAACGGTAAAGTATTTGAAATTTAATTTCAAAATATTCTCAATCAATTTTTTCTACCAAGCTCATGGTTCTTGTTTTAGATCATACAAGGGTTTAATGAGTTTGCATGCTTTTTGTTTTTGTCCCTTCATCTTCTAGTTGAGACATAAAATCATTTTCTTTTAGGTATCCATTCAAGAAAACAGTTTTTACATCCAATTGGTGGATTTTTCATCCATTCTAAGCTGTTAAGGAAAAGAGAGTCCTAATGGTGGCACATTTTACTATGGGGGCAAAGGTCTTTTCATAATCGACCCCTTATTTTTGTGCATATCCTTTTTCCATGAGCCTTGTTTTGTGATTGTCAAGTGAGTCATCTGATTTATACTTGTTCTTAAAGACCCACTTGCAGCCAATTGGTTTTGTTCCATATGGAGGGTCCACCAAGTTCCAACTTCCATGTTCCATTCTTTATGAGAGAATCATACTCTTTCTGCATGGCTTCTTTCCATTCATCATGAAAAGTTTTCTTTAAAGGAAGTTGGTTCTAAATTAGTAGGCACATTTAATTCACAATAATAAGAAATATTCAAATCATCAACTGATTTAGAATCAACTACATCATCTCCATTTTGTTTCGTTGAACTTCTAGTTCATGTACTTCCAACCTCATCAATATGAACACTTTTAAGTGTTTTAATGAGCCATTTTGGAGGAAATTTTTGAGATGGTATAGGCTGCTCTATTGATTGAGATGGGGTTGCATCTAGATTTAGCCTTCCAATCCTCTTAATCACATCAATCACAGGGTATTCTTGATTTGAAGAAGTGGTTGGAACTTCATGAGGGGAAGAGAGCACTTCAAAAGAAGATTCCATAAATTGATCTAGTATAGGGACCCCACCTTAAATATGTGGAATCTCATTGTCAAATTCATGAAAAGTTTTTGCATGATTGAATATGTGCAAACGATAAAGTTGTTTCTTAACACTATTGTCATTCTTTGATTAAGGAAAAACACATCTCTAGACAATATAAACTTCTTATTTACCTCATCATAGATATGATATGCTTTGGTGGTATTTGAGAACCCCAAGAAGATACACTTTCAATTTCTTGCACCAAATTTGCTTCTATGTTCCTTATAAATCAAGGTGTAGGAGGTGGAATCAAATATCATGAGATGCCTTACCGAAGGAATGTTGCCATACCACATTTCATAGGGAGTCTTGTTTTTGAGAGCATGGTATGGGCGTCTATTTTTTATATATACTACACACAGAACTACATCAACCTAAAGAATCAAATTTACATTTTTTAAACATCATTGAGTCCGTGTTTGAGATAATTTCGTTCATTCTTTCAGCTACACAATTTTGTTGAGGATTGTATGGTGCAATTGTTTGATGTTGAATCCCATGTTGGCGAAGATATTTTTCAAATTCATTAGAAGTATATTCTTTTCAATTATCATTAAAAACATAGCCAATATGTGAATGTGTAGTTTTCTCATGCTTACCCAATCTGACACCTTCTTTAAAGCCTTTGATGGCCAATCGTTTTGTCCCTATGGCATTACAAAACTCTACCTATTGAACTTGTTGGAAAAACTATCTAGGTTGAAGGAAACATCCTTGATGCCCCATCAAAGTACAAAGTTTTGCTTTGATAGAGTTGGTTTTATCTGACGATGAGACTTATCTCATTGGTCTTTCACATCCTTCATTTTCCACACTAAGGGAAAATCATTACTATTTAATAACTTACATATTGCACACTTGACTTGCACAAGTCTCTTGGAACCGACATCCCATTCGCGGGGGGTCTTAGTAACCACTTACAAAATAATAATTATGGGTATGTCCAAAGACTAGTCTCTGCTGGGTACCTAATTTTTTCATTTGTCTCATCTCTTTAAGGCCACAAATTTGATTAAGATTTTTTAAACTAGCACCCATGGACCCCTTTGATAAAAAAGCCTTTGGGTGGTGCCATTAGCCTTAGATCTCGATATTTTTGGCACATCTATGCCTCTCTCCCCTGTTGAATATGCTTACAAGCCATTTAATAAGCTTCTCCTCAATCCCTTGAGGATACACATCACAATATAAATGTTAATTGTTACCCTTTACCCTTATAGGTGGTTATCTCACCAAATTCCTCCGGTAGACTAGACATTATCTTCCCTTCTCACAAATCCATTATAAAAGTTATGGATGTTGTAAATCAATCTTGGGAAGAACTTCATCGTTTCTCATCGGTTCTTCCTAATTTTCAATCAGTGATGGTACATTTGCCACACCTAGTTTCACATCCTTTAATGGATTGTCCTAAATTTTACCTGACAACGCATGATATCTATTCTAAGGGGAATCTTATTGATTTGTAATACAAACCTGAAGGTTTATGGAAAATTTGCAAGTAAATTTTTATGTTTTTTAGGAAAGGGATCAATTTGAAAAAGTACATAAATTATTTGTTTTTTAAACTCAGTTTGCAGCATAAAAATAGAGACAAATATACCATACATAGAAACACAAGACATCAAAATGATAAAGGAGTTCACCCCTCCTGGGCTACATCTCTTGGTCCAACTTCCAATGTTGGGCCTCTTTCATTAAGTGCTCAAATATGTGATTTCATGGGTTTAAAATGCCCAGAATGTAAAAATAATGTCTCCAATGGCTCCATAATAGTAAAAAAACCCCAAGTTGGGCTCTTGTTGGGCTCAATTTGGCCAAAAACTAAGAAAGTTATGCTCTAGAGAAGTTTTGTTGTCAATTGCTCTACAAACTGGACTCTGTTGCTAACTGTTCTATGAATTCCGCCTTTCCAGGAACCATTGAGTGACATTTTACCCAGCGACAACGAGATTCTCATTGTTTCATGTGTAAATTATCGATCCATTTAAATTCTCAATGACCCCTTTAGTGGAAAATGAGGGCCACATGGGGCCATGAGCCTGGGGGCTTGGGCTAACTGCACGCCCCCATCAAAATAGCCCCTGAATCCTGAGCCATGGTTCCTTTCTTGCCACAAAACTTAGGGTTGGCCCCGAATTCCATGCCCAACCGTTTAGCACCGCCCACGATTATATCCTATGCCATAAGACCTCGACCTGGGGCCTTTCCCAAGCACCCTCATCTACAACATAATTCCATTACGCGCCAAGGTCTCGTGCTTTACCATAGGACCTAGGCTAGGGATAACCCTTAGCCCCCCTCTGCATATGGATCCATTCTAATGGCAGTGGTCCTGTGGTATACCATGGGACCTCATCCTAGGGCCTTACCCCAAACCCCTTGTTGTGAGCGCTAATTTCTTCCTCCATCGTGGTTATATTCCCAGTGTTATGACCTTTGGATGGGGATAAGACCCGAGCCCTCGTCTCCTCCACCTTTGGTTTCGTGGGTGCGAGGTGACCGGGAGCCAGGGGTTTAGCCCCGGCCCCATTCCGCAATTGAACTTTGCCGAAACTTTATAAATAACTTTGCAACTATGTCAATCAAGAACCAACACACTGGGGTCGATAGATTGAGGAGTTTGTAGGCTTGAGGACACCGGTTCAAACCCAGTGGAGGCTAGCTCGACCCTTAACAAAATTTTTGTCAGTCCTGGGGTGCCACATGGCAACTTGTGATTGTGCAACATGGCACCCAATAGTTGATCCAACAAAACAAACCCACAGCCAATAAAAATTCACCAACCCTGAACCAATTTGGTGCAGCCACTTGGTAACTTTTCATTGGCTCAAAGTACACAGTCAACCTGCATAGTCATCCTGTTGAGTCATTGTACGAACTACCCAGTCAACAGTCCTGCACTTCAGCTTGCAATTTTTTTACATGTTTAGGAAAATGATCAGAACACGATACATGGAGCATATTATATCGATTTTGAGTGATTCAAGTTGATTTGGATTCAGTTCGGCGGGATCTATGTTTTGGCACTGGTTTCGAGCATTTTTGAGAACTTTACTTATCCCCTGGATCACTCCTCCCCGCTGGAATCTTTTGGACCATCAAAAGACTATTTTTAGTCAACAAATAGATGAGGGTATAGTTCCCTCACCCTTCCAATCTCAATCCATTTGGACTTGCTTGGATTTGTTCCCTTGAGCCCCACACGAAGGTACTCGTCATTCCCTCTTCTTGAAGTTCTTGCTTTTCTATCAAGGATGGTATCTTGCTGCAATTATTCAAGATATTCAAGAAAGAAATCTTCTATTGAAGGAAATAAACATTCTCTCCTTGATCTTCAATCAAAGGAGGCTAATAGCCCACGGGGGTTTGGATTGACGGTGAATGGGTGCGCTGTTAAGGCACTCCTTGTGATAGGTCACCAGTTCAAATCTCCCATGGGTACGTAGGTTAGTCTTAATATAGAAAAAAAAAATCAAAGGAGGCTAATATAATCTCAAGTTCTCAACATTAACAACTGCATAAACTTGCATAAATGGAGTCAAGTCCAACCAGAATGCATTATTACCAATCTTTTATAAAATATTAAAAGGTCCATATCTAATTGGTTTTAGTTTTTACCTTCTTCTTGAAGCCTCTCCTTGCTAGTGTAAAGCCAAACTTCATCTCCAACCTGAAAACTGTGGTCAACACGATACTTATCATGTCTTGTCTTGTACTTGGCTTGACTTTTCACCTTGATTTTGTTCAAAGCTCCAAAATCCACACGCCGTGATCACCATCACCATGTACTATCCTTCTTCAGAGCCAAAACATTAGGAGACCCACAAGGAGATGTACTAGACCTAATCACCCCTTCGTTAAGTAGTTTTTGCGTTTGCTTCTTGATCCCTGCATTCTCTAACACTGACATCTTGTTCATACCAATGTTCAAAAGTGATGCATCCTGCTGCAATTGAACTTCATGTTGTTTTCCTCTTTTAGGAGGCAACATGTCAGACTCCTAAAACATATTATCACATGTGTTAACAACCTCAACTAAATCATGTTTGAGTTTTACATCACATCCTTGGAAAGATTTAGATTCCTCAACATATTTGTGTTTGATCATTAATAATGCAAAATTCTGACTAGCATTTACAAGCCTCTTCATTTGTCCAGCATTCACAAGAGACAAATTCAACTTCTTGCGATGTGCTCTAACAATATACTCAATCCCATATTTAAAAAAATGATACTTGTTCTCATGGCGATGAAAGATGGATTTCCTATCATATAAATATGGGCTTCCCAAAACAATCCTGCATATCTCATGTGGTACTACATCATGTCCTACCTCATCAATAAAATTTGCAGTGATGGTGAACTTAAGTATGCATTTTCTTGTCACTTGCAATTTGGCATTGTCACATACCCAACCCAAAGGATAAGGTTTAGGATGAGGAATGGTTTCCAAATTTAGTTTCTTGACAATGGCCTTTGAAATAAGGTTGGCTTGGGATCTACTATCAAACATAGTATCTGTAGAAATTCCCACTGTAGATCAACAGATTATGCAATATACTAAAGAAAAATATAAGATCTACTTCTATAACAAACTTTGCGGAAGCTTAATTGAATTGAGCAAGATCAAATAGAACACATATAACTGAGAATGAGAAACCAATCACACATGATCACAGAAGAATAACCCGGGGAAAGCCTCAGCCTAAAACCCCAATCTTTGTATTATCATACAAGTGGAAATATGTTCATATTACAAAAAGAATCAGCTCACAAGCTATCCTGCTCTCTCTGCAATCCCTCTACTGCTCATAGACAGTCAAAGGCTTCTCACAAACCTTCTCCTCTGCCCCCAAGCCTCCTATTTTCTTGCGCATTTTTCCTTGCGGTCTAGTGCTGCCACCTGTGTGAATCGGCCTCTTCACACACTCACTAACCTCTTATCTAATTGTGCAATCCTGAAGGAGATAATTCCTTCTGCATGGATGAGTTTCCTATATAGGAAAAATCCTCCAACTAATAGTACACTACCCCATCCTCTGAACTCAACTGGGTCTCTGACTGAACTGACATGCATGAGTTATTTATGAGAGAATATTCAATTATCTGGAGAGCAGCAGTTAGATGCATGCAAGCATTAACTAACTGAACTCACAATTAATTTCACAAACTATTGGAACTAATCTAACTGGACTTAACTCAAATAACTAAGCTAACTAATTATAACTCAAATTACAACTCATCCTTATCTCTTTAACTAAGGGATAAATTCCTCAATTAATGGGATAACTGTTGCATGTCCTCACATAGACTTCATGTTTGATTTTCTACAACTAATTAACTCAAGATGAATTAATTAATTATTTTATAAACAACTGCTAAGATCAAATTCGAATTTTACTTCTCAATTTTAGTTCAGGGACTAACTAAAATTGGAATCCATCTCAAAATGCTATTTATAGTAGTGCTATTTTTAGCACTTCCATTTTTCATTCCTTGTTTATATGTCCAACACTGGTACCTCGAACTACTATTTATAGCAGTGTTATTTTTATCACTTCTATTTTTAGCATTTCTTGTTGCCATTTTCAACACTCCCTCTCAACAAGAAAGACATTCAACTCAAACCCGATCCCGAACCTTTGGAATGTTCTGCATGCAACACTTCTCCCAAGTGTTGTTGCTCCAACAACTCTAGAAACAAAAAATCTCCCAACTGACCTCCCTGTTGCACTAGAAACATCCTCTGATGTTGAAGCTTCCTCTGCTGCTGACAAGTGCTCCCTATGTGACCTCTAAGCTGTTGCAACACTCCATGCCTCTCGCACCGTTGCACACCTCTCTATGCCATCTTGGACTAGTGCAACACTCCTGTGCCTCTCACACTGTTGCAACTTGCTAGCTCTGCACAGTCTTGGGACTCTTGTATTATAGCTCTCTCTGCCTCTCCATCCACATCTGTCTCTACGCACTCAGCTAGTCCTGCTACTCCTCATCGGGGCTCCCGTAGCAAGGTCTAATCAAAGAGGTGGGTACCTCAATGATACTGCCCCTATTCCAGCCTTCTTGGGACTGTCACTCCACATTGCCCCACCTCTGACTTGGAGGTATGGATGCATGTGATCCCTCTACCCATTTGGCTCGAAATTTCCCCCTACTAGAGGTCTCTGCATAAGTGGATGCCTCCACTCGGTCTCCTCTCAGCATCTCCCCTTGTGGCTCCTCCACAATTGTCTGAAACTTCTTTTGGGGTTGTATGTTGAGAGGTAATTTACTCTCCCTCTCAACCACCAAGTCTCCAACAGTTGCCTTGCTCCTCAAGGCTTTGCATGCATATTGAACCTCAAGAGCATACAGGTTCTTGACTCGTGAACCGATCTACTTCACCTGTCTCATGGTGATGTGTCTAAGGAAAACCTTTCCCTTACTGAAGACTACATCATAGCCTTTGTCTTCCAACATTGCGATCGATACCAAGTTTTTCCTCAGTCTTGGCACATACTTGACATCGGTCAAGGTAATACGAGCTCCATGCTCCCTCTGAAAAACAATCGTGCCTACACCTGAGACACTATACTTTTCATCATTACCCATCGCTATGAGTATCTAGAGATATTTCTCCTCCAAGGTACTGAACAAACTCTTGTCGTGGGTCATGTGGAATGAAGCTCCACTGTCAAGAAACCAACCACGTCCCACCATGGATGAAACCATGCATGCGAAGAGGGTGAAATCCAACTAGAACTATGATGCCAATGCCTCACCTTCAGATCGTTCCTTGGATCCCATCTTGGATTTCTTCAATGGACAATTTGTAGCAAAATGGCCCACCTCATGACAACGAAAGCATCGCACTTTCGATTTGTCAAAATTCTTCCCACCATAGGAAGAACTCGATTTGGGATGAGAATCATTCTCCTTCCCTTTCTTTTCCTTACTCACTAAGGCACAATTTGCTTCATCCTCCTTGGATGAAGAACCATCTCTGGTGCTTCTTCTTATCTCCTCCTACATTAGATCCGACCAAAGTCATTCCCAATCTGGCAATTTTTCTCTTCCATTTACTGAGTCTTGGTAGCTATACTAGCTCCTAAGAAGACTAAGGAGAGCTAGACTCACCATGTCATCATCAGCCGTCATGATCCCTACACTTCCAAACTCATCCCTGCAGGCGGTGAGCTTGTTCAGATATGTAGAGATCGTGTCTCCCTTTTCACACTTGATTTTCCGAAGCTTGTATTTCAGCGCCAGCTTCCTCTGATCGCTGCTGTTCTGATATAGATATTTCAATGTTTTCCACATTGAAAATGGTGTCTCCTTCCCATGGAGACTCGAGACTATGTGGTCTCGAACTCCCTCCAGAAGGATTCTCCTTGCTCTAGCCACACATTTCTTCCATTCCGCCAATTATGTAGCATCAGTCGGCCTGAGGACTTCTTGATCAATGAAGTCATTTAGACCGTTATCCTCTAATACTACTTCCATGTGATCCTTCAAGGCTATATAACTTGAGCTGCCATCAAGGGCATACTCGAGTCTTAAACCGTTGAATGTCATTGGTGAAATTGAGATGTGATAAGAACTCAATTTCTATATTCAAGAACCTCAAACTTCGAACTTCGAACTTCTTTTATACTGTTCTTCCTTTGATCACCTTTGCTCTGATACCATGTAGAAATTCCCACTGTAGATCAACAGATTATGCAATATACTAAAGCAAAATACAAGATCTACTTCTACAACAAACTTTGCGAAAGCTTAATCGAATTGAGAAAGATCAAATAGAACACTTATAACTGAGAATGAGAAATCAATCACACATGAGCACAAAAGAATAACCCAGGGAAAGCCTCAGCTTAAAACCCCAATCTCTGTATTATCATACAAGTGGAAATATGTTCAGATTACAAAAAGAATCAACTCACAAGCTATCCTGCTCTCTCTACAATCCCTCTACTGCTCATAGACAGTCAAAGGCTTCTCACAAACCTTCTCCTCTACCCTCCAAGCCTCCTATTTCCTTGTGCAGTTTTCCTTGGGGTCCAGTGCTGCCACCTGTGTGAATTGGCCTCTTTCACACACTCACTGACCTCTGGTCTAACTGCGCAATCCTGAAGGAGATAATTCCTTCTGCATGGATGAGTTTCCTATATAGGAAAAATCCTCCAACTAATAGTACACTATCCCATCCTCTGATCTCAACTGGGTCTCTGACTAAACTGACATGCATGAGTTATTTATGAGAAAATATTCAATTATCTGGAGAGTAGCAGTTACATGCATGCAAGCATTAACTAACTGAACTCACAATTAATTCCACAAACTATTAGAACTAATCTAACTGGACTTAACTCAGATAACTGAGCTAACTAATTACAACTCATCCTTATCTCTTTAACTAAGGGATAAATTCCTCAATTAATGGGATAACTGTTGCATGTCCTCACATAGACTTCATGTTTGATTTTCTACAACTAATTAACTCAAGATGAATTAATTAATTATTTTACAAACAATTGCTAAGATCAAATTTGAATTTTACTTCTCAATTTTAGTTCAAGGACTAACTAAAATTGGAATCCATCCTGAAATGCTATTTATAGCAGTGTTATTTTTAGCACTTCCATTTTTCATTCCTTGTTTCTATGTCCAACACTGGTACCCGAACTACTATTTATAACAATGTTATTTTTAGCACTTCTATTTTTATAATGTCTTGTTTCCATTTTCAATAGTATCTACTTTGTTATGATTTGTTATGACCCTAATACGGAAATGCTCAATTCTTTATTTTTCATTTTGAGTTTCACTGGACTTGCTAGAAGAACTAGTACTTTCAATATAATCCTTACCTTTCAATCCCATGGTTGTGATTTTGGTCTCATATCTGGAATTAGATCCTAGATCTTGTTGAGTTGTTGCAGTAGTCATTTCTTTCTCCTTGTTGTTAAACTTTTTCGGTCTCAACTCAGGATGAAGTTTCCAACAATGGTCTTCATCATTGCCTTCTTTTGAACAATGTTTACATGTGAGTTTTTCTCCCTCTTTCTTGATTGAAGCATTATTTTAATCCCGGCCTTTGAACTTCTCCTTTCCTTTGTCTCCGAAATTGAATAGATTCTCACTAGTCTCTTGAGGAACATTTTTCCCTCTTGCTTCTAAATGAGTTGCCTATACACAAACTTCATCTAGATTTGTAGGGTTAAACATAAGAATTGTATGTCTCAAGTAACTATGTAAGCCACTTATGTATTTAAGGAGAGTGTCCTAAGAGGATAAATATACACCCAAAATGATAGGCCTCTTCTTCTAAACTCTTGGGTATAACTTTGAACACTCATTCATTTTGCTTGTATAAATTTTTCCAGTCCATTATTGCTCTCTACATGTATGCTAATAATAAAATTGTCTCCTTAATGCAGCTACAAAATCATTCCAAGAGGAAATAACCTTACCACCTTTCTTGAGATCCTCTTGAGTTTTGGCCTCCCACCAAATGAGTGTTTCACTTTCCAACCTTAGAGAAGCAAGCTGAATTTTAGTGGAATCATCATCAATTTGTTGAATCCTGCAATAGACTTCAAGTTGACGAACCCAATTATCCAATTTCTCAGCATCTACTTCCCCATTGTACATAGGCAATTCAAATTTTACATCAAGCTTTAACAAATGAGTTTTACCATGTCCCTTTGGAGTTCTTGGAGGAGTATGTGAAGGGGTTGAAGTAGAAGAAGATGAGGGTGAAGATGGAGGTGAAGAAAAAGGTGGAGGTGGAGGTTTGTCACCATTTCCTCCATTACCTTTTGGAGGATTTGAGCTCTCTCCTTGCAACCTTGTGTTTCTCTCTTCAAATAGAACTTTCACCATTTCAAAGAAAGCTTTTCTGAAATTTCTCTCATCCTCAGACATCCCCTCATGACCTTCTTCATGTGCCATGACTAGTGAAGCTTGAGATATGTGTGGCTTCCTTGAACCCACTTGAGGATTTGGCTCTACAAGCACTCCTCCTCTTTCTAGCTTCAACCTTGTAAGCATCTAAAAATACTTGCAAACAAAATCAAACCTTCAAAATAACCTTGAGCTATGATACCAAATTGATCTGTATTACAAACTTAAAGGTTTATGGAAAATTTGCAAGTAATTTTTTTATGTCTTTTAGGCAATGGATCAATTTGCAAAAGTACATAAATTAATGGCTTTTTAAACTTAGTTTGCAGCATAAAAATAGAGACAAATATACCATACATAACAATACAAGACAACAAAATGATAAAGGAGTTCACCCCTCCTAGGCTACATCTCTTGGTCCACTTCCAATGTTGGGCCAAGTTTCATTAAGTGCTCAGATTTGTGATTTCATGGTTTTAAAATGCTCAGAATGTAAACATAATGTCGCCAATGGCTCCAAAACAGTAAAAAAACCCCAAGATGGGCTCTTGTTGGGCTCAATTTGGCCAAAAACTGTGAAAGTTATGCTCTATAGAAGTTTTGCTACTAACTGCTTTACAAACTGGGCTCCCCTACTAACTGTTCTACAAATTCCTCCTTTCCCAGAACCCCCGAGCGACATTTTCGCCCAGTACCGATGAGATTCTTGTCGTTTCGGGTGCAAATTGTCAATTCGTTTAAATGCGCAATGACCCCTTTGGTGTGAAATTAGGACCACATGGGGTCATGCACCCGGGCGTTGGGGCTAACCGCTCACCCCCATCAGCATATCCCCTAAATCCTGAGAAACGGTTCCATTGTTGCCACAAAACCTAGGGTTGGCCTCAAATTATGCGCCCGATTATTTAGCACTGCCCATGGTTCTCGCTTGTGCCATTGGACCTTGACTTTGGGCCTTTCCCAAGCCCCCTCATTTACAACACCGTTCCATTCTGCGCCAGGTCTCGTGCTTTACCATAGGACCTGGGCTACTACCAACCCTTAGCCCCCCTCTGCATTTGACTTTATTCCGATCGTGGTGGTCCTGTGGTATACCACGGGACCTCGTCCTGGGGCCTTACCCCAAGCCCCTTGTTGTGAGTGCTAATCTCCACCTCTGACGGGGCTAAGCCTTGAGCCCTTGGCTCCTCCACTTGTGATTTTGTGGATGTGAGGAGACTGGGGGCCAAGGGCTTAGCCCCAACCCCATTACCCAAATGGACTTTGTCAAAACTTTATAAATAACTTTGCCATTATGTTAATCAAGAACCAACACAACATAGTTGATAGACTATGGAGTTTATAGGCCTAAAATCATCGGTTATAACCCAATGAAGGCTAGCTCAACCCTTAAAAAAATTTTGGTCAGTCCCGGGGTGCCACGTGGTAGCATGTGATTGGGCCACATGGCACCCAATAAGGTCCAACAAAACAAACCCACAACCAATCAAAATTCATCGACCCTGAACCAATTCGGTGCAGCCTCTTGGCAACCGGCCATTGGCTCGAAGTACATAGTCAACCTACATAGTCATCTTGTCGAATCATCATACGAACTGCCTAGAGCATACGCTATTGGTTTTGAGCGATTCAAGTTACATTTTGACACTGTTTTTTTTTGAACACTTTTTGAACACTTTGTTGATCCCCTAGATCACTTATGAACCTTTTTATTACCGTTCCAATCAATACCTTGAAAAAACTAGGAGTTGTGGAAATATCATTATAGGTGTTGTTGTATTTGTTTCTCGAAGGTAGTTTTTGGCTGCGAAACTGCGGTGAGAAACTAACTCGACCAAACTTTAGGTTCAAGCCGGCCCTCGAACCAGAGGGGACTCCCTCAAGTCTTATGAGGCTTTTTTAACAATGTTCTGATCTGATAATCATCCTATGAGTGACCTCAGTTAAAGATTTATTAGTTAAAGATATTACAGACTCATATGTTGGTGTGTCTAAGTTATTTAAGCAATAGATCGATCATATTTCCAATACATAGACACTTAAAAATGGGAAACAACAAAAAATACAGTAAGCAAAGACAAGAACAAAAGAAATTTAATAAGGAGTTCACCCTATCCTCCAGGGCTACATCTCCGGTCCAGCTCTCAGTGATGGCTTTTTTTATTGTGTCTTAAAGCAGAGAATTACAATGCAGGAGTTCAAATGTGAGTCTCCTGAACGGAATTTGCTTGGCAGGGTGGTTCTTGGATGCCCCAAGCCACTAGAGTACACAGACTCTTTCCCTTACCAGCTCTGTGACCTTCTGGTATACAATGGAGAGAGCCTAATGTGGTGCTCAGTTCAGACAGATCCTCTCTGAGATGGCTTGAATCCTTCAAGCTCGCTGGTGCTCGATGATGCCTTTGGTCAGCTCAACCCTCTGTCTTCTGTTCTACTATTGCTTCACTGTCTTTCTTCTCTCTGTTCTTCCCTTCTGTGTTCCGTCCTCCTCTCGGGATTCTAGTCTCTTTTTTTTCTCTCTTCCCTCTGTATTCTATCTTTGTTCATGGCTTTAAGCCATTCGTTTCCATGTCTGTTCAGTTCCTCTTCTGCCTCCGTCGAATCGCCTTCTGCAGCTGTGCTTGGAGTTCCCTGGCTCGGCATCATCATCAGCTCACAGGGAGTGGCCACATGTCCTCCTGCGAACTGCGCCAACCTTTCGTCGGTTCAATTCTTCGGTTACGTCGTGGAATGAGTCTTCCTCCATCATGGCGGTCAAAACGGACTTCAAATCCCTCTAAATCATGGCTCATTCCTTCGTCGATTCCGCTTCCCCCTTCGGGCACGATCTCAGCCATCCAATCTAGGGCCTCCAGATCCGACACCATACGCACGTTTCACGCGGTTGACTTGCTCGACCTTTAGCGTGCGATCAGCGACAATTTTCTCTCTCCTCCGCTTGCCACACGTCGACCACTGAGTGGGATCGCTCCATTTTCGCCAATTCCGCTTACCATTTGAGGGCGCCTCGATCAATACCGTCATTTTTTCAGAGCGCGGGTCCCGCCTTGTCCTTTAGCATTTTTTCGCTTTTTCGCCCGTGGTTCTCCGGCTCCCCACACGTCCGAGTGCTCGGGGCTTCCCCATTTCGGCCCTTTTCACCCAGCGATGCGCGATTAGCGCTAATCACACATCAAAATCCACGTCGGTTTCCCGATCTGGGGCTCCTAGGGGCTAATTCAGCCTCCCGCGCAGTCTCCATGGGCCTTGGTTAGCACGCTTTGACCAGAGTCCTCGTCGTTCCATGCTCGCTGCCATTGCCACTGGTTCAAGGTGTTTTTGATCGCTGTTTTGGAATTTTTAGAAGTTTGTCCCGACCTGATATAGTCATGGTTCTCTTTGACAGTTCTTTTATGGATCCAATTCGGATCATGTTCAGTATCACTGGACAACAACCTCTTAAGCACAATGGCCAGATCTATTATTTGTTGTAGGTGGTTGTTGATGAATATTCAATCTCTGCTTAGAAATAAATCCCTCTCTTGCAAAGGCCTTATCAAAGTGCCAATGTCCAGCTTCGACAGAATAACATAACTTTAAAGAGTTTGCTAGAGGAATAGAAGAGAATATACAATAATTAAACATTCATACTGAATATTTAATCAACCATATATAGTAGATGCATGTAGAAGAATTCTACAACTAGACAAGTATGCATTCAAGAGATGACACAAGGAAAGAATTAAATGATGCAGAGGAGTTGTTTTAAACAAACTGCCAAGGAAGTTTATACTCAAACCTGACCTTGCCCTAGCTCCTATATTACCTTGAACATATGTAGAAACATATTATGAAATCACAGGGAACGACATACATGAGAAACAAATTCTATCATAAAACTAAAGCCAAAATACTTCATTAAAAAATCTGCAATAGAAGTATTTACAAAAATAACAGGGTTTTGACATCAAAAGCCAACCTCTTCTTATTACAAACAAAATAATATAAATAAAGTTACAATCAGTCAGCTATTGTTAGCCTTTAGGATACAAAAATAATAAAATAAAACTAATTTTAGTTTAACTATTACAAGTATTCTCGGAATAAAAATATAAATAATAAACTAAAATGAATACACTCTCTGACTTGTTGCAAGAAATTTGGGTCTGTTGGAGTCAATAGTCCCAAATCTAGATTTTAATCCACAAGTAGTGAATCATTCGTCATTTGTTTGCTGATCTTTTTCCCTTAAAATTGGTAATTGGCTTATTAATTGTTGATTCTTCCCTTTAAATCTAAATCAAATCCTTTAACTTTTGATCCCCTGCCATTTAAAACTGAAGTTGTTGGAGCTATATCCTGAAATCTGTCAACAACTTCCCTCTAAACATGGTCAACTCTGCCACCATCTGTTTTCTTTGACTTTTATTTACTGTCAATTTTTCTAATAAGTGCGTGGTTTCCTTCAAATATGTCATATAACATATCATTATGCATTGTATTCGATTTGAAAACATATCATTATGCATTGTATTATATTCGATATGAAAATAAGAATCTTCTTATGATGATTAGTAGAAAAATAGAATACTACTCCAAGAGATGGTAAGAGTGTGTCTTTGTTAACTTCAAGTTAAAGGAGTTTAACCAGAGTTTTCACAAGAGGTTAACAATTATCTCGAATTTTCAAACTTGCAGATTAAAGGCCTTCTGTTGTATTATTGTTCAAACCGGACAATACATTTCTTTAGCTGGCCATCTATTGAAACTTCACAGTTTGATGTCACTGCATTATTGGAGTTCAAAAGCCATCTCACTTCACTAATAAAATGATTGTTGTTTACAAGTTTCAAACTGCACCACAAGTTGTTTGGAAGAAATACCAACTTTCTTGAATCTCTTATTATATCCTCAAATCCATTCTCCACAAGTCTCTTAAATAGTTCAAATTCAACTTCTCATTCTGCAACAAGATTTTGAGCTTTCCATGTGCCTGCAAGCTGTGATCTTAAGTAGGCTTGTTGAACCAAATGCAGATCCACCTATGGAGCATCACTAAGTTGTCCACCATTTATATATGGTCCATACCATTGTTCACTATACACTGCAATTTTTTGCAACCTTGACTCGGGTTTTTTCTTTTCATCGATTCCTTGAAGATATATTACTTGTATAATCCTCACTTGTGACTTCGAATTTTTCCCTTCAACAAGGAAATATTCTATCTCCAATATATTGCATTTGTCTTGATTTTGTCTAGAATCCTTCACATGAGGCACATGGGTTTCTTTCATAAGACTTATGTCAGGCCAAACAACCACCTAACAACCACTTGAGTGAAATATAAAAGATGAAACTTCATTATCAATCACTCCAATTCATTTTTCATTTACACTGGTGTGTAGCAGCATCAGCTTCATATCCAACAGTAGGAAGTAGCTTTATTGATTTGTACAAAAGAGAGATTATTTTTTTCTTCTGCAAGTATGGGGCATTGTGTTTGCCAGTCATATACTTTAACCTCCCACTCCCGAAAAACTTCAGGAACAATTGATTCTGGAATTTCTATAAGATTTGTTTCAGGCGAGAATTCTGCCCCATAACCATCCTATTCACCTGACATGCACCTTACAAAATTTTTCCACACTGAAAATGTCTGCTCATTGGTAGATTCCTGCACAAGAACCATCCAACATTACACCTCTTTAAGGCCGAAGCAGATGTTTGGTTTCGACAAACAAGATGTGAACTTCTCTCCGATGAAATTGACTGTCAAACTGAATAGCAATAGGTTGAGCATGAATATAAAATAATGGATACAAGTTGATCCATTAACAACTTCCCACCATGAAATACTTTGCATGCTTGTTTCCAAAATATAGTGCCTTCTTGAACAAGAAATCCCTTATTGCTAATACGAATTAATAAATTTAAAGTAGCAGTCATGGCATGCTTTTGGGTGTTGATGAAAAGGATTCTTCGTTCATATTTATCGGTGGTGACAATGGAAATGAGGTGGACAGAACATTCACGAGACCTGTAATGATAGCAAACATGAGAGATGCATTGCTGCCGAAACACCAACAATATGATCACCAGGCTTGCGACCAAAAATTCTTAAACCAATCTTTTCCTTACCAATTTCTACCTCTGGTGTAGTAATAATTGAATTGTCTTCATCCGCCATGCCTGGTTTTCTCGAAGGTATTTACATTCTCCATACTCATGTCCCAGAATCGCAGATGACAGTTTCTCATTAGCAACATCTTCTTTGGGCACAAATGAACCTAACAATTTTTCTTACAACCTAACATTGCTGGATCCCGATTCAACCCGTAGTGAATGCCGTAATTAAAAGATGCGTGGCCTTGTCTCTGAGAACTGGGACACCTTCAACATTATTGGGCAGAATTAACGCCTGAGCTGTCTCTGAAATCTCAAGTGGATTGGAGGGGTCAGAATCTGGTTTTGATGAGAGGTGCCCGCAATTGTTCTTGAGCTGCCACGTAGGGAGCGATAGTCTTGTCAAAATAGCCCTTGCAGACCCCCACTTCTGTTAAGGCTCAAACAGCCTCGGGTCCCGCAATTAAACTATGACCGTTGATCTGATGCCTTCTATTGAAAGTTGCCTGTATTTTATTCCAAAACAATGAACTTGTCTCGGTTCCATTTTGCCAGTAATCAGATCTACTGCTTTCCCAATGAAATCATGCCTCCTTGGCGTACCGGAGTCCATCCTGGCATAAGATTTCGATGACAACTGCTGCTTTGATGTTGGCGGGTTTATTAAAAACCTTGTTGACGCTTTGTACAATATGTAGTGTCGCTGTGGGCTTCGACTTGGCTTGTGATTTGTAGGTTGGTTGGTAGTTGAACTTCAACGACTTTGTGGATGGTGGATTGTGATGGCATATACCACATGACTTTAAAGATTGGTCCATAGATCCAATAATTTTTAACACAATGTTTTACCATTTTAAATATAATTTTTTTAAATCTATATATTTAAAATTTAAAATTATTATTAAAAATAATAATAATCACTTTGCCACTAAAATAATTGTTAATTTATAGACCCAAATATTTACTCATGAGATTAAAACTTATGATAGCGCCAAACTTGTTTGCCAAAAACTTTGCATAGTGAAACCTCACAAAGTAACCAGCATCAAGGTAGAGGTTTAGAAGCTTCTTCATGCCAAGCTCATTTTCTTGGTTCCCTTTATGGAATGGGTTTCCAACTCGTTCTTGTCACCAAAAAATAGGGTATTATTCACGTATGTGTCGATTATAGTTACCTAAATAAGGCTTGTACCAACGACAATCATCCAGTCCTGTTCATTGACTAGATTATTAATGAATGTGCTAGTACCATAATATTTTTATTTATATATGGATTCTTTCCCTATAATTAGATCCAAATCAAACTAGAAGACCAACACAATACATACTTCATCTGCCCATGGGGAACTTTTAATTATTGTAATCTACCCTTTAGTCTTACAAATATTGGGGCCACCTTCAAGCATATTCACTCATTTTCAAACCTACAACATATGTCTTAACCCACACAAGTGTATATTTTATGTCATCTTTGGGCACTTACTAGGCCTCATCATATCCAAGAACAAAATTTTCATTGGCCCTTTCAAAGTTGAGGCCATTTTGTAGTTTCCTCCCCCACATGTTATTAGGTAACTCCAAATTTTGTACGGGAAAACAAACTTTTTATGCTAATTTATCACCAATCATGCATAAGTTATTAAAGGGTTTATGGGCCTCCTTAAGAAGGATCCACCTTCAAGCATATTCACCTATTTTCAAACCTACAACATATGCCTTAACCCACACAAGTGTATTTTTTATGTCATCTTTGGAAACTTACTAGGTCTCATTGTATCCAAGCACAAAATTTTCATTGGCCCTTTCAAAGTTTAGGCCATTGTGTAGTTTCTTCCCCCCACATATTATTAGCTAACTCCAAAGTTTGTACGGGAAAGCAAACTTTTTATGATGATTTATCACCAATCATGCATAAATTATTAAAGGGTTTATGGGCCTCCTTAAGAAGGATGTACCTATCATTTGGGATGACTATGCTCAATGCTCTTTTAATGTTGTCAAGAACGTTATGGTCTCAACCCCATTATTGAGCCCTCCTTATTATTCTCAATACTTTCTATTGTATTTGGATACGTCTAGTTCCACCATCTACATGTTACTCATCCAAGAGGATGAGTCACATCATGAACACATCATTAATTACCTTAGAAAGGCCTTTCCGGGTTTGAGTTTTGTTATGCCAATGTCGATAATGTTGATAAGCTGGCCTTGGAAACAATCTATGTTGTCCCATAAATACGACATTATATTTTGATGTTTAAGATGACCATTATAGTTGAATCAAACCCCATACACAAATTGGTTGAAAACTGGTTGGGGGTAAATATTTGAAATGGATCCTTATCTTGCAAGAAATTAACCTAGAATTTGCTACCTATAAATCCAAAAAGTCAATTGATTTCACAAAATTGATGTTATACTTTTCTCAAGTTAATGATGAGCTCACGACTATTGACTCAGTACATGGCAATTATTTGTTTATTATTGACTCTTTGGACCCTTGGTATGGCAATATTATGATCTACCTACCAACAAATCTTCCCCCAATTATCTTAGGATGAGTGTTGATCATGATGCCACAATGTAAAACAGTGCTTGATCATTGGAAATATATTGTCATGAAATTATTTTTTTCTCTGTTGATGCCTCACTCATTCCAAAGTAGAACACATACTTAACAACTGCCATGCTATGTCATGTGGCAGTCATCTCTCCAATCTTACCATCATCTATAAGATCTTGCGCACCAACCATTTTTGGTTGTATATATTCAAGAATTGCATGAATGCAGTCTAAAAAAGTCATAGATGTCAAATATTCTCAAAGAAGATGCACTCCCACGCGACCCCTCTCCACTCTCTGGTTGCTATTGGGGATTGAATTGATGACATGCATGCGTCCCTCATCTAGTGGTCACTACTATATCATTGTGTTTGTTAACTACTTCACAAAATGGGTTGAGGGCATGCCCACTTGCACAAGTGATGGCATCGCTAGTGATTTGTTCATAATCAACCATATCATTTCTCATTTTGACATTCCACAGATAATGATCATTGATCACAAATATCACTTCAAGAATCTGATGATGACAAAACTCACTACCAAGTTGGGTTTCTATTAAGAGAACTCAACCCCATGTTACCCTAAAGCCATCAACCATGTCATGGAAAACATGATCCAAAAAAATGGTAGGGGCACAAAACTAATTGGCATATTATGCTCTTCTTAACACTATGGGCTTATTGGAACTTTTGTTAATATTGCCATTGGTTTTACTCCTTTCCATATTGTTTACATTATTGAGGCAGTACTCCCAATTCAATGCAAAACTCTATCACTAAAGTTAGTTGTCCAACGTCTACCACATACCTTTGTTGAAGATGAATGACCTTTTTACCTTGCTCAACTCAACAAAACTCGTCGTAATTCTACTTTAACCAATGAATCCCTCAAAAAGTGCATTAAGGCACAATATGACAAATCTATTCAACCATGTGTCTTTTCATAAGGTTATCTCATAATGGTCTATGATCAAGACCATCATAAAATAGGTGCTGGAAAACTTGAATTCTTGTGGCATGGACCTTATATTGTCAAACATGCATTGTGTATTTTTTGCTTCTAAACTTTTGTTAATAAAATAATTAAGGTTCTATTCCATTTTTTCTTTGTTATATTTGAAAATGGTGTGCTGCTGAATTAGGTGATCTACATTTATAAATAATGCCTCACCTAAGGAGGTAGGCCCCCCTCCTTAGTCACGTATTGTCTGTAACCTTATAAATTAGTTCCCAGTGTCATTTCTATAATGTGGTTTCTTTACATTTCTACAACTTGTTAATTTTATCACTTTTTTGGTTTTTGCAACTCGTTAATTCAATAACATACTCTATTTTGTTGTAACTCTTTAATCTGGTAACTCACTATGTTGTGTTGCAATTTACTAATCTAATAAATTATTCCCTGACGATGAACCACACTGGATGGTTCGAAACATGTCGACAAAACTATGATGATGTGATTTTTACCGAAAATTTTCTAACTTTTCAAATTATTTCATATATGTAGCTGCAACTCACTAGTTTGATAAGTACTTAGCTTTGTATATTGTTCCAACTCATTAATCAAGATAAATAGCTTGATTCCTTTATGTTGCTAATAAATTTGACTAGTAGTTATTGCTGCAACTAATAGACTTGAATAGGCAACTTACTATGTTTTCCTAGTTTTTTTTTTCATTACTCTGTTTATTTCCATATTTACAGTATTGTCTTTAATATATTTATTTGGACTAGATTTTGTATATTGCAGTTTACCAACGTTATGCTTTTTGCATATGCATCTTTGTTCCAGGGATCAAGATCATTAGAAACCTTGATCAAGTCACCTCTTTACAGCCCGTGTGACTCATTTTTTTTTGTGTGATTAAATTCCTTCCTATGTGGATTGTTCTACCTATGTTGGGGTTATAGCATTAAGCTTCCTAGGCGCACTAAGTAGATGTGTTATTTTAATTCTACAAGTGTGATCTTTACTTGCTTGCAAATGTGCTTTGTTTTCCTTGGTGACTTGTAAACGACATTAATATCTTGATGTAAAACATATCTAGAATACTACAACGTCATTGGCTCTTCATAGTATGTATTAGCATATACAATGCATGGTAATTCAAAAGTTCCATACGAGCCCTAGGTTAACAATTAAATGTACAATTCCTCAGGTATCTGCAAAACAATTAGAAAGTAATTGAAGAGTCCACCACAAATGAAGGGGCAAAAAAATGTTGGATTTGTTGAATAAAGGTCAATTTTTTTAGGCTAGAAACTTAAAACCTTGGGAAAAGGGGTGCAATAGCAAAAACAATGAGGATGCAAATGAGAAATTATGTTCCTAAACTAAGAGGCAAAGAGAATTTGAGCCTATCAATGAGGATGAAAATGAAAAATTGTGTTCCTAAGCTAAGAGGCAAAGAGAATTTGAGCCTATCCATGGGGAAAGCAGTCTAGCTCTAAGCCAGAAAAACAATTTGTAAAATAAAGCCAAGTAAGAATACACAAAATCTTTGTAAGAGATTGCATAGCTTCCATTTGTATTTCATCAACATAATAAGAGACAAAGCACCAACTAATTCTTGTTAGTTTTACCAAATAAGTTTCCAAAGTAAATTGTGTTAAGACTATGTTTACAATTATTTTCTTCAAAGTTGTGTTTTGCATTTAAGTATAGTTTGTGATTATTATACAAATATAATTTATGCATAATGAAATAGGAAGCGAAAATAAAAACAAATCAATTCCAAAAAGATTAATTAAGCTCGATAGGGGTGCTTCAACTTAGCCATAAGCCAACAATTACAAATCCTACGAGTATAAAAGCTCAAGTTAAAAAACACTTGGCACACATAATGTATTGTAAATACCCACTGTGGACAACAAAAATGAGAGTTGTTTCTACAAGATCTTGGAAGATGCTAACAAACAAAAATGGTAAGAACTTCTAATGAGAAACATCCCAAGGAAGACCCTAAAGTAATGTTCACTTGGATGGAGCATAACATTGTTGTATTAATTAAGATGATGACAGTGATTCACAAGAAGGGATGAAAAGAGATATGCATAGGGTAATGAGTACATAAGAGAGATTATTAAACAACCCAAGGTTGAATACCCTAATCATTAGCAATAATGACTCTCATTAGACATCTTCATATACTCCATTCAAGGTTGAAGGAAAACATGAAATACAAACATATGATGGTCAAATTAATGCTAAAAAACTTGATAATTAGTTAAAACATTTGGAATTATATTAAAAAAAAAAAACCACAAAAGATTTTATTTTACTAATTGAATATGTTTGGACATGCTCTATTACTATAAGAGAGCTATCTAGATGCCTTGAGGTTGGGAAAGAACCTCGTGGTCACAAAATAGGAGAATTTCAAGGAATTATTAAAATCAAAATTATACCCTATTGAATATGAAAAGAAACAATTTTGCAAACCTCTAAGACGAACAAGGTCAAAGTATATAAGAGTACATGGTTGAATTCTAAAAGCAAGCCATCATTTTGGGTGTCCCTTAGAAAGAGTTTGGGGTAGTAGTGAAATACCTTGAGTCATATTCAATGATATCCAACAACAATTGCAATAGATGAATGTGAAGAGGGTAGATGAGCTAAGAAAGAAAACTCTTTATATCAAGTTGGACTTCAAGAAGGGGTGACAACAAAGGGAAATACCTATCTCATCAAAGCACATAAGGAGAGAGACAAAATATCCATAGTAATAACAAAACAAAGGAAAAAGAAGAATGATTAAAATGCACCAAAAGTAAGCAACCTTCACATACGATGGAATGGTGAACCTGTAGAAACAAGTGGAATCCATGTGCTTCCAACTTCTCTATTATAGATTTTTCAAAGACCAAAGCCTCCCATTAGGGAGGTGCGATCCAAAATTTTGGATCATTAATAAAGAGATAAAGGCTTTCTAGTATTTAAAAGTCCAAAAGACTAAAAAACAAGGTAAATCCATGAAATGCCTAGCCTCCTATTAGGGAGGTGCGATCCAAAATTTTGGATTATTAATAAAGAGATAGAGGCTTGTAGTATTTAAAAGTCCAAAAGACTAAAAAACAACTAAGATATATCCATGAAATGCGTAGGTTAGGCAAAGAAGTAGACCACATGACACTAAGGACCACACGTCACAAAATGTTGTTCAAAGCTTGGGATAAGAGAGTAATAGAATGTGACCTATGCCCACTACATAACTCAATTCATACTTCACATGCATGGGTAGAGTAGGAAGAGTAAAATTAATCACTAAACACTTCACATCAATGTTATATCTAATAACAAAAGAAGCTTATTGACTTATATTAGGAATGTGTTATATTCTTTGCATAATTAACACCATGGGTTGCATTACATTAAACATGATGGTTGGGGGGTCACAAAGTGGGCTACAACCCCTAGAAATAAAATCTGAGAAATGAATAAATGGTCCATTTTTGGCCTATTTTTGCTTTTTTGGCTAACTCTGTTTCATAACATTTTAATATAATCCCTGAATTAAGAAGTCCACTCCATGTAATGGATTACGATATTGGATGCCACCAAATACTATATATTGTATAATAAATGGTGAAATTAATATAATGAGAACTAGAAGTGTCGCTATAAACATTTGTTAGTTTTCCCAGTTTAGGGTTTCCAAAGTAAATTTCTAAGTATCATGTAAGAATCTGAGGGTGGCATAAGGATGCCAACTGTTGGCTAGAGAAATGTGCCGAAATAAAGAGTTGGAGGGAAATAGAAAACTAAAATATTATAAGAAGTGATTAACCCCAATTTCGAAAACAATTTTTTTTTCTCCGTCTTGCTAGTGTTAAGAAGAAAATGAATATTGGCAAGATTAGAATTAATTCTAATGAGCTTTATCGTGAAATTGGATGTTGGTCAATTCCCAAAACGCCATGGGATAAAAGATATTGTCACCCATGTGATCCTAAGAAGATCGAAGATGAAAAACATTTTTTCTTAGATTGTCCATCTTATACTCACATTTGATCTAATCTTCAAATATTTGTCACTACAATCTTCTTGACCTTTTAACTCAACAAAACTATGATGATCTGAGAACACTTCTTATTTTAGCATAGAAATAAATAGTTAAAAATTCTAATTAATCTCTTACTTAAAATGTGATAAATCTAAATCTAAACGTCTTAATATCACTCGAGAACAATAAAATTTGAGTCGGACATGAGACATCCGCTTGTGTAAAATTTTGTACCATAATCTTGAGATAACTACTCTCTTGATTTTGAGATTTTGAGTCATTGTGCACCTACAACTGTAAAATAGTACTCTAGTTCCTAACTACCATGGACATGTGCAATAAACAATTTGGTCCGTCTACCATGGACATGTGCCATAAACAATTTAGTCTTTCTACCATGGACAGGAGCAATAAACGATTCGGTCTT
The DNA here is from genome assembly GCA_031772625.1 of Pinus tabuliformis. Taxonomy (NCBI): domain Eukaryota; kingdom Viridiplantae; phylum Streptophyta; class Pinopsida; order Pinales; family Pinaceae; genus Pinus; species Pinus tabuliformis. The sequence goes on along the minus strand of CM062808.1, from coordinate 121,667,871 downwards.
TAAATAAGAGCTAGTTGAACCAATTACAACCCCATCTTCAGAGTTAAATATCAGATCAGGCCATGACATGCTTCCCAAGCATGGGAATCACAGCCAGGCCCTGAAATTCATAGGTTCATAATCAATGTTCCTACCTTGACAGAACTTTCAGTTGGACCTCTAATGCATTTCCTTGTGAAGATATATCATAATTCATTTATATATAATCAATGCCAAAATAAAACTAATATAAAGCTAATATTAACACAATGCCAAAAGACTCCTACCTTTGACAGAACTTTCACTTATATATATAATCAATGCCAAAATAAAACTAATATAAAGCTAATATTGACACAATGTCAAAAGATTCCTGCATTTGACATAACTTTCAGTTGGACCTCTAATGCATTTCCTTGTGAAGATATATCATAATTCATTCATATATATATAGTCAATGCCAAAATAAAATTAATATAAAGCTAATATTAACACAATGTCAAAAGACTGATGTATCATAATTCATTCATATATAGTCAATGCCAAAATAAAACTAATATAAAGCTACTATTAACACAATGTCAAAAGACTGAATATAGATTGATTGAACATTCAAACACCCTCATCATAAATCTTCACAATATAACATTTCACAGAATAACAATATGCTTTGTTAAGACAATGTCAAAAGACTAAAGATTGATTGAACATTCAAACACCCTCATCATACATCTTCACAACAATAACAACATGCTTTGACCATTATAATGCTCACGTTACGACAATGTAAAGATCGACTGGTTGAACATTCTAGCACCCTCGCGATGAATCTTCACATAAACATTTTACAGAGAATAACAATTGCAGCCTCAAAAATTACCATGAAAAAGTGTCACTCCAATAAATATACTGCAGACAAAATAACATACAAATTTTAATTTCACCAGAATTCACAGCATCCAAAATTTTCTCTAGCATTGGCTACCTAATAAGTTAGACCTCTTTAATATCAAAAGAAAGTCTGGTATGTAATATGATCCTGGTTGAGGCATATTGGAAGCAACATATATTGAAATCATTTTTGGACTGCCCTTTCATATAAATTGAAAGAGGTCAAGCATTCAGATTACTATTTATCCCTATTCTCGTCATTAGAAGGTTCTCTCCACGCAAAACCACGAAAAAACGTAAAATTTTATTATCTCCTCACATCCTAAACATTTCTATTTAGTACGGCTCTACGGGCTTGCGGAAACTTGCGCCTGCATACACTGCTGCCGACCCCAATTCCTCCTCAATTCGTAAGAGCTGCAAAGGTGACAATAAGACTCTGTATATAAGACAACAAAAACAACTGATTCCAGAAAAATCAGAAGACCAGTTTATAAAAGCACCTGGTTATATTTGGCAAGTCGCTCGGACCTACAGGGAGCACCTGTCTTGATTTGGCCCTGATGATTCAGACACACAACCCATAAAAATCAGAAGTGACGTTAAATACCCTAATTGCTTCATGATACTCAGAAATTTCCCATCCTCGAGCATATATCAGAACAAGGATTAAAGGTTTGACTCCATACACATTCGATACATATTGACCTTACTAGTCTCTATAGAGACTTTAAAAACAACCAAATACTGAAAAATGAACATTACCGTGGCCAAGCCTACTGCCAGATCTGCAATAAAGGTATCTTCGGTTTCGCCACTACATACACACAATGAGAGAAGCATTAGAAAATACATGGATTTCAATAACACATATGATGTGAAATTGCAAAACCGAGGAAAAGAGACCTAGAAAGACAGAGTTAAGTCAATACCTGCGATGGCTTGTCATCACTCCCCATCCAGCACGTTTGGACATTTTTACTGCTTCAATGCTTTCAGTGACAGAACCAATTTGATTCACCTACAAAAGGTTGCAAAAAAATCATTAGACATCAGAAGTCACATGAGCAACAGATATACAAAATTAGGGATCAATCTATTTACCTTTAGTAAAAGAGCATTGCAGGATTTTTCATCGATTGCCTTTCCAACACGCTGCACCAGTACATTTGTATATATGTCAATGACAATTTAAACAAAAATGGTAAAAAGAAGATGACGATAATTTATGCCGGCGCCAAAAGATGATTCTAACCAAAGACATGCAACTAGAAGTATAGAATCTAGATCCGAAGAAGGGACTGCGCCCATAAAAACCGTCAATGATTAAACTTGAAAACAGGTTTCAAAAGACAAGTTCATACCTTTGGATTTGTCACCAATAGATCATCCCCAACAATTTGCACCTTTTCCCCAATTGTCGCCGTAAATTGTGCATAGTGAGCCCAATCATCTTGATCAAACGGGTCCTCTATAGATACAATTGGATAATCCTCAATAAACGATTCGTAAAGCTTGATCAGCTCAGATCCTGATATCTTTTGGCTACCATTATTATTCTGCAGGGATCAAATTGCAACATTATAAGACAATTATATCCAAATAAATAATAGCATTTCTCTATGGTATTCCCTCTAATTAAGGCCTCCTTTATTAAGGGAAGAAGGGTGTAAAACTCGAGTGATAATGGTCATGTTCCTCCTCCGTGCATTAAAATTATTGTTTTGCTATATAAAAACAAGTCCGAATACTCAACGTAGATGTTAATAGAGAGAACACTAAATGCATTGGTATCAATAATGCAATACAGAAACCCACCTCCTCCTTGAAGTTCAAATCATACTTTTGATCCTTCTCAGTATAGAACTCAGAAGCAGCTACATCCATACCAATAACAACCTGGCAATTGAAACAATATTTTGAATCTTGACCATTTATAAGCAACTAATCTCAACATTGTACCCAATAAAAAGTTTAAACTAGAAAAGAATAAGACTTAAAAGAACGCCAACCTTGCCAGTATACCCTGCTTTCTCAATGGCAATCTTCAATAATTCCAGGCCTTCTTTATTCTCCTGCATTTCAATAAAGTAATATTTAATGCAATAACTATTACAGAAGCAAAAATGCCATAGTTTAAAAATCACTCTTAATTCAATGAAGCACCTGAATGTTTGGAGCAAAGCCTCCTTCGTCTCCAACATTTGTTGCATCTTGACCATACTTTTTCTTAATTACAGCCTGGAGAATCCCGAAAAAGTTGGGAAAATTACAAAAGAATGCCAAATCAGAATATAATTATTAAGGCGGAAAAGTGAAAGTAGATTATGCACATATTCTCCATAAATTTAGTGTTCAAACTTTATTTATCAAACAAAGAAGAACAACAAAATATTGGTGAGGTGCCAAAGGAGCATAAGCATGCCTTCAAATGATGGTAAACTTCTGAACCCATCTGCATGGCCTCTCTAAATGAAGACGCTCCAACAGGAAGAATCATAAACTCCTGCATTACCATGATCGACTCAGTGACAAATTTCAATATCTACTATCTATTTTCAAACACATTTGTTAAACACTTGGATCTCTTACGCATGAATGACTTGGATAAGATTCAATAAAACCTAGAAAAAAATAGTATTGTAATTTTAAATTACAGTGATAAAGTCCATATAAATCAAAGAAATATACCTGCATTGCCAGTTTATTTCCTGCATGTGAACCTCCATTGATGACATTGAAAGCAGGTACGGGCATCACCAATGTTTTGTTACCAGCAATGTTTGCAATATGCTGCATTGCATTATTATAAGATTACTACCTCCCAATGGCATTATTTAATGCTCTCAATTGGTACTACACATAAGAAGCATTCCACAGACAATATAAATAGGAAACGTACAGGAAACACACCATTAAAACCTTGTGAAACATCCTCTAGCCCTCCAAAAAGATTGGAACTATATGAACTAATTTCACAATTAATTCAGAAGATCCCAAGCCTACATGAAAAGGTACCTGATACAGAGGTATCTTCTTAACATGAGCTCCTGCTTTACAGACTGCAAGAGATACAGCTAATATAGCATTTGCTCCAAGCTGATCAAATTCACAGACATCAAAATACTCAGGAAAATATTTTGTATGATCCTGATTAAATTAGAATTTCACAATATAACATAACACCACCAAAGTGATGGACACCTTTTGTTTGCACCAGCCCCATTGATTTTGAGTTCCATCAAGCTCCTGTACCATGAAGTTATCGATTCCAGTCTGATCTACTGGATCCTGCAGTCATAAAGATTAACTTACATTGGATAACAATACCAACACAAAATCTAAAAATATGGCATGGCAACAGAAGGGTGTGCACCAATTACTAATGGATTTGCATACCTTGCCAATAAGAGCTGGTCCAATAATTTTATTGACATTTTCAACAGCCTGTCAAACAAAACCAAAATAAGATTTAAATTTGCTCAGAAAACTAACTGTACATATTAAGATAGAATGAATATCAATAGATTTTTACTTCATTCGACCAAAAATATTAGCCTATATATAAAAAGAAAAATTGCATAGCCAAACAAAAAGTATGGTAGTTTATTTCATAGTAAAAGCTTTAGAAAAACAGTACATGTTAGGAATCCAATTTCCCAAGGATTACTCTTTATCCTCTATAATCTATTATTACAATGTCATTAGATTAAATAATTCACGGCCTATAGCTCACCTTTGAGACACCTTTTCCCATATAGTTCTTCCCTCCATCACGAAGCTCCAATGCTTCATAAACACCTATTTGAATAACACAACCAAATCGACCATCCAAACAGATTGTATGTTGGTAAGTCCAATGAAACAGAGCATCATAGAACCTACGACATGTTGATAATAGTTAAAAACATAAATATACTGATAGTCTATTTACACTCACAGAACTTATAGTTCAAACTTACCAGTGGAAGCACCACTTGGAACAGCAGCTCTGGAAAGATAACCATCAGAAAGATAAATATCTACCTGGATATCAATAAAGAAAATTTAATCGATACCACAATTCGAGGAGATTAAGCAAAAAGGGCACTAGAAGCAAAAGAGAGAAATATATCACAACTAGATCCAATAAGCATTAAAATTACGCTTTAATCAAACAGCCAAGCAAGCTTCAGCTCTTAAAAGTCCAACTGTTGAGGTTGAACCAACTCCATATCCCTTGTTCAAGTCAAACAAATTCCATAGAGGGATACTGAACACTCTACTTTTGCTACATTATAAAGTTGAATCTAAACAACAACTGTGAATTTTGGAGTTTTTTAACTTAGAAATGTTGGAGATCAGATGCACAGCGGAAACAAAATAAACAGCAGACTAATCAAGCACATAAGACACAAGAATTTAACGTGGTTCACCCAACCAATCTGGGCTACGTCCACACAACATAGGCATCGGCAATTTATTAATCAAACAGGAGATTACATAATGAAATCCACACAAAACTCTCACCCTCATAGCAAACAATGTTGAATTTTCTGTTATATAGCAAAATAGGCAAAAATCTCTATAGGAGACAAACAATGGAAATCTAGGAACTGTTTCTATTGTTTCACCTACAGAGATTTTTGCCTATTTTACTCCAAACAGAAAATCTCAACAATCTCCACCTTGACAACAATTAGCCTGATGCCCTGTTATTATTATTTTATCTTTTCTGCAAGCCAAGTGAAGCCAAACACCAGCATAGCTTCTCTAACAAAACTGGTTTCGTGAACATGTCTGCACAATTCTCCTTTGTATGCACCTTTTCCAGAGAGACTCCCCCTTCAGTGATAACCTGTCTTACAAAATGGTACTTGATCGGTATATGCTTTGATTTACTATGATAGGCCGGATTCTTAGCCAAATGTATTGCACTTTGACTATCACAAAGTAACCTGATGTTGTCCTGTAACCTACCAAACTCACCAAGCAAACCTTTCAACCATACCGCCTCTTTGCAAGCATGCGAAGCAGCAATGTATTCTGCTTCAGTAGTGGATAAAGCAACAATGTTTTGTAGCTTTGACATCCTGAAGTTGACCTTCTCTTATCCAAATCTCCTGCAAAATCAGAATCAACATATCCGCAAACAGATTCACTACTCTTATTGTAAGTTATACAATAACTACTTGTGCCTCTCAAATACCGAAGCATCCATTTTACTGCTGACCAATGTTCTTTACCCGGATTTGCCATATACCTGCTAACAACCCCAACTGCATGTGAAATATCTGGTCGCGTACACACCATCGCATACATCAAACATCCTACTACATTGGCATACAGAATTCGAGACATATAATCCTTTTCTTCGTCTGTATTAGGACATAAACTCGAAGAAAGCTTGAAATGGGAAGCTAAAGGGATTGACACAGGCTTCACATTGTTCATACCAAACCTCAAAAGTATTTTCTCTACATACTTCTGTTGTGATAGCCACAGCTTACCATTGCCCCTGTCTCTGAAAATCTCCATGCCCAAAATCTGTCTTGCTGCTCCTAGATCTTTCATATCAAACGTCCTTGCCATCTGAGTCTTCAACCTGTTGATTTCTTCAATGCTTTTGCTTGCTAAAAGCATATCATCAACATACAACACTAAGATAATGAACATGCCATTATTTAACTGTTTAAAATAAACACAATGATCATATTCACTTCTAACATATTTCTGACTCAACATGAAAGAATCAAACTTCTTATACCACTGCCGAGGCGACTGCTTCAGGCCATATAATGACTTCTTGAGCCTGCAGACAAATTTCTCATTGCGATGGTGAACAAACCCTTCCGATTGTTCCATATATATTTCCTCATCTAAGTCACCATGTAGAAATGCAGTCTTAACATCTAACTGCTGCAACTCTAAATCAAGCAAAGCCACTAATGCTAACACAATTCTAATTGAAACAATTTTAACCACTGGTGAAAAAATCTCATGAAAGTCAATACCGGCTTTCTGAGAAAACCCTTTTGCAACCACCCGTGCTTTGTACCTGTCTTCCGTATCATTCACACCCCGTTTCAGCTTGAAAATCCATTTACACCCCACAGTTTTCCTACCTTTCGGAAGCTCAACCAGATCCCATGTACCATTCTTACTTAAGGCCATCATTTCGTCCTTCATGGCTGCTTTCCACTTGTCACTATTTGAACCTTCTACAGCTTCCTGATAACACAAAGGTTCATCATCATTAGCGGTCAAAACAACTGAAGTAACATGATCATCATACCTTCTCGGAGGGCGTTTGATCCTTGTAGACCTCCTTAAGAATGTTTCTGGTGCTTCCACAATTGGCTGTCTATCATCTGTAGGAACTTCTTCATGATCGCCATCTGAGACCTGTTCATGACCTCCATCTGAACCCTGTTCATAATCTGATTCTGAAACCTGTTCAGACACCGACACATGATCTGACCCAGTTCTACCTTCGAATTGAAAAAGATTTCCTACCTTCTTAGCCTTCATCACTAGTAAGATACCTTTATAGATTTTCATAACTCCACCTTGAATTACAGTTTTATATCCATTCCTATCCAGTGCTCCTAATGAAATTAGATTTTTTCTTAGATCTGGTACATGTCTCACATCAGTTAACAATTTGGTTGTGCCATCAAACATTTGCAGTTGTATACTTCCTATTCCAACAATACTGCAAGTGACATCATTACCCATGTACACGACTCCATCATCAACTGATCTATATGTCTTAAACCAGTCTCTATGTATACACATGTGGTTTGATGCCCCAGAATCTAACAACCAATGTTGATCATGTTTTGAAACATTAACAGACAATACCTCATCACTCATACCTGAACCAGATATTGAACCTGTATCTGTGTTGTTGGCTTCCTTCTTTTCTGTCGAAGAGCCTTCTTTAGCAGCCTGCTTTCGCTTCCAACAATCCTTTTTCAGATGTCCAGCCTTGCCACAATGCCAGCACTTCACCTTTGTCTTCTTGCCTTTGGACTTTGAACGAGAGTCGCTATGCTTTCCCCCGGAGTGTCTCTCTCTTGAGCGACCTCTGGCCATCATTACCTCTGATGTAGAGGTGTCTGCATTCGACCTCTTCCTCGTCTCCTCAGCCAACAAGGCTCCAACAACATCGTCAAACTCAAGGATGTCTGTAGTACTAAAGCTTATGGAAGTAACAAAGTGATCCCAGGATTCGGGCAATGAACACAATAGAGTTATTGCCTTATCCTCTGAATCAAATTTCACATCTAGACTGTCTAATTGCACCAGTAAGTTATTAAAAACATTCAGGTGATCAGTAATCGAGGTACCTTCTTTCATCCGCAAACCATAAAGCTGCCGTTTCAGGAGAATCCGATTTGTCAAAGATTTCGTCATATAGAGCTTCTCAAGCTTCGACCACAGGCCTGCGGCGGTTTTTTCTGACACAATGTTGAACAGAACATCGTCCGCCAGACATAACCGAATTGCGCTCAGAGCTCTATCGTCCATCTCATCCCATTCATCCTCCGTCATGGAAGGAGGCCTTTTGTTTTTCCCCAACAGTGCTTTCGCCACACCTTGTTGAACCAGCAGATCGTGCATCTTTACCTTCCAGATCTCGAAATTATTTTTCCCATTAAATTTCTCTATTTCAAAACGGGCACTTTGAGTTTTCGCCATTTTGTATCAGCAAAAAACACAGTAATCTCCAAAACCCAACTTTTAAATACCAGCAATTAGCAAAACCAACTGCCTATGCCTTTCTGTTTTTGCCTTTAAATAAAACAAAAAACAATATTCTGCTGTGCGAATCACAATGTACCAATTCTGCAATTTATAACAAACATATATATCTCACCGCACACCATAAAAAAAGTTCGAATCACCAATGGAAGGATTGATCCGCTCCACCAAAAAAAAACTACTCCACCATATGCGTTCACCCACTTTAATATTAATCCACCATTAACAAATGTTCACACTTTCCATTACGTTAACATGGTTTATACAATATGTGTAACATATGGTTTGTAACATGGTGTATATCATATGCATTTCAACCTTTTATGTTAACATATATATGTAAAACACAGCGCATGTATTTGATCTATCCACGCCATTTTTAAAAAATATAACTATGCCATGTTTTAAAATATATATCCATGCTGTTTCAAATACATATCCACGCTGTTTGTAAAATATATATAACATAACCAAGCATTTTTTAATGTAATTCCATCTCCATGCAAGTGTTAAAATTCAACGCCAAACAGGTTTCAAATATATATGCACGCCGTTTTATAGCATATCCATTCCACGCAGCAATCTATTTCTCACAACTTACGTTACCTCCACCAGATCGGTTTAATCCACCACGCACCAGCACCACCAGATCGGTTCTCAAATCCACGCAGCAGTCTTTAAATCTAGCAAAGGTTATGTCAGCGCAGGTATATCAGGAGGCAACCAAATACGCAGCTATGCAGCACCGGCAGCACTCCCAAACAATACGCACACATAAAGGAACAGCGAACAGAGTTACGAACAACAAAAGTCGCACTGATCAGAATCGATTCTCGGCCTCCAGTAATCAATGTCCGCCTCCAACAATCATATACGCACGCAGGCTCAGCGTTCTTGGCCTCCAGCAACAGGCTTAGTATTCTCCACCTCCAACTGCTCTGATACCAATTGTTGGAGATCAGATGCACAACGGAAACAAAATACACAACAGACTAATCAAGCACATAAGACACAAGAATTTAACGTGGTTCACCCAACCAATCTGGGCTACGTCCACACAACATAGGCATCGGCAATTTATTAATCAAACAGGAGATTACATAATGAAATCCACACAAAACTCTCACCCTCATAGCAAACAATCCGAATGGTTGCCTGTTATATAGCAAAGAGAATCTAAACACCTCATTAACTCACTCACATCAAATATAGGAGGCATTAATCATCTCCCAACAACCTGGAGCTAATCTAGGAATTGAATTTCTATTGTTGTCACCTACAGAGATTTTTGCCTATTTTACTCCAAACAGAAAATCTCAACAAGAAAGAGGTGTGTATAACTGTCCAAGGTCCTAATAAATAACCTTCCTAATGTTCGATAGTTATTGATGTAGACTAAATCCCTAGTCAATTTAATCGGGAACAAGTATACTCTTGCCAATGGAAGGAATAGAAAGACGTCTAAAAAATCCAAAATAATCTACCTTCTTTCTCAACATGAAATCCAAAAGATAGAAGAATAAATTGAGAAGGGCCAGATAAACAGGTTTATCTAGATATTCAAAAAGAGAGGGGGTATATTTTCAAATTAGAGATAAATGTACCTGCAAAACATTATTATTCAGGATCCCTCATAGTACTACACACAACAAGAATCATATATGTTTAAACATTAAACCAAGAAAGTGAATCTGAAGACCTGGTTCTAAAGAAATCTTACTGAGCTATCCAAGCTACATAGAACAAATAAAGCATAGAAAAGGGCATTTGAAGATATCAAACATGTTTCCATTAGATGAACAAGCAATAAGCCTACAAGTAAATGACAAATGTGATATTCCAATTTCTATTGGTACAATGCCAACAAGGTCAAGTTTTATCAACATTTCAGGAAACAGATAAGGAAAAATAAGGTATTGTCTCGTACAAGGTAGGCCTTTCCAAGATCGTGCAGGAAGAACTGCTCATATTACCTTGAGAAATAGATATAGATTAAATTTGGATTATTGTGGTTTAGTGCCTCAAAACAAAACAAAACAAAAACATAGCATACATTACGGTTGTCATTGACTTGTGTTGGCAGTCTTCAACAGGTCCACAAGTTTCACAGCAAAATTGTAAACTTTATGGTGTGTGCTTCCTAGCTATGAAGAGACAGTCACTGAGAGTATGAATATTGAGTCATGGAAAGTCCGAACCTTTGGCCAAGCTAGGAAACAAACTGAGCGCTTGCCCTCACCAGGGTATTCTACCACTGAGAAGCATTCCATCCTAATGATGGACAAGGCCACAATACACTCCTGAATCCCATCTCAAAACAAATATTCATTTAGACATGGAGATAGGAAATTCCTATCCACAGCCATGACTACGATACCATGTGAAAACCTTAGACATGCCAGGAAACAAACTCAGGAACTGTCACTGGCCAGTGGACTGCTCTACAAATGAGTTACCTTCTCTCTTGATGAGAGGGCAATGCCAGGTTCAGGTGTAAAATTGATACTCTAACAGTACGGAAACAGGCTTAGCAGCAAGATCACAGATATTAGAATGTCTGCAGGCTAACATGAACGCCATAAGTGCCATGGCAGGCAGGCAAGGCTCACCAAAAGAATACTTGCTCTTTGCTGCAGGCAAAGAATTCTGTTTCAGGCTCATTTCTTCCACACAAGGCATAAATAACGGTTATGATGCAATCACATTGACTGCACAACAAACCAATGAAATTTGTGGTTAAGTAGGGCATTTTCTTGTGTAAATCAATAATCAAATTGGATCAAGCTTTAATCTAATACAAGATTTTATCTGTGTTGTTAAATAGCTTAATTACAAAATTTCCTGGATCACTTTGGGTTTGGGTTATAAGAATTTATAAGCAAGTGTTACATTGTCGATCACTTGGTGCCATTGTCAGCCTACACAACATATGTACTCCACAAAGATCATAAAGACTTACAATTGGAACGGGTGGACTCTTCAAGGAATCTGGCACAGATAGATTTACAAGGGTTTAAAGCAAAAAACCTTAGGTTAGGTATTAATGGGTGGCATTGTCAGCCTACACAACGTACAGACTCCATGAAAACAATGAAGAGTTACGACACGGAATTATGGACTCTGCCAGGAATCTGGAAAAGATATATTTACAAGGGTTTAAAGCAAAAACACTTGGGCTATGTATCAAAACCCCCGATCCATTGTAAGGCTATTAATACATGCAAAAAAACAGCATTTCAAATGAATCTAAGCCACATCAACAAGAAACAACATCAGAAACACAAAACAATTTCATCTCCATTACAAAAACAAAATCCCACTTCACCACTGAACCCTTAATGGGATAGACAGAGTATCAAGCCATCCCCAAGGGTTCCAATATCGTTCTGGTCTCCCCCACCAAATAAAGAAGAGAGGCAGGGGAAAAAATCCAGGTGATTTTGACAAAAAAAACCTCGCTCTCAGAAACCTACATCTAAACCGAAATAAGTCCCCAGGGACAATCGGGTCTGCTTCTCCGAACAACATCCAACCAAACAAAAGATGAATGAATAAAACTCATTACTAGAAAAGATAAAACTTGATCATCTCTAAGCACTCATTCCGTCGACTCTTGAAAATTCACATATCAAACTTCAAAGATATGAAGTAGATGACTTGACTCGCCCTAATCAGGGTATAGATGGGTAATACCAGCATCAGATTTTTCAAAAAAACATCACAAAAAAACATAATGATTTACCAACATTGGAGCCACATGAAAACGAGTATAAAGGATCGAACCCATGACATACCTCTACAGTTGGATTTCCACGACTGTCAAAAATCGACCTGGCTTTCACTGATACGATGGTTGCCATGGTGTCTGGAGATTATTTGATAATCTATGAACAACAATTGATCAATTGACAGATCTCTGAACTTACAAAATTCACCACGGTCTATAACACTATCCTTCCATCTATATATATGTGTGCCGGAACCAGGTAAGCTACCACTTGGGACCACGTGACCGTCCCATCAAAAGAGACGTGGGGAACCTTGACCGTTGGATGCATCAGCATATTCTCATAATATTTCTAATTTGTGTTTCAATGGAGTGTTTCAATGGACAAGTGTTTCTAGTATTTCGAAAAAATGTGGACTTTCACTAAAGGTTTGGCGATTCTAAGTTTGGATGCATCACGGCCATCTATTCAAACCAAGCGGCGGAAAATATTCTGTAACCCCAAAACCATGTGCACATGACTCAGGGGCCATTGCGTCTTGAAACAACTTTGCTTGGACCCATAGAAATTTGTTTTGATATTTTTTCCTTAAACATCAATAAAACAAGCATTATTCAATAAATAAAATAATTATTATTATAATTTAATTTTAAAAGTATGAGTTAACTTTTTGTAAAGTGATTTGAATATTTAATTTACAAAGTTATAAATACAATATTTCTTTATATTTAGAAAATTATAAATTATAATTTTCTAGGAGTTATATATTTTTAATTACCATGAATTTGTCTTTTTTTTTTTTATTTATTTATGTTGAATTTGGGTGCTTTGGTTTTCTAGAATAGAAATTTGATTTCTTTCTATGTATTTATGTTGGACTTGGATGTTTTGGTTTTCTAGAACAAAAATATAACAACCCAAGTATGACCAAATTCTTTATTAATTTAATAATCTTTATGAGATTCTTGTCATGGTTATTGTGGAAATAATGATAATGATAAATATTATAATTTTTATTACTATAGTGTAAAGGATAGCAAATAAATTGTGTAGATTTGTGTTTTCACTTTTGTTTTTGATGATGATGATGATGATGATGATGATGATGATGATGATGATGATGATGATGATGATGATGATGATGATGATGATGATGATGATGATGATGATGATGATGATGATGGTGGTGGTTAACGTCCACTGAGACCAAATTGGTCTATCGGACCTACAATTTTCTTAATTTTTACTTGTCTGGCTCCTCGTCTTTCTTGGCGAGATTGGTGTTGTAGCTTTCTTTCTTTTCTCTACGGTCTTCCAACTTCCTTTGTCTTGCATCTCCTTCATCTCTTCTGGTTCTTGGGACATTGGTGTCTTAGCTTCGCGATCTATAGTCGGAGAAGAAGTTTGGTTTAGGAGATCTGCTTTGCTGTTAAATGAAGATTTATTTTCTGCGGTATATGACCAAATTCTTTATTAATTTAATAATCTTTATGAGATTCTTGTCATGGTTATTGTGGAAATAATGATAATGATAAATATTATAATTTTTATTACTATAGTGTAAAGGATAGCAAATAAATTGTGTAGATTTGTGTTTTCACTTTTGTTTTTGATGATGATGATGATGATGATGATGGTTAACGTCCACTGAGACCAAATTGGTCTATCGGACCTACAATTTTCTTAATTTTTACTTGTCTGGCTCCTCGTCTTTCTTGGCGAGATTGGTGTTGTAGCTTTCTTTCTTTTCTCTACGGTCTTCCAACTTCCTTTGTCTTGCATCTCCTTCATCTCTTCTGGTTCTTGGGACATTGGTGTCTTAGCTTCGCGATCTATAGTCGGAGAAGAAGTTTGGTTTAGGAGATCTGCTTTGCTGTTAAATGAAGATTTATTTTCTGCGGTATTCAAATCCTCATAACTGTTGATTTGTTGGGGCGGGCTTTCTCCTTGCTTGCTTTGAGAGTTGTTTCCTTCTTCCTTGATTTCTTGTGACTCAGAGTTTTCTCTAGAATATTCTTCTTTGATGACAGTGTAGTGTTCTTTTTGTGCTCCTTCCCACCATGTAGATCTGTGGTGGTTCTTTCTAGCAAAATTTTTCTCAGAGGCTTTTGGGCAATTTTTGGCTAGATGCCCCGTCTCAAAGCACGATCGACATCTGAAGAGGACAATTTCATAATCAAGCTTCTGGTTCCACACATAGTCTTTACTTGTTAGGTTTATTTCAGCTGGCAATCCGGCGCTGAAATCCATTTCCACACAGATGCGTGCATAGGTGGTTCTGGCATATTCCTCTGTTTCTGGGCACCTGCAGTAGAATTTCCCAATTGCATTTCCGATGGCTTTTAGCGAGGAGAGATTCCAGAGATGCAAGGGTAGGCTTGGCAATCTCACCCAAACTAGTGCTGAGGTTATCACTGCTGTAGAGGGATCGAATGATGGGTTCCATGGCTTCATGAATAGGCCTGATTTTTCCCAAAACCAAGGGTCGGAATCTAGAATACATTGTCTGCTTTCAGGATTTTCAAAATCTACTATAAAGAAACCTCTAGCACAGGGGTAGATATTAATTTCATCAGAAATGATAGGCTTCCATACCTCCGAGATCCAATTGTGGAGTGCTATCAGCCGCGGCCAAAAACCATTGAACCGGCAAATTAGGGCACTTTCGGAGAACTTCAAAGCTTCATCGAGCGAGTCCTGGACCACTTGGATAGTGGGAGCTGGGGCTTCACTCACGATATGGGCAGGAGATTGCCCTCCAGAGGCGGATGAGCCACCAGTTATTTTTGCGAAGCTCAGAGCCATATTTTACGCAGATCTACACCAGATCGAAAGCCAAACCGCAGATTTGAAGAGATACGAACGTCCCACTCATATTTTACATTGATGATATTGTTCTTCTTGCAATAATTATTATATGATCTTAACAATCAACTCGTAAATTATAAGCTTGACATTAATATTCATAAAACCAAAACAATGATAGAAATCTAACTTGAATCTATAGTATCTAAGGTTATTGCAAGTTCTCATGACCCAAACATGAGATATCTCCCTCAAAGTTGGGGAGCTCATGTGATAAACTCCCTTAATCCCACATGATTTGTAAATTATCATGAATATTCCATTGAAACAATTCATCGCAATACATCTCACAATGTTTTTGTTAAAATATGCAATTGCGGTCAAATTCCACTTTGGACAACTCAACCAATGGAGATAATTATTGCATTTAATTCCTCTTTTCGGGAGGACCAAAATCGACCTAAAGATCACTCAAATTGGATAAGGGAAAGTATAATTATGAAGAAAATCTGACATGTGCATATTTGATAAGGCCGACCCTAAAGCAAAGTGGACCACCTTGGAAGGCTATAGATACAAGGGACATCTACCTCATTTAGACACAATAAAGAGACACTCTTCTATCTTGTTTATGGCTCGCATGGGTCTGAGGCTCGTCTGTGGAGGATCAAGTTCGCTCTAAGGTGAAATCGCAGGGTCTTAAGCTCACATCTCTGCTTTAGGGTTTTGGGCCTCACTCGAAGGCACAACACAGGAAGGATTCGACTGTAGTCGCACGCACAGAAACTCATCCATGTGAATGGAGCCTTCCATTCATACATCCATGCGACTGGGGGTTTAGGGTTTCCACAGTTCAGATCTGACCCCAGTCGCTCACATGTCAGGCTTAAAGGAGCGTTTAGGAAGTCATAGTCGACTAGGAAGTCATAGTTGCTCGCATGACACCTCCTCCATGCGACCAGGAACTAAAAGATGAAATCTCAGTCTTCCTAAGATTTCACTCAATGACTACAGGGTTTGACAGTTGACTGCAAACAATGATAATTTATTACAGTTTTTAGAATCAGAGTTTTGAGTATATACATTGTTGGGTTCATTTCATGGATGTTGCAGTTGTTTTGCTAGTTAATTGCATAGAAGAAGATATGGATCATTGTACTCTCTTTTGTTGAATCATTTGATGACGATCTATTAAGAATAATAATTTGAAAGGGGTTTTCCCCATAGTGGGTTTTTCCCTTGTCTCTAATCAATCCTGGTGTCTCTATGTGTGAATGTTTTTCTTCTATTGTTCCTTTATGTTCCACTACATTGATGATGATGATATTTTTCTTTTTATATAGTTACATATGTTGATGTAAATCTGAATAATATTATGATATTATGGGGTGAATGTAATGTGTTAATGAAAAAATGCAATTATCAAAGCAAAGAACAATATATCCCTATGAAAAATTAACATGGTATCAGAGTTGGGCTGAAGAAAAGTCATGGAGATCACCCCCATGGAGACACCTTTGATGGAAGCAAAAGAAGTTGGAGGAGACCTAAAAGAATTATAGGGCTTGAAGAAAACCTTATGTGATTTGTGTATTAGCATTTGAATATTATGAAGTTAGGGTTTGATAGAAACCCTAGTTTATGACAAAGATTTGAGATATGAAACCTTGCATGATCAATGTGAAGATGTTCAAGCACTTGTGACAGATTTGATGGAGCCCTAGATGGGATAATCTCTAGTAGGCTTGGTGTTGGCTTGTTGGGGCCTGACCCAAGTTCGGAGTGAATTAGCCAAACAAATCCCGGTACTACTGGCCCTTTCGGCAACAGTCCGCAGAGTGCGGACTGAGGTCTCACCTGAAGTAGTATGGGAGGGTGCTAGAACTAGGTTTTCACACCCTGGAGATGTTTGAGAAGTTCGACTGGTCCACGGTTTGTTTCTGCACGCAGGTTGCTTCACGCACTTTCCTATTCCTCACGGTCTGATACACTACCTTCGCACAACCCTACCAAAGGGATGTACGCTGAGCTCTGCGCTATTACCCGAGACCGTGCTTATATTCTTATACCAGTTAGTTATCTTCACGTAAATAGAAGCCTTGTATTATATTTATTTATACAACACATTCATATAAGTTCGCGCAACACATAAATAGTAAACTTACAAATTATACCCAATAACACATAAAGCAGGAAAAGATACATAGGAATATGGTAAAACTTCTCTTTATTGATTTTCCCTTTGGTTACAAACTCGACCTGCCCTACGTACTCAGCTACAAGGGTCCGCACACTCAGCTATGGACTACTAGGCCTTTGCGCACTCAGCTGCAGAGCCTTCTCCTACTCTACGACTCACAAACACACTTTTACACTTCGACTCAATCACTTAGAATCTTCATGCTTCCTTTCCATTCGTTATTTGTTATTTTCTACACTTAGAGCCTCACTCTATTTATACAATCCCATGGTCCGCGGACCATGGGTAGGTCTATCCAACCGACATTATATTACAAAACTAGGGATGACAACCCTGTGACTCTATTATACTTTCACGCCCCACGCCCGCAATTCGCGGATCTTTTACAAAAGACTTGGTCAAAACTTGGGCTTTAAGCCCCAAAACATGCCTTGGGGGGATTCCATGCCCAACATGCCCCCAACACAAACATCGTGGCTCACCCTCGAGTCACTCTGTCGATATAGAGATCTTTGTGCAGAGTCCCTCCAACTGTGTCTGAACTGTTGCAAGGTCGGCAACGCATTGAGCTGCTACTTGCTGAATCTGCTACATACGTTGCTCTGAGACCTCTGTGTCGGAAGTGCTTCTCTGCATCAGTATGTGCATCCCCTGCATGTGTGCGAGCTTGCCTTCAATTTCTGTTATGATGGTGAAGGCCTTATCGATCCAAGGCTGAACGCGCACCTTTAGAATTGCTTCCTTGTGTCGTGTCGCGTCCACCTGCTCCTTCAGCGCTTTAGCTTGTTGCATCTGCGTGAGCCTCTGAGTGGGGACCACCGTCTGTGCAGTTCCTAAGACGCTCTCATACTGCTGTTGGAGTTCTCGCGCCTCTGTCTCTAAGTGCTAGATGTTGGGGTCCTCCTGCAGATTTGTGAGGATCTCAAGTGATTCTTCCAACATATTGGTGCAGTCTCGCACTACACCTCCAATCTCGTCTAGTCTCGCTGTGATAGCGCTAACGCGCTACTCTCTAACCTCCAGAGGGGTGGACGGCTGCACCTTTAGCCGCAGCTCGACGATATGAAGGTTAAGCTCCAGCTGGACTTGTGTCATTTCTTCCCGCACCTCACACACCCATGTTGCTAACCTGTGGATGTGCACCTCTACTGTGATGTCTGTTGGGATGGCCATCTCGAGAATGATTTGGTAGGCTTCGTCAATTACCTGCACCAACTGTTGATTCAGCGACACCAATTCGTCGCGCTGCAAGCTCAATTGTTCCATATTGATTTTCTGCTCACTGAGCACTTGCAGTGCGCGACTCTTCCTAACTCGCAGCTTTGCAGTTATCCCATCCTACAAGACATATAAGGTCTCTCGTGGCAGTGCAACCATGTTGATACCAAGACCCTTCAGGGCGCTCATTGTAGGCCTATCAACCTCATTTGTTGTCACGAGTGTCCCTTCCGGCAGCACTATGGTATTTTCTACCCGCACGTGCAACCTCTGCTCTGCTGCCGTTGTTTCGACTACGAGGCTGGTACCAATCTGAGGAGGGCGCGCTTGTAATTCCTGCAACTGCACTCTGAGGGCCCCCAACACAATCTGGTTCTCCTACATGAAATCTTTGAGAGCCTCAGAGGTGACATCACGCACTGTCTCGCCGATGTCATGCAGATCACCCTCAACTAAGGTGATCGGGTCAATAGACAACTTCGATGCCTTGACCTTTTTACACGACCCTTCCCGCTCTATTGGGTGTTGGCGCTTTAACTGCATTGACGCAGATTGGGGGTCCGCACCTCCCTCTTTTGTCTATGCTTCCTCTAGTTCCTTCCCCTTCAAAGGCGTCGTTTGGTCCTCGCCTACCTTCGCGGCTGCCTCCTGTGCTGCTGTTTCCTTTTCCTACTCATTTACTTTCTAGGCAGCATCCCGTGTCGCCTGCACTTTTGTTGCCGCTGCTTCCTCCCTTCTCTTTTCTGCCAACTGTGTGATGCGCAACTTGGCCTCGTCTTTCTTACTCTATGCCGTCGACTTTTGTATCTCCGCGATGTCTGGGGCGTGCCACTTCGGCAACCATGTCTCCAGGACATTAAAGATGACATTTTTTGTGGCTATAAAGGGTAGTGTCCTCCGTTGATAGTCGGGTCCTTGCACGCTTTGGTGTAAATGCTATGCATGTTCGCTTTGAGTTCTGCAAAACTCTGAAGACTGTTGTAAATAGTGGGCGACAACCGCGACTTGTGGTTGATCCCCATTCTGAGGTTCATTTGCATGAGAACCTAGAATATTTTGATGTCGTGAATCCCAGTGGCATCCTTTGTGGCTCAGAGTGAAGTGTACTTCGCGGCCTTCGGTAATTCTCCTGCCATGAGCACTATGGACAACAGAATCCATGCATAGTGGAACATTTTTCCTTGTTCCTAGGCTTCGCGGAAATTCTCTAAAAATTTCGTGTAGAGGAACTTGGACCAGTTAAATTGGACCCCCTCTGCGCACTGCTAAGCTAGTGCAACCACTAGCGCAAGTACCTCGTCTGCACACATTTGTGCATAACCTTTCCTGCCAGGTTTTGGGTCACCACGTGTATTGCTTTGTCCTTGATGCTGGAAATGGCGTAGCCCCTCTTCTTCTTTTCCAGCTTGTACTTTTTCTTCATGGCCTCCGCGACGGCCACGTCACTGCTCTTCCCTTCTGATATGACCGGGGGTCTTCTCCTTTGCACGGAAGCCGAGAGATTTGGTGAATCAAGTCTGTCGTGATGGAGATGGGCTCCTCCAGCCATAAACACCCATCATGCACCAAGCATAGCAGCTGCCTGATGACAAAGATGGTTATTGGGGCGCAGTGGAAATGTGGCACCCAGCGCAGGTTAAGTAGCCTGGCCTTTTCCACTCCACACAACCACTTCTACGACTATAACCCTCGCTGCGGTGTTCTGCTTAGGCTTCATGAGGTTTGAGATCGCAAGGTGAGGGAACTTCTCGTGGTCAGTGAGGTCCCAATCTTTGAATTTTAAGCTCGACACCCGCCCCAAGTGCGTGCCCTCAAAAATAATGTTTTATGGGAGGAGCGGGGTCTAGAGCAAGCTCTTGGTCTTGTCAAAGTCCTTGGGCACTCTAGCCTTTCCTTTTCGCGGGGGGGACATAGGTGGGCATCTTTGTCATGGGGGTGCGCAGGCTCAGCTTCCCCCTCCATGCCTTCTTCCTTGTCTTCTGCGATAATCAGGTCCTCTAGGTTTTCTTCTTCTTCATCGATCACGATGGTGACAGCTTTCCCCTTGTCCCTCATTTTCAGCTTGGTGCACATCGGGTTTCGCAGGGACACATGTACGAGGACCATTGCTTGTTTGTCCTTCTTGGGTCGTGGCGTGCGCCGTGATTTCGGGATTTCTGCCACAATCTCGGCCCCTTCCAGAGCATCCCCCACAGCCAGGGCCTACACGGCCTCTTAGGCGGTTATGTTTTTTATCTCCATAACATCTCTTCTTGTTGCCATCGTGTCTGTCCAGAAATCTAGCACTTGCAAACTCAGGGGCTCAATCAATGCTTAGCTCACAACAATCAAGGCTCTGCTCAATGGCTCAATTCACAAATGACCAATTTTTGGTTGCTGGGCAACCCTGTGTAATTTATAGTGCTTTTTAATTTTGAATTCGACCATTCCCCCAAATCTAGTTCATTAATGCTCCCTTGGCGCAGATTTTTTCAAATCTTGCCCATAAATTACGTCTTAAATGCCTGTTTCCTGCTCCATTTGGCCTCAAGTTGAGCATCCCATTGTGAATAGTGACTTCAACGGTCACTTTCTGGCCAACCTGCGCGACAGCGCTACCCCCCGTGCGCGGTCGCAAACCTCGTGACTCTTCGCTTTTGCGCGCAGCTCCAACATTGCGCAGTTCCCAAGCAGCATAGTTTATAGTCCCACGCTTCCTTTCAACTGCCTGGAGTGCTAATACTGTTCTTCCCTTAGCTAGTTAGGTGGTCACACCACCTGTGTGTGGTTTCCTCTGGTCATCCATCATTCTTCCTGGGAAATACCCACCTTTTACCATTACTGGAGGCGTCGCGCACCTTATCATCTGCAACACATCACCCTAGTTTATTATCCTAGTAATATGTGGTTCAAGCCAAGGTATCAGACTGGTCAATTCACGGCGATAGTTCTCAAACTTGTCAGCATGATCGTACGCACTCTATTTTATCACCCTGGTCCTCTTATCAAGAAAGTCGTCCCTTATCTCGTCCTCTAGCTTCTTGACTTCCACTTCTACCAAAGCACTTTTCTTTCTTAATCACACCCTTTCTTTTTCAAGTTCTTGGAGCCTAAACTTTCCCGGTTGGATTTCTTCCTCAAGTCCCAAGTGTTTTGCTTCTTGCAGCTATGTGATCCCTTCTTTCCAGGCTCTGCGAACCATCATATCTGCCAGTGCTGCTATGCCGGACTAGGCCTTTCATGCTCCATGTGGATTACAGTGTTCTCTTCATACTCCAGCCTCGGAAGTGACTGTGTAGTCAGGGTATTGCATGCGGTCCTATAAGCCCATATAACCACTGGTACGTGCAAGTCCCAGGCAGTCCGCTTCGCATTGTGGACTTTGTTCAGCACTTCGCATATTTTATTAAAGGCTTCTACTTGGATATCCTTCCACGCACCTGGTCTTTCCGTACTCCATGGTTTCAACCGGAGGGGTCATTCACGTCCTTGTCTTGCCCGCACCCGCTCACTGCTCGTGTCTCCTACCACGAGGACTGTGTGCATTCCCGCAGGTTTCATACCATATTCTTGTATCCACCTGGAATGGTGGGCACGCGGGCCGTTTCGTCTGTCGTACTTGTCTTTTAACCGCATCTGAGGCTTCCCAAACCATATGTGTATCATCCTTCGGCAGTCGCGCCAGTCCTTAAAACTCTTCTGGTGCGTACCCTACCACCTTGCAGGCGTAGCACACAGTACCCATTTCAAAGCATCGAAGCACTACTGTTTCAACACTTCTTTTTAAAATTTGTTAAGGAACTCATCCACTTCACCTAACCCATCGTACGTAGGCAAATCCCTTATCTTTGTTTTCACACAGCGCAACGATCTCGTCATCATGTTACAGTTGAGTGTGGTTACCTCGTGTAACCAGTTTTGCTATCGTTCTATCTCTTCGTCGGAATCCAAGGTACAGGAGCTTTTGGGCTCCCATGAGATTCGGCCATCCACGGTTGGATTTACCCAGTTTTGCTCATGCGCGGTTATCTTATAGATGCAATCGAGATCATCGTCGTTGTTGTAGTCGCGCATTGGTTCTGTGTAGCGCAATCCTTCTGCAAGATCTAAGGGTACCACTACGCGTAATGACTTTTTCTCAAAAATCACCTTGCGCTTCTTTAGATTTATCAGTCCATTCATGTTAGTGGTTGTTATGAATATAATTCATAACAAATAATAAAATAAAAAAAATATAAAGATTAAATAATTAAATATTAATTAGGTTAAATAGTCTTTAAGTGAAAATGCATGTCTAAAAGACATGCCCATTCACGAAAGGACACCTGCTTAGATATATAATTGCGGGTCCTCATTGTAACATTCATCACTTATACATTATATATATATATATATATATATATATATATATATATATACAAATACCTGTGTGTATTTTAACGTATTAAGTTTTCAAGCTATCAGTTTTCTTGCTTTAGCCAAAGTTTTTATGCTTCAGTGGTATCGGAGCCATGGCACACGATATAATCATGCGGGTATTTGAACATTGTTCACAGCACAATGTGCCATTACGTTCACATCTTGAATGTGTTGAGCAGTTTAGTGAAATTCAAGAAGCATTTCAGTGTTTAGAAAAATCATTTGCAGAATTTAAAGCATGTCGAAAGGAAGTCAATAATAGGGAAAATGATAGCGACCATGGAGAAAAAGAACAGGGGGAAGTAGAAGAAGAAGATTTTGATTAGAATGATGATCCAAATGAAGGTGATGATATGAATATGGAAAATTTTGAAGAAGAGGTTATGTCAAAAATAAATTATGATAAGAATGAATATGATCTTAAAATAGAGAGGACTATGAAGATGATGAAGACAAGATGGATGACGAAAGTGCTAGAAAAAGTGTCGATAAGGTTGCCAGTGCCGAGGATGAGGCTAGCATTGCACCTCTGCTTGAGAGGGTGAACATAGGGGGCTCTCCTATGTATAAGATTGAAAGGAAGCTGGGTAAAGGTGGATTTGCACAAGTTTACATGGGTCGTCGTGTTTTTGGTCCCAATGATCAGACTATTGGTCATGGTGCCATAGAGGTTGCTCTAAAATTTGAACACAGGAGCAACAAAGGTTGTAACTATGGCCCTCCCGCTGAGTGGGGCATTTATGCCACTCTTGGAGGTAGTCATGGTGTTCCTCGTGTGCACTACAAGGGTCGTCAGGGTGAATACTATGTTATGGTTATGGATATGTTGGGCCCTAGTTTATGGGATGCTTGGAATTCTGCTGGGCAATCGATGTCTACAGAGATGGTGGCATGCATAGCTGTAGAATCTATCTACATTCTAGAGAAGATGCATTCTAGAGGTTATGTTCATGGCGATGTAAAACCTAAAAATTTCTTGCTTGGTCAGCCTGGGACACCAGATGAAAAGAGATTGTACCTCATTGACCTTGGATTAGCAACTAAATGGCGGGATAGCAGCAGTAGTCAACCTAAACATGTAGACTATGACCAAAGGCCAGATGTCTTCAGGGGAATTATTCAATATGCAAGTGTGCTTGCTCATTTAGGAAGAACTTCAAGCAGGAGAGATGATTTGGAATCTCTTGCTTATACTCTAATATTTCTCCTACGTGGAAGATTACCATGGCAAGGATACCAGGGTGACAACAAAGGTTTCCTTGTTTGCAAGAAAAAAATGTCTACTTCTCCAGAGACACTCTGTTGTTTTTTCCCTCAGCGATTCAAGCAATTCCTTGAATATGTAATAAATTTGAAATTTGATGATGAGCCCATTCCTCTGTTTGACGTGCCCAGCAAAGTTGTGGAAAAGGTTATCGAATATTGGATATATCACGTGGATCATCCCCCGAGCGGCTTGGAGACCATACATGATATCAATACATGGGATGTCAAGTTCCTCAATGTCGATCGCAGGTTCCTCTCGCAACTTGCAGTGGCCACCCACTATATGGATGTCAAGAGTCTTTCACACCTGGTTTTCCGAAATATTGCTGAGATAATTCAGAGTTTTGAAACCCTTGAAAAGAGTCCTTTGTCTCTCGTGCTATTGTATATCCGCTACAAAATTCAACACTGCTACGATCTTGATGGCTTGCGCTGCTGCGTCGACCTGGGCTTCTCCAAAGACACGGTCAACTCGGTCACATGCGTGGGGCATATCTCACCTTGCCATTCACAAATCGCTCATCTGATGTCCCAGTCCTTGTTCAACGCATCCCTATTCCACACCCTCATGCCATCCCTGCTCCTCCCATGGCTGTCACCGTTCCCCTCACTATATTTGTTGTGTGAATTATTAAGCTCGTCAGTGTCAAGGCTTGCACAGTTTTGTACAGTCGTGTCCCCTGCTGAAAAACTATATAAATTTTAAATAAAGTTAATTATATATACATTAAACTATATAAATTTTCATTATATAATTATAGAATTATAAATATAGTTTACACAAAAAAAAAATTAGAGTTTCAAAAAAAAAATAGAGTTTCAAAAAAAAAAAATTAGAGTTAAAAAAAAAAAGACAACTTGGACTCAAAATAGAGTTATTAGCGAATTATAGACGCTGAGCCACCAGTGACAGAGACCTACCACCTTCCATATGCCGAGACGACAACCACAAAGACAATTGCCAGCAATATAGCTTTGAGGACAAAGTTTCTCAAGGAAGGGGCTATGTTATGAATAGAATTCATAAAAAATAATAAACTAAAATAAATATAAAGATTAAATAGTTAAATATTAATTAGGTTAAATGGTCTTTAAGTTAAGAGAAAAGGCATGTCTAAAAGACATGCCCATTCACGAAAGGACACCTGCTTAGGTATATAAATGCGGGTCCTCATTGTAACATTCATCACTTATACATTTTATATATATTAATAAATTATTATTACAAATACATGTGTGTATTTTAACATATTAAGTTTTCAAGCTAATAATTTTCTTGCTTCAGCCATAGTTTTTATGCTTCAGTGGCCCAATCTATTCCCAGTAGCGGGAGGTAGGGATTTCTATCATCAACAATTTCTATTACTTCAAAATCTGCTAGCGCACTTGCTCCTTCGATAAATACGGTGATTCCCTGCAATCTCCCCTAGGTAGGATCTTTTGCTGGTTCGCCATCCGCAGTTGGATAGGAGACCATTGCAAAGTAGGCCTTCCCATGCGCTCCCATGTCTACTTTGGCAGGACGTTCACGTCCAATCTTAGATCCAAAATCACTTTGCCCATCTCAAATTCCTTGATCTTCGCGGTCAATCTCATCTCCCCTCCTGTTTGTGTTGTGTTCTTTCTGAGCTTTCGAACTACGTGCAGTTCTCTTGGCGCGGTCCCAGTGCATCTAGTTATGAGTTCTTGCAGCCCTTTTACAACCTTGTTGTCGTGCATTAGCTTCATGCATGTCTCTAAGAACGTGGTGAGCATCGATGGGTCCATTTCTGGTTCTAGTCTATCTTTATTTCCTGAAGTGGAGGCATCTGTGAACCTCCTCTTAGCTTCCATGAAGGTCTCCTTAGCGCGCTCCAAATCAAATTCTGGTTCCTTTGTTAGAGCCTTGCGAACCCAAGTACTCTCTTCAGGCTGCTTGCCTTTGTCATCCCTGGTTGTAATACCACTCCAGAGCATGATATTTACATTAGGGTCTTCCTCGCGCGACTCAGACCTCATCATTTGCAGGTTCTGAGTCGGGGGAGGTTGGAGTGCTCCTTTATCGCGCAACCTTGCTATCAATGTGGGATAGTCCTCCTTCTCATGATCAAACTACATACAATATAAGCATGATGGTCATGTTGGATTTGTACAATCGCAGGCATAATGCCATGGCCCTCTGCAATTATAACATATTAGTTTCCTGCGACCTCTTCCTAGTCCTCATCCACCTCGGCCTCGTCCACACGCCTGAAATCTAGTGTGCACCATTTGATCGAGGGGCCGGGTTTCAGCCTGAACTTTGTAGGTAGGAGTTCGATCCATCATCAGCTCATAACTTCTACAAGTGTGCTCATCATGTCCTACTGACCTACAAAAATTACATAACAACTGTTGTGAATTCTGCGTATACTTCTGTAGTAGATGGCAGTTATTTGTAGCATGCTTTCCTCCTATCTGAAAAATCTCACACCATAGTGCAGGTACCACGCTCGGTCATGATTGTGCCTTCGATCTCAATGGCATTGGTCCTCCTCCTACAAGGTAATTTACGAACACTGGGCAGTGGTCCTTGTCATGTCCCTGACATTTGCACTTTATGCACCATACCTGCTTGCGCACTTCTGGGCGAGCTGTCCTATCTTGTTTCAAACTCTGCTTCTCAAGGCACAATTTTTTCAACTGCGCATGGATCTGTTGAACTCCCAGGTTAGGATCTTGTATTGGGGTCTCATGCAGCCTCTTCACGATCTCCAAGGCCTTGGCTTGAGTGATTAGCCTCTGTTATGACAATGTGTTCCTTAGATGCGGTGTTAGCGATGCTACAAACCATGCGCGGTGTTGCCCATTTGTCAAGGTCATATTAACTTCACGAATTGTACACTTCAGTCTCTGATCCAACTCCCAAGGGGTCTCGCCTGGAAGCATCACAATTTCCTTGAACCCAATGATTGACTATGTCTCTGACTTTGTCTTACTAAATTCTTTGTTCAGTGCAACTTGGATATCCGTGATCCCCGCATTCGGATTATCATTGGAATGCTTAATGTACCAGGTAAGTGCGCGATCTTGTAGAGCACTAAACAATGTTACTCTTTTCATATTGTCATTTGTGACTCCCTGTGCTTCCCATACAACTTTTATTACGAACTAAAACTGGTCCAGATCTTCATTCCCTACTCTGTTGAACACTAGAAACTTTATCGCGCTTGCCATATTGAACCGCAGTGGTGGTATGGGCGAAGATGGGGGTGAAGATGGTGAGACTGGCGGTGGTGTGGGTGGGAGTGGTATGCACAAAATTCTCTGCCTTATCAGACTAATCGCACTTCTTGGTGAAAACTTGGCTAGCTCTTCCTTGCTCCCTCGCGGAGGTGAAATCAAGGGGCTAGTTTCTAGTTCTGCACTACCTTCATTTCTGTAGATTCTCCCACTTCGCGTAGCCCCAAACATCAATTTATTCACATAACCTGTTTTTTCACACATTAGCATTTTAATCCGAGTGTTCAAAGATTTAATGTACTTACCTCGCGGTCCTTTGAGGAAGCGTCGCTCTACCTTGCTATAGCTGACTAAAGTATCTACCGCAAACTCGGTGATGAATCCTCCTATAATTCAATCGTGCCAGCGATCAACAACGCGCATGATCTTATCTTATGATTCTTCCAGTCTACGCACCAATTCTGGAGTCCACACAATATGTTTGTCGAGTCTACACCTTCCTTGGCTATCTGCTAGCTTCGCGATCCACTCGTACAACTCAGTGGGAAGGATGCAATTTTTTTTTTGTGGATCTCCGTATACAAGTAGCAATCTAACCACTCTTCCTTTGATAGTCGTGGGTTACTATTTTCCTGCGCCACAAACTCATGAATTTTTCTATCTAACCAATCTTCAACTCCTTTATTTGTCAGATTCCAGTGATACGACATCAAACATCTCTATGCAGATCCCGGTCCTGGCAACGGAACCATTTGTTGGCTTGTTGGGGCCTGACCCAAGTTCAGAGTGAATTATCTAAACAAATCCCGGTACTATTGGCCCTTTCGACAACAGTCCACGGAGAGTGGACTGAGGTCTCACCCGAAGTAGTATGGGAGGGAGATAGAACTAGGTTTCCACACCCTGGAGATGTCTGAGAAGTTCGACTGGTCCACGGTTTGTTTCTGCGTGCAGGTTGCTTCACGCACTTTCCTGTTCCTCGAGGCCTGATACACTACCTTTGCGCAACCCTACCCAAGGGTTGTGCGCTGTGCTCTGTGCTATTACCCGAGATCATGCTTATATTCTTATACCAGTTAGTTATCTTTGCGTAAATAGAAGCCTTGTATTATATTTATTTATACAGCACATTCATATAAGTGCACGCAATACATAAACAATAAACTTACAAATTATACCCAATAAAACATAAAGCAGGAAAATATACATAGGAATATGATAAAACTTCTCTTTATTGATTTTCCCTTCAGTTATAGACTCGACCTACCATGTGCACTTAGCTGCAGGGGTCCATGCACTCAGCTGCAGACTACTAGGCCTCTGTGCACTCAGCTGCAGAGCCTTCTCCTACTCTATGACTCACAAACACACTTTTACACTTTGACTCAATCACTTAGACTCTTCATGCTTCCTTTCCATTCGTTATTCGTTATTTTCTACACTTAGAGCCTCACTCTATTTATACAATCCCATGGTCCACGGACCATGGGTAGGTCTATCCAGCTGACATTATATTACAAAACTAGGGCGGACAACCCTGTGACTCTATTATACTTTTGTGCCCCGCGCCCGCAATTTGCGGAGCTTTTACAAAATACTTGGTCAAAGCTTGGGCTTTAAGCCCCAAAACATGCCTTGGGGGGATTCCATGCCCAACACCTGGTTGTTGATAAAGTTGATTGAAGGCAACATTATTATGTGGGCAATGGATAGTGATGGCTCTTGAAGGTTGGTTCAAGAAGGAGAGGATCACCTCTCATTGAAGATAAGTATTCCTTGGCTTATGATGTTCCTTTATGTCTTTACTTTTGTCTAGTCTTATAGATCCCATTATTGTTTTGATCATTACTTGCAATTCCTGCATGTCTATTTGAGTATTTGGATGTTTCTAATCTCCTTGATGATATGTAATAAGAGGATCCTTCTTGAGGATCATTTGAGATGTAGGAAAGAAAAGCTAGAGCTAGAAAAGGTAAAGAGGCACCTGATGAAAAGATGACTAAGTGCTACAAGCTGCGTATGTCAAATGAAAAGGTGCACAAGCATTTTAATACTACAAGGTATGCGTGATATTTTGTTTCAATGTTATGTTTCAGTTGTAATATTAACAAGCCCTAAGGTATGATGAGAATGTCTCTTTCTCAAATGGTTCATGCATGCATATGAAAGTAATTTGGACTCATGGTTCTTATGATGAAATGGTGTACTTGATATTGAACAAGTATCTTACTTATTGATCATGATGAACTTATTGATTTTATGAGGCTACTTAATGTTGATCTTTGATATGGTAGTATACTTGATGTCTGGCTAACATCTATCATTTTGGACATCTTGATCCCATAAAGAAGGCTAGCACCTTGATTCTAATAGATGGTAACTTGATGCTACTAATATTTTTTGTGAAAAGTATGATAGCCATGATGATAGAAGTCTAACAATGGTATTGATATTCAAGATCTTTTTTTGGCCATTATTACGTTTTGATGTGTTTAGTGATTATGGCATATGGAAAAATTGAATGCCCTGACTTGATGGATTGAGTTATGTAAAAAAGAAGTAATGTTGTGATCATGGTTCTTGAAGTATGCTCCTATTACCTATTTGACTCTAAACCTTGATGAAATATTGTTGTCATGAATTCATGATGAAGTAGATGATGATAAATTAATATAACCATGATTAATATGATATATGGTTCAACTTTATGATCTAATTGATATGTTGATGCATGATAGTATTATAGAAATTTTTATGGCATGAATGAATATGACTGAAGTGGATTCCCATTCAGAGGGAGAATCTCTCCATAAGATTTCTTCTCTTATTGTCATTTGCATTATATGTATATTTTGTATTGTTGAAGTATGATTTATGGACATGAATAATCAAATATTTGAAATTATTGATCTGCAGAAAAGTTCTGATATGAGGTGAAAGAGTTTTCTCTTACTCTAAGCCTTAGTCACATGGAAGAAATTCTACAGGTGCGAATGTAGCCTCCCAGCCATATGGATTCAAGCTCAAGGGTGTGACCAAGGCACTGAGATAGTTCTGGGTAGATCCGACCATAGTCGCTCAATTACAGTGCTTCAGAGAGTGACTAGGAAGCCTTCGTCGCTTGCATAACATCTTGGAGGGTCCGACTATAGTCTCCCGACCACGCAGAGGAAGGCATATGGGTGTGAGTATGCCTGCAGGACACAAATGAAGTTTATTCATGAAATCAAATGTTCACCTGAAGGAAGTTAGGCCTACATACATGAAGCAGACACCAAGAAGTTCTATGATCAAGGAATTTTGAGTGACTTGCTATGAGAATATGTTGATTGAACTTGTGTTTTTTAGGTGACCGAGATATGCATATGGCATTATGATTTAACCATTGAGCTTTGTGCTACAAAAGTATGACTAGATTTCGCTAATTGATTGTGATTTAGTATGAAGTAATTTGACAATGAGTGTATGTAACCTGCATAACTTATTCTTGGTGGATGCATTTGCATGTAGTGACAAGAATGCCTTATATATGAGCATACTGTTTGGGAAATGACTACTTGTTGATATAGATAAAGTCATAACTTGACATTTGGATGAAGTTTGGTTTGATATTGCTTATGACAACTTGTTGACATGATAATAGATGAAGTCATGACTTGATGAGAGCTCTACCTGTCACTTGGTCTAAAGAATCTTATACTATGATATTGTGATGATTTTGATATTGGTTATGATCTGGCATCTAAACTTTGATAAGTTGACTTAGCTAATTTGGTTGTACAATATTATGAGTCCGAGCATATTGGTTTGGAAAAGTATCATGTTTTCAAAGAGCACTATATGAAGCAAGCTCCTTTATCTTGATATGTCTGCATAGAAAGTTATTTGGTGGAGTCAGGGTGATGTGTTGATCCAAACCTCTAACTCAAAAATGTTCCAAGGTATGACTTTGATTTTAGTTTTAGTTTTATATGTTGATGGTCTACTCTTGATAGGTAATGAGCCTTTGATGATCTAGGTAAGAGGGAGATGGCTTCTAAAGCTCGAAATACTGAATCATGGCATGATAAATCAATTTCTGAATTTGGGAAAAGATAATCTATTTTGTGAAGATATTGAAGAAGTATTGGAAAAGAAAATGAAAATCCTTGGGCACTCCAATTGAATTTCAAGAAGTTAAATTGAACTCAACTTGGAAAATGATAGTATATTGAAGCATTGATGTTCCGTTTTTATAACCGGTTCGTATATATATGATGTGCACAAAACTTGAGTGAATTCATGATTGAGCCGCTTCATATAAATTGAGTTGTAACCAAGCATCCTTCGAGATACTTGCATGGGATTATCAATTTTTGATCTGAGATATTCATTCTACAATATGTGGGTACTTTCATGTAATGATAATGATTATGATTGTTATTGATGAGATGATTACATTTGGATGCTACCTTAGTATGAGATCTGCCATGATATCTTGAATGAGAGGCCTGTAGCACGATCGAGGTCGAGTACAATGTTGCTAGCATGGCTATCTATGTGGCAGAAGCTCCTTAATATGGATATGACATGGATACATTATAATGACAAAGAGTGGGATTCAATTGGTAGAGAATCCCATATATAGGTGGGAATGAGATGCCTTCATTGAGACAGTGTTGTTGTACGAGACAAGCTTAGGCTTGTGGTTGGCACCTCCTTAAGAGGGAGGATGACTATGGTATCCTTTTTATGATATGTATATTTTTGTTCTAATATGATATTTGATTTGATGTCCTATATGAAAAGGAGACAACCGCTATTGAGACATAATGATTACTAGATATGATAATGATGATATGTTTCTTATCTAAAGAGAGTATCATTGATCGAGAACACTTAGCCAACTCTTCCCCCTCGTTTGAGCTCTGAGGGTGAGGAATTGAGATAGAGGGCTCTTGGGGTTGAGGATCTCTAGACAAAAAAGGAGACAACCGCTATTGAGACATAATGATTACTAGATATGAGAATGATGATATGTTTCTTATCTAAAGAGAGTATCATTGATCGAGAACACTGAGCCAACTCTTCCCCCTTGTTTGAGCTCTGAGGGTGAGGAATTGAGATAGAGGGCTCTTGGGGTTGAGGGATCTCTGGACAATAGGGTCATAGATGTTGCTCCCCTATTTGTTACCCACAGGGTTGGAGATGTTGTTCCCCTATCTTGGTCTTTGCAGAGTATACCCTAGTTGGCATGATACCCACAAGCTGGGCTTATTGGGATTACCACTCCCCATTTGGCCAACGGGTTGAGAATGTACTTGGGGTGTACAACCTAAGCTGATTATGTTGAATTTTTTCTACCACATGACTCTTGAGGGTCATTATTGGGAAGATCAGTAGGAAATAGGATGGGTTGAGTAGTACCTCCCCTATATCACCTATTTCTCGATATGCGGTTGTAGATGTTTAGCTCCCCCATGAGATTTCGAGTTCAGATATGTTCCCTGATGTGGTTCCAGGTTGAGATGTGATCCCTGATGCTCTTTGATGATGAAAATGATGCAAGTCATAGATTTAGCTCCCTTCTAATGTTTCTCGGGTGGTAGAATTGGGCTCCCTACTCGCAGAGATTCTGAGTGGTAGTAGTGGCTCCCCTATAGATAGAGGGTGGTAGATTGAGCTCCCCTTTGATGTAAAAAAATATTCTTTTTTTAGATTCGAGAATATTTAGCATATGATCAGGGAAAATCAAGAGATAAGTCGGAATAAGAAAGATATGAATCGAGATTAATAGTGATGACACTATAATATGAGATACTAGATATTGGATATCATTTGATGACAAGATACACATGAGATGACGCAAGTGGAATTCTCCCTAGTTGAGAGGGAGTATTAAAATATGAAAGTATGGTCAAGTTACACTTTGGACAACTCACCTAATGGAGATAATGATTGCATTGAAATCCTCTTTTTGAGAGGACCAAAATTGACCTAAATATCACTCAAATCAAATAAGGGAAAGTGTACTTATGAATAAAATCGCACATGTGCATATTTGATAAGGTTGGCCCTAAAGCAAAGTGGACCACCTTGGAAGGCTATAAATACAAGGGACCTCTACATCATTTAGACAAAATAATGAGACACTCTTCTATCTTGTTTTTGGCTCGCACAGGTCTAAGGCTCGTTCACGGAGGATAAGGTTCACTTTGAGGTGAAATTGTAGGGTCCAAAGCTCACATCTCAGATTTAGGGTTTTGGGTCTTAGTCGCAGGCACAACACATGAAGGATTCAATTGTAGTCGCACACAAACAAGCTCATTCGTGCGACAGGAGCCTTTCAGTTGCACATCCATGTGACTAGAGCCTTCTTGTCATACATCCATTCGACTAGGGGTTTAGGGTTTCCATAGTTCAGATCTGACCCTAGTCGCTTGCATGCCAGGCTTAAAGGAGTGACTGGGAAGCCATAGTCGCTTGCATGACACCTCCTCTTTGAGACTAGGAACTAAAATATGAAATATTAGTCTTCCAAAGATTTCGCTCAGTGACTGCAGGGTTTAGTAGTTGACTATAGACAATGACAGTTTATTACAGTCTTCAGAATCAAAGTTTTGAGTATATACATTGTTGGGTTCATTTCATGGATGTTGTAGTTGTTTTGTTGGTTAGTTTCATAGAAGAAGATATGGATCATTGTACTCTCTTTTTTTGAATCATTTGATGATCTATTAAGAAGAATAATTTGAAATGGTTTTCCCCATAATGGGTTTTTCCTGGTCTCTGACCAATCCTAGTGTCTCTATGTGTGAATGCTTTTCTTCTATTGTTCCTTTATGTTCTGCTACATTGATGATGATGATATCGTTCTTTTTATATAGTTGCATATGATGATGTAAATCAGAATAATATTATGATGTTATGGGGTAAATCTATTGTGTTAATGAAGAAATGCAATTATCAAAGCAAAGAACAATATAGCCCTATGAAAAATTAACAGTTTGAGATATTTTATTATGTGATATATTTCCTTAGACCTTGAATTTATTATTTCTAGCTTAATGCTCAAATTTATGGAAATAAATAAATCATAAAAATGAAATAACAAGCAAATGAACACTAATCATATAAATGAACATGAGATGTTACTTGGGAAATCCAACATGGTAGTAAACTCAACTAAAAGGTAAGGCTTGTGCTCTACTCTTGTTTCTTTAGTTATGAAAATGCAAATAGAAAGAAAATGGCACTCACTATGGAGTTTTATTTAACATTGTTCCCTAAATGGATGCTACAAACTTTTCTACCTCCTTGTTAGCTCTCAAATATCATTCTTGGATGCTTTGTTCAACTATGGAATAAGTATAATGATAAAAGAATGAAAACCCCTGTTTATGTGGGAATTCAATATTTCACATAAATGAATAACCATATAGGGCTAGGCTTTTTGCATTTTTTGGACACTCTAAAATTTTCTTGAAAGTGTTACACAATATTTTTTCACACCTCCTGCACATCCCAGTGACATCCCCTAAAGTGCCAGAAACATGACCATCATGCAGTGTACTTATTAATATATGTAGTGCATATCCTCCCTAGAACATTGATTGGAAAATGCCTTGAGATTTCCCCTGAAGAAATAGCTCTAAAACCCTAATTTGAGGATCAACGCTCTTATGAGGCCAAAAACCGCAATGATCACATGTTGCACTATACTCAGCCCATCATGGCATCGCTCTTTTTACTTGTATACCTGCGATGATCCCAAAAAGGATTTTTTCCCAAAGAGGATTAGAAGCTTCGTGATCTAGAAGCTTCCAGAGCGGTGAGCTGGAGGTTGTTTGACATAGATGAGGTCGAATTCTCCCAACTTGGCCTCTTGGTCTTATCCCTATGAGCTACCTCCTTGAGATGAGGGCCTAATCCTATCTTTGGAGAGGTCCTAACTCCCTTTCCTAGCCTATATATTCATCCTCTCCCATTCCCAAATGGTTGGTTGGTTAGGTTAGAGGTTGGTTGGTCTATGTCTATTTGCACCCTTATGCTAAGATTGTGCCTAGAGGCTATTCATTTGACTTGGAGAAGGAGTGCTTGGAGAGTTCTTGGCTTGGACTTGGATTACCATTCTGTTAGGGTCCCACCCTAACCCTCTTATTTATGTCATGGGATCACGTCATAGTCAAGAGTCAATAAAGGCCATATTAATATTTGTAAGTGGTTAACCTGCAATTAATGACGGGACCACAGTTAGTTGCAAATGGGCCGTAGTATTAGATAGATGGTATTAATAAAACCCACGGTATTGGCCCGTGGTATTGCATGTATGAGTCATATATAAAGGATAGAGACTCCCTGCGAGGAGTATCGTGTCTTATTTTGTAATCGAGCTCTGCTCTATTGGAGGTTGCCCCCTCGAAGAGGCAAGTGAACATTACTCTTTGAATAATAAAATCATTGCTATTCTGTGTTCTGGGTATCTTTTCTTTGCATATTCTGTATTGGGTATCATTTCGCAGGTTAAGAGCATAACAAGTGGTATCAGAGCACTTTCCAGGGCCGGTGGGATCTCCAATTCTTAGCAAAAAATTTTTTGGCTAGAGACGTGTTCCAGCGTCTTTAAACCACGGGATCTGTCGTTGAGCGCATAAACCTACGGATTTGGGGAGGCATGCACGCAGGAAATACAAGAGGTGGTCACGTCTGTTGGACTCCCTTGTAACCCCTGTGGGTACCCCTTCGAGTAGTAGTGCATTAGACAGAATCGCGCACGGACTGTCTTCCACGTACCCTCTGGGTATATCGGAAGCCCCTAGGCCCCCTTGAAACCTCGTCATAGATAAACCGTCGGCCCTCTTGTGGCTACAGTACACCGAGAACAACACTCGGAGAGATTACTCGCCCATACGATAGGGTAGTCGGGTTGTACGGCTAAGGGTACGGTCGATCCTCCTTAGTTAGAGCCCTGAAACATTGGGCCGAGTACTACTGCCAGACCCTTATGTATATTGCGATCTGTAGCACCTGACACTCCTCAAGACCATAGTTCCCTTTCCTATCGTGGGATCGCACATCATTTATTCCAGATCTGCTGGTGCAACGGGGTGCAGCAGCAGCCCACATCAGTCCCGCAGTCTCGAGTTCGCAGATCAGTCATTCCGATCTATTAGAGCCAGCCGATCTGCAACAACAGTCTTTTCCGCCGCCTAGAGCTATCCGATCCGCCATTCAGATCTCTCAGATCCACCAGATCGGAGTTGTTGTGAATGGTTCCTATACCAAGGTATAATTTTCGCAGGACTTTTGGGCGCATTGACATTTTGAGGATTTGGTGACTGCAGTATTGATCAGGGAGGAGTAAAACTCCGTTAGGAGTTTAAAAAAAAAAAAAAAAAGTCTGAGATCTTCCAGGGCGCTTATTGGTGATCTAGCCCATCAGAATCAGGGCGATGAGCTGAGCACGGTGGTACCATTCAATTATTAGTGAAAATTTTTAGGCGGTCCCAATTTTTCATCAAGTTGGTGTATGGTAGAAACTAGAGCTCAAGCAATGGCCAATGAAAGAATGGACGAACTTGAAAAATCCGTCCAATCCATCAATAAGCAGCTTACCGGACTATGTCTCTAGGTCCAGCAATTAATCCCGAAGGGCAAGGAGCAAGCCCAAGAGGAGGAGTATAATGACAATGAATACAATGAGGGTGAGTCTAGCCACTCTCCTCATGTCTGGCACACCCACCCACCACCCAGTCAGTGACCTCCCAAGATGGATATGCATGAATTTGACGGTTCTCACCCGTCCGCATGGATAGCACAAATGGAGCAGTATTTCAAACTGAATCATATCTTAGATGATGCGACTAAGCTTATGTTAGGGAGCATGTACTTGGACAATGAATGGTGGCAATGGTGGGAATGGCATCAACGTTGCAATGGACCTTTTAAGACTTGGACCCAATTTACCAAAGCTCTTCGAGACCGATTTGAACAGGAGGACTCTTTTTTGGGTCGTCTTACTAAGCTCCGAAAGATAGGTACAGTGGATGAATATATTACAGCTTTTGAAGCCTTAGCCTTCCGCACTTGGGGTCTCTCAAATGTGTTCTACACGGAATGTTTTATCAGTGGTCTTAAAGAAGCCATCAAAGCTCAAGTCTTACTGCACCACCCTCCCACTTGGACAGAGGCTTGCAAGGTAGCCCGTAACGTGGAACGTGCATTAGCAGCCCAATACAGTCGCCCAAATTTCCCCGCTAAAGGTCGTCCCCCACAGGCTCACAACACGACTCAAATACTTAAGGTCCAAAAGGTGTCACCTGCAGAAATGGCCAAAAGAAGGAAGCAAGGACTATGTTACTACTGTGATGAAAAATACTCCCCAAGTCATAAATGCAAGGAACCCAAATTTTTTCAAATAGATGCCATTGACTACAGCTCAACAGAGGAAGATCCACCACTTGAGGAACATGAGGCGCTAGAAGAAGACAACCCAAAGGAGAATGTCTCTGACGAACCAGTTATTTCGCTGCATGCGTTGGCAGGGATTTCTTCCCCTCAAACTCTCAAAATCAGGGGTTTTCTTAAACATCGCCCAGTACCCATAATTTCATCCATCAAAAAATCGCAGAAGCAGTGCATTGTTTTGTACGAGCAATTTCTAACTTCCAAGTCCAAATTGCGGATGGGGGCACAATGAAATGTGAAGGCCGCTGTGAAAATGTCAAACTTCAAATGGGGGATTATCAGTTGAAAACCCACATGTTTGCCATACACATGGGGGGTTGCGACATTGTCCTCGGCGCTGAATGGCTCCGTACTCTTGGGCCAATCACAATGGATTTTCAGGAGTTATATATGAGTTTTAACCAGAACAACTACACACATACCCTCCGTGGACTCCAGGCGGGAGCCCCCTCTATCATCAGCTCGCATCGGATGGAAAAGTTGTTAAAAAAGGGCAATCATGGAGTGGTAGCTCAATTTAATGCCATCCAGGTCGTCGAAACCAAGTCTCTGCCAATTCATCCTGAGATCCAACAGATTTTAAATAACCATCTGCCGGTCTTTGACAAGCCTCATGAGCTTCCACCCTCTCGAGGGGAACATGATCATAGCATCACCTTGGCTCCAGGGGCCCAACCCCCAAATGTGCGGCCATACAAATACCCGTTCACCCAAAAGAATGAAATAGAAAAAATCATCAAGGAACTTTTGGAAGCAGGTGTCATTCGTCCCAGCATTAGTCCTTATTCATCCCCAGTACTCATGGTGCTCAAGAAAGATGGGGAGTGGCGGATGTGTCCCGACTTCAGGGCCCTCAATAAGTTGACAGTCAAAGATAAATTTCCCATTCCGGTGGTTGACGATTTGCTGGACGAACTCAATGGGGCTCAATTCTTCACTAAGCTGGATCTTCGCTCAGGCTACCACCAAATTCGCATGAAGGAAGTCGACATTCCCAAGACTGCTTTCCAAACTCATGAAGGCCATTATGAGTTCCTGGTCATGCCATTTGGTCTTTGTAATGCCCCCTCTACTTTTCAGAGTCTTATGAATCACATTCTCAAGCCATATCTCAGGAAATTTGTCCTTGTCTTCTTCGATGACATCCTCATCTATAGTGGCACTTGGGCTACACATCTTCAACATGTAGATCTACTTTTACACCTGCTCCGCAAGCATAAATTATTTGTCAAGATGTCCAAGTGTTCGTTTGGCATGGAAGAAGTTGAGTATTTGGGCCACATTGTGGGGCGTGAAGGTGTCAAGGTGGACCCCAAAAAGATCCAGGCAATGCAAGAATGGCCTCAACCTAAGACCTTGAAGAGCTTGAGAGGATTTTTGGGTCTCACGGGCTATTATCGTAAATTTGTCCGCAACTATGGCCGCATAACGAAGCCCCTCACTCAAATCCTAAAGAAAAATTCCTTCTTCTGGAATGAGGAAGCACAACATGCATTTACCGCTCTCAAAAATGCCATGTGTTCCACTCCAGTCTTAGCACTACCTGACTTCACCAAATCCTTTGTCATTGAATGTGATGCTTCGGGGACCGGTATTGGAGCGGTCTTAATGCAGGAAGGGTGACCTTTGGCCTTCACAAGCCAACAACTAAGTGGGAGGAATCTGGGCCAATCTACCTACGAAAAAGAAATGATGGCCATCTTACATGCAGTCGAGACCTGACGACCTTACTTATTGGGGCGACGTTTCCAAATCCGCACAGATCATCACAGTCTTAAATATTTTTTGGAGCAACGCTTATCCTCCCCACAACAAAATAAATGGCTCGCCAAAATGCTGGGATATGATTATGAGATCATTTACAAGAAAGGGAAAGACAATAGTGTAGCAGATGCATTATCTTTCCAATTTGAGGAAGAAAGTACTCTGCTAGCAATTTCCCTCCCCATTCCAGAATGGATTGAAGAGGCTCGCAAGGAATGGTTTTCACACCCCGGGCTATCCCAACTCATTTCTCAATTGCAGGTAGATCCAAATTCCACCAAGGGCTACTCGTGGCAGGATGATATTCTTCGCTACAAGGACAGAGTCGTAATATCCCCAACATCCACCCTCAAAGGTCGCATTTTGGCAGAATTGCACTCATCGCCCATTGCAGGACATTCGGGCTTTCAGAAGACGTATGCTCGCACCAGAAGATCATTTTTTTGGACAGGCATGAAAAAGGACATCCTTACTTTTGTAGCAGAATGTGATGTCTGTCAACGCCACAAAGGGGAAACCGTCAACACTCCAGGCACATTACAACCATTGCCCATTCTGATATCAATTTGGACAAAAGTTTCTATGGATTTCATTACAGGTCTTCCAAAGTCCAGGAACAAGTCAGTCATCATGGTGGTTGTGGACCGACTATCGAAGTATGCTCATTTCTGCGCCCTACCCCACCCATTTATACCAACTTTGGTCGCTCAATATTTCATGGATCAGATTTTCAAATTGCATGGCATGCCCACTTCTATTGTGTCTGATCGCGACCTGATCTTCACCAGTAATTTTTGGCAGGAAATCTTCAGGATACAAGGAACTCAACTAAAACTCAGTACTTCCTATCATCCGCAAACGGATGGTCAAACTGAAGCCGTCAACAAATGTCTAGAAACCTACCTTAGGTGTTTCACTTCAGAAAAGCAACACCTTTGGGTACAGTGGTTACCTCTGGCTGAATGGTGGTATAACACCAACTATCATGCCACCACCAAAATGACTCCCTATGAAGCAGTATATGGTCAACTTCCACCTTCCCCTACCTCTTATCTCAAGGGGTGCTCCAAAGTACAAGCAGTGGATCAACTCCTACAACACCGCGCAACCATGCTCGCCCATCTTAGAGAGAATCTTCATCAAGCTCAGAACCACATGAAGCAACAGGTAGACTAGCATCGCTCAGAGTGCCAATTTCAAAAAGGGGATCAGGTCTTTTTGAGGCTGCAACCATATAAGCAAACATCACTCAAAGACAAGGGTTGTCAGAAGCTATCTCCAAAATTC
This sequence comes from Pinus tabuliformis, assembly GCA_031772625.1. NCBI lineage: Eukaryota > Viridiplantae > Streptophyta > Pinopsida > Pinales > Pinaceae > Pinus > Pinus tabuliformis. The sequence goes on along the minus strand of CM062808.1, from coordinate 121,626,942 downwards.
TACGGACCATACCAAGTACTTCAGCGCATTGGAGAAGTGGCTTACAAGTTGGCTTTGCCACCTACTGCAAAAATCCATTCAGTTTTCCATGTATCGTGCCTCAAGAAAGTGATTGGGAATAATTGTCGAGTTCAAACCAGTCTACCTGAATTAGACGAAGAAGGGTCAATCTGGCTTCAACCCGAACAGGTTCTAGACACAAGAGGCAAACACCTGCGCGGCCGCATGATTAAGGAAGTCCTCGTCAAATGGAAAGACACCTCTCCGGAAGATGCAACTTGGGAACCAGCCACTATTCTTCAGCAGTTTCCGCAGCTTCAGCCTTGAGGACAAGGCTAGTCTTAAGGGGGAGGGCATGTTAGGGTCCCACCCTAACCCCCTTATTTATGTCATGGGATCACGTCATAGTCAAGAGTCAATAAAGCCCATATTAATATTTGTAAGTGGTTAGCCCGCAATTAATGACGGGACCACAGTTAGTTGCAAATGGGCCGTAGTATTAGATAGATGGTATTAATAAAACCCACGGTATTGGCCCGTGGTATTGCATGTATGAGTCATATATAAAGGATAGAGACTCCCTGCGAGGAGTATCGTGTCTTATTTTGTAATCGAGCTCTGCTCTATTGGAGGTTGCCCCCTCGAAGAGGCAAGTGAACATTACTCTTTGAATAATAAAATCATTGCTATTCTGTGTTCTGGGTATCTTTTCTTCGCATATTCTGTATTGGGTATCATTTTGCAGGTTAAGAGCATAACACATTCAAGGAGAGCCTATCAACATCAAGGCTTTGTTTGTAAGCTTCCCTTTATTTTCTAATAATACACAACTGCTGGTTCATCTTCCCAAAATGTATATGTTCATGTATCATTTAGCTTGACATTCCTTGATCAGTTAAGTAGGTTGATATTGGATTTGCTATTTGTTTTGGCATGCCTTGTTGTGTCTTGATCAGTTGTGTAGGTCATAAACACTGAGAGAAGTAGGAACAAGCCTGTGATACAAGCGGTTCAGAGTCTTCTACAAAGGAAATTAGAATAGCATCCAAACGAGGTAGGCCATCTCCTTCATTCTTCTTTTCAATTGTAGCCTAGGAAGATGTCTAGTTGATTGTCATTTCAGTTGCTAGACACACTCATTGGGCTAGGGGGATCCTCTCTGTCCATAGAGAGGATTAACCTTGACAATAGAAAGTCCACACCTGACTAGCCCCACATGTGCAAATGTTTGGGATTAATGTGGCATGCACTCAATACCGTAGTTGTGAACAAGGTAGGTCAACTTGCAAGAGGCATAACTTTTGCATATAAAATCCAATTCAAGTGATTTTTGCACCATTGTAAAGTTCTTGATGTGTAGAATAGTGTCAAGGGCTAACTACTATTCTCATAGAGATTTAACCCCCAAAAGTGTCATTTTATACCTCAAAATGGCTCTACAAGGTTGCAAACCCCAAATTTCCAAACTAGGACCTACCATTAAAATGGGTCTTACAAACAAATTACTTCATTTTTTCCTTTAATAAAGTACCAATATAGATGACAAATTATATAATGGTCCATTCTAGATCACCCATAAGGTCAGGTGCTTAAAACATAGGCACTAATACTTTACCCTAGTTATTGTCCATCAACGTTGGTTAAGTCTTCAAGTGTTTCATATACTTTGTTATAAGGAAAAAAGTGATAGAAATCTAAGTAAATCCTTTAGTGTTGAATGGGGCACAACACTCTTGAAGGGGTCTAGTCATACAAGTACTTGGACATAAAATTTGTTGTTGAGTTTCTAGTGCAATTAGGGTTAACACAATATTTCTAAAATTCTGATAATTACTTTTGATGTAGATATTATTTTAACTTATTCCAATATATCATTCAACAATTATACTTCAAAAATTCAACAATAAAGAAAAATAGAACAATAGAGATCACAATGCACAAAAGAGAGACAACATTTACCCTAGGAAAACATACTACGGGGAAAACCCAATAATATTTTTCAATAGAGAAATTTTTCTTGTTCAATGAGAGACACACTTAAAACTATGGTCAAACCTGGTCTTCTCCTCCAAGTCAAGTCTCCCAAACTAATCCTACACTTTGCTTTTGATCATGCACCTCTAGAATTTTGGCCCTCCTGTAATAACAAATTGCTCCAGTAAGCCATAAAATTTTGGTCCCCTGCAACAGTTTCCCTAAAAAATGTGAACCACAGAGAGAGATTACTTCACATGTGCAATTTTCTAGAGAGAGAGAGGATAGAGAAAACTCAACCCTCTTTTTCGTCCTTATTGTCCTTCACTCACTTGTCCAGAAATTATCTTGTGAGAGGAATGAATATTTCCCAAATGAGGATGTCGAGTTGCCTTTATATAGTGGTTTGTCCAGGGTTAATGGATGTGCCTCTTGGCTAAGGCCAACTTGTCTTTGAGGAAGCTAATTTGTCACTTTTGGAGCCAAAATTTTCATTTCAAAAATTAAAATTTACATCTTTTAAAATTTTCAATGGGACTTTGACTCAAAAATAATTTTTTCTTTGACTCAAGCATTTATAAATATGATTTTACAATGATAAGTATGATTAGACCAAGTGACCAAATGTACATTATGAAGACCAACCATAGTTACAAATTTAGCATTTGATTTCCATTTAAGTTGAATCCAAACCCCCGATCAGGGTGTGATGGGAGAGGGGATCCAGAATTGGATCGCTGACATGATAGAAGGACAAATGGATAGGGTAGGTGGGCAGCCCATCCAAGGACCCCACATGAGTGTGATAGGAGGTACTAGGAGAGATAGGCAGGTGGAGGCTACCTTGGGAAAAAAAGGGGTAGTTTGGCAAGTATTCAAGGTGGAAAGGTGGTGAAGGCGGTCATTGCATGCATGCAAGCTGGAGGAGGAAACAAGCAACAAACGATGAGACAGGAAGCTGAGGGGAGAAACAGGCCTGCGAGAGAAGGGATTTCCATCTATACCTAGAAATTTCCTTAAACAACTCGAAAAGAGACTAGTATGTAATTCATGCCTACCTTAATCTTGATATGGATTCAATGCTGCAAGAATGGAGGCTCGTTTGGCATCAAATGGTGGTGGTTTCGAATGTTTTGAGAGAAATCTGGTTCAGCCTTCAGTTGTTGATGTCTGGCTTTTTACTTTCTGCAATATATGGAAGGTTGTGGGGGAGTAAGGGGATCCATGGAGGGTTAGGATTAATTTTCGGCTCCTAGGTAGTGAAATTGGCAATGACCATCGTAGAAACCTGCAAACTGGGATATAGAAGGGGTCGAGGCTCCCCTGAGAGCCTGCGACTGTTTGGTAGTCTCTAGAATTAGCGAGGGGTGCGAGGGGGATATGGGAAGTGCAATGCATACTTGTCTTCCCAATCTGGCTTAGCTTGGTTAGTGGGAGGCATGCAGACCTAGGGGAGGTAGGAAAGAGGTGTTGGGGTACCTTCATTTCGTAAGCTTGACCAACTAGTCACAACTTGTCTCCCGGGTAATCCGGAGAAGTAGAAGGGAAATAATAGGGAGGCGAGGGACTAGAACCCCAGTGCGGCTGGTAATTCTGCCATGGCAAATACAATATGGTGGAACTGGTGATATGGTTGGGTAAAGGCCCATAAGACCAACTGAGGGGGAGCTCTGTGTATGTTCTTTTCATTTCTCTTAGTCATTCTGGTTGAAGTCAGACTGCAGGGTAGCTTCAATATCCTCAGGGGTAAGAGGGAGGATCCAGGGACTCCAAATTTCAGTGGGCTTGCAATTTTTGCTAGAACCGAGCCAAACTCTTGCATTTCTTATTTTGGTTATCCCAAATCTTGCTTGGCTGCAAACTTGGGTGTCGTTGGATCCAAACCTGGAACCCAGTCGGTCGACTTCTCCAAGGGGGGAATTAAGTGGTGGAGGGAAGAGTATCTCTTACCGTTGCGCATAGTGAGGATGAAGGAAAGATGGGGAGGGACTGGGGGATACTCAATTCATCTCTTGAAAATTCAAATTTTCAATTCTGTAAAGGCCACGAATGAAATATGGTCTGATTATAATGTTTTTACTTATGCTACTCTTATAAGTTTATCTAACTCTTCTACCACTTTGACTCTGGCACTCTGATACAAGGAGCAGGAAAGAACTAGAGAGGCATGGAGGTTGGAAGGATTTCAGAAGGAAAATAAAATTGTGAAGGCGAAATCAAGTTCGAGAAGAAAAGGGGGTCGTCGTGTTGACAAACAGACAGAAAAGAAAAATAAGTCGCCGGTGGATTCGACTAGCAAGACCCAACGAAAAGCGGGGCAGGAAAAATAGAGAGGAAAGGATGCAGAACCTAATGCATGCATACCATGGAGGAACTCCAGCTCAGGTTAAAGCCATAATTTCAACATGGGAGGCAGAGCTAAATGCCAAGGCAATAACAGAACCTCTCCCAATGGAGGAATGGTATCCCTTGCTCATAGATCCGGGACACACCAGAGGCCGGCAAACATTGTTTAGACAGATAGTCCAATTGTACTAGGTAATGAAGAACTTGCTGGCCAGGGCCGTGAATCACACAGAGACCTGTAAGAACCAATGTAAGCACAACAAGAGGAGCTAAGCCTAAAGGACATCCAAAAGGAGATTCATGCGGTGCAGGTACATCAATATCATTAGAGTATCTGTTTTGGCCGAATTGAAAAACAAATTCAAAGCTTGCTATAGAATGAAGTGCCCGAGTCGAGTGCTATGGACCTGACCCCTATTGAGTCATATGATGACTGAAGTAGAGTAGAAAAAAGATTTTTTTAGTTTTATGTTGATCTGGTCAGATAACATTTAATTTGAAAGTCGAAGGATTAAGCATATAGTAGATACAATAGTATATTTAGCATGGATGGATATTCTCAAACTATTTAAATTTTGGACGACATATGATGTTAATCGGTGGCCAACAGACTTGGTTTCCCTCGGGTAGGTTGAGGACACCAGACATATTTTTTGTTACCTGCATATATATAATTAATAGAAAAAGGAATTACTGCCAAGCTTACACAAAAAAAAAGAGTTGAAGCCAAAGTATATTAAGGATATAATTAATGGTGGTTGGAAATATTACTACAGTCTTTAAAATATATGTCAATTTTTTGCATTCTTAGACTATTATGATATAAAGAACATTTTTAACACCTTAATTACCTTGGTTATTCTATATGTTGGCTATGTGTTATATATTTTCCACGACTAGCCTCACGTGTTGTTACGTTGCATCAGGCATAGCGGGGGGGGTTGCAGGGGGGGTGACAACCCCCCTATTGACCTAATACTAGTTAGGTGGACCCAAGGATGGTGAGCAAACCTACTCATGGTTTTTGGGCATGATGGTTTTGCCCATGGTGTTTTGTAGATTCGGACAAGAGAACTATGATTATGTTCTAATCTACAGATATAATGTATTGTAACATTGAAAGGACTATAATGAAAAATCAATCTGGTTTTCTCGGTTTTCGATTTTAGGAGAAAATATTTGTGTATGATTTTAAAGTTTTCGCCATTGTATATTTCTTGTTTTTTAAGAATTCATTTGTAGGTAATTTCTATACAAGGTTAAATCCTACAGTATAGGAGTTCAAATTTTAGGCCCATCGCTTCTCTTTCAAACTTAGATAAAAATTAAGTAAATCCAAAAATGTATTGTACCCTACTCTATAAGTTAAAATAGATGTATCACTTCTTATCATATTCCCTTCCTTTAAAATTTGTGCTTCATGGAGGCTAAAGCAATGACTAGATATCTAGATTATAAACATAAATTTCTCAAGCTAAGAAAAGGAAAAACTCCTTGTTATTAGCCTTGAGGGTTAGTCTAATTGGTATATTCTAGTGTGAAAGTTCACATAGGTCTTGGGATCAAGTTCCAATGAGTCCCTTGAAGTTAGAAATCACTATTTTATTTGGAATTACTAGCATGCTCTATCCTTAAAATTGAGGAAGAAGGGCCCATAAGTCCATAAGGGTTGGTAGAATACCAACATCCTCACTTAGAATGCTTAGCATGTGTGTGAATGAGTGAATATATTTCTCAAAAAAAAAATTGTATTATTTCTTCTAACATGAATAGCTACTACAACATAAAAGAGCTTGTGGACTAAAGACTCAAAGGCTGGGCTCAACTATTGAAACATAAGAAAATATAATAAAATTAGTAATATTGATAATATTGAATCTTATATATGGCTATGAACTTCTAAAATAAGACCATGGAATGGAAATATTATTATTGATAATAGGAAGGTGAAAAACAATAAAGATCTTACCAATATTGATGCTAATCAAAATTGTTTTTCTAGCATTATGAGCTTAAAAAACAAGATGAACATTGTTAAAATCAAGCCTAAAAAGCATGAATATTGTTAAAATCAAGCTATTGCCCACGACCTCCATGGTCACATTAATTGTTAGATTGACATACAAACATCTTCAAGTGACCGAATTTGTAAAATTTGGATACAAAGAAGGACGAGGATGAGAAACATTTTTTTTTTTTAATTTGTCAAACCCTTAATAATATGGAATGTAACTTTACTCTATTCCTTAACTATGCTTCTCTACAAGATATCCTAGCTTATGAAAACCATAATAATTGGTACTTTTGTTTCCACCATGTTCAAATATATAAATGGTATTTGAAGAATAAATAGTTTGGTTCCCTTTATTTTTCTAGTAGGCCTATTTGGTCTTAAAGGGATAGTAATCACCATCATTTATATGTTTTATAGATTCTTAATTGTGATCGTGACCTCAATAATGCAAGTTGTGATACCTTTAAACACTTTCTGCCAATATTAAAGCCATTTTCGCCTAAACCCTTCAATAATCACAATCATCTTACTTGGGTAATAATTCATTGATGGTCAATAGCTCAAATGATCGGGGAGTAGGTCTCGCACTCTCCAAACTTGGGTTGAAATCCCTAATGAGACATGGTCTATTGTGATATGACTAGAAGTGTAGGCATCCCCATATAGTGGGACCCCTTGGGAGTCTCTAAGCATCTTTACCCTTTGTAAATCATAAGTTTCTTGCTAGGTATTGGCTTATGGGTTGTTGGCACTAGATTGGAGTTTATAATGGAAACTAACTAGATTGAACATGGACCTTGCCTAAATAATCCTAATTAACTCATACATCTAAACATTAAAAAAAATAGAAAAAAAATCATTGATGGTTCACTTACATTGATATATTACTCTCTTAAACAAGTTATCATGAAAAGTTGCATTTATTAATCACCCCTCCAAATTTAAGAATATAATCCTTGCTTCATTGCATTCATAACTCACCTTTTTCCTCATAATGTAACAACAATCTATGTTATGTCTCATTGTCTATACAACATTTTTACCTTATTGACCATTTAGATTTAGTTAGGAAACTCCCTTCTAATTGGATATTTTGAACCCATCAAACCTTATTGTTAATGGAAAATTTATTATTTCTTGGCAACAATGTAATGCATAAAAGTTATCATACAAAGTTTGTGATGGTCATATATTCAAAATAAACAACTTGTTGGTCATATATTCAAAAGAAACAACTTATTTTTTGTATTTAGGTCAAGCAACAATAAAAAGACTTGTCACTTTCTTAATTACACTAGTGAAATGTTATGATGATAAAACTAATTACTCCCATGCATGCATAATGATCCTTGTTGCAATGGATATTTTAAAGTTTTATTAAATAATATCATGTGTAACACCCTTCGTTGACCTTAACTAGTTTATGTGGTGAAAATGATGCAAGTGTTGAGACCATGCAACATACATATTTAATTTATGTGGCACAAGTGGCTAGTTTATGTGGTGCAGGTTATCTAGTCTATGTGGCACAATTGATCTAGTTTAACAACTTATGTATCTTCATAAGAAAAGTAAATAAAATCTAGAAAAAGCATTCTCATAAACTATAAATATAGTGTTGATAAGAGTTTAGGAGGGAAGAAGATTATAAATATGTTGGCAAAATAGTGCCCGGGAATAATTAATTGTGAGATTGTAGTTATAGTATTAAAATTCTCATACAAGGTACAATACAAAGGTTTGGAAAGTCATCGAGGATGACATTTGGATAGTGGAATACTAAAATTATATGTTTTTAAAAGACCAAATTTTCATTTTACACCTTAATGTCGATAGAAGATTGGAGCAAGTTTGATCGAAAGGTAATAGCACAATACAATTGTGTCTCTAAAATTTAGCATTATTGAATGTTTTAGGAGAAGATACAATGAAGACATTGTGGAACAAGTTATGGACTTTGTATCAGTCTAAGTCCCTAGTGAACAAATTGTTCTTATGGAAAAAGTTATATAACCTAAGGATGAAGGATGGAGACTCAATGATAGAGCATTTGAATGCCTTCAATATTGTGGTAAGTCAACTATTACTTGTTGATATTAAGAGTTCAGATGGAGATAAGTGCATCCATTTGTTTTGTTCTTTACCATAATCTTGGATATTTTGGTTGTTGCCATAGGTAGTAATTCAACTACTTTAAGTTTTGACAATATAATCTCATCCTTGTTATTGGAGGAGATGATATGAAAAATATGGAAATTTAGAACATAAATGCCTTGGACATAAGAGGAAACTCATAGAATAGAAATAAAAATAAGTCCTCAAGTGGGAGATCTAAATCTAGAGGAATATCTAAATCTCTAGGAAAGTTTGTGAAGGTATGTTGGAGACGTGGAAAAGAAGGTGTTAGCGCTTGAAATTTCACCCTAGGCTGAGAAAGGCAAACCTCAAGGCAACATCAAACCATTCAGCCTCGTAGCTAGCCCTACGGGGCAGGAGAAGGCTCTCTCCGGTCAATCTCGGTAGATCTTCAAATGGATGAGATGACCAATACGGTAACACTGATATTAGGCTAGTAAACTGATTAGAAAGGTTGATTTGAAGTTTTTAGGGTTTTTGGTGGCAAATTGAGGAAAGTGCAATTTTGGGTGCGGGGATTGGACACAGTTTCTGCAGGGGGTTCCTTGGGGCGAGGTAGGAGACAGTATTGATGCCTTTAGTTGAGGTGGATGATCAGGAATGAAAGAGGAGGAGCTAAAGAGAGCAAACAATGTCTTTGAATTCTCTTTAGACAGTAGAAAACATAGAAATTAAACAAACTTAAAAGCAGAGCATGGCAGGCATGAATTCTTACTTTAACACTTCATTTGTTTAATATGCAGAAGTAAAGAAAGGAGATGAATCACATAAACACACTTACAAGTACATTAAGAAACACACCATCAACACATGAGTCCACAAGAATCCCAAAGATGACTGCAAAACCCTGGTCTTCCTTAGCCAAAAATTGCAGAGATACAAGTGAAAAATACAATGATAGCTTCTCCCTGAAGAGTCCAACCATGAAAATGAGCAAGAAAATACATAATATAGATGATCTAACCTCTTTCCCTGCCTCCATGGGTCGAGCTCACTATCCTAGGAGCTGTTTCAACCACTTCTAAACTAAGCACTACAAATTAGGCAGTCAAAACAACTTGCCTCTATAAACTTGGAAACCAATTCATACATTTAATTTTTACCCTTTTCATAAATGAATCTTCTAGAAGAGTTACAAAAGGGTAAAAGTGTCTAAAAAGTGTCACAATTACATCAAAGAGGACCATCATTAACCTCAAAAAGTCAAACTGAGTCAAATCTGCGTTTTCTGGGCTGAACAGTGCATTTCTGGACAATTCTGCCTGATGGGTCGCGCCCCCCTGCCTGACGGGTCGCACCCCCCTGCCTGACGGGTCGCGCCCCTTTGGAGGTCTGTTTGGGGTACTTGCAGGTGGCCAAATTGAGAAAAAGTGGGCTTGTTGGAAAGGTATGTGAGTCTACTTTCCAACCCAACTGGAATTTTTGAATTTGGAGTTCATTTGCCCAGTCAAAAATCAATTCTCCCAAGACAGCTTTCTGCAACTCAAAAAAGGGGCAGAAAGTCAAATTTTGCATGTATTTTGACCTTCTGGAGGCCCAAAACTCCATAAAAACTCAAGTCCATCCATGGGCATATGTAACTTTGCATGAAAAATCAGGAAATGCTGAGTTTTTGTGAAAAGGAGTTGCCCTGATGAAGGGTCGCGCGGGGGGTGAGACCCGTTAAAGAGCCAAAACCTATAAATTACCAAAAAATGCCAAAATTACCCAAAATTCTCAAAATTTTTTGGGATTTGTGCTGTGGCTGAGCTAGTGAGTGCCATGATCTTTGAGGGATGCCTCAGCCAAGATACGGAGTGGATTGGTCTTCTTCTTTCGCCTAAGAGCCTCGGACAACCTCCTTTGAAACATTTTCATTTTGGCCTTGCATACATGCATTCTCGCCCAGTAATGATTCTTCATGTTTCTCAGCAGTTTCTTCTCTTGGTTGGCCTTAGCCAACAGCCTCTCTAAGCGGGCATTCTCCTGAATGAGCATAGACTCTCGGTCAGCAGGCAATGGGTCACCGGGTCTTCTACGGTTCAAGACTCGGTCACTACGAATCCTCCATAGCTCATCAAGTGCTTTCTCCTCCTCCAACTGTTTGTTTCGCTGCTCCAGGTAAGTGATGGTCCATTGGGCACCCTCAAATCTCCTCTGCAAAACATCATTTTCAGCTCTGAGATGCTGAATGATCTCCTTTGCCTCTTGGCTAGGAGAACTGGCCTCAAGATCAATCACCTCAGTGTCTGGAGCTCCTGATGGACCCTCATGAATCATGGGCTGTTTGCCCCTCTCTAGTACCTGTGCTGGTGAAGAAAGCGAGGCCCCTTCCACCTGATGTGGAGATAACACTCGCTGAGCTGAAGATGAAGGCGAGACCCCTTCCACCTGCTGTGGAGATAGTACTCGCCTGGCTGCTGCAAATAAGGCCCTCGGGCCTTTCTGATAGGTGACCAAAGGTGAGGAACTAATATGTCTAGTGACCGGAATATCAGGCTGCTGAGATGGTCCTCCCTCCTCATGAATGACCTCAGGATGTGGCTGGGGTGGCGCTGTGAAAAACTCACGGGAAATGAACTCCTCCCATGAGATGCCCTGCTGAGTCAACTGATGCAAGACTATGAGCTGAATCAAACCATAATGACATAGGCTCCTGTACTGCTGTGCCGGGGTCTTCCTCTGCAACATGGGCACCATCCTCTGAATGTTCTGGAAGAAGAAAACCGGGATGTTCATCATCCTCACTCGGGTGAAGTGCATCAAAAGGCGAATGTGATATGAGTACACCTGTGAAAATCTGCCCTCACAGGTAAAATAGTGCATAATAAGCCTCATGATGGGAGCATACTCGCTCCGGAGAAACCTGAATGGAAAAACACCCGCCAAATGTCTCATGAATGGTGGCCGGACATAAGGCTCAAAGTGAACAGTATCTAGCATCTTGCGCTTATTCCACACCTCACCAACATTAGGTATCCCTGTAGCATGTGAGATCACCTCGGGTGTCAATGTAAAGTTCACCCCTGCAATAGTGACATGTCCATCATGAAGGTGTAAAACAAAAAGGCGGGCCAACTCTCTGTGGTGCTGAATCCGAGAAATCCTCTCACAGAACTCATAACAAGACATGTACTGAAAACAATTGACTACCATAGGACAGGCCTGTAACTCTGCTAAAGAAGTGGGCTCCTCTCGCTTATGATGTCCACCCTTACCACCCTTACGAGGCCTCCTCTGTACCTCAACCTCTGCTGATGATGAATGGTCATCACTTTGCTCATAAGTTTCGGTTTCTGACATAGTTTAGGAGCAAAGTGGACAAACTGCACTGCTGTCTCTGCCTGTAAAAAATGCTGAATCTTATGCTGTTTCAAGGGGAAAAAGACATGAGGGAAATGTTAGGGGAGGGACCTTTTTACTAGGAATTGGGAATATATAAATGTAACAGGGAATTTTTAAGGAAAATGCTACAAACCATTATGCATATAGGAATACATATTCATATTTAAAATCAGGGATATTGGGAAATCATTTACAAAGAATCACTGCATATGGGAAAAACATGTATGAAAGTGAACATAAGGGGATATGAAAACATGCAGCATTAATAGGGGAAAATAGGGAGACATATGCTCAACATTGCTGACATATTTACCAACATCTTCTTTTGTTTACACATGGATATTCTCCTTTGATTACACATGCATATGGTAGAGGGAAATTAGGGTTTTGAATGCTTTGGGAGAGGGGTAGGGTTTACTCTTTTAGTTATTAGGGAGAAGGGAGGGTTTGCAAAATAGCATGGGAGGAAAATAAGCATATATACAAGTGTGATTGGAAAGGGAAACAGAGGGAAACCATGACAAAGGGCAAACACCTTGAAACAACACAAACCCTAGCAAATTTTACCCATCAACATTGCAGTCATATGAAGAGGTTTCACTTGCACATTTTGATCATTAAACATGCTTCATGATATCCACCAATCATAACCAGCAACCATTTGAAGTTTAGAACCCCTACCTCAAACGATTTGATGCTTTGTTGAGCGCTTGAGCAAATTGGAAACAAGTTTAGAGGGAGACAGCTTGACGGGTCGTGCACCACGCCCAACGGGTCGCACCCGTTATGTTTTTACACTGCAGACGACCCTCTGACGGGTCGCGCGCACCTGACGGGTCGCGCACCTAGCCTGACGGGTCGCGCGCACCTGACGGGTTGCGCACCTAGCCTCACGGGTCGCGCACCAGTCCACTGCCCGAAATCGCTCCTTCTTCGCTCCTTGCTCTCAATCACTCTCTCAATCTCTCTTGCAAGTGTTTAGGATGCACAATGAGAGTGATAGGAGGGAATTTGGGGTTTTATAAGTTTGATTTGAAAAAATTTCATTCACAAACCCACTTTCTAATGTTTTCTTTTTGACACTTTATAACACTGATTTTTTGGTTTCTTTTGTCCTGAATTTGACTCATTGAGTGCTTTGACTTGATTCTTTTTGCAGGTAGATCATCTGAGGGACTTTGGCAAGGGGACCAGGGTTACTGCTGCCCTTTTGAAGACTTTTTGGAATTTCATTATTTTTACAAAAATTTAAAATGACCTTGGCTTTAAAAACAGAGTTTTTAAATCCAAGGTAAAAATGAACTGTACAAGATAAAAATATCAAAGAAACATGTTTACAATCCTCCCTCTGGCTTGCTGAGCACTCATGGACTTTCAAAGACATGACCTTGCAGAGATAAATGACCAAAACCCTAGACCTAGGACTTTGACCTCAAGACAAAACAAGACAAGCTTGAAAGAGCTTAATGACTGATATGACCTGATCCAGCAAAGCCAAGAGGGGTATAAATAGACCAGCTCCTCCATCAGGGTTATGGCATGCCTAACGGGATGAAAAACTTGACACTGATGAGACACCTACCTATGCAAATGCAAAGAGCTTTGATCGCTGATGGAGGGCTTCAAGACCGACACTAACAGAAGGGAAGTACAAGAAAGACTGCAAATAAAAAATTGTTGAGAAAGGTAAGGATTTGATGATGCTCCTTATGCAAAAACAAAAATCTCTTCAAATGAAGGAGGTGATGTGTACTTGGCTTCTTCAATTATACATGTAGATCATGAGCCATGGTTAGTTGACTCATACACATCCTTTCGTATGACTCATAGGGAGTCGTTTTGTGAGTATGAAACATTTGATGGTAGTAATGTTTTCTTAAGTGATGACTCGGCAACTAAAATCATAGAATGAGGAGAATTCAAGTTGAAGCTTGTGGGTGGAAGGATCAGAACAATCCTTGGTGTTCTATACATCACACGATTGGATACAATTCTGATTTCTATAAGCAATATGAGCAAGGCAAGTGTAAAAACAATGTTTGAAAAGGATACCTATAGGATGGTTGAAGAAGCAATGGTATCCTTGAGAGGAGTTTGAATTGATACTCTGTATATGTTTCTAGGAAGCATTGTTAGTGACGGGTGGAATAATTTTGTTGTTCTCGAGAGTGGATCAGATGAAGGAAAAACTCTTGCAATGTCTAGAGAAAAGTCTACGTTATGGAATTAAATACCGATACATATTGGAGGGAAGGGCCTTTGAGTACTACATGTAATGGTACAACATAAGGTATGTTTAATTTCTCTATGGACCCTTATTTCTATGAAAATTGTTTACCTGGGAAGAAAAATTAGGTAAGATTTTCCTTTGGTGCTACAAGATCTACGAATATTACAGTTGGTGCATAGTGATGTGTTTGGACTTATGTCAATTTCCTTAATGGGTTAATATGTGTATCATATCTCATTTATAGATGACTTCTTGAAGAATACATGGATATATTTCCTTAGGAAAAAATATGAATTCTTTTACAATTCCAAAGAGTTTTGAAAGATCTTGTGGAAAATCAAATAGAGAAGAAAATTAATGTGTTGAGGACGTATAATGATGGAGAATTCTCCAGGAATGAATAAGATGAATTTTGTAAGAAGTGCCATGTAGCAAGGAAAAATACTATTCCATACACACCTTAGAAGAATGGATTTGTAGAAAGGATGAATATGGCATTGATGGAAAAAGTAAGGAGCATGCTTAGTGGCGCCAGTTAGGATAGGAGTTCTAGGAAGATGTAGTGGATATTGTGTGTTACCATGTAAATAGATCACCCTCGCCATTGTTAGATGACAAGACTCCACATTAGGTATGGATTGGTATGAAAACATCTCTTAAAAATCTCAAGATATTTGGTTGTGAATCTTATGTAAGCATTCCAAAGGTGCATAGGAGCATGCTAGATAAGAAAGCTAAAAGGTGTATCTTTATTGGATATAAAGATGGTATGTAAGGTTATAAAGTTTGCCGCATCCCCTGATGATGGACTCACTTCGTAGTCCGAAACGTTGGGTTCACAAAACTCTTCAACAGGTCATTCCTCCTCTATCTAAAACCATTCTCACCTGTATGGATTCTCTATTTAAGGTAATGTATATTTGAGATGTAGAGTTTAGAGAAGTCAAATATGTTATCGAATAAGAAGTCCTATCAAGGGAGAAAGAACCAGAAATAATAGAGTTTGAATTGAAGAGTGATGAAAAGGATTCTATAGAAGAACAAAAATAAGAACAACAACATTCTCGAGTATTTATGAGATTGGTTCATGAAGGAAAGTGGCAAGAAAAGTATACCCTAGCTAATTTTCATTCAAATATTACTTTGTTTATTATTGATGATAATATAGGTGAATATCAATGTCCACCCACCAGTTCCACTAGCTCAAAGCACAATTCTCCATCTTGGAAAATTTCTATAGTTTTTTGGGCCATAAACTTTTAGGGCCATTTTGAGGCGGTAAATGACATTTTTTTTTGACATGGCATGGTCCCAAGTGATAAGCATAATATTTGGCCTTGGCCCCAATTGGAATGCATAATTCTTGGCTACAAATTTCTAATAGGCTACCGAGTGTGCGCAATATAAATATATGTAAAATTTACGACCCTAGGAAGTTGATGCACCAACTAACCCCATCTGGGCCTACAAACCTTTTGGCATTTCATCTTATAGGGTTAGGTTTTTGGACCTCTAGGGTTCTTTCTTTACATTAAATGATAATTTTTTCGGCCTCTTGTAATATCTTTTGAAAATGCACATATCTACTATCTCTCTCTATTCCGAGATGACTACCACCATTCTATTTAGTTTGTATCCTACAATGTTCTATTATTTCATTTATTAATAAAAGTTGGGTTTCCACCACATTTTTTTCCTGAGGAAAGAAGTCATCCTTCCTCTCATCCTAAGGGTTGAGAGGGAGGTTTCTTGTACAAGGAAACCCACAAGTATACTCAAGAGTTCACAATGCTTGTAGCCAATACAATTCTATTTATAAGCACAAAACCATCACAATAATATTTATCAAGGAATTTTAGCTCATCATGCCACTAGCAAAGATTTGAACCAGGGTGGGGAAGATAATAACCATTCCACCCAACCACCCAACATAACCCCAATTGAAAAGGATTTGCACCACATTTTTGTACTTTGTTATATTTCTCTTTGTGTTATATTAACTTTCATGCATTTCATTCCATTCCTTTTACACCCTCGATCATATGATGATCCTAAAAAATTTAGGGAGGCAATATATTCAGAGGATGGAAAACTTTGGGGAAATTCCATGGTTGAATAAATAACAACCTTTGACAAAAATGAGGCTCGCAATCTAGTGAAATTGTCAACTGGAAGAAAGCCCATTAGCAACAAATGGGTATTTAAGGAGAAGTTGAAAGCTAAAGGAAGAGTGGAGATATACAAAGCTCAATTAATAGTAAAGGGTTATTCCCAAGGAGAGGGAATTTAATTTGGTTATATTTTTTTCTCTCTAGACTATTTCCAAGTTAACTTCTTTTGGATTTATTTGATCTATTCCTATTGTTTTTTTTGTTTTGAAATAGAATAGATGGATGTTAAGATATAATTCCTACGTGAATATTTGGAAGAAGAAATCTACATGAAGTAGCTAGAAGGATTTATTGTGAAAGGAAACAAAGAGATAGGATGTAGAATGAAAAAGTCCCTATATGGTTAAAGGAATCACTAGGAATGTGGTATCAAAAAATTGATACTTGTATATTGGGACCTGTAACATCCCTCGCTTTGCCCTGTTCTTGTAATATTAAATTATGATTGTATTACCAATGTGGAGAGGCATGATTGGTTGATACACTAACTAAGCTTTTAAAATTAATTAACTAACAATTGAATGATGGACTGCCCCATGGATCCACCTACAGGGGGAAAACATTCTTGTTTCCATACCTTGGAAGCCATAACTAGCCAAATTAAATTGTTGAGTCACCAATTGTAGGCCAGTCATACTGTTTGATAGATTTTGGTAAGAGATGTGATTGGAGAGAAGCTACCACCTAATAGGCATTCAATAGATTGGATTGGGGAAGTGATGGGTATGAGACGATTGTTTAACATGCTATGAATTGATTATGTACTTGGATTATGTTGGGGTGTATTCAATTCATGAAGAATGGGATTATTTATGTTTTATGCTCATTCTCTTCTTGACAATTATAGTTTATGAATTAAATAACTTAGTCTGCTCAGTGGAGTTGTGATGTATAAGGATAATTTGTAACTTTTATTGTTTAGCTATACAATTCTGAGTATTCCATATTTATGCAATTAATAGAGCATATATGTCTTTGAGGATGAGTTTAATCACCCTGTCATAGGGTAGTACAACTAGAATGTTTTATATGTTTATCCTTTGATATAAACTATGTAAATTGAACTTTGGAGCCATTCCCCTTCACATATTCTATCTTTGGTGTACTTTGGGCCTTTGTTGTGCCCCTTTTTCTCATTTTGGGTGATTAGTTCAAGGTTCAAGGCCTCATACCCTTAGCTCATAGCTCACAACAATTTAGCATTTTAGCATTGCCCCTTTCTTATATATCTAACTTGTTGAAATCTAAGGTTTAGGACCGAGGCTTGTGTGCTTCAATACACAAGGAATTAGGCACAGGGAAAACACCCTTTCTATTTTCTAAAACCTAGCTTGGTGTTTCCTCTGTTTGTTGAGACCAATGGGGTGGAATGAAAACCGATATATACACTTGAGTGTATGGGAAAGAGACTGACACTGTGAGTTTACAAGTAAAACCTTGTATCAATGGAATTATGTGAAGCAGTCCCCATAAAAGTCTTGGGCATTGACCTATTGACTTTGGTTACTATTCCTAGAGCACACTCAAATGAAACAAAAATATTGGGTTAGTGGTGGAACGTAGAATTATAGACTTGTGGGAACTTACTTTCAAACCTCCAAACCCTTTGATTCATTTGGATCTCAACCTTTGGGTTTACAAAGCATTAGGGGATAGCCGCCAGTGCATGATCTCCTCCATGTCGGCCCGCAGCAATGCCATGCTAGCACCCTCACCCGTCATGCGACACATGGTCCTCGCATGCATCCACATGTTGCTTGTACATGTCCACCGATTCAATAGGTTAATCGTGTGTTTAGGGTTTGTTATGATATAGTAGTAGCAGGTTGTTTTGTGCACTATACATTTTTGTTCGAGTCTTGTTGTTGTCCGTTTGAATTTTTGGGTAGTTATGCGCTGCTGCTCTGATTCCGGTCACTGCCATAATAGTCCTCAGCGATGCGGGTAGTGGTTTATGGAGCATAAGAGATGGTCATGATGGAGGTTATTCGGTTGTGTTTGTCCATTTTGTCTTGTTTTTTTTTTACTGATTTTTCTTCTCTGTCTGGTGGTATGGGCTTGACATTTGTCTGTGTTCCTCCTTGTGGTGGATTTAGCTTGGCTCAGTGTTGGACATGTCTGTTTCACGCTCCGAAGGGATTTTTCAGGTTTGTAAGCAAATTTATGAGCTTTTGGGTTGAATTTCACATGTTTTCTGTAGGTTTGGGGATATCTAACAATGTTTGATGCTGTCTTGTAGGTTGTTGCAGTTTGCGTTATGGTTTTGGAGCATCTAGGGTTCCTGTGGCTTGCTGGGATGGAGAAAGTTGATGAAACGACAACTGGACAACTGGAAGGTAGGACATTGTCCTACCAGGTTGAATAGCTATGTGTTTTTAACACATTTAGCTGAATTGGATTATTGTACCTTTGTTCTGCATGTGTATGTGTTTTTAAACACCTTCACCTTTGTGGTTTTGGGTTTTGTGGGTTTTGGCTAATTTTCTAAAACTTAGCTTCAGTTGTGTAGGTTTTGTGTGGGTCTTGAGTTTTGTGGGTTTTGGGTTGTGGGTTTTGGGTACAACATTATCATTGTCATTGTTTGTTGAGTAGATATTGTTTGTTGAGTAGATGTTGGTGGATCGACTGCTTTGACTAGCTAAATACTTAGGAATGTTGTTTCAAACTGGATTCGATTGAGCTTTACTTTGTGTAGACCACATTATAGAACCTCTTTATTAATTGGTGGAATCACTAGTATACAAACACAACACTATTCAAAATCTCTAAATCATTGGCTTGCTCGAGATTTCTTTGAATGCTCTGTAGAGAGTGTAGGCAATCACAAACAACCATCCTGTGGACATGTTCTACCATATGCCTCAACTCCCAGCACCACTACAACCATCCCCTGTGTTTTGCACAAGTCAAAAACAACATCAATATGTCATGTACCTACATCCATTGCTTATCAACATGTGAAATGTATGTTAATTGTTTCTTGGTTGTAGTGATCATAATAAGAATAAGTTCTTCATATCCTTTAACTTTTGAATAATAGAGTGTGTTCTACAATTTTACGTTTTGTTAATTCATTATAGCCACGTAAGAAAATATATATATATTATATGGGTCATTCAACTTGGAAAACAATGACAAAGAAGAAAACATGACACTCATGTTAATTGCTCAAATGAGTCATGTACCATTAGTGTATTGTTCACAAGAGTGTTGGAACATATGCATGTATTCGAATCTTCAAAAGGTATAGGAATGGTTAATTTGAGTGTTGGGTTTGGCATTAGACAAACAGTTTGTCTAATTGGCATATAGTGTTATAGTGCATTGGTATCCATAGTTGGCATTGGTCTTGACTTTCCACAACAATCAATATATAACCTCTCTTATACATTTGTTAGATTTATAGTTAGATACACGAGTCCGTTTATAAAGATTGCATCTACCCAGTCAAAATTTCATTTAGTTCTATTTCCTTTGCAATGATGTTTCAAACTGGATTCGATTGATCTTTACTTTGTGTAGACCAAATTATACAACCCCTCTATTGATCGATGGAATTGCTAGTATACAAACACAACACTATTCATAATCTCTAAATCATTGTCTTGCTCGAGATTGCTTTGAATTCTTTGTACAGAGTGTAGGGAGTCACAAACAGCCATACTTTGGACCTGTTCTACCATATGCCTCAACTCCCAACACCACTACACCCATCCCCTGTGTTCTGTACAAGTCAAAAACAAAATCAATATTCCATGTGCCTACATCCATTTCTTATCAACCTATGAATTATATGTTAATTGTTTCATGGTTCTAGTGATCATAATAAGAATGAGAAGTGCTTCATATCCTTTAACTTTTGAATTATAGTAGAGTGTGTTCAACAATTTTACGTTCTGTTAATTCATTATATCCACCTAAGAAAACATCTCTCTCTCTCTCTCTCTCTATATATATATATATATATATATTATATGGCTCAACTGGGAAAACAATGACAGAGAAGAAAACATGATACACATGTTAATTTCCCAAATGAGTCATGTACGACTAGTGTACTGTTCACAAGAGTGTTGGAACATATGCATGTATTAAAATCTTCAAAAGGTAGAGGAATGGTTAATTTGAGTGTTGGGTTTGGCATTAGACGAACAATTTTTCTAATTGGGATATAGTGTTATAGTGCATTGGTCTTGACTTTCACAACAATCAATATATAACCTCTCTTATACATTTGTTAGATTTATAGTTAGATACATGAGTCCATTTATAAATATTGCATCTACCTAGTCCAAACTTCATTTAGTTCTATTTCCTTTGAAATGCTGTTTGAAACTGGATTCGATTCATCTTTACTTTGTGTAGACCAAATTATACAACCCCTTAATTGATCGGTGGAATTGCTAATATACAAACACAACACTATTCATAATCTCTAAATCATTGGCTTGCTCGAGATTTCTTTGAATGCTCTGTATAGAGTGTACAACCATCCTTTGGACTTGTTCTTCCATATGCCTTGACTCCCATCACCACTATAGCCATCCCCTGTGTTCTGTACAAGCCAAAAACAACATCAATATGCCATGTGCCTATAGCCATTGCTTATCAACTTGTGAATTATATGTTAATTGTTTCTTGGTTGCAATGATCATAATAAGAATGAGAAGTACTTCATATCCTTTAACTTTTGAATAGTAGAGTGCGTTCTACAATTTTACATTTTGTTAATTCATTATAGCCACCTAAGAAAACATATATATATTATACGGGTCATTCAACTGGGAAAAAAATGACGGAGAATAAAACATGATACTCATTTTAATTGCTCAAATGAGTCATGTACCATTAGCGTACTATTCACAAGAGTGTTGGAACATATGCATGTATTCAAATCTTCTAAAGGTAGAGGAATGGTTAATTTGAGTGGTGGGTTTGGCATTAGACGAATAATTTGTCTAATTGGGATATAGTGTTATAGTGCATTGGTCTTGATTTTCCACAAAAATCAATATATAACCTCTCTTATACATTTGTTAGATTTATAGTTAGATACATGAATCCATTTATAAATATTGCATCTACCCAATCCAAACTTCATTTAGTTCTATTTCCTTTGAAATTTTGTTTCAAACTGGATTTGATTGATATTTACTTTGTTATGCTCTTAACCTGCAAAGAGATACCCAAACAGAGAAATTGCGAAGAAAAGATACCGAGAACATGAAATATGCGAAGAAAATATACCCAGAGCACAGAATAGCAATGATTTTATTATCCAAAGAGAAATGTTCACAGGCCTCTTCGAGGGGGCAACCTCCAATAGAGCAGAGCTCGATTACAAAACAAGACACAATACTCCTCGCAGGGAGTCTCTATCCTTTATATATGACTCATACATGCAATACCACGAGCCAATATCGTGGATTTTATTAATACCATCTATCTAATACTACCGCTCATTTACCATCTAACTAATACTTCCGCCCATTTGCAACTAACTGTGGTCCCGTCATTAATTGCGGGTTAACCACTTACAATTATTAATATGGGCTTTATTGACTCTTGACTATGACGTGATCCCATGACATAAATAAGGGGGTTAGGGTGGGACCCTAACATGCCCTCCCCCTTAAGACTAGCCTTGTCCTCAAGGCTGAAGCTGCGGAAACTGCTGAAGAATATCGGCTGGTTCCCAAGTTGCATCTTCCGGCGAGGTGTCTTTCCATTTGACTAGGACCTCCTTAATCACGCGGCCACGCAGGTGCTTGTCTCGTGTGTCTAGAACCTGTTCAGGTTGAAGCTAGATTGATCCTTCTTCATCCAGTTCAGGTAGACTGGTTTGAACTCGGCAATTGTTCCCAATCACTTTCTTGAGGCACGATACATGGAAAACTGGGTGGATTTTTGCTGTAGGTGGCAAAGCCAGCTTGTAAGCCACTTCTCCAATGCGTTGAAGTACTTGATATGGTCCGTAGAATTTTGGAGAGAGCTTTTGACAGCCCTTGTCTTTGAGTGATGTTTGCTTATATGGTTGCAGCTTCAAAAAGACCTGATCCCCTTCTTGAAATTGGCGCTCTGAGCGATGTTGGTCAGCGTGTTGCTTCATACGGTTCTGAGCTTGATGAAGATTCTCGCGCAAGTGGGCCAGCATGGTTGCACGGTGTTGTAAGAGTTGATCCACTGCTTGTACTTTGGAGCACCCCGTGAGATAAGAAGTAGGGGACGGTGGAAGTTGTCCATAGACTGCTTCATAGGGAGTCATTTTGGTGGTGGCATGATAGTTGGTGTTATACCACCATTCTGCTAGAGGTAACCACTGTGCCCAAAGGTGTTGTTTTTCTGAAGTGAAACACCTAAGGTAGGTTTCTAGGCATTTGTTGACGGCTTCGGTTTGACCATCGGTTTGCGGATGATATGAAGTGCTGAGTTTGAGTTGAGTGCCTTGTATTCTGAAGAGCTCCTGCCAAAAATTACTAGTGAAGATTGGGTCGCGGTCGGACACAATCGAAGTGGGCATGCCATGCAATTTGAAGATTTGATCCATGAAAGTTTGAGCAACCAAAGTGGGTGTGAATGGTTGGGGTAGAGCGCAGAAATGAGCATACTTCGATAGTCGGTCCACAACCACCATGATGACTGATTTGTTCCCAGACTTTGGAAGACCTGTAATGAAATCCATGGAGACCTCCATCCAAATTGACGCCGGAATGGGCAATGGTTGTAATGTTCCTGGTGTGTTGATAGTTTCCCCTTTGTGGCGTTGACAGACGTCACATTCTGCTACAAAAGTAAGGATGTCCTGTTTCATGCCGGTCCAAAAAAATGATCTTCTGGTGCGAGCGTATGTCTTCTGAAAGCCCGAATGTCCTGCAATGGGAGAGGAGTGCAATTCTGCCAAAATGCGACTTTTGAGGGTGGATGTTGGTGATATGACGACTCTGTCCTTGTAGCGAAGAATATCATTCTGCCACGAGTAGTCCTTGCTGGAATTAGGATCTGCCTGTAATTGAGAAATGAGTTGGGAGAGCTCAGGATGTGAAAACCATTCCCCGCGAGCCTCTTCAATCCAGTCTGGAATGGGGAGGGATATTGCAAGCAGAGTACTTTCCTCCTCAAATTGGCGTGACAATGCCTCTGCTACCCTGTTGTCTTTCCCTTTCTTGTAAATGATCTCATAATCATAACCCAGCATTTTGGCTAACCATTTATTTTGTTGGGGGGAAGATAGGCGTTGCTCCAAAAAATATTTAAGACTGTGATGATCTGTGCGGATTTGGAAACGTCGCCCCAACAAGTAAGGTCGCCAGGTCTCAACTGCATGTAAGATGGCCATCATTTCCTTCTCATAGGTAGATTGGCCCAAGTTCTTCCCACTTAGTTGTTGGCTGGTGAAGGCCAATGGTCGCCCTTCCTGCATTAAGACTGCTCCAATACCTGTTCCCGAAGCATCAGATTCAATGACAAATGTTTTGGTGAAGTCCGGTAGTGCTAAGACAGGAGTGGAACACATGGCGGTTTTGAGAGCGGTAAATGCCTGTTGTGCTTCTTCGTTCCAGAAGAAGGAATTTTTCTTGAGAAGTTGCGTCAGGGGCTTCGCTATGCGGCCATAGTTGCGGACAAATTTACGATAATAGCCTGTGAGACCCAAAAATCCTCTCAAGCTTTTCAAGGTCTTAGGTTAAGGCCATTCTTGCATTGCCTGGATCTTTTTGGGATCAACCTTGACACCTTCACGGCCCACAATGTGGCCTAAATACTCAACTTCTTCCATGCCAAATGCACACTTAGACATTTTGACAAATAGTTTATGCTTGCTGAGCAGTTGCAAGAGGATATCTACATGCTTAAGATGTGCCGCCCAAGTGCCACTATAGATGAGGATGTCATCGAAGAAGACCAGGACAAATTTTCTGAGATATGGTCTGAGCAGGTGATTCATAAGGCTTTGAAAAGTGGAGGGGGCATTACAGAGACCAAATGGCATGACCAAGAACTCATAATGGCCTTCATGAGTTCTGAAAGCTGTCTTGGGAATGTCAACTTCCTTCATGCGAATTTGGTGGTAGCCTGAGCGAAGATCCAATTTAGTGAAGAATTGACCCCCATTGAGTTCGTCCAGCAAATCGTCAACCACTGGGATGGGAAATTTATCTTTGACTGTTAACTTATTGAGGGCCCTGAAGTCTGGACACATCCGCCACTCCCCATCTTTCTTGAGGACCATGACGACTGGAGATGAGTAAGGACTAATACTAGGACGAATGACACCTGCTTCCAACAATTCCTTGATGATTTTTTCTATTTCATTCTTTTGGGTGAACGAATGTCTGTAGGGCCGCACATTTGGGGGTTGGGCCCCTGGGACCAATGTGATGCTATGATCATGTTCCCCTCGCGAGGGTGGAAGTTCATGAGGTTTGTCAAAGACCATCCTATGTTTATTCAAAATCTGTTGCATCTCAGGATGAATTGGCGAAGACATGGTATCTACCACCTGGATGGCATTAAATTGAGCTACTACTCCATGATGGCCCTTTTTTAACAATTTTTCCATACGATGCGAGCTTATGATCGAAGGGTCTCCCGCTTGTAGCCCACGGAGGGTATGTGTGTAGTCGTTCTGCTTAAAACTCATATATAACTCCTGGAAATCCATTGTGATTGGCCCAAGAGTGCGGAGCCATTCCGCACCTAGGACAATGTCGCAACCCCCCATGTGTATTGCAAACATGTGGGTTTTCAATTGATAATCCCCCATTTGAATTTTGAAATTTTCACAGCGACCTTCACATTTCATTGTGCCTCCATCTGCAATCTGGACTTGGAAGTTAGAAACTGCTCGGACATAACAATGTGCTGCTTCAACGATCTTTTGGTGGATGAAATTATGGGTACTTCCACTATCAATCAAAACTATTACTGGCCGATGTTTAAGAAAACCCCTGATTTTGAGAGTTTGAGGTGAAGAAATTCCTGCCAATGCATGTAGCGAAATCATTGGTTCATCAGATACCATCTCCTGTTGGTTATCTTCTTCGTTTGCCTCTGGTACCTCAAGTGGTGGATCTTCCTCGGTGGAGCTGTAGTCAGTGGCATCTATTTGAAAAAACTTGTGCTCTTTGCATTTATGACCCGGGGAATATTTTTCATCACAGTAGTAACATAGTCCTTGCTTCCGTCTTTTGGCCATTTCTGCAGGTGACACCTTTTGAATCTTAAGTGTTTGGGTCATATTGGGAGCCTGTGGGGGACGCCCTTTAGCAAGAAAGTTGGGGCGGCTGGATTGAGCTGCTAATGCCTGTTCCACCTTACGGGCTACCTGGCAAGCCTCGTTCCATGTGGGGGGGTGGTGGAGTAGAACCTGAGCTTTGATGGCTTCTTTAAGACCGCTGATAAAGCATTCCATGTAGAATTCATCTGTGAGACCCTTAGTGCGGAAGGCTAAGGCTTCAAAAGCGGTAATATATTCATCCACTGTACCCGTCTGTCGGAGCTTAGTGAGACGCCCCAAAAAAGAGTCTTCCTGTTCAAAGCGATTTCGAAGAGCTTTGGTAAATTGGCCCCAATTCTTAAATTGTCCATTGCAACGCTGATACCATTCCTTCCATTGCCATCGTTCACTGTCCAAGTACATGGTGCCCACCATAAGTTTAGTCCCCTCCTCTATGATATGGTTCAATTGAAAATACTGCTCCATTTGTGCTAGCCATGCGGACGTGTGAGAACCGTCAAATTTAGGCATATCCAACTTGGGAGGTCTCTGATTGGGTGGTGGACGGGTGTGCCAGACGTGAGGAGAGTGGCTAGACTCCCCCTCATGGTATTCATGACCCTTATACGCCTCCTCGTGGGCTGGCTCCTTGCCCTTGTCCTGTATTAGGCACTCTATTCCTTTAAGATGACTTTCGAGCCTTTCCACCATAGAGTGGAGGGAGTGCACCTCTTCTTCTATTTTGTCTACCCTTTCATTGGCCATTGCTTGAGCGCGAGTTTCTACCATACACCCGTCTGACGAAAATTTGGGACCGCCGAATTTTTTTTACTTAGAATTGAATGGTACCACCTTGCTCAGCTCGTCGTCCTGATTCTGATGGGCTAGGTCACCAATAAGCGCCCTGGAAGATCTCAGACTCTTTTTTTTTTTTTTTTTGAAAACTCCTAACGGAGTTTTACTCCTTTCTGATCAATACTGCAGTCGCCAAATCCTCAAAATGTCAATGCCCCCAAAAGTCCTGCGAAAATTATGTCCAGGTACAGGAACCCTTTCCCACTACTCCGATCTGACGAATCTGGGAGATCTGAATGGTGGAACAACTACTGCTGCTGATCTGGAATGTCCGATCTGGTGGATTTGAGAGATCTGAATGGTGGAACAACTGCTGCCGCTGATCCGGAATAGATGATGTGTGATCCCTCGAGAGAAAGGGAACTAGGGTCTTGGGGAGTGTCAGGTGCTACAGATCGCAATATACATAAGGGTCTAACAGTAGTACTCGGCCCAATGTTTCAGGGCTCTAACTAAGGAGGATCGACCGTACCCTTAGCCATACAACCCGACTACCTTATCGTACGGGCGAGTAATCTCTCCGAGTGCTGTTCTCGGTGTACTGTAGCCACAAGACGGCCGAAGTTTTATCTATGGCGAGGTTTCAAGGGAGCTACGGGGCTTCCTATATACCCAGAGGGTACGTGGAAGACAGTCCGTGCGCGGTTCTGTCTAATGCGCTACTACTCGAAGGGGTACCCACAGGGGTTACAAGGGAGTCCAACAGACGTGACCACCTCTTGTATTTCCTGCGTGCATGCCTCCCCAAATCCGCAGGTTTATGCGCTTAACGACAGATCCCGTGGTTTAAAGACGCCGGAACACGTCTCTAGCCTAAAAAATTTTTGCTAAAATTTGGAGATCTCACCGAGCCCTGGAAAGTGCTCTGATACCACTTGTTATGCTCTTAACCTGCAAAGAGATACCCAAACAGAGAAATTGCGAAGAAAAGATACCGAGAACATGAAATATGCGAAGAAAATATACCCAGAGCACAGAATAGCAATGATTTTATTATCCAGAGAGAAATGTTCACAGGCCTCTTCGAGGGGGCAACCTCCAATAGAGCAGAGCTCGATTACAAAACAAGACACAATACTCCTCGCAGGGAGTCTCTATCCTTTATATATGACTCATACATGCAATACCACGAGCCAATATCGTGGATTTTATTAATACCATCTATCTAATACTACCGCCCATTTACCATCTAACTAATACTTCCGCCCATTTGCAACTAACTGTGGTCCCGTCATTAATTGCGGGTTAACCACTTACAATTATTAATATGGGCTTTATTGACTCTTGACTATGACGTGATCCCATGACATAAATAAGAGGGTTAGGGTGGGACCCTAACATACTTTGTGTAGACCACATTATACAACCCCTTTTTTGATTGATGGAATCACTAGTATACAAACACAACACTATTCAATCTCTAATTCATTGGCTTGCTCGAGATTTCTTTGAATGCTTTGTACAGAGTGTGCGCAGTCACAAACAACCATCCTTTGGACTTGTTCTGACATATGCCTCAACTCCCAACACCATTATAGCCATCCCCTGTGTTCTGTACAAGTCAAAAACAACATTGATATGCCATGTGGCTATAGCCATTGCTTATCAGCCTGTGAATTATATGTTAATTGTTTCTTGGTTGCAGTGATCATAATAAGAATAAGAAGTTCTTCATATCCTTTAAATTTTGAATAGTAGAGTATGTTCTAAAATTTTACGTTTTGTTAATTCATTATAGCCACCTGTTGTGCCCTACAACAACCCCCCATTTCATATCATTTTTATTCACAAATTATTAACATATGAAATGGGTCCCTTTTAAAATTTTATTGGCATTAATGAATTTGTTCGACAAAGGTGTGATAAGCAAACGAATGTGTGAATTGAAGCCTTTTAGAATAATAAATTTTCCAATACTTAAACAATTTTCGGTTATTGCGATGAAGTGATCGCAAGATCGCATTTCGCAATGTCAAGAGAACCACATTTAAGGGACACCTTGGTTTTTGCCGATGCGATATCGCTATCGGCAATCGGCGGTATTCAATGTACATCCAAAGAAGCATACATCTTACACCCCGATGCGACGCGATATCGGCGATCGGCTATCGGCGCTGCCCCTATGAAAGAACGTGTTAACGTAAAAGCGCCGACCCGATGCGATATCGCTATCGGTCGTCGGCGAAACCATATACACTCTCATAAGGCTCTCAGGTTTTTCCCCGATGCGATGAGATATCACTATCGGAAGTCGGCAAATCACCCGATCTGCATTTGATTATGCTTTCACGCGCTCGTTCCGATGCGATATCGCAATCGGCGTTCGCCATGATCGTTTCCAAACGGTAATATCATTCATGTCCCGATGCGATGTGACATCATTCAACGATGATCAGAGACTTTAAAAGGTGATTGCTTTAAGCTTCAAAGTTATATTTAAATCTGATTGGTAAAAGCACAGATTTCAAAATGCCGTTAAATGCAGGGATAAGGTAATGCATGCGTATTTAATATCTTTGCCCCTTCGATTAACGAACACTTGCGACTAAAACATTTTAATATCTGTTGCACGCGTTAGGGGGTCATTCAACTGTTTAAACAGTGTTTAGATCATTTAATGGGTAGCAGGCTTTTAAAACACCATTAATGTATATGCGATCTCCTACCAGTGATCAGATCCGCAGCCACCTTTGAAAATTAATCTCGCCACGCTTCAATTGATATATATCTTTTCCATTACGCTTCATCTTCATTATTTTTCGTGTTACGAGTTCTCTTGCATTTGTGTAGAGTTCGTTTGCTGGTAAAAGTTTGAACATGATGGGGAAGAGACATAAGAAGACTACTGGTTCTACTGCAACACCTGTTGCAGGTCAAGCTGCTACAGTTTCAAAGAAGGGCTTAATCTCAGATACTACGTGCACTGGTCTTACTCGGACCACATGGCAAGGTACATATAATCTCTTGGAGGCCGAACAACCAGTGAAGACAGTGACGGAGGTTACTGTCGACGTGCAGAAGAAGTCTGAATCGACTCTGAAAGATTTGGCCGACTCCTTCTTACACAGAATAGCGGCCAGAGAGCAGGTCCTCCCGTACACAGATGTGGTGCGCTGGGCAATTGAAGAAATCCCCATCACTGATAGAACTTTTCATACAAGGGATGGAAGGATTTTTGGATCTTTCAAGCCGGACGACCTGAGGCAAATGTACCATTTGCCTGAACCAGAGCTAGCCTATAACAAAGCCTTCGTGGAGAAATTCGCCAGAGAAAATGAATTACCATCCGAACCCCTCCGAGATTGGAGGCAGAATCCAGCCAAACACAAGCATGAGAGTTCGGGTAAGTACTCCAACGCTTCTCTAGCTTCTCCCTATTGCTATGCGGGGATTATGATGTGCAGATTGTGGGGATTACATGACTCCGCTAATATTATAACTGATATGATTCCCTTAATGGAAGCGGCTGTCAATGCTATAGTTATGGATTGGGCTACTATTCTTTCTGATAAGTTGGTCACAGCTGTTCGTGAATTTAGAGCCAATACCATAGTTTCCGAAAGGAAAATCCCACCATTTTATTATACTGCTTATATTATGGATACCCTGTGTTATAATTCTGAGTTTCCTGTCCTCGGTTGGAGATGGACCACCCAAGATCCAACACCCATTCATTTATACCATAGGCAATTGTGGAAGTCTTCTTACAAAGACCATTTGTACCAAATTTGCAATGGTTTTATGGTGCCTATTCACTATTCTATCTATGATAGACCTATTCCCAGAATTTCCTATGAAGCTGCTTTTGACATAACTGCCGTTGCAAGCTGGTTCGGGGAGGAGCATTTTACTTATATTAGGGTTTTTGGAAGCAAAGCCAGGCCGCATGTTCTCCCTCTGTATATCCCAGACAAACTGTTAGCCCGGGAAATATGCTACCAAATCATGTCCGAAAGTGTAACTCAAACTCTCAAAGAAGAGAAGAAGAGAGGTTGGCCCTCTTTTCCTCTAAGAATTGGGGTTTTTACTTTGCTTAATTTCAAGCATGCAGAGAAGGAAGCAACAAAATACCAAGCTTTATCCCTGGCCACCATCCCTAATAGATTCTATGATCCATCAAAAACTACCTATAATGCCCTCGAACAGGCAAAATTAACAAAAATTGAGCATCAAGAGGACATGTTTGATGACCTGTTCGTTGGTGCCGATACAATCGGCCATGTCAAAGAAATTGCTCGGATGAGGTACAATGATGAAACATTAGCTGAGTTTAATAAACTTAGGGAGCAGAGGTTGCAAACTCTGCCTCTAAATTTATTATCCACAACTGCGGCGTCTTCCTCAAGCGAGCCTGGTCGGCAACAGATACCTCCACCTCCTGTTACAACTAAGGAACAAGGTCAACAACAGGAGGAAAGACAGAAGAAGCTACAGGCGGAGAAGCAAAGAAAAGAGCAAGCAGAAAGGCAGAAAAAGGAGCAGTTAGAAAGGCAGCAAAAGGCACAAAAGGATCAAGAACAAAGAAAACAGAAAGAGATGGAGGAGCAGAGAAAGAGGAAAGAAGAAGAGAAATTAAAGAAAGAACTGGCAGATAGGCAGAAAAAGGAATTGGCAGATAGTCAGAAAAGGGAGGAAGAAGAACAGCAGCGAAAAGCATTAGAAGAACAGCAGAGGTTGCAACAAGAAAGAGAACGAAGCGAAGCTCAAACAGAGCAACACAAGCAAACCCCTACCAATCCAGAATTGATTAAACAATGGAAGCAATTCGATTCCATTATCAGTGGTAGGGAAAGCTCTTTAAATACAGATACCTCTAAAACGAGCACTGCGCCTGATACAACTTCTTCTCAGGTTCTAGAAGGAACTAGCGGCCCACCCATTTCACAGGATGTCGAAGTAATTGACAAGGACCCTTCCGATCAGGTTGTTCTCCAGGTGGAAGAAATTCCTCCCCTGGATATTTTCTATAGCCCAAAGCATAGAGCTGTTATTAAGCGCTCTAGGAAAAGGCGAAGGCTTGATCAACCTTCCATCTTTCCTGAGCAAACCGTCACGGGCAGTATGGTCTGGAAGGAGCAATTGAGTCCCTCTGATGATTTAACAAAGCTGTCGCAATTCGCGGGAGCTTATTCTGCAGCAACCATTGACAAAGCATCAGAGGTAAGTCTTCTGCTGAAGGATAAGGATCATGAAATATATGCATTGCAGGCAGAGTTGATCGAGGCAAAGAACAAGGCGACACAGGTGGAAGAACAGTTGCTGGCGCAACAGCAAGAGAATAATTCGCTAACCCAGCAACTGCAACTAGAAAAACAAAGGATAGACAACAGTGCAATTCAAAAGGAAAAAGAATTGTCGGAAACATTGGTACAGTTGAAAGCATCAAATGAGCTACTAATGAAGTCAAAAGATGAGCGAATAGCTCAACTATCGGCACAGCTCGAAAGTATCCAGAGTGCATATAAGGTCAAAGATTTCAGAGCAGAGGCAACACAAATAAACAACGCATTACTATCCTAGATTAGACTTCTATGTCGGCAGCTCGCTAGAGCTGAGCCATTATGCGATATATCTACAACAGTATGCGAGCGAATAGACAAGGCCAGAACTGAGCTAGATCAGGCCGAAGAAGTCATATCCGATTATGTTGAGTGGCAAGATACTGATGAAGGAAAGGCGGCAAATTTGTCCTGAATTCATGAAACCTACAAGGACATACTTTTCACAGAGTGGAACATGCAGGTAATGAAAGCAGAAAGGGCGGCTTCCAGGTGTAAAATAATTGCCAGCAATATGATTGACCTAGTCAATGATACACTGTACTTGGCAAACATGATTTCACAGTGCACGCCCGGAAGCATAACAACAGCCGATATGATTGAACAGACATGTTATCATGAGTTGGAAGAACAGAGGAAGTTAATTACCGGGGTAAATACTTTAACCTCTGATGCATATTGGCACTTTCTGATCAAGCCGCACACTCAAAGGTCTGCGCTTAAGTGTTTAACAGATGCTCTCGGATGCCTGATTCCCGACATAGAAGATGCCACATATGATGCCCAGCTCACATCGCGCCTCAATACTCCACCAGAAGTAGAGCCAATGCTTGCGATAAGTCAGCTAAGGAGTAAAGGCAAAGAAGCCACCGAGTGAAGCATTGCCGCCGACTGCCAGATCGCCAAGGAAAAGGGGAAAAACAGTTATTAATGCCAATTTCATAGCTTTTCAGTTTTTTAGATATTTAGATTAGCATAGTATTTATAGACCCTTTCATTGTTTTGGAAAGGGTCGTAAAATTTTTGTAACAGACTTAAAAGCTGGAGTTTGCACTATTGTGCTTCAGCCTATATTTTTGTGAAACTCGACCAATGGTTCTTAATTTTGATTAGAAGGCTATTTTATGCAATTGCGCACGACTGTCTGTTGTCTGGAATGCTTTCTGATTCGAAGGAAGGACTGCGACATAGTGATTAATGTATTGGATTGATCAAACGGCTTACATGGTACTATTATCTGTATCTGTTTTCATTCTTATTATATGAATTGCTGTGTTATTATCTTTGCTATTGTTGAATGTATATGTGCGATATAACAACAAATCTTAATTTCGCTTCACTATTGAATGTTATGTGATTTGTTATCTCTTTCACTCATATATGCATCAATGATATAAATGACTAAGTGTAGTAATTCGCTATTATCGCTCTGCATAACTAATTATGCAGAGCAATCTTAAATGATTTAAACGTCTATGCTTTAGTGTTAGAGTCATCTATATGCCTGCTTTAAAGCACAGATCATCAAATGCTACGCTTTACCAATTGATAAGTCCCGGGATTAGATTATAGTTATTACATTTCGCTTGTAGTTTATCTGTCCGTCTATTACCACCCTATATCGTAAGTCACTCATCCATCCCGTCCACTTATAATTTCTGGGAAACTGGTCCCATTATCCCCAGTCGGAGCCACTATTTCAAACGGAAAAGGAGCTGCACTAAGGTCCGGACCGGGTGGTTTCCCCAATGTTGTTGCAACGATTTTCGGGGCATCAACACCACCTAAGAAAACAAATATATATATATATATATATATATATATATATATATATATATATATATATATATATATATATATATATATATATATATATGTATGTATATGTATATGTATATGTATATGTATATGTATATGTATATATATACATACATATATATATAGCTATATATATATATATATCTATATATATATATATATATATGTATGTATGTATATGTATATGTATATGTATACATATATACATATATACATCTATATATGTATATATATATATATATTATATGGGTCATTCAACTCGGAAAACAATGACAAATAATAAAAACATGATTCTCATGTTAATTTCTCAAATGAGTCATGTATCACTAGTGTATTGTTCACAAGAGTGCTGAAACATATGCATGTATTCAAATATTCAAAAGTTAGAGGAACGACTAATTTGAGTGTTGGGTTTGGCATTAGACAAACGGTTTGCCTAATTGGGATATAGTGTTATAGTGCATTGGTATCCATAGCTAACATTGGTCTTGAATTTCCACAACAATCAATATATAACCTCTCTTATACATTTGTTAGATTTATAGTTAGATACATGAGTCCATTTATAAAGATTGCATCTACCCAGTCCAAAATTCATTTAGTTCTATTTCCTTTGCAATGTTGTTTCAAACTAGATTCGATTGATATTTACATTATATTATTTTCTCTTGAATTTCCTTTAGTGAGAACAAAAGGATTCTTTTGTTTACTCCCTCTGCAAGCAGACAAAGGGCTGGTTTCCATTTCACTTATCAACCACATGCTCCTCGGTAGATCCTTCGTTTGAAAATGAAAATGGCCCATAATGCCGAGTGTCCCCATGGTGGAAAGAGCTATAGTGAAGCTTCTACCTATTATTCAACAGTGAATATGTTTGTAATGATCCTAATTACAGTGTGATAATTTTTTATCTTTATATGTGCAATATATAACCTCTCTTGAAATTGGATCTGTCAATATATAACCTCTCTTGATATAGGAACAAATCTCTCCCACTAGATAAATATTATAGATAGAAATTACAAATCTCTTTGTCTCTTGCTAAATCCCCTCATGCTCAGTTTCTCGCTCGTTATTAGTATCTTCTATTGGTAACTACTTGTGATTTATGTTCACTTCTTTTCCTTCTTTATTATGTTGCCTTTCATCAAGTAATTACCAAATTAAATGATTATCCTAGTCATACTTGTTGTAGTTGGATCTTCACACCGAAATAAAAATAATTTTCAGATCATAATTCCAATTCAAATTCAATATAGTTCAAAATCTTGAATTCAGTTGATCTAACTTTGATTAAATTATTCAAACAGAGTTCAATTATCTACACATCCTAACAAACATTCTCAAGTCCATTAAAACTGGATGTAACTGTGTAGAAGAGAATGGTATTTTTATCATTTACAATCCTCAATCTGATGAACTAGATAATCCTTAACTATGTAGAAGTTTAGCTTCTACTATGAAACCAATCAACATATTGCATCCTTACAAAATTCACATTGCGATGTGGTTACAAAAATTAATTCATGCCACCCCTATGCTTGATGGCCTCCATTTCTTGCATTACCCAAATATGTTGAGTCTCCTGCCTGGCCCATGTATGGTGGATTACCCAAGATTGGATGATTAGGATGTGCTTGAATGTTACCATATACTTGACTCCAATTTGTTCTTTGTATCCATGGAGGGACTGAGTAGCCCAAGTGTCCACTTGTGTTACTAACCCCAACACTGAGTGTAGGTGTCATATAAACACAGTTAGGATTTAAACTTGCACTAGTAGGGGTATATGAGGTGGTAACAACCCTTGGTCGATAGCGGTTGACTTGGATGTTAATAAGCTCTTGGTATGATGGCATGTGCTCTACAATGTGGTCCAATGTGTTGGACATCATCCTATTTGCCTCAAACTAGCTTGGACCATAGACTTCCCTACTTGTCATCCCTCCTCCTCTTTCCAACACTTCTTGAACCTTTCTTGCCTCCCTCTCTTGCCTTGCCAATTGTTTTGGATTTTCCTTATCTTCCATTACTTTTTGTCTTTCCAACCTTTCCTTTGATTGAGTTTCTGCTGCTGCAATCCTTGTAGCTCTCTTGTCCTTGACCAACTCCTTCTTTCTCTTTTTATTTTCCTGAATTTCATTTTTTTTTTTTTTGACGTTCAGAATCAAACAATAATTTCATATAATCTTTAGATGTGAGAAACTGTGAACTCCTCCCCAAATGAAGACAATCTGCAGTTGAGTGCCTTGATGAGGCCTTTACTCTCTCTACTGGTAGCTTTAGGAATGCACCAAGTATTCTCTGATTTGTTGTCCCATGCTCCCCAGGATCTAACACTTGGTTTTCAACCTTCGATACAACTAATTGGCCCCCATTGTTGGCTTCTTCAGGTACTTCATGCATGCACCTATTTCACAGTTTTGTATATAGTTTTTTAGTTTTGTTTTACCTTCGAATAAATAAAATCCTAGGATTGAAGAATCAATTGAATCGATACAAGAAAGAATAGTGATCCACTCCCTCCTCTTAGGAAAAATCTTAGGTACTTTTTTGCTTCCTCTCTTGGAAATTACCCACATACCACAATTCCTTCTTGCCTGTAAGCTTGTTTCATCACAGTTCCATATACAGTATGGGGCATATGAGTGTTTCTCATATGCAACAAAAAGAGTGTTATATAACTTGGACACAATTGCAGGGTGTAGATTTAAATCCCTTTCTTTGTCAAGGCCCTCAGCTGTATGTAGCACAAGGTCTGGGTGCCTTTTTTTAAATCCACTCCACCATGATTTACCAAGAAACCCATCTTTGAAGGGGTTTGGCCTCCCCTGACAAATTTGAGCTACTGGGAATTTAAGTTGTATAAGGTCTAACCCATGTCCCAATTGGGTCATCTTCTTACACCCTTCAACCACCTCGACCTCCTCCTCTTTAGTCAAACTGTAATAGGCCCTCTACGTTTTGTATTAGTCAACCCATTTATCCAATAATGTATGTTAGAGGAAAAAATACCATGATTTTTTGTAGAGGCATGAATTGAATGTCCCTTAAAATTGATGTCATCAGTTGTAGCTAGCATGTATTGCTTTGTCCAGCCTCTGATGGCACTGATTTTATTTGTTGAACTTACACCTTGCACTGTGGTTGAAGGTGGCTCTATGGTTGATGGTGGGATAACATGATCTGCCACCACATTGTCCTTTTCAATGACATTATTGGGTGCATTGGGAGCATTCACATCACCCCCCACCCCCCCTACTCATCTGATGAACTGGATCGTAGTTGGCCCCCCTTGCCTCCTCCTGTTCCTTGTACGATTTGCAATAGAAACTCTTGGTATGGCTGCAACAACTTGCAGAGTTACCATGAAATTCTGATTTTAAAAATCTATATTAGAAAACGAGGCAATTCATTGGCCTTTGCAATAAATGAGAAACAACAATCAGTGCTTTATATATATATATATATATATATATATATATATATATATATATATAGTATATGAATACATCTCGGATCTGAAACTCATCATTGGAAGGGTTTTAACTTCTTTATTGATTCTTAGATGATTTTTATGAGTTATCAGGAAGAACTATTCCTTTTTAATTTTGTAATAGGTTTGACATAACACAATTTCTTCAGCCCAACTATTTTTTTGTGTCCTCAAATGGTTGTTCTTGGCATTCATTTTATTCCTAGTTGGTAAAAATATGGGTTATCATGAAGAGCTATTCCTTTTTCTTTTTGTAACCACTTTGACATAACATAGTTTCTTCAACCCAACTAGCTTTCTGTGTCCTCAAATCATTGTTCTTGGCATTAATTTTATTCCTAGTTGGTAAAAATGTGAGTTATCAGGAAGAGCTATTCCTTTTTCTTTTTTGTAACATCTTTGACATAACACAGTTTCTTCAACCCAAATAACTTTTTGTGTCCTCAAATCATTGTTCTTGGCACTCATGTTGTTCTTTCCATTCATTTTATTCCTAGTAAGGGTTAGCAAGTTTTTATGTAAGGGTTCTTAGTTGTAGTCTCTTTATGTAGTTATTCCCTTCAAAATTCTAAAAGTCTAAGGTGGAGGCGTTCATGTACTAGTGTCTCTCCCCTATGTATTTATTCCCTTTCAAATTCTTAGTTCCGGTTCCTTTTGTTCTTGCAAGTCAAAGCCTAAGTCAAATACAGGTAAGAGGTCTCTTTCCTTCTTGTTCTTGCTCCTACTATATCCTAATTATTATAACTAAACTATCACAGCTATTACAATTTTGGTTTTCCACACCTAATGGTGCATTATATGCCTTCAATGTTGCCCCCAATGTGGTGTAATTCAACCTCAAATAATATTTGGTTTGGTTCTATTATGCCTTGTCTTTGGTTCTTAGAATCTATTGGCTCAATAGTTGTTAGATGTGTCGTGATATTTGGTTTTCTTGATACTTATTTTGATTTCAAATTCACCTAAGGCACATATATTTTCAATTTTTTCCTTCTTCACTCATTTTTATACTATTGGAGGCATCTGATCTCAACGATCATTAATACAGGCAAGAATTTATCCTTGTTGTTGAATTCTTAGGGGAAAAAGCTCACACTAAGTTTTCTGTGTGCCAATTAACTTTGATTCTTTATAGACTTATTGGTTTGTTGGAAGCATACAACACCTACAGGACCCCCTTGAAACTAGAAAATTACCAGTACAATGAGAGAGGTGTAGTCGTGGTAAGGCTAGATGGCCTATAATTATTAGGCATGTACACTAATGTAGATTTGCATGATAACACTTTGAAACCTTCACTTTAAGTTTATGCAGGACCATGACAGAACTTAATAAAGATAATATAGCATGTTCTCACATCTATTACAGTTTGGGTTTTCCACACCTAATGGTGCACTATATGCCTTCAATGTTTCCCCCACCATGGTGTAATTCAACCACAAATAATATTTAGTTTGGTTCTATTATTCCTTATCTCTGGTTCTTAGAATCTATTGACTCAATTATTGTTAGATGTGTTGCAATGTTTGGTTTGCTTGATACTTATTTTGATTTCAGATTCACCTCAGGCACATATCTTTTTAGTTTTGTCATTCTTCACTCATTGTTATACTGTTGGAGGCATCTGATCTCAACGATCATTAATATAGGTAAGAATTTATTCTTGTTGTTGACTACTTAGGGGCAACAACTCACACTAAGTTTTCTCTGTGCCAATCAACTTTGATTCTTTACATATTTATTGGTTTGTTAGCAACATACAACACCTAGGGGACCCACTTGGGACTGGAAAATACTAGTCCAAACATAGAGGTGTAGTTGTGGTAAGGCTAGATGGCTTGTAATTATTAGGTAGGTCCACTGATGCAGATTTGAGTGATAACACTCAGAAACCTTCACCTTAAGTTTATGCAGGACCTTAATAGACCTTAACAGAGATAATATAGAATGTTCTCACAGCTATTACAGTTTGGGTTTTCCACACCTAATGGTGCACTATATGCCTTCAATTTCGCCCCCACTGTGGTGTAATTCAAACCCAAATAATATTTGGTTTGCTTCTATTATGCCTTATCTCTGGTTCTTAGAATCTATTAGCTAAATAATTGTTAGACGTGGTGCAATGTTTGGTTTGCTTGATACTTATTTTGATTCCAGATTCACCTCGGGCACATATATTTTTAGTTTTTTCATTCTTCACTCATTGTTATATTGTTGGAGGCATATGATCTCAACGATCATTAATATAGGTAATAATCTATCCTTGTTGTTGACTGCTTAGGGGCAACAAATCACACTGAGTTTTTTGTGTGCCAATCAACTTTGATTCTTTACAGACTTATTGGTTTGTTGGCAACATACAACACCTAGGGGACCCCCTTGAGACTGGAAAATTACCAGTCCAAATAGAGAGGCGTAGTCATGGTAAGGCTAAACGACCTATAATTATTAGGCAGGTCCATTGATGTAGATTTGCATGATAGCACTCTGAAACCTTCACTTTAAGTTTATGCAAGACCTTTACAGACCTTAACAAAGATAATATAGCCTGCTCTCACAACTATTACAGTTTAGGTTTTCCACACCTAGTGGTGCACTATATGTCTTCAATGTTGCCCCCTTATATGCAGAAGCTCAACATGGTCCATAATCAATTGAACGAAAGTGTGATCTTTCAGTTTCTAGTCCAAAATATCTAACTTATCCAGTTTCAATTCTTCTCTAATTGGAATAACTAGTCCTCTAATTCCTTGTAGTTTTGCTCCTGCAATCTTGTAGTTATCTCGTCTTAATTTGATATTCTAATAATTAAAAGAGAATTTCTAAACTAGTGGGCATGTTATTCATTTAGAAATGCTTCTCTAACTAGACAATGAATCTACTTGACATCAGAATTTGCCCTTTGACAAGATATTCTTTGCCATTATAGTAGTCTGATATTGAATTGTAGGGGTCCGATTTGAGGTTACAGTGGCATTGAAATTGGTTTCTAAATCAGTGGGTCTGTTATTCATATAGAAATTCTTCTCGATCTTGTGATCTATTTAACAAGTGATATTGGCTATAGTGGCTTTAATTTACCCTTGTTTCTCAACAAAAATAACATTATTCAAAAAAGAAGGTAACATTATTCAACAAAAACATACCTGTATGTCTCCAACAACTGATGAATATAATGAATGTAAAACTATGCACACACTCTGTTTGTATGTCTACAACAACTGATGAATAGAATGAATGTAATAGTGTGCACACACTCCATTTGTATGTCTCTGATAGTTGATGAGTAGAATGAATGTTTGAAATGAAAATTAGTAAGAGTTGATGTTTTATAGTTTTTTGATATAGAATTTAATTGGTATGGATTTCCATCTCCCAAATTCAAATGTGTGGTCTGGATTGATTTGTACATGATCAAATGGTTGATAACCTATCATGGTTGATCCTTGTGCTTTCCTGTTTTTAATTCCTGAATTGAAAAGGATGGTGTGTTTAATACTTGAATTTAAAGGGTTGGTGTCATTTATTGCATCCTCTGAACTAATTCCTGAATTGAATGTTATCATTTATTGTTTTCAATAGGTTCGATGGTTAAACACACATGTACATATGGATGACACACATTTCACCTATTCTTGTGCAGGTATTACTAAGCAATGGGATGTGTTACTCCAATGGAAATCAGTGGGTGACTGTTTGATAGGATAGGTGTACTCCTGAATAGAATTCAATGGAATATTTTGTATTGCATTTTGACTTATTTGGTAATTTAGAGCTCGAGGTACTTGGGACATTATGTCTTGTCAACCTGTGATGTTAAGGTTTGGTGTTTGACATTTGTTGGCCCATTTTGGACTAAATTATATAACTTATATAACTTAATATAAACTATTTATGTGCACATATATATATATATATATATATATATTTTTTATGGTTTATGAATATTTTTTGATGGATGTGTGGGACCAGTACTATAGCTAGTATTGTCCCATGCACAACAATAGAAGGCTCTCCCCTAGAATGAGATCAACAAAGAAGCAGGTTGATGGACCGACGCTGTGATGTGTCAGAAGGGGGCCCATTAGGATCTCGAGCCTCCGAGATTTTAGGTTTGCATAAGAGTAGCTATGTGGGAAGGCTAAGAACTAAATGTCAAGACGCCGTGGCTTGGATGCGGAACCCAATTGTATAGCCACCATCCACTATAGAAATCCAAGCACCTTGTTAACCATGCTACAAGTGCGATGATGATAGTTTAACCGATTCAAACATGGTTCTGACCTTTGGAACCCCGGTGCGAGAAGACCGCCCACGTCTGAAGCATTGAAAAACGTTTCATGAAGGAAAGAGAAAGACCAAGGCATGATTGCTAATTCAAGCACAATTTCTAGGAATCAAAATTCCACCATCAAACCATTAAACCTCAAACCTCAATGTTTGCAAGTGAGATTGGAATGGAAGTGAGGGAAGGAAACCTCGTTGCTAAGACATCCCTTCTCTTAATCTCCAACATATCCACTCTTGGCTTCAACATATCCACTCTTCGTATCTGCTCTTTCTTGCTCTTCCTCCACATACATCTCTCATTTTCCATAGAAAAAGAAAATAAAAGATGGCCATTAGATGCGATAACAACTTGATTTAGAAACATATAAATTGAAAGAGAGTCTGGTGGGATTTGAACTATAGAATCTAAGGATTTCAGTAAAAAAATTGCATAATAAGCATCGCTATAAAAAAAATCTGAGAATGAAATTGAATACATCACAACACAACTCAGATTAGGAAGTAGTGGGTTGAAGGAGAAGATCATTGACTGGTCCATCACAATCTAAAAATACTCAAGATCCCAAGCTACGTAGGTTGACTTTAAATCTATATGAAGTGCTTATTCATGATAATATGTAACATGAGGGCTTATTATTATTATTATTATTATTCAGGATAAGTAATACTTTATAGTATTTTTAAAAGGCACTATATTTCTTTTAATATAGGTATTAATGGGCGTAATGGTTAAGAGCATGTGTTTCCTCCTAGGAGGTCACAGGATCAAAACCAGAGGGGGGTAGAGTATGTATGCCTTCGTAGACTTAGTAGTCAAATCGATGCATGGAGATGGGTCCCTTGTCCCATAAACAAGGGGGTCTCATACGCTAATTTGGTATCTGGCTTGGCTGTGACCTTAAAATTGGATAATAATAATAATAATATGTTAGTTGAAAAAGAATAAGAAGGGGGGTTAATTAAAATTGGATAATAATAATAATAATATGCTAGTTGAAAAAGAAGAAGGAGGGGGGAGAGTATTTGGCTGTGAATGTATTATAATTTTCTTTCCATTTATTTCAAGGAGACAATTTTTTGTAATTTGAGAAATTATTTACCTCAATTAGGTATTGTAAGTTTTTATTTCTTTAGTAATTACAAAGAAATAAAATAAATGTAAAAATCAATGTTTTAAAGCTTTAAAAAGCAAATTGTATGAAGATTCTCGAAGAAACCATTAGAGCTAGGGACAAATCTCAAATAATTTCTTTTTCCAAGAGACTATAAGAGGCTCAAGGCCAACCCCCAATAGTATTTTTTTTGCATTGTAGCATGTAGTGTGTTCATCATCTTTTTTTTTCATGGCACTTTCCTCTTTTCTTCATTTCTCACAATAAATTTTCTCGTGAAGAAAAGCATTCACAATGTAAAAAATTATTAATTTATTTTTAGAGGCTAAGAAAATTGAAGGTTCAAAGAACTACAAAATATGCACTCGTCATATGAAAAGTACTCTAATTTATAACGAGTTATGGAAAAATATATGTAGTAGTGATGTAAAACCTAATAAACCCACCAGTGTTGATCTTTTAGCTATGTGTGAACTCAAAGATGAAAAAGGTTTGGCATTAATAAAATCCTTTGTAAATTAAGAAAAGTAGGTTCATATAGAGAGTGCATCAAATGATTGGACTGATTAGATGATCCAAGTTTATGAAGAGAACAAAATGACATATAAATTTATTAACCAAATCTTAGAGATACAATGAAACTTTACTAGTAATAATAAATGGAAAATGTTGAAACGTGTAAATGTATAATGAAAACAAACTAGCTTGAATGTCAATAGCTTATATCTGAGAAGAGATGTGATGGCTACATGTCTTCACTAAACTGTGTTACAATGAGCCCGAAAGTCCTTTTTATCATAAATAAACAATGGGAAACCATAAAAATTCAAAAATCTAAACCTAAGAGATGAAGCACCAAAGGATTTTGGGCCCCAAAGGGGTAAGTTGGAATTTCAACTTCTTGAGATCGTAACTTTGGCATACAATATTCATTTGGCATGCATGATAGCCCATTGGAAAGGTTTATTTTAAAAGTACATTTTTTGATTATCGATAATAAACATAACTTCACTTGGCATCTTTCCGAAGAAAATGTCATTTAGGGCCTCAAAATGGATTCAAGAGTTCAAGACCTAAACATTGTTGAAAAAAATTGCCGAAATAGAAAACCACGGTGTTAGCAAATGGAATAGGTGGATGACCACCAATATCCACCTTCATCATTAGAAGATCTTTAGAGTTCCCTTTGATACACAACCTAAAAAAAATGGTTTTACCTTCAATTAAAGTTTCTCTAACAGAAATTGTCTAAAGGAGGAGATGTAGTTGAATATATTTCAAGGCTTAAATACATAAAACATGAAATCAATGAGGTAGGATTTCCTTTAGTTTGATGGAAAAAATATTAATCGTAGGATTTCCATCCTCTTATCAACATGTCTTAGAAACTTTATAGTTGACAAGAAAGTTGGAGAAAACATCAATTGATTAGTTAAGTGACATGTTAGATTAGAATGATAAAACATTTAGAAAGGAGACACAAGTATGTGGAGATGTCTTCCTTACAGGTACAGGCTCGAGTAAGTCATCAACTAAAAGTTCAAGTGGAAGAGAAACTCAAATGAATAACAAAGGATGAGGAAATAAATATCAATGGTCTTATAGAGGATGATGCTGAGGGTGTAGTCAACGAAGATAAAGTATTCATGGAAGAAGAAGAAGTCACAAAAGAGAAAATATCCAAGGAAGAGGAAACACTCAAGAAAGAGGAAGTAATCAAGGAAGAAGAAGTAACTTTCAACAGGGGTCAAATAATTTCAAAAGAAGTTGATAAGAGAGGTCTACTAATTGTAATCAACAATATGGACAAGGTCAATACCTAAGTCAAGTTACATGCAGATGGTGCAACATAGTTGGTCCTTCTGAAGAAAACTTTCTAACTGCAAATGATAAGCTCCCAAAGTTCAAGCAACATTTAATTTTAGCACAATATAAAAATGATAAAAATGATGATAATTATAAATGTGTATTCATTGCTTTTCAAAAGATAGAATTAAGTGCATCTTCATTAGTCTCCAATTTCTCTTTCATGAGTTATTATGAAGATACATGGATATTAGATATAGGGGTCACTCAACACATGAAATTCAGAAGAAATCTTCTTTTGGACATTTCAAGAATGTAAGCTCAACTCAATTCTCTTGGCTAATAATACAACACATACAACTCATTGAAAAGGTACTATGAAAATCGTTCTTCCTGGCATTACAGAGAGGATGCTTTCACATGTTTGGTATGTACCAACATTCAAAAAAAGAAATTGTCCTTAGTATTTATTTGCCAAGCAAGACATCAAATTATCATGGAAAATGGATTAATGAAAATCAACTCCACCAAACAAAATTTCAAAACAATCAAAATTCATTCCTAGGAAGCAAGACTTTACAAGAGCAGTAAGTTCAAATATTCCACCCATCAAATTATGGCATGTACACTATGGGCATTTAAAACTTAACAATCTGTCCCAACTACAAAAACATGAAAGATTACCTTATTTTAAAAATTATAATGCAAAGTGTGAAACTTTCATTTATGGGAAACACAATCGAGAAACCTTTTCTATAGGATATGTAACACCCTTACTTAAGCTTGTATTGTAAATACCATGGTACATGTGAAACTTAGGCTGGTGAGCCAATAATTACATTTTGGGGCGATGCGCCCATGTGTATGTGTGTGTATAGGTTTTGTGGCCAG
This sequence comes from Pinus tabuliformis, assembly GCA_031772625.1. Taxonomy (NCBI): domain Eukaryota; kingdom Viridiplantae; phylum Streptophyta; class Pinopsida; order Pinales; family Pinaceae; genus Pinus; species Pinus tabuliformis. The sequence continues at coordinate 121,581,986 of CM062808.1, read as the reverse complement.
TGCACTTCTGTATATGCTTTTATATGCTACGAGGCTAGAAAACCCGATGTTGTAAATATGCTTAACTTATGCACATTAGAAAACACATAATGACTAAATACCGAATCAAACAAAAAGAGTATGGGGGAGACAATACTCCATGGGAATATAAAAACGACACTTATATGATATAATAATCATTAAAAAGAGCACATGCCTACAAATAAAGTCAATTAAGTTACTTCATTGAGTGTTGAGTGTTAGAAAAAGGTCATGAACATAAAATAAAAGAGGATGGTACTATGAGGTAAGAATTTAGAGTGGATACCCAAGATGGAAACAAGAAATCTTGGAGCCCCAATGTTGAGAACATCCATATCCAGTTGAATTGGATGCCCTAGAGGTGGTGGCACATCCCAAGGGATTGCAAGTGCATAGAAGGGTGTGTACCACTTGGATGTTGGTTGATGGGGGATGTGAGTTTAGAGGTTGGAGGCTACCATAGTTTGATATGAGGGTTTGGAGGGTACCTGGAGACCCAAAGTGAAATAAAAACTTTTGGAGCAACAAAACTCTTATAATTTCCTTATATGGCTAAGAAAGATGTCTTGGAGGTGGTGACATAACCTAGGGGACTACAAGTGCATAGAAGGGTGTGCACTACTTGGGTGTAGGGTGATGGGGGGTGTGAGCTTGTAGGTTAGAGGGTTCTTGGGATTAGTACCTTGGCCAATCGACGGTACCATACATGTACCTGGAATTGGGTAAGTTTTTTCCCCATGGAGTTGAAGCTCCAATTCGAGGGTGACCCAATGTTGAGAGAAAATGTAAAGCATGGTCTATGGCTGAGAGGAATGTCAAAGGTATGCAACTAGTTAACCAATTATAAGACAAGTTCTCTATTAAACTTTACTTATTTATGTTGTAATTAATTTTGTATTTTTCCTAAGCTACATGTAAGAATTCATCATTATTGTGTGTAGAAAAAAATAAATTAAGCAAGTGGATGCCTACATATCAGTAATTCCCATAGAATTCATTTAGGGATGCATAACACTCATATATAAGTGAAATGAAAGGGGTTCTGTAGGAAAATGTGTCACAACAGTAGAAGGCATATAAATATGCCTCATCAAGTGGCTAAAGGCGTTACTAAAGTTTAAAAAAAATTGGAAACCATAAATAATCCAGTTTATAGAGGGTCACTAGGTGAGGATTCCTAATACATGGCTGAAATAACCCAAAAATGGGCCAGTAATATTGCAGGTAGAGTTGATAGTGGGATGATGACATTATAGGTGGTATCAGAGCGATTGGTTACAACACTCATGGGTCAAAAATTTATTATAAGAAAAGTCACATGTTGCTGATAATTTGTTTGAAAGAACTGACAAGGAGTGGAGGCGGATGAAATTCTCTATTCTACATGAGATCCATGGGAATAATAAATGTAAAAGATCAAATTATGATTGCGAGCTCAAAATCTGTGGAGTGATGGGTGAATTTTAGTAACAAAAAATCTAAATTCATAGAGACTAAAAAAAAGTATTGTTGACAGAAAAAAATAAATAAATATGTGATTACATCAATGTTGAGGTGGCAATGCCACATGGTAGTTCCAAGTGGTGACTAAGTTGAAAGGTTAGCAGGCCAAGTGGTAGAACCTAGTGTGACTCAACACCATTAAGTTAATGTGCTAAAATGTTGTTCCTTTAAATGCACGATGCACACCACGACTATTAATTGCAGGAAATGTGATCCATTGGATCCATCAAACATTATTTTCATCATTAAACAACCAACAAGTTGGAACCCAATGTGTGTTTTGGATTGTCAATCTTTTTTTATCATAGTTATCGGGTCTATTGAGGGTGCAAATATATTTTATTCCCCACACAAGTTGGAGTTTGATGTGTTTTTTGGATCATCGATTTGGTTTGATCATGGTCATCAGATCTATCAAGGGTGTGAGTTTATTTTGTTCCCCACACAAGTTGGATCCCAAAGTTAATTGTGGACCATTGATGAGGGGATGCTGCAATTCTTAGATCTATCGTGTGTGAGTCTTGTCATAAACCCTCACTCATGTTTCAACACTATGCAATATCTAGGCCATTAGATTAGTGAAATATCAACCATCATATCTATCGGGCAGATGGCATACTATAAATATCCATGCAAGTTCGAGCACGATATAAATCTAGGCCATCAAATCAGAGAAATTATGGCCATTAAATTTATTGAGATGGCATCTTGTTGTAAATCTCCATGTATGTTTAAGTCTGATGAGAATATTGGTCATTGATATACCTCAAGATCAACCATCAAATATGGAGTGGGGGGAAATCACCCTTTGTAGTGAAAAGAGGAAAATGGACCATGTGTGTAGTTGTATCCACTCAATTACATCCACATGGAAGGACCCACACAGATTATGGTGCCTAAGTGGGGACCAATATGCAAAAGGGAAAGGTTGCATGCATTCCAAGTGTTTGAGGGCGGTTATGTAGGTGTTGACGGTGTTGGATCTTGTTAACAATGTATGGGTATCTCCCCGATGTGAAATCCCAATTAGACCTCACACCATTTGGTGTAGGAATCCCATCAGGTCATACGGTCTAGCCATCGTTGGAAAGGTTTCACACATATGCCTTGGTTACAATTACACACAAGAGAATGCAACACCTATTTGGGGAAACAAGTATGTGAGCTTTGTGAGACACCCAATGCAAGGTGCAAGAGGGAATATCCATGACTTGTAAAGGGAAAACAAGCCTTTGGTTAGAAAAGTAATAGTACTATCCTAAAGGGGGACCCAGGTAGGAACAAAAATACTTGTTGAATACCTACATAATAGTCCACATGATAAACAATAATCATTTAAACATAACAACGCACATTCAATAATAACCATATCTAAGCAACAAATTAGTTCATTAACTTGGTATGTAATTAAAGCAACATATACCATAAACATAACCATAATAGCCCAACTATATCTACGATACATGTATGAAGAAGTGTTGGGTCATAGAGATTCTGATTAAGAGTGAAAGGTTCCAAGTACATTGTTATATGAATGAAACACTATATCTGGTATTGGAGCATGAAGCCACAACTTGCTTCTCCAAAGAATGACCTATCTCCTATGTGATACAAGAGAAGCCAAGATAAGACTCCTAGAATCCAAGCCCTTAGCTTGAGTTATGAGGAGCTATTTATAACAAATAATAACAACCTTGAGCTTCCTCATGACTTTTTGACTTATTACATTCCATATGTGACTATTCATATTCCACATATGTCCTTTGGACTTCATTACATACCATTTATTACATAAGACAAATTACAGATGAGGTGTTGGCCTAATAAGAAGAAAATGATAATGGGACAAATGCTCATCAAATTGATAGATCATTGGCTTCCTCATAGAGTTCACCTATAATGTAAGTGTGCCATGCTTCAAACTCCATTGAGATGGATTTGAACTGAACTGGAAAGACCCCTGTGTAGTGCATCTTCACCTTCAATTCCTCCGTCAATATGTTCTTGGAGTTTGACTGTACATTATTCCATATCCATGAAATTTTCATATGATCTTTGACTATTGCAATGGCGTACTGTAGAATAATGTCTTCAGCAACCTCCAAGCCTTCCTACTTTATTTCCTGCTTGATTTGTTCAATGTATTTCTTGATCTCCCGGAAGATGATTTCCCTACCTCTAATTTCCTCAAGTGTCCCTACCGAAGGCATCCCATGCTTTTTTGGTAGAGACTCAAAACTATTATGTAGTTGATTATACACAACAATAGTGCTAATTGATTGTTCTCTGAGACGCATGTAGTTTTGATGCTTGAGTCTCAGTTGAACTCTGTCTATCTCAACAACAATCTTGTTTTCTTTTCCTAATGGTGTAGATCATCTGGGTACTTGGCATCCCACTCCTAAAGATGGTCAACTACTCTATTTTCTACTTTAAGGAGTTTCCCCAATTCTTGTGCTTTCTTCTGAATGCCAACAAGAGGAGCCACTACTTGTTGTAGAAGTGTCATCTCATCATATAATCGCACCATGGTGTCCTCAATTGGCCCCAACTCTTCCTGCATGGCTGACTGCCATTCTGCGGTGTTGAAGCTTTGTGATGACAACCATTTATTCATCGCCACAAGATGTTCCGCTTGTTTCTTTACCGCAACAAGTTCTCTTCTCATCCTGGAATTCTCATTCAATAAGTACTCAAAATTATCATGTGTCGTTGTAGAAAATGTAACATTTGATGCCATGATTTCTTTGATATTCCTTATGGTGTTGGAATTTATCACCTTATTTATATAATTTGAGATTGGATTCTGGAAATCTTTCAGGAAGAATCTATGTCTTTGTTGCACGATCCTCTTCTTAATATGATCAAATGTGACATTGCATACATCCATGACCCTGTCTTCCAGTGGAGGTGTGATTCCCATTTCCTCGGATGGAAGATGATCACCTGTGAGGGGAGGTTCCTCTAAATTTCCTGGTTCATCATCCATGGGTTGGATGGTATCATCTTCTTCCAACTCTTATTCTTCTATCTCCTGAGTCAAGTTCTCTTCTTCCAGTCTTTGTGCTACTTCTTCCTCCCGAGACTGTCTCTGTTATTCTTCTTCTATTCTTCTCCTCTCCTCCTCTTCCTTTTCTTGCTTCTCTCACATGAGGAATCATATATGATCCTTTTCTTAGGAGCTACCTTCCTTGCTTGAGTTAGTGGATCTTGGGGTGAACTTGTTTCGATCATTGGATGTGCCTTCATGTTTGCAATAAACTAGTTCTTTACCTTCTCATCTTCAGTTGTAGATATTGAAGAATATCTTGTACTGTGACCAATCCTTTCACAATGTTTCATGCACACTCTCCTCGTGTCATATCCATGAAAGTATTTAATGGCTAAGTGCAATCAATACAGCTCCTGTATTTTTGTCGCTGTCACCTTGTGGATCTTCAACTCATATAATCTAATCCTCAACGGGAAGTTAGGCCAAGGGGATTTCTTTCTCCTGTGAAGAACTCCTGACAATCCCTTGTCACCCTGATTTTCTACTTTTTGCATGACCACCTTATTGGTCACATATCATGGCAAGAGATGAGGATATATTTGACAACAAAAAAATATGATGTATGTACCCTCGAGTTCTATAAATGAATCCACGATATCTCGGAGTGACTCCTTCGCCTGATCAATCATTCAAGGAGGATCACTCTCGAATATCATTTGGAAGATAACTACAAAGAAGTGCTTGAACAATTTGTCATATGTGCCTCTGAAGCTTGATTATGATAATACTCTATAGTGAAAGTAAACTGGGAACTTGTCTTAAGGCCTCCAGTTCCGGTATAGTGCTAGGAAAGTATATTGCGTGCAGATCCCATCTAGAAGAAACACATACATATAGAATTCTGGTACCTGGTTTGCTCTCAAAGATTATTTTGCTTTCCACACATGACATTACAACTCAAATGACAATATATCTGCCCAATTGAAATCTTTACCAATTGTTACCACAATATGGATCATATATATCCAATTCTCCTCAAACACCTCAAAGTTCTTGCACCCATGCAACTAACAACACATGGATATCAAATACTGATATACATCTCTGAGGATCTTTGTCAGATGGATTGCGAATGGGTAATGGGTAAACTTAACAGGCTCTCGAAACCATGATTTAATAATGTCACTTGTGTCCAGGTCAACCCATCTATGATAGAAGCCAGTGTTTGCATATTCATTGGGCCTTATTATCTTGTAATATGACTGCATGTCTTCTCCATAATAGGTGGCGATCTGATCACCACTCTCACTATGAAGCAACAAATGATGGTCATCCACGTGTGTGATAATCCACTCAATCATCTCTGCACATGAGATGACAGGGAATCTGCATGAATTATGTGCATCTTGTACCTCTTGATGTTGATGTATGCTTGCAAGTCCTCCAAATTCTCAACGAAAATTTTCAGCATGTGTTGTACATATTTTTCCATGTGACCTCAATAAACTTATCAATGAAACACTGAGTGTATTCATATATAGGAATAGTTGGCTTGGTCACTTTAATAGGTTCCTTAGTGCTTGCCTCTAAGACTTCTTTGGAGGCCATTTTACAGGGAGGCATGTCTCCAATAGATGATGAAGGGGTGTGTTGGATTGAGGGGGCCTGAACCAGCTTCAGCGTTAATTAGCCAAACAGATCCCTACACTACTGGCCCTTCCAGCATCATCCCATGGAGCACGGACCGAAGTCTCACTCGAAGCAGTATGGGGGGATGCTGGAACCAAGTTTCCGCACCTTGAGATGGTTGTTATGCTATTTTATTTCTTCTATCCCTGCCTTCGTAAAAGTGGTTTCGCTCTAGGGCTTGCAAGACAAATCCTCTATTCTGGTCCTCAATAACTTCGCGAAAGTATATGATCAACCTTCGCGCAACCCTAACCTGTGGCTCAGGTATTTTTGCGCTACTATGGTAGTGTGTCATGTAGATTCCTCAATTATCCTAAGTGATTTGCTTATCTTGTCAAATACTTAAAGTTATCACCGCGTAAGCAGATATTCGTAATTGCGTTCAATTATTCAATATAATTGCATTCATTCACGCATCATATAAGCATAATAAAGGAAATTCATACATAATATATCCAAACCCATCAACAGAACAAAGACACAAAAATTGCATAATAACTCCTTTTATTAATATCTCCCAAGTGTTATAGACTTTGTCCACCCTGTGCACACAACAGCAGCGGTCCGCGCACTCAGCCACAGAATTCTACCCTAGGCCTCTATGTACTCAGCTGCAGAGCTTCTATCTACACTACAACCCAAGGCTTAGACTTCTTTCTCACAGCTATCACTCTATTACATGATCTGCCATTCTATTGATTGTTTCCTTAACTACTTAGAGCTTAGTGTAGGAATTTACAGGGTAAGTTCCTCAGAAAGAATACCAAAAGGACACCGCTCACAACCAGATCTCAAATCAATACACCAGTATTTTTGACGTGGTTAAAACCCTCAGAGTGCAAGGAGGGAAACAGTCCACGGCCTGTCCCAACGTGGGTACAGACAATTTATTAATCAAAGAATGAAAATTTACATAAGCTTCTCTCATGCACAGATTACTCGAACAATGACCCTCCATGCGCTTTAAATAGAACTCATGGACCAATCGGGTGTCAAGCCACGGATCAAGTGTCGATAATACCGAGGTGAGAGTGAACCGTCGGATCACTACATATCGTGACCGTCGGATTGTAAGTTACAATATGTACAACGGTAAAGAAAGACACTTTACCTAACTCTATACCTAACTCTAAACTAGACCAAGTTGATCTTAACTATATCCTATGTGTCGGAATATCCTAACATCCCCCCTTAAGAACAACTTGGGATAGGATTGAAGGATTTACAAATATGACACAATAGGAGAAGGAAGGAGGCACTAGAGCCTATCCCCCCTTAGTGACAACTTCCTGAACTCTAAGCATATATCGAAGTTTAGTGAACTTCGCCTCTGTGAGAGCCTTTGTGAAGATGTCTGCAATCTGATCATCTGTTGGACAATATTGTACTTCAAGAGCATGGTCATGAATGAGTTTTCTGATGAAGTGCATGTGTAGTTCGATGTGTTTGCTGCGCTGATGCTGGACTGGATCTTTGCATAGCTGAATGGCACTTTGATTATCACACCAAAGGGAGGTTGGATGCTGCTGCTCAAAGCCAAACTCTGATAGGATCTGACGAAGCCACAAGGCTTCCTTACTAGCTTCCACGGCACCACGATACTCTGCTTCTGCTGACGAAAGAGAAATGGCAGCCTGTTTCTTACAAGCCCATGTAATAGGTCCTGAACCAAGAGTGAAGACATAACCGGCAGTAGACTTCCGATCATCAGGGTCACCAGCCCAATCAGAATCAGTGAAACCAACTAACAGAGGAGCTGCTTTGGCACTGTAATGAATCCCAAACTGTACTGTACCTCGAACATAACGAAGTATTCTTTTGGCTGCTTTCCAGTGACTTTCACGGGGGTTTTGCATAAAACGAGCAACAAGGCCAACAGCAAAGGAAAGATCAGGATGAGTATGGGTTAAGTACAAGAGTTTTCCTACAAGTTGACGGTATAAGGTAGCATCAACTTCAGGAGAAGAACAAGAGACTGAAAGTTTGACTCCAGACTGAAAGGGAGAAGGGGCTGGCTTACAGTCTTCCATGTGAAAATGACGAAGAATATCACAAGCATACTTGGACTGGGAAAGGGAAATACCCTCCTTGGATTGCAAGACTTGAAGACCGAGAAAATAGTGTAAGTGTCCTAAGTCTGTCATTTCAAATTTCTTTTTAAGGATAGACTTCACATGGTTTATAAGGTTGGGATCACTACCAGTAAGGATAAGATCATCAACATAAAGAACAAGGATGATAAGAGAGTCACCCACTTTCTTGGTGTAGACAGTATTGTCAGAATGACACCTAGAAAAGCCAGAGGTGAGAGTGAACCGTCGGATCACTACATATCGTGACCGTCGGATTGTAAGTTACAATATGTACAACGGTAAAGAAAGACACTTTACCTAACTCTATACCTAACTCTAAACTAGACCAAGTTGATCTTAACTATATCCTATGTGTCGGAATATCCTAACATCCCCCCTTAAGAACAACTTGGGATAGGATTGAAGGATTTACAAATATGACACAATAGGAGAAGGAAGGAGGCACTAGAGCCTATCCCCCCTTAGTGACAACTTCCTGAACTCTAAGCATATATCGAAGTTTAGTGAACTTCGCCTCTGTGAGAGCCTTTGTGAAGATGTCTGCAATCTGATCATCTGTTGGACAATATTGTACTTCAAGAGCATGGTCATGAATGAGTTTTCTGATGAAGTGAATGTGTAGTTCGATGTGTTTGCTGCGCTGATGCTGGACTGGATCTTTGCATAGCTGAATGGCACTTTGATTATCACACCAAAGGGAGGTTGGATGCTGCTGCTCAAAGCCAAACTCTGATAGGATCTGACGAAGCCACAAGGCTTCCTTACTAGCTTCCACGGCACCACGATACTCTGCTTCTGCTGACGAAAGAGAAATGGCAGCCTGTTTCTTACAAGCCCATGTAATAGGTCCTGAACCAAGAGTGAAGACATAACCGGCAGTAGACTTCCGATCATCAGGGTCACCAGCCCAATCAGAATCAGTGAAACCAACTAACAGAGGAGCTGCTTTGGCACTGTAATGAATCCCAAACTGTACTGTACCTCGAACATAACGAAGTATTCTTTTGGCTGCTTTCCAGTGACTTTCACGGGGGTTTTGCATAAAACGAGCAACAAGGCCAACAGCAAAGGAAAGATCAGGACGAGTATGGGTTAAGTACAAGAGTTTTCCTACAAGTTGACGGTATAAGGTAGCATCAACTTCAGGAGAAGAACAAGAGACTGAAAGTTTGACTCCAGACTGAAAGGGAGAAGGGGCTGGCTTACAGTCTTCCATGTGAAAATGACGAAGAATATCACAAGCATACTTGGACTGGGAAAGGGAAATACCCTCCTTGGATTGCAAGACTTGAAGACCGAGAAAATAGTGTAAGTGTCCTAAGTCTGTCATTTCAAATTTCTTTTTAAGGATAGACTTCACATGGTTTATAAGGTTGGGATCACTACCAGTAAGGATAAGATCATCAACATAAAGAACAAGGATGATAAGAGAGTCACCCACTTTCTTGGTGTAGACAGTATTGTCAGAATGACACCTAGAAAAGCCAGAGGTGAGAGTGAACCGTCGGATCACTACATATCGTGACCGTCGGATTGTAAGTTACAATATGTACAACGGTAAAGAAAGACACTTTACCTAACTCTATACCTAACTCTAAACTAGACCAAGTTGATCTTAACTATATCCTATGTGTCGGAATATCCTAACATCCCCCCTTAAGAACAACTTGGGATAGGATTGAAGGATTTACAAATATGACACAATAGGAGAAGGAAGGAGGCACTAGAGCCTATCCCCCCTTAGTGACAACTTCCTGAACTCTAAGCATATATCGAAGTTTAGTGAACTTCGCCTCTGTGAGAGCCTTTGTGAAGATGTCTGCAATCTGATCATCTGTTGGACAATATTGTACTTCAAGAGCATGGTCATGAATGAGTTTTCTGATGAAGTGCATGTGTAGTTCGATGTGTTTGCTGCGCTGATGCTGGACTGGATCTTTGCATAGCTGAATGGCACTTTGATTATCACACCAAAGGGAGGTTGGATGCTGCTGCTCAAAGCCAAACTCTGATAGGATCTGACGAAGCCACAAGGCTTCCTTACTAGCTTCCACGGCACCACGATACTCTGCTTCTGCTGACGAAAGAGAAATGGCAGCCTGTTTCTTACAAGCCCATGTAATAGGTCCTGAACCAAGAGTGAAGACATAACCGGCAGTAGACTTCCGATCATCAGGGTCACCAGCCCAATCAGAATCAGTGAAACCAACTAACAGAGGAGCTGCTTTGGCACTGTAATGAATCCCAAACTGTACTGTACCTCGAACATAACGAAGTATTCTTTTGGCTGCTTTCCAGTGACTTTCACGGGGGTTTTGCATAAAACGAGCAACAAGGCCAACAACAAAGGAAAGATCAGGACGAGTATGGGTTAAGTACAAGAGTTTTCCTACAAGTTGACGGTATAAGGTAGCATCAACTTCAGGAGAAGAACAAGAGACTGAAAGTTTGACTCCAGACTGAAAGGGAGAAGGGGCTGGCTTACAGTCTTCCATGTGAAAATGACGAAGAATATCACAAGCATACTTGGACTGGGAAAGGGAAATACCCTCCTTGGATTGCAAGACTTGAAGACCGAGAAAATAGTGTAAGTGTCCTAAGTCTGTCATTTCAAATTTCTTTTTAAGGATAGACTTCACATGGTTTATAAGGTTGGGATCACTACCAGTAAGGATAAGATCATCAACATAAAGAACAAGGATGATAAGAGAGTCACCCACTTTCTTGGTGTAGACAGTATTGTCAGAATGACACCTAGAAAAGCCAGAGGTGAGAGTGAACCGTCGGATCACTACATATCGTGACCGTCGGATTGTAAGTTACAATATGTACAATGGTAAAGAAAGACACTTTACCTAACTCTATACCTAACTCTAAACTAGACCAAGTTGATCTTAACTATATCCTATGTGTCGGAATATCCTAACATCCCCCCTTAAGAACAACTTGGGATAGGATTGAAGGATTTACAAATATGACACAATAGGAGAAGGAAGGAGGCACTAGAGCCTATCCCCCCTTAGTGACAACTTCCTGAACTCCAAGCATATATCGAAGTTTAGTGAACTTCGCCTCTGTGAGAGCCTTTGTGAAGATGTCTGCAACCTGATCATCTGTTGGACAATATTGTACTTCAAGAACATGGTCATGAATGAGTTTTCTGATGAAGTGCATGTGTAGTTCGATGTGTTTGCTGCGCTGATGCTGGACTGGATCTTTGCATAGCTGAATGGCACTTTGATTATCACACCAAAGGGAGGTTGGATGCTGCTGCTCAAAGCCAAACTCTGATAGGATCTGACGAAGCCACAAGGCTTCCTTACTAGCTTCCACGGCACCACGATACTCTGCTTCTGCTGACGAAAGAGAAATGGCAGCCTGTTTCTTACAAGCCCATGTAATAGGTCCTGAACCAAGAGTGAAGACATAACCGGCAGTAGACTTCCGATCATCAGGGTCACCAGCCCAATCAGAATCAGTGAAACCAACTAACAGAGGAGCTGCTTTGGCACTGTAATGAATCCCAAACTGTACTGTACCTCGAACATAACGAAGTATTCTTTTGGCTGCTTTCCAATGACTTTCACGGGGGTTTTGCATAAAACGAGCAACAAGGCCAACAGCAAAGGAAAGATCAGGACGAGTATGGGTTAAGTACAAGAGTTTTCCTACAAGTTGACGGTATAAGGTAGCATCAACTTCAGGAGAAGTACAAGAGACTGAAAGTTTGACTCCAGACTGAAAGGGAGAAGGGGCTGGCTTACAGTCTTCCATGTGAAAATGACGAAGAATATCACAAGCATACTTGGACTGGGAAAGGGAAATACCCTCCTTGGATTGCAAGACTTGAAGACCGAGAAAATAGTGTAAGTGTCCTAAGTCTGTCATTTCAAATTTCTTTTTAAGGATAGACTTCACATGGTTTATAAGGTTGGGATCACTACCAGTAAGGATAAGATCATCAACATAAAGAACAAGGATGATAAGAGAGTCACCCACTTTCTTGGTGTAGACAGTATTGTCAGAATGACACCTAGAAAAGCCAGATTCTAAAAGAAAGCTATCCATTTTGGCATACCAAGCCCGAGGAGCCTGCTTGAGACCATAAAGGGATTTCTTAAGTCGACACACAAGGCTTGAGTCTGTTTGTATGAAGCCAATGGGTTGTTCCATATAGATTTCTTCCTGCAAGTCCCCATGCAAGAAGGCAGATTTAACATCCATTTGATGGACTTCCCATTTTAAAGAGGCAGCAAGGGAAAGAACAAGGCGGATAGAGTTCATTTTGGCAACAGGGGCAAAGGTTTCAGTGTAGTCAATGCCTTCAACCTGTGAAAAGCCCTTAGCAACAAGACGAGCTTTATGTTTATCAATTTTGCCATCTGGTCCATACTTGGTTCTGTAAACCCATTTACATCTTACAAGTTTTCGTCCTGTTGGTAGAGGAACAAGATCCCATGTATCATTTGTCATCAATGAATGATATTCTTCATTCATAGCTGCTTCCCAATGTGGATGGCCTGAAGCTTCTGCAAAAGTGTCAGGATCATGATTTACTGGAGCTTGAGCCAGTAAAGAAGAGGCTCTTTCAAACTGAGAACGTGTACGTCGCTGATCTGTAGGATCACCGGCAAGATCACCTGCTGCATCTCGAGTAGCACGGACCCATCTTGGAAGTTGAGGATCCTGAGAAGGTGGGGGAGGATTGTCATCCTCACTTTCATCATCTGAAGAAGAAATGTTTTCAAAAGTAGAAGAGATAGGAAGAGGTGGCACATCCGCCGGACTAGGCTCGCAGGCCGATTTATTTTCATCAAATTTTACATCTCTTCTAATGATAACATTTTTGGACTTAAATGGAATAAGTCTATAACCTTTTACATCTTCAGAATATCCAACAAAAGTACATTTCTCACTCTTAGGTTCTAAAGCTTTATGCTTTTCATCTGGAATATGGGCCCATGCTTCACTTCCAAACACACGAAAGTGACTTACATCTGGTTTAATGGAACTCCAAGCTTCTTCTGGAGTGATATTCTCTAGAACCTTAGTAGGAGTGCGATTGATTATATAATTTGCACAATTAATTGCTTCGGCCCAAAAACTAAGACTGAGTCCTTTAGATTGCAGCATACAATTAGCCATTTCCTTTAAGGTGCGATTTTTCCTTTCAGCTACACCATTTTGTTGTGGAGTGTATGGAACAGTATGTTGCATTTGAATTCCATTTTCAGTGCAAAAGTTGATGAATGTGTTTTTAACATATTCTCCACCATTATCAGTTCTTAGCTTAAGAATTTGATGTCCAGATTGTTTTTCAACAAAGGCTTTGAAGGCCAAAAAAGTGTTAAATACTTCGCTCTTGAGTTTTAAGAAGTATACCCAAGTGCGTCTGGAGAAATCATCAATGAAGGTTAAGAAGTACTTGCAACCAGAGAATGAAGCAACAGGAAGAGGACCACATAAATCACTGTGCACAAGCTGTAAAGGGGCTGAGGCGTGCCAAGAGGCACGTTTGTCAAAACTGTCCCGATGATGTTTTCCGAGTACACATCCGGAACAAACACCATCTCTGCAAGATACCATAGGAAGACCTGTCACCATATTTTCTTTACATAGATGCTGAAGGGAGCGATAGTTTAAGTGACCAAATCGCTCATGCCAAAGTTTGCTCACTTCATCATTATGAGCAACAAATACTGAGGGAAGATTTGATGACCCAAAGTTGTGAAACTTATACAACCTTGTGGAATCATCAGCAAGACCAGTAGCTAGAATCTGTTTAGGATCTTTTAGATCCTTGATTACAACATCATGAGGTGAAAATTCAACAATTTTGCCTTCACCTGAATGAGTTATCTGATAGACAGATAGAAGGTTGGAGGATAAGGTTGGAACACATAATACATCATTAAACTGACCATTGTCTAGATGAACAGTTCCAGTCCCTACAACACTAAGAGATCTATCATCACCAACATATATATTTTTGGTGTTACAATCTTTAAAGAAGAAAACATGGCTTGGTTTTTGGCCATGTGATAAGAGGCTCCAGAATCAATGAGCCACTCATGAGAATGAGAAGAAGAAGAAGATACATTTAAAGCATAACCAGACTGAGATGATTGACAACGACATGCAGAAAGTGCCATTCCGGAAGTTGAAGTTGAAGTAGGCTCCACATGGATGTTATGTTTCTTCATTGCGGCTTCCAAGGCTTCCATCTTCTTAAAGCATTTAGATTCTAAGTGGCCATCTCGATTACAAAAGTTACAATGTCTGTCAGTCCTCTTCCATTTGTTTTTATTGGTCTTGTCATTTTGCTGAAATGATCTTTCATCTTGAGGCTGAGTTGGTTTAGGACCATTCCTTTGAGGATAAGACTTCTTAGGATTCTTTGAATTTGGTTGCTGCTGGGCGGCTAACGCTTTCGAGGAAGAGTTTCCAAGATTAAGAAGACCAAGGTGTAAGAGTTTTTCTTGTTCTCTTATTAAGGAATCACAAAAGGAGTCAAAGGAAGGGGGTTTGTAGTCTTTGCCTTGACAAATGAAAGCTTCCCTTGTAGAATGGAAAGTGGAAACAAATACAGAGTAGGCTGGTCCCAACTTAGTAAGGATGGAATAAATAAGGTTACCATCTTCTTTCTTAACTTTAACACCTTCCAAGAGATATCTAAGGGTCTTGAATTTGGACAAGAAATCTTCAATGCAAGAAAAATTATTAGGATCCAAAGTAAGCAACTCATTCTCAAGTTGATGGGCTCTAATTTCATTTTTAATCCCAAAAACTTTAGCAAGTTTTTCTAATGCTTCATGAGGAGTTTCAATTTCTGCAATGTGGAATCTAAGATCAGGAGAAACAGACATTCCTATCAAACCACGTGCTTGATCTTGTCTATTTTCCCATTTTTCGGCCTTGTCTTCATCTTTGGGTTTCTTCTCTTGGTCTGTGGCTATTCTGAAGAGACCTTTACTTCTAAGTAAATCTCCCATGTAGGCTACCCATTGGAAGTAGTTAGTGCTGTCAAGAATGACTTGGCATGGACTTTCCATTTTTTGAAAAGAAACTGAAGCTGAAGATGCTGAAAGTAAGTGGTCCAATGGATAGATCTCGAAAAAATAGGCGGTTTTAAAAAAAACGGCTCTGAAAAAGGCTTCCGGATGAAGAAGTTATGGCTTTTTGAAAAAAAAATTGTTGACGTTGCCGGCAAAGTGCGCGAATGTGCGGGAATGAAAAAATCCGCCCCCACAAAATGGAGACTTGAACCCAAGACCTCTACTCTCTTAAAAAGTCTTTGAACCAATTGATCTATACAAAATATTTGAGAGAGAGAGAGAGAGAGAGAGAGAGAGGGGGGGGGGGGGGGGCCTCGATTTGCGTGCTTGCCTTGGGAAGGCTCTTTTCCCCTACAAAACACAAAACACAAAACCCAACACGAATATGCAAAGAAAAACGAACCTTACGGCTCAAAGTTAGCTTTAGCCAAAAAACTAGAATTTTAAAAAAAAATCTCAAAGTTAGCTTTTAACCGAAAAACTAAATATTTTTCTCAATGTTTCTGATTTTCCAAGATCACACTAAGGTGCAGGGAAAAGAGCATACGCATGAGAAAAATCCTTTCTTTCTGTTTCTGATTTGCCCAGATCGCACAGAGTCGCAGGGCAAAGAGCATACGCAGAAATGAAAGGTATAGATCCGGGAAAAAAAAAGGCTAAATAAACCGAAACCGAAATAAGCAGAGAGAAAAAGACAGTAAACTGCAAAAAAAACACTGTATACCTCCCGATCTGAAAAATGACGCAGCTAGGGCTACCGGAAACCTTTTCGCGTGAAACGAAAGGGGTTCCTCACTGAAACAGATGCTCCGAACGCAACAGAGCAGTCTTCTCGGCCCGAAAGCAGTCAGAAACAGCAGATCTAGGAAACGACAGCCGCATGCAGTTCTACCGGCTTCAGATTTGGATCACCAACGGACGCGGCCCTCAAATAGCTCTGATACCATGTAGGAATTTACAGGGTAAGTTCCTCAGAAAGAATACCAAAAGGACACCGCTCACAACCAGATCTCAAATCAATACACCAGTATTTTTGACGTGGTTAAAACCCTCAGAGTGCAAGGAGGGAAACAGTCCACGGCCTGTCCCAACGTGGGTACAGACAATTTATTAATCAAAGAATGAAAATTTACATAAGCTTCTCTCATGCACGGATTACTCGAACAATGACCCTCCATGCGCTTTAAATAGAACTCATGGACCAATCGGGTGTCAAGCCACGGATCAAGTGTCGATAATACCGAGGTGAGAGTGAACCGTCGGATCACTACATATCGTGACCGTCGGATTGTAAGTTACAATATGTACAACGGTAAAGAAAGACACTTTACCTAACTCTATACCTAACTCTAAACTAGACCAAGTTGATCTTAACTATATCCTGTGTGTCGGAATATCCTAACACTTAGCTGTTTTTATACAATCACATGGTCCGTGGACCATGGGTAGGTTTCTTACAACCGACTTTACTTTACAAAACTAAGGGTCGACTACCCTTTTTGACACATAACACCTTCACGCTTTGCGACCACAAAATGCAGAGTCTTTACAATTATATTACAAAAATTGACTTAACATGGGTTTTTAGCCTCGAAACTGCCCTTGGGGGTTCCTGCTCTCAACAGACCCCCAACACAAACATCATGACTTTCCCTCGAGTCACTCGGCAGGCGCAGAGATCTTTTCGTGAAGCCCGTCCAACTTGACCCTGATGACCGCAACTTTGGCTGTGCACTGAGTCGCTGCCTGCTTCACATCTTCAACTATTTTCTCTGTTTCTGCCACTGCGCTGTTAGCCTAAAGCTATTGTTGCGTCACTTGTAGAGTCACAAGCTTTCCTTCAATGTTTCCTATGACTACTTAAGCTTCCTCCAGCCAGGGCTTTAGTCACACCTTCAACAATGCTTCCTTGTGTAGTGCTACATCCACCTGTTCCTTCAGCTGCTTGGCTTCCTGCAGCTTAGATAACCTCTGTTTCAGCGCGATGGTTCATACTATGCCCTTATCTTTGTCATAGTGCTGTTGGAGTTCATGCGCTTTCGTCTCTAGCCTCTAGATGTTTGGGTCCTCCTGCAAGCTGGTCAGGACGTCAAATGATTATTCGAACAACTGTGTGTAGTCTGCTACTACACTCTCCACCATTGCGACTGCTTCTGTGATAGTGGCTGCCCGTTGTTCCTTTACCTCTGGCAGTGTTGAACGCTGGTGGTGAGCTCCAGTATTGTAGCAATAATGCTACAACTCCTGGGGCTTCCTTCTCTAATTTTTATCAACCTGGTAGTTCGTAACAAACTTGGAAGCGACGGTGCTGTATGCACAAGTACTAGCTCTTGTCGCAGCTGTCACTTGGTCAGCTGGCACAAGTCCGCTAGGGCTCAAGCCAACTTCTATATGTTCTCAGAAGAAGCTTTTTAAGTGATGAACGAAAGCTATCTCAAAGGAAATTAACCTACTTTGCAAAAATGAACTAAAAGCCAACAAAACATGGAAACCCTAGTAAACCCTAATTCTACCTAGCTTAGTCCTTCTGGTGCAATGGTAGGAAAGCAACTACTGAAAGTGATGTCATTACTTCTACTAAGATGAGATGCATGTATCTAAACTACTTTCATCTGAAGAGAACATGTTTTTGTATTTTTGCTCAAGTTGTTGGAATTATTATGACTATGCTTCTTACTGGGTCTTGACTGTGCAGGGGTAAATCAAGGGGAGGAAGGCTTGGAAAAGGTCAGGAGGACTCTAAGAGGGTCTAAGGGATCCCTCACATCATCCTAGAGGAGTTCACAAAGTTCAGATGCCTGGCAACCGTGTTTGCAAGCTTCTACAGGATGTCTGCAGGGGATTCTACAAGAAGTTCAGGATTTCTATAGGAAGTCCTGTAATTTCTACAGGATGTTTTGCAATCGGGGTTTTGGGTGATGGATGAGTGAATGAGCTGTATGGGTGGATAGGGAGGTAAGAGGGGAGCATGTGACGGCTTATGGACAGAGAGATGAGATGGAGAGGGGGTGTGCAAAGCTGGTTGGTCTAGAGGAGGGTAGAGGCAATGGAAGGCCAAAAAGATTGAACAACGCGGATGATAGAAGAGTTGGGAGGCAATTGATCTAACTGGAAGACGAGTAGATGGCCTAGGCACGGCTCAGAAGGATAAGGAAACGATGAAGTGGTGCTGCGCAGTGTAAATGAAACAAATCACCCCTGTCTTGCATATAAACGAAAGTTCATCAACCTATTCTAACTGTTTTATTAGGAACCAAAGAACAACAATGTAGTTTAAAGGGAAATCGTGCATGGTGCTGAAACAAAGAGTTATTCTCCAAGATCTAAATGCATGGACACTTCTACAACCGAAAACATTACATCAAGACTTTCATGAATATGTAAAACAGTGTTTTTGGTAGTTGGCACGGTCTGCACTTCCGGTCCCCAAACAAAGGTGAAAGTGAGCGTGCATTCAACCCTTTTTGGAACTCAAATTAGCTTCAAACTCCCTATTCTAATCTAAACTACTGAAGCAACTTTGTTCATAAAACTAACCTACGTAACCACACCAAAACAGTCAACTCAGCAAACTGTGTTTCCAAGTGCTTGTAAAGGAAAGAAATGCAATGCTGAAAGAAAGAAAAGTAACAATACAAAGGAAGGAAGCCTTAGGCTCTCAGGTTGGGCCCAACCCTGAGAGCTTAAGTTCCTTTAAGAACTCAGAGCTGCCTCAAATCTGCCTGCTTTTTCATTAAAAGGTAATAATCAAAAGTTTGATAACATGCCAAAAATGGCTTACAAAGAGCAAAACAGAGCTATAGCTCGTAATTCAGAATATGCAACAGAGGTTCAAAAGTCCCCATCGAAGGCTATAGCCTCAATATTTATACATTATGAGGGCCAAGCTGGCCTCCTAAATGAGTGGAGCTTGGCTGACTGTTGAGTCTCAGTTTTGGTCTTATTTTTGCTCAAAGAAACTTACTTATTCACCTATTTCCCATCCATTTTCCCTTCATTTAGTCCATTTTGATGTGTATTTGATATCCAATCAGGTATTTAATTTTAATTTATCAATTTCTAAAGTTTTTATGAAAATTTGGTTTTTTTAATGCAAAATTGGCAGACTCAGAAATTCCCGTAATAGCTCCATGGTTGATATGGTTGCAGGATACTTGGGCACGAATTGAGCACATGGATGGATAGCTTGGGAACTAGGACTAAGCTGGCAAAGCTTAGTTCGAGCAGAGCAAGCTTATTTAGGCCCATTTGGTGCTAGTCAATCATGACTAGTCAGCCAGAAATGCCATAGGAATAGGGGCAGTTTTGAGATTTTGTAGGATTGGTTATCTTTCTTGGGATGGGAGTAATGAATTCGACTTTCATAGGTGGATGAGAGTGAATGGGTTTGTTTGAGTGGATGTAGATCATTTTGTTTCATGAGACTTCTTATTTAAAGCCAAAACTTTGATGGCTTATGTATTGAACATATTATACTTTTATGCTGTGACATCTTTGGATTGAGGATATAATTTGAAGACTTGTGTTCCTATTATTTTGCTGTTCAATGTTATGAGTGTGTGACTGATTTAAGCTTCTGATATCACTTCTCAAGTGTGCAAGGCAAGGGTGGAGGGCCCCATTCCAAGCTAAGTACACTTCCTTGTTAACTAGTTTTTATTTTCTTGTAATTTGGTTATTGTAGAACTAGTTTTTCAAAGCTTTATTTCAGATTGCTTTATGGTTCATGCATAGTGATTGATTTCATTGTTTCATAGCTTATTCATCACTTTATTAAGTTGGAAAAACAGGTGTTCAAGTTGAGCATCCCTTCTTTTAATTTAGTGAATCAAAACTAGTTTATTTTGTTTTCATGCAAGTAATTTCTTGTTGTGATTTTAATGGGATGAATGAATTATGATGGAATACCACATGTGTCTCTTAAGTTAAGAGCTTCTTTCATTTATAATTTATCCATCTTAAGTTCTTGGTTTAACTTCTAATTCATTAGGTGGTAATTGAGGTGAAATTGGATTTCTTGAGTCAAGAACCGTTTCAATGTCTTTCCTCTTTTTAAACTGATTGAATTGGAATTGTAGAATTTATTATTTTTAGTTCATGAATAACTTATCTTTTATGGTTTGATTATATTTGATCTTCACATACAGTGAACTTGCCTCAAAGCATAAACAAACCGGATTGATAAGAAATAATTGTGTTAATTTAGGACCATAAATTAGCTCAACATTTTGGCGCCGTTGCCGGGGAGGCAAAAATCGGCATAGTCATTAGAAAGATAAAATTTAAAAACAAACAAAAATATTAGTTACATCTTTCTTTTTCAGTTATGTTTCTTTATGCCTAGACTTAGAGATCCTCAAGGTAGATTTCTTAAGAACCCCCCACAAGTAGAGATAGGATCATCAAACACCCCAGTTACTGGTAATCCAATAATTGAGGAATTGGCAGAAAAACAAAGAACTGGACAAAGATTAACTTTGATTGAGAGGCAAACTTTATTAGCTTGGGAAGCAAAGCAAAAAAAACCTTCAACTTCCGGAAAACAAAAAGAAACTATCAAAGGGAAACAACGTGTCTTTCCATCCATAAATCCTCCTATCTTTCAACAACTTGAAACTCCATTAAAAGTTGAAACAACTCAACCAATGGCGGAAGAAGGACATGGATCTGTTATCATTACTCCTGAACAACGAGCTGAATATGAAAGACAACAAAGAGAATGGAGAAGAAAGAGAGAAGAGGAGGCAAAACAAGAAAATGATAGAAAGATTGAAAATGATAGGAAAAGACAAGAAGATAATGATCAAGAGGCTACTTTTGGATTTCCAATAGTAGATACAAGTGCAATATTATGAGAAGAAGTAAAAATGAAAAATATTCCACCTTCTGTATTGCCAAATTTTTATGGAATGTCCACGGAAGATCCTGATGCCTTTATGTTTGAATTTGATATTCTATGTAGGACATATGGATATACTGATGACATTCATAAGCTTCATCTTTTTCCTGCAACATTAAAAGCAGCAGCTTTAAAATGGTTTATGGGTTTAGGAGAACAAACAATAGCTACTTGGGATGATATGAGATCTGTCTTCCATAAAAAATATCAACCTTATTGTAGAACTAGAGATTCAAAGGAAGATGTTTTCAGAATGACACAACAAGAAGATGAAAGTTTAGAAGAGTATTTGGAACGATTTGCATATAACTTACAAAAATCTAAACAACACTCTCTGAATCAAGAAACCATTCGAACAATCTTTCTCAAAGGAGTAAGGGATGAATATCTTGACATTTTGAATGTGATGGGTAAAGGAGATATTTCAAACTTACCATTTGAAGAAATTGCAGACTTGTGTCAAAAGTATTCTAGAGGAAGATCAAAAATTGGAAAAAGAGAAGCAAGTTCAAAAGCAGCAAAGTTAGCTGCAGGTGGGATAACAAGAGCTGAAATAGGAAGCTTATTGGAAAACTTTAAAACAGACCTCTTGAGTACATTAGGGACACAAGTAGATGTTCTAAAGGCAAACAAAAAGAAAGAAGAACAAGAGCAAGCTTTATCAATCTTTTGCTCTAAATGTAGAAAGAAACATCCATTGAGAGAATGCCCTTTGGATAGTATTCAGGTTTGTGGTCTTTGTACAAAAAACTATTCCACAGAAAATTGTTTAAGATTGAAAGAACTACAAATGAATTTGATGGAAGAAGTGCCAGGAGTAGAAGGTTTTTATTATGTAGCACCACGAAGACCATGGCAACCTCGGATGCCTCAGCAAAATCAACAACAATTCCCTCAGCAAAATTATATCTATCCCCCTCAAAATCCTTGGACTCCTCCAATGCAATGGCAAGCTTGGCCTCCACAACAATATCCACAACAACCTTCTCAAGGTTGGAGAGGATATGGTTATGGAAACCAGCCACCTCAACAATACCAGCAACAATACCAACAACCATTTGCATATCAACAATATCAACAATCCATGCCATTTCAACAACAAAATTCTGCATATCCGCCATCCATTCCATTTCCACAGCAGAATCCTCCACCGTTGTTGACCCAGCCACAACAGTTACAGTTACCTACAAATCAACCCAGACCAACTCAATTACCAGCACAACCAATAGCAAATCCAAATAATAAGGCGGACAAATCTGCATATACTGTAGAGGAAGCAGCATGTTTTCCTACATATTCAATTCTTCCTCTTGATGATGTCCATCTAAGGTCTGGAAAAGTGCTTAAAAAGGATTCTCCTCCAATCATTGAAGAACCAGCTGAACAAGGAGAATCACCTGAAACATCACAAACTGAGATACAAATTAAGAAAGAAACCAATATTACAAAACAAACACCACCTTACCCTGAAAGGTTAGTGGAACAACAAAAAGAAATAACTCTTCCTGAGTTTGATATCTTAGATGAATTAAAAAATGCTTATGTAAAAATTCCTTTGTTGAAGGCAATTAAAGAGATTCCAATATATGCCAAAACAATAAAGGAATTGTGCATTAAGAAATCAGGGAAAAAGAAGAAGGATCCTACTACAATCCAAGTCATTGGTAAACTAGCAAGCCTCATGTCTACACAAACTATGGTAGAAAAATATATTGATCCTGGTATACCTATGGTTACTATATCAATAAATAATTTTTCAGTACCAAATACATTAATAGACTTGGGAGCAGCTATAAATGTAATGACAATGGAGACAATGAAAGCTTTGCAGTTAAACAACATTAGAGCAACTTCTACAATTTTAGAACTAGTAGATAGATCTAAGGTTGTTCCTGAAGGAATATTGGAAGATATCATAGTCTCCTTGGATTCATGGGAATATCCTGTTGACTTCCTTATCCTGCAACCGAAAACAAATTTGGGAGGACATCCTCTGATCTTAGGCAGACCATGGTTAGCTACTGCTGATGCCTTCATAGGATGCAGATCAGGAAGTATGATCATTTCACATGGAGATGAAAGGAAGCACATTGCTCTTTATTCACCTGCACAATCAACTTATTTAGAATCAATACTTGAAACTCAAGAGAAACAACAAACTAAATCAGTTTTAAGTATAAATCAATTTTATAATTTTAGAGAAGAAGAAGAGAATGAAGATTTAATGGACCTGTTCATCTCAGAACCAAGTATTTCAAAGCAGCTTAGAGAAGCTCAATATGAAGCTGCAAATAAACTTTTGAATCAATGTTTTCAGGAAACTTGTACTGTTCAAACTTTGCGAAAATCTTTCATAGATATCTTTCCTATAAACATAATCTCCAGCCCTACAACAAAAACAATTGAGGCATATCCTGGAAAACAATTAAACATTGGAAATCAATTGCAATCAGCACAAGAGCAAGAAGTAACTGCATTATTACGGAAATATTCAAAAGCTTTTGCCTGGGATTACATTGATATGCAAGGAATCCATCCTAGCACATGTATCCACCACATCTATATAGATGATCAATGTAAACCTGTAAGACAACCTCAAAGACGAATGAATCCCATGAT
This sequence comes from Pinus tabuliformis, assembly GCA_031772625.1. Lineage (NCBI taxonomy): Eukaryota > Viridiplantae > Streptophyta > Pinopsida > Pinales > Pinaceae > Pinus > Pinus tabuliformis. Next base: position 121,558,115 of record CM062808.1, on the reverse strand, counting down.
GAAAGAAATTGTGAAAGAGGAATTGCAAAAACTGTTAAATGTTGGATTCATTTATCCTATTTCAGATAGTCAATGGGTTTCTCCATTGGTCATAGTACCAAAGAAAAATGGAAAGTGGAGGGTATGTGTAGACTATAGAGAACTAAACAAAGCTACATTAAAAGATCATTTTCCTCTACCATTCATAGACCAAGTGTTGGACTCATTAGCTGGAAAGAAAATTTTCTCCTTCTTGGATGGGTTTAGCGGATACAACCAAATAAAAATAGCAATGGAAGACCAAGACAAGACAACATTCACTTGTCCATGGGGGACCTATGCATATAATTTTTTGCCATTTGGTTTATGCAATGCACCTGCAACTTTTCAACGAGCAGTGCTTGCAATATTTGCAGACCTAATTCATGAATGTGTAGAAGTTTACATGGATGACTTCACAGTTTATGGAAACACATATGATGATTGCTTAAACAACCTTGAGAAAGTTTTGAAACGATGCATTGAAACAAATTTGTCATTGAGCAATGAGAAATGCTATATGATGTTGACAGAAGGAATAGTTCTGGGACACCATATTTCTGCTTCAGGAATTAAGGTGGACCCAACAAAAATTCAAGTTCTAATAAACTTAATGCCTCCTACAACATAGAAAGAGGTGAGAAGTTTCTTAGGCTATGCAGGTTATTATAGAAGATTCTTTGGAAACTTTAGTAAAATAGCACAACCTCTGTTCAAATTATTAGCAAAAGATATTGAATTTCACTGGACAAATGATTGTCAAAATGCATTTCAAATCCTGAAAAAAAAATTATTAGTTGCACCCATTCTCCGTGGACCAAATTGGTCTTTGCCATTTCACATATCAACCGATGCATCAGATACTGCAATAGGTGCCTCTCTTGGGTAGAAAGAGAATTTGTTCACTTATGCAATATACTTTATAAGCAAGAACTTAACACCTGCAGAAATGAACTACACAGTCACAGAAAAGGAAATGTTAGCCGTTATACATGCAGTAAATAAATTCAGGCACTATATAACAGGATATCAAGTTTTCATCCATACTGATCATTCAACAATCAAATACTTGATGAACAAACCAATCACCAATGGAAGAATAACAAGATGGTTACTGTTATTGCAAGAATTTAATATCACAATACAAGACTGTCCAGGCAAGGAAAATCAAGTGGCTGACTTTCTGTCCCGGATACATTCACCCAATGATCCAAATCCGGTTGCTGATAACTTTCCAGATGAGCACCTGTTTGCTATCACAATAAAAACACCATGGTTTGCAGATATTGCCAACTATTTATCATCTGGACAGTTTCCAACACACTTCACTAAAAAGCAAAAACATAAGATTGTTAGAGAAAGTTCCAGGTATAGTTGGGTAAATGGTGATTTATTTTACACTGGTTCAGACTTGATAATTAGAAAATGTGTCCGAGAAGATGAAATACTAGATATATTAAAAGCATGTCATGATGAACCATGTGGTGGCCATTTTGCAGATAAGCAAACAACATATAAAGTGCTGCAACTGGGCTACTACTGGCCATCCATTTTCAAAGACTCAAAGAAATATGTCAAGCAATGTGACAGCTGCCAGAGAACAGGGAGACCAATCATAGCGGAAGAGATGCCACTAAAGCCACAGGTCCTCATTGAACCATTTGAGCAATGGGCACTCGACTTTGTTGGACCTATCAACCCACCATCAAATGGAAAGAGATACATCTTAGTATGTACGGACTATGTGACAAAGTGGGCAGAAGCTAAAGCAGTAAGCAGAGCAACAGAAGATACAGTGGTCACCTTTCTTTTTGAGGAAATCTTTGTCAGATATGGGGTACCTAGACAAATTGTGACAGACCAAGGTACACAGTTTACATCAAAACTGGTACGAGATTTGACAGAGAAGTACAAGATTAAACACAGGAAATCTACACCATATCATCCTCAAGCAAATGGGCAAGTTGAATCAACAAACAAAGTCCTAGAAAATATCATGACAAAAATAGTACAAATGAGCAGAAAAGACTGGTCTGAAAAGTTAAAAGATGCACTATGGGCTTACAGAATTACATGGAAGGATACAACTGGATTCAGTCCATACCAGTTAGTATATGGGAAAGAAGCCTTGTTGCCTATTGAGTTTCAGATACAAACATACAGATTAGCAGCTGAACTAGGACTAGACTTGACAGAAGCACAACAACAAAGGATCATGGAACTGAACCGACTTGATGAACATCAACAACAAGCCATGGAACATACCAGACTGATACAATAGTAGAGAATGAAGTGGCACGACAGATACATCAAAACAAAGACATTTCACAAGGGAGACTGGGCATTGCTTTTCGACTCCAAATTCAAAGATTTCAAAGCAAAGTTCACCACACATTGGCTAGGCCCATATGAAATTGAAGAAATCTATGATAATGGAGCAGTAAAGATCAAGACGATTGACCAGGACTCTACCTCATTCATAGTTAATGGACATAGGCTCAAAGTTTATAATAAGCCTATCAGTAAGGAAGCATTTATGAAACAACTGGTAGAAGAGGCGGAACTGGAAGTTATGGCTCAGCCATCCTCCAGTCCTGCAACATAAAAAAAAACAACAATAAAAAAAAAAAAATTAATAAAAAAAATGAAAAAAAGAAGAGAAAAAAAAAAAAAACAATAATTTGTTTGCAAGTGAAAACCAGGAAACTGGCACTTAGCAAGCACGAATTCATAGGGGAAAACCAGGGAAACTTGGACTCTATGAATTCTTTGTTCTTTGTTCTTATTCTATAACTCTCACAGTATGACAATGCAGGTATACTCCATCATCACTTGACTTGAGGACAAGTCAAAGCTTAAACAAGGGGGAGACTTGCAGTAGTTCTTTAGCTGAAAAGCTAAAGCATGAATGGAACTTGTATTATTTATCAAGGGACCTGACAGAAGAAACCATTGCAAAGGGACCTGAGCAACCTGCACCTGCCAATGTTAAAACAACAATGTATACATTTCCGAAGCATTTGCAGAGGGACCTGAAACAAGCAGTATTACAGAAGGGACCTGATTACCAATTCAAGAACCAGAGAATAAAAGAGCAAGGAGTAGCAATAAAAATTTACTCTTCAATCCACCTATCATATTCCATCAATAGATTCCATCATTCAGGGAAGTATATATTGTCATTTTGCATTTTAAAAATTCAATTTTTTTATAGAAATTTTTAGTTTTGTTAAATTCGAATTAATACCTAAGGATATTCAAGTCATTATCATTCCTATATCCCTATAATCCCTATACATTATAACCCTATTCCCTCTCATTTCCATACATTTTTCCCTTTTCACTAACCCTACTACCCCTAAGTATGTTTCTTCATGAGCTTAGAGAAACCAAACGAGACAATAAACTTTCAACCTGCACAAGCAATTAAGAGCATTAGAAATGGTTATAATTTTAAATCTGACCCCAATGGTCATTTTAAAATTATAAAACTATGTTATAAAAATTATGCGCTATATGGAAATAAAAAAATCATTAGCATATATATCATAGTTTATGAATGTGCTACAGTCATTTCCCAAATGCGCATAAGCTACATGGTATAAGGTATATATAAATCAAATGCACATATCAAATGGAATATAACATAGTTACAAAGGGCCGAAGGTTATCATATCAAAGCATACGGGTTGCAATGGAATGATATATGGTGAGGCCGTAAGTATTAAAACATGACAGAAGGAGAATGGTATTCAAACAAAAATCATTGCAACCAATGATCATTACACCACAAGCGGCGAATGGTTATACGGTGGGTATAATGACAAAGCAATTGCAATGAGTCAAAAAGGTAAACACCATACAGCACACAGGTACGACTGCACACGGTGTCATGGCGGTGTATTATCTATTGGTTGATATGTATGCAGGGATCGTGCGTACAAAACCACGACTTGGCCAATCCTCATGACACAGTCGGGCGACTGGTCAATAGGACGGCCATGTAAGCCACGAAATTCAAAACAACTCAATGGATATACAAGGGCCTGTACAGTCCGAAACGGTCATGAACTGACCGAGCCATTGCACCGATTAAAACAACAATCCCACCATCGTTTAACCCATAATCTTCATCGCCCATAAGCTTAGAGAAATGGTGTTGCAACTGTAGCCTTGTGAAAAGAGAAGTGAACCGAGTTGAGAGCAATTTAAAGAAAAAACATCCCGGGTTTAATGTGCAGAGATAACGGATTCTCAGGGATTCATTAAGGTAAGATGTTGGTCGTTTTAAAAGCTCGACACAATGAATCAGTGATTTAAACTTTCAGTCATTTATGATAACAGTTGTTTGTTTGCCACCAGTCAAACTGAAATGGGTAAATCAAATTTGGAGCGCCGATATACCTCCAGGTGCTCGGTGATCCAAGGTAAGCCGAAATCATAGCCCCCAACTCGGTGATTTGCTGCATAAATAGTGGGATAAATCCTTAGTGGATCAGGTATCATTTAAATACGAAGGATTTGCATGGGCAACACGTAGGTTTTGGTAAATGACTGTGGAGTTGTATGCTGCTGCGCCGTGTCAATAATAAGCCCATAAACTAAGGAAACATAGTGCAGTGTTATGGCGGTGTATGTTAATAAGAAGTGCTGTAGAATGCACCGATTTAAAAACAAATGACATGCATTCATGCCCTTGCTGCGCGCTTGTGCACTGTGATTTCCATTTATTTGTGCCATTTATATCAGAACAGAGGATTGAAATACGGAGGGACTGGTTGCATAAACGCTGTGTGTAATCCTGAGTGGAGATTTGACTGCAAAACCACGTGAAAATTTAGTTGATGCTGATGATTTGTATTGTCCTGTGTCTTGAGGCCGAGAGCCTTTTTCAAAGATTTTGAAGCCGAGAACCGTTTGTTGAAAGGCCAAGGATTGTATTCTGCGTTTTTAAAAAAAATTTGTCATTTGTTTATAGGCCATGAGCATGATGCATATGTTATTTATTTTTAGAGGCTGAGCGCATGTGAATAGCCCTCTAGCTCATAGCTCTGTTGATTAAGGCAGTGTGCAATATTTTTCCACATTACACAGTCAATTTTTTTTTGAAAAATGATAAATTGGGATTAGGCTGAGAGCAATTTTGAACATCTGTTGTTGAGGTCGAGAGCCAAATATATGGGTATTACAAAATTTTTTGTTAAAACATAAACAGTCATCAACTATGTGAATTTTGGCAAAAGAAATAAGGACCAGGGGCATGTATAAACATTGTTTATATGTGTATTTTTGTTTTTAACAGCAGAGGACAGCATATTAACAGGGTATACAGGCATTGATTGTATTGAACAGGGATTCAAAGAGTGCTGTTACAGAAGGCAGAGTCAAACATAGGTGAATTGAGTAGATTGAAAAGGGGAAGGTAAGATTCTTTGGCTTCACAAATTTCATTTTGAAATCAAACAAATAATTGCATCTTACTTTCAAAATGAAATTAGTAACAGCAGAGGAATTTATTCATTGGTTTACAGAAGCAATGTCACTCAGGGTAGAGCCCAAATTCAAGATAGAGAGTTGGGGAAAAGAAACTGTAGAAAAACTTTATCAGACAGGGATGATAAGTTTCCTACAAAAGTTTGATGGCCATTCTGAGCAAATAACCAGAGATTTTATAGATAACTTCAGTCAAGACCAGACACGGGTGGGAGATGTCATTGTCCCAGTAACACAGGAGTATCTTTCCCAAGCCTTAGATCTACCTATGATAGGCGAAAAGTATTACAAAGGCCTCCACTTCAAGGAGAAAGCTTGGACTTTCTTCCTTGAGAAGAACCGAAAGGGAACTTTTGATAGGACAAAAGGGACACCCAGGGAGTGGTTTAATGAACCATGGGCTGAATTGGTGTTGGTCATTCAGAAATTTTTGACTTGTGATAGAGGGTATAGCATTGCACATTTATATCATGTCAGATTGCTACAACACATAAAAGGGGAGGATAGAATCAATTTGCCTTATTTCTTATATAAGAGTCTTTTGAAAATGATTGACACAGTGAAACATGAGCACAGGCCTAAAGCAGGACAGATATACCATCAAGGATTAATTAAAATCCTAGTTGAGTATCAGGTGAGAACACAGGGCATAGTATGGAGAGAATTTCTGTCTAAAAATCACTTTGTTGAGCAGGTTAATGAAATGCAGGACAATACAAAGCAGGAAAACAAAGAATTTATGAACTCCCCCTTATATCCAAGAACAAGAGCTAGACAACAGAATAACATGGCCATACAAGAAGAAGAAATATCTGTCATGTCTATGCCTAGAATGTTTAGAAACAAGAATCCCATTGATTTAGATAAGGAGGTTGAAACATATTCCCCTAGGCAGCAGGAAGAAAATGAGAATGTACAAGAAATCTTTGAAAGGGCTTCTTCATACAATGATACAGCAGCACCATCCTTAATGAAAACAACTCATGAGCTTGAAAATGAAATCAACTTGGGAAAGATAAGGGCCTTAACTGATCAATTGGAAATTGGTAAAATAATGGAGAAACAATTAAAAGAAGAAAACAAGGCAAACAAGAAAGAGAAAGCTAAACTGGTTAAGGCAAATGAGAAATTAAATGAAGAATTGGGGAGGCTAAAAAGGAAAAATGATTTAATTTCTAAACAAGCATTCAAATGGCTGAAAGAAAAGAACATGTGGCAAGCAAAATATGAGAAACAAAAGGTCAAAGCAGCTTTATTCAGAGAAACACATGACACAGGTTTAGATTGTTTGGCTCATGTAGCACAACAGGAGGCATCAACAGGTACAACATCTACTACAGGAAAAAGGAGATCAAAGAGGAGTAAGCAAGCATGGGGACATGCTTGAGAATCAGCAAGGGAGAGATGTTGAGTCTCAGTTTTGGTCTTATTTTTGCTCAAAGAAACTTACTTATTCACCTATTTCCCATCCATTTTCCCTTCATTTAGTCCATTTTGATGTGTATTTGATATCCAATCAGGTATTTAATTTTAATTTATCAATTTCTAAAGTTTTTATGAAAATTTGGTTTTTTAATGCAAAATTGGCAGACTCAGAAATTCCCGTAATAGCTCCATGGTTGATATGGTTGCAGGATACTTGGGCACGAATTGAGCACATGGATGGATAGCTTGGGAACTAGGACTAAGCTGGCAAAGCTTAGTTTGAGCAGAGCAAGCTTATTTAGGCCCATTTGGTGCTAGTCAATCATGACTAGTCAGCCAGAAATGCCATAGGAATAGGGGCAGTTTTGAGATTTTGTAGGATTGGTTATCTTTCTTGGGATGGGAGTAATGAATTCGACTTTCATAGGTGGATGAGAGTGAATGGGTTTGTTTGAGTGGATGTAGATTAGTTTGTTTCATGAGACTTCTTATTTAAAGCCAAAAATTTGATGGCTTATGTATTGAACATATTATACTTTTATGCTGTGACATCTTTGGATTGAGGATATAATTTGAAGACTTGTGTTCCTATTATTTTGTTGTTCAATGTTATGAGTGTGTGACTGATTTAAGCTTCTGATATCACTTCTCAAGTGTGCAAGGAAAGGGTGGAGGGCCCCCATTCCAAGCTAAGTACACTTCCTTGTTAACTAGTTTTTATTTTTTTGTAATTTGGTTATTGTAGAACTAGTTTTTCAAAGCTTTATTTCAGATTGCTTTATGGTTCATGCATAGTGATTGATTTCATTGTTTCATAGCTTATTCATCACTTTATTAAATTGGAAAAACAGGTGTTCAAGTTGAGCATCCCTTCTTTTAATTTAGTGAATCAAAACTAGTTTATTTTGTTTTCATGCAAGTAATTTCTTGTTGTGATTTTAATGGGATGAATGAATTATGATGGAATACCACATGTGTCTCTTAAGTTAAGAGCTTCTTTCATTTATAATTTATCCATCTTAAGTTCTTGGTTTAACTTCTAATTCATTAGGTGGTAATTGAGGTGAAATTGGATTTCTTGAGTCAAGAACCGTTTCAATGTCTTTCCTCTTTTTAAACTGATTGAATTGGAATTGTAGAATTTATTATTTTTAGTTCATGAATAGCTTATCTTTCATGGTTTGATTATATCTGATCTTCACATACAGTGAAATTGCCTCAAAGCATAAACAACCCGGATTGATAAGAAATAATTGTGTTAATTTAGGACCATAAATTAGCTCAACACTGACCAAACTAAAAGTAAACTGCTATTCCCTTAGAATCCGTTGGCTGCCTTCTAGCTCGGTGGTGATAGCTATTGGAGCTCGGAGTTGTGGGTGGAGATCATGAGGAAGGCCATTCAATGCCATGGAAAACCTTCCTACAAAATCTCAATGCCACCTTGGCTGTCTCCTAGCCTCCATTTGCGTGGTTTTGCTCCATTAATTGTCAAAAAACCTGAAATAAACGTGTGTTAGCCACCTAGGAATAGTGACTGCCCTTCATTCGCACAAATAACATAAATATACTAAAAAATGATGCATAAGTCATGAAAAATGAAGGGTTAAGCAAGGATAGTGAGGCCAAATGAGCCCAAAATGTTACCAAATTTGGGGCTCATCATCACCCCCCAGCTAAAATATTTGCTCATCCTTGAGAAACTAGTCCAACTCCTCATCCTTCATTGCCTTTACTGCCACCCTCACATCCCAAGCCTTTGTAGTAGTGTCCTCCTTGCTGATATGGAACCCAGCCTTTCTGTTCACCTCTTCCCACTGTTCATTATCATCTTTTTCTGTGCTGCCTTCCATCAATCCTAGCAGCAGTGGTGGTCTTAATTTGAGGCCAATCCAGCTGGCCTGGAGGTTTTGCATGGATTTCTTATAGAGGGGCACCCGTACTAGGGCTTCCCTCATCTGAGTTGGGGTATGATACTCTCTGATTTTCAGACTGTGGGCTAATGTATTCCATCTGCGGGTGCAAGCTTGGACAGAGTTTTCCCCTAACAGTCTCTCCATGTCCTCAAAATGCGCTATGGCCTGGGCCTGCTGATCCATATATCTTAATGAAGCTTGAGGGTCGGTGGACAAGTGTTGGTGTGCCGAGATTAGTGCAACTGGATCCCCTGGTTCTGCTCTAATTAGCAATGGCTCATTCAGCTCTCGGTTCATGACCGCCTTAGCTTCTGCTGCTCTTTTGTCCTCATGGTTCAACCATGAGGCAAATGCCATTAATTGCATATCTCCCAAGGCAGTATTGGGATCCCATGAAATTACATTAGGCAGGGCCAAATTATGGAGGTAGAACTCCGCTAATTTGGCCTTATCCTCTGATGAACTAGTACTGCATAATTCAGTAAATTGCTGTGGGTCTTGGAGCTGAGAGATACCCCTTTGCGCCAAGGTATTGATTTGAAATTGCAGCCATTGGTCTTTCAGGTACAGGCCATAGGATTTGGCCGGCTGTCTGTACTGTATAGCATCCATGGCCCAACTGGCCATGCAGGCCAATTGTGCCTCTTTCTACTGCAGCTGTTGTCTGAGAGCTTGCTCCTCAATTTGTGCTTGCTGTTCTGCTTCCTGTAGGTGCACGGTTGACTCCCCAAGACCGGTTTGCAGTTCCTTTTTGCCTTGTCGTTCTGCTGTGATGTCCTCTGAGGATGTGCCTGTTCCTTTCCTCAGCTCTTGTAGCTGCAGTCTAAGTTTTTCGTTTTCTTCCTGTAGGAACACCCGCTGGCAATTTGCCACGTGTTTAGCCATAGCCAATTCCTTTCTAGCCTCCTTGAGTTGTTCCTCCAAGGGGCCTATGTCTGCTACACCTTTTGATTTGGCTATTTTCATCCACGTGTGGGTCCGTACTCGCTCTTCCCACAATGAAAAGAACAGTGGCACAGTGAATTTCTGAGGTATAATTTTGCCAGCCTCTAAGAAGTTGTAATATGAACTCAGACGTGGCTGAGGGCTAGGCTCTGGAATATGCTCTTTCTCTACCTCTTTTGGTGGCTCTACTTCGCCCTCCCTCGGTGGTGATGAGGGTGCTTCTCCTTCCATCCTCTCTGTCTCCTTAAGCCGGGCCAAGGTTTCCTGTAGAGCATCCTCAGCATCCTGTAGCCAGGCTTTTGAGGTCAACTGGTCCAACCTATCTTGCCAAGTGGTTTTCTTCAGGCTCCCCCTCTCATAGGTGACTGATATCTTCGAGGGGGACCTCTCCCTGGGCGAAGTAGGGGCATCCTCTATAGTGATTGGGCTGCTGGATGGAGGCTGTGGCTTGCCCGTTTTTATTCTCACACTTCTCCTAGCTTTAAAATATAGAGGGACTTCCCTCTTTCTCTTCTCCTATGGCTTAGGAGGTGTACTGAGGGCGGCCAGCACGGCTGCTGCCTCCCTTGCAAGAATGTCAGCTTTCTTCTCCTTGGGTTTTGCTTTTTCAGGGCTTCCTGTAGAAGACCCTTTTTCAGTTGATTTCTGGATTCCTGTAGAAGCCGGTTTTGGTGTTCCTGTAGAAACAGGTGGCACCGCTTTGGTTTGTTTTGCTGAATGGGTTTTACTTTTTGACTTGGCTGCGGCTGTTGTCGAGGTACCTTTGCTGACGTGGACCTGCTCAGCCTTGTCCACTCTGCTTTGCAATCTCTTCTCTCTGGCCGTCAGCATGGGTGTGTCATCCTTTTCTTTGGCACCCTTTTTCTCGTGCTTCTTCTTTTGCTCTTTCTTTTGCTCTGTGGTCGGGGGTCTCGGGCCTTTTTCTTTCTTCCCTGCGGGCACTGACTCCTTCTCCTCACTGCTGGATGAACCAAGCTCTTCGGTCAACATCCTTATATCTCCATCCTTGGTCAAATTCCTAAAGGCTTCCCATGAGAGAGGAACCTTGTATGTGTGGAGCGCATCTTCCACGAGGAGTTTAATGAGTCCATGGTGGGCTACCTGGTCTGGTGTGCCTTCTTTCAACTTGGTGGCACATTCAATCATAGACTGTAGTAGAAAGTAGGGGATAATTAGTCTGTTCTCTACAGGTAGGTCCATCTGATGCCTTAATTCAGTGAGTAACCGAAAATGGTACCCGTATACAATGCTAAACCGGCCTTCGCAGGTGATGTACTTCATAATCTGGAGGCTAACTTCACTCCATAGTGGCAGCAAGCTGGTTCTACGAACCCCATTTTTGTCTTCTGAGAATTCCTCCTCTGGGGGGAAGAATTCCTTCTTAGCCTTCTGTCCCAACTTCCTCTCTTCTTTATCCCATGGTAACCCCATTGGGAGCTCAGTCACTCGGCTGATGAATTGTGGGGTGAGTCTGAGACTCAAACCCCTGAAGTTGACGGTGGCCAATGTCTTGGATTTCGGCTTCAGAGCTTGCAAAAACTCCTCTGCCACCTCATCATCGTAGCCCTGCAATTTGTCGCAAAACGACATCCATTGAGCTTGCGTGAACAGCTCCACCACCCCAGGATTTTCTCTTAGCTTCTGTGAGTCGGTTGGTTCCCTTCTGATGAACCCACCCGGTATGGTGAAAAACTGCTGCATTAGCTGGAGGTGGCGGGTGCGAAAGAAAATTGGCCTACTGGGACAGAGCGTAGAATTACGCCTCTGCCACGCGTACAATTCACGAAAACTTATCTCCCGACGAGCCTTAACACTGCGTAATTATAACTCACATCCTGTAGGACGACAATTCATGCAAACGGCAGACAATACTTGCAAATTTTTTACGACCAGACTGTGGAACGTCGACTCTGCCACCTTCGAAACCAATTGCATGGATGGTTCAGGCTTACCTTTTTAATCCGCCACCTTTTGACGTGAAGAGCCCAATTTCCTGTAGACGCAACGGCACAAATTCTGGAGGATACTGCAGTGGGTCTGCGCCTTCTGTGCTGCTATCAGACGTTCAAACGGCCGAAGACTTGGAGTGCCGAGCTTCAGAGGAATGTGGATGCTCACTCGCCTTCCAAACGGCTGATGATAAATGCGTGGGGTGGTGATCTAGCCGATAGATTTGAATCCGGCGGAATTCGTGGCGCGGGGGTGAGCTATCCCTGCCGGACCGTTGGATGACGTCGTCTACTCATTCCCCTGTAAATTCCCTGACTGCTGCATCATTCGGCGCAGATACGCCGCCGTCATTTCTGTTACAACTCGTTTCTCCCCGAGTGGACGGTTCTCACGTGTCCACTACCCGTTCTTTTCCACGGCCACCATTCTATACTTCCGACTAGACCAGCTGACTGGTCGACGTGGCCAGTTGAATGGCCATGCAACTGCTCAACCCATTCATTTCATGCTTGCAAACATTTCAAAGTGATATTCATGTAATTCGACAAAAGAAAGGGCGAGGCACTTACCTGTGCGGCCGCGACATGCTTTTCCAGGCTTTAGGACAACGATGACTAGATTTGCTTGCTGCTGTTGCCATTTACACAGGTCTGGATTTGCTTGCTGCTGCTGCTATGTACACAGGTCCGGATTTGTTTGCTGCTGCTGATGATGAAGTGTATAACTCCGCTGCATGCTCCCGCTGTACTATTGCATGTTGCAGGCGATTTGAATGGTGTACACTCTAGTTGGCTAAACTGCTACGGGATTCCTGTAGGATATCCTGTAGCAGTTTGTCCTTCTCGGGTGCATGCTGATGAAGACAGTGGCATCACGATCCCGCTCGCAGGGCCCTTGGATAGTTGGGTTGAGTTTTGCATGGCATCTCGGCATCTTTTTTTTCATTTAAGAATTGCTTCCTCTTGCTAATTCCCTGATCTGTTTTGATTGTGCAGGTATCTTCATTGCATGTCGACAGGGGTGGTAGAAGGAGGTGACAGCAGTGTGTGAAGGTGAAAACAGTAGCTTGCATGCGTCCATATCGGACCTTGGTCGTTAGATCTCCTCATGCAATTAGTTCTGGCCCGTCCAAAACTTCTACAGGAAGTTTCCTGTAGAAATACAGAACTTCCTCTAGAAAGTCTGTAACTTCCTGAGAAGACTGAGCTGTGAGGAAATCGTGCCCATACCTTAGAGAAGATGAGTGTTCTCAGAGGGGGTGCTAGTAGGGTTTCCTGGCAGCATGATATGGACCCTTGTCTTCAAGTTGAGGGACCTCTTCTTCCTTCATAAACCTGCAACCTGCATGCATTGCCACATTGTAAACTTGCTATGCCTGCTTTTTGTGTTTGTTTGTTTGTTTTTTTTTTTTTTTTTTTTTTTTTTTTTTGAAAGACAGCAGGGGCGCCTCCATGAGGTTTTCACCCTTTGCCATCTGCCTCAAGCGCCTCAGAAAGGTTTTCACTTAAGGGTCTTTTTCAAACTTTTTCTATTTTTTTTTTGAAAGACAACAGGGGCGCCTCAATGAGGTTTTCACCCCTACCATCTGCCTTGGGAGCCTCAGAGAGGTTTTCACCCAAGGATCTTTTTTTTTCTCCTTTTTTTTTTTTGTTAAGATCTTCAGGGTATGCCCAAAACAGAGGCAAAACCCTTCTCTATGACCAGCACTGAATTCTCCACAGTTTTAATAAATTCTTGTCTTGAGAGAGGTTTCCTGTAGATTTTCAGTCGATGTCCATTGACAAGCATGGGGATGGCCTCTTCTTCAATGGTCCGAATGAGAACAGATCCATTGTCATGACATTTCTCCACTGCATATGGTCCCAGCCATCTGGTTCTCAACTTCCCATTGAAATCTTTATGCCTGGAATCATACAACAACGCCCAATCTCCTGGCTGAAATTGCTTGTCATTGAGGTGTTGGTCATGCCACACCTTCCTCTGAAGTTGAACCACTTCTGTGTGAAGAAGGGCCTGCATTCGGTGCTCATCCAATCCATTCAGCTGCAATAACCTTTCTTGTTGGGCATGGCTGAGATCTAGGTCTAGCTGAGCTGCCATCCTCAAAGTGTTGTATTCAAATTCGATAGACAGCAAAGCTCTCTTCCCATAGACCAGCTCATAAGGTGTGAAGCCGGTTGTGGTCTTCCAAGTGGTGTTGTAAGCCCATGTGGCCTCAACCAGGCGATCTGCCCAATCCTTCCTGCTGCTGCTCACCACCTTAGTCAAGATCCCTTCCAATGCTCTATTGGTGACTTCCACCTGCCCATTTGCTTGAGGGTGATAGGGGGTGGAAGTCCTATGCTTGATTCTGTGATGAGCTAGTAGGTCTTCAATTAAGTTGGATGTGAACTGGCTTCCTTGATCGGTGACTAGCTCTCTTGGGTAGCCAAATTTGTAGAAGATGTTTTCTCTTAAGAACTCAGCCACCTTGTCTTCTGTTGCTGCTTTGATTGCCTTGGTTTCTGCCCATTTTGTCAGGTAGTCGGTGCACACAATGATGTAAGATCTCTGCCTCGAAGGAGGGTTGATGGGACCCACAAAATCCATACCCCACTTCTCAAATGGCTCAAGAGTCACTTGAGGTTGGAGAGGCATTTCATCCCTTTGAGTTGGTTTCCCCATCCTTGGGCATTGGTCACATTGGCTGATATACCTTCTGACATCTTGATGAAGTGTGGGCCAATAGTAGCCTGCCTGCAAGATTTTGAAGGCAGTCCTTTTTGCTGCAAAATGTCCTCCACAAGGCCCATCATGATAAGTGAGGAGGATATCCAAGACTTCCTCCTCTCTTACACAACGCCTTAAGATCTGATCAGGGCCAAGCTTGAACAGGTTGCCCCCGATCCAAGTGAACGAGGCACTTTTTCTGATGATTCTGCTCTTCTCTCTTGAGGACAGGTGCGGAGGGAACTGTGCGGAAACAAGGTAGTTTGCTATATCAACAAACCACGGAGAGAGTACTGAAATAGCAAACAGATGTTCATCGGGCATCTAGTCATCCACTGTTCCATCCTCATCTGCAGACAAGTCCAATCTAGATAAAAAGTCAGCAACAACATTTTCTTTACCTGGTTTGTCAATGATGGTCAAATCAAACTTCTGCAACAAAAGTAACCATCTAATAATACGAGCATTCACATCTGGTTTATTCATTAAATATCTAATTGCAGCATGATCAGTATGTACAAATGTTTGATAGCCATTGATGTAATGTCGGAACTTGTTCAGTGCATGGACCACGGCCAAAAATTCTTTCTCGGTTACAGTGTAGTTCAGTTCAGCCTTGGATAAGTTTTTGCTAACAAAGTAAATGGCATATGGAAGTTTTTGTTCAACTTGTCCTAAGGCTGCCCCTATGGCTTTGTTCGAGGCATCAGTGTGGATGTGGAAAGGTAGGGCCCAGTTTGGACCTCTCAAGATTGGGGCAGACACCAACTTGTCCTTTAATTCATTCAGAGCCCTCTGACAATCGTCAGTCCATTTAAACTCCACATCCTTTGCCAAAAGGCCAAACAATGGCGAGGCTAACCTGCTGAAGTCTTTAATGAATCTCCTGTAGTACCCTGCTAATCCTAAGAAACTCCGAACATCCCTTACCTTTTGAGGAGGTGGAACCCTCTTGATGAGAGCAATTTTGTTAGGATCCACCTGTAACCCTTGGCAAGAAATGGTATGGCCTAGAACGGTCCCTTCAGTCATCAAGAATTCACATTTTTCAGGACTAAGGGATAGGTTCATCTCAATGCATTTGGTTAGGACTTTTCCCAGATTGGACAATGCTTCCTGGAAGTTGGACCCATAAGGAGTGAAGTCATCCATATAGATTTCCATTGCATCATGGACCAGTTCTGAGAAGATGCTCAAGACGGCTCTCTGGAAGGTAGCAGGGGCATTGCATAGACCAAAGGGAAGAACTCGGTAGGCAAAAGTACCCCAAGGACAAGTGAAGGTGGTATTATCTTGGTCTTCTGGGCTGATTTGGATTTGGTTGTACCCGCTAAACCCATCTAGGAAAGAAAAGAACTTCTTTCTTGCCAGTCCATCCAACACTTGATCTATGAAAGGTAGAGGAAAATGGTCTTTCTTGGTAGCTTTGTTCAGTTCTCGGTAGTCCACACAGATTCTCCACTTCCCATTTTTCTTGGGAACCAACACTAGAGGGGACACCCATTCGCTATCTGAGAAGGGGTAGATGAATCCTGCATCCAACAGTTTTTGCAATTCTTCCTTGACAATGTCCTTAAGGGCTGGATTCATTCTCCTCTGGGGTTGCCTAACTGGTTTACAATCCTCTTTGATGTATATGTGATGGGTACAGACCGAAGGATGGACTTCTTTCATCTCCTTATAGCTCCAAGCAAAAGCATCTAGATGACTGGCCAACAGGCTACACAGCTCCTTTTCCTGGGAAGGAGATAGGGAGGAGCTGATCTTTAACGTTCTCTCAGGGCCGAACTCCACATTTTTTACTCTGGGAGCGACAGGGTTGGTCGCACAAAGGTCCACTAAGGCGCTGGCTTGGGCATCCTCCACCAATTTCTCTAAGGATAGTGCACTGGGAGGTGGATTCTGGATGAAGGTCTCAATCAAGTCATCCTCGGTTGGGGGGTCTCTTCTAGTGGTGTCTAGGGTGCACAAAGGTGCTGAGTACACCTCATCCTCTTCTCCTTCCTCCAACCAAAGTGGTAAGTCATGCTCTAATGAGGGTTGGGCAGGAGGGTATAGGACTAGCTGCTTGGACATAGGACCATTTTTGATGGTCATGTTTCCTGCACGACAGCTTATGTAAGCATCTGCGGTGGCTAACCAAGGCCTTCCCAAAATAAGAGGGTATCCAGTAAGCTTTGCCTTTGGTTGCAGAACCAAGAAATCTGCAGGGTATTCCCAAGAGTCAACAGAGACCAAGACATCCTCCACAATCCCTTCGGGAGTCACGGTGGAGCGATCTGCTAGTTGTAGGACTGTCGAGGTCTTCCTCAAGGAACCCTGAAGGTTGAGTTTAAGCATAGTATCCCTGGTCATCACATTAATGGTAGCCCCCAGATCAATCAAGGTGTGAGGTATGATGGTGCCATTGATGTGGACATCTACTACAGGACTCCCAGGATATAGATACTTAGGGTAGATGACTCATCCTAACATAAGGTCAGACAGTTGTCCTAAGACATTGATGGTTGAAGCATCTCTCTTTCGCCTGCCTGGGTGTCTGAAACACTTTTCCTTAACCAGTTTGTTGTATATCGATACATCTTTGATGGCTTGGAGAAGTGGAATTTTCACACACAACTGTTTGAGTTCTCCCAGAAGCTCATCCTCCTCTGGGTTGGGTTGAGTGGTGGTCGTTAGTCTCTCAGGAAAGGGTGGAATAGCCTTTGGTTCACTTTCCTGTTTATCTTCCTCATCCTCTGGAGGAGAAGGTTGGCGATCCGGAAGAGTCTTTCCAGATTGAAGATTGATCTCCTGGATCTCCACAGCATAGGTAGGGCATGATGTTTCCCCAGTATATACCTGTTGGGCCTGTCTGTTGTTGGGGTTCGGGTTCGGTTGAGCAGGCATTTGAGGTTGCCTTAGAGGAGCAGGAGGTAATGGTTGTGGTTGAGCTGGTGGTGGAGGAAAAATGGTGGGAGGAGCATTGTACTGGGGCCTCCACCCCGATTGAGGTGCATTCCATTGAGGTTGTGGCTGGGCATGTGAGTGATACGAATGAGTAGTGGGTTGAGTATGATACTGAGGTGGGTAAGACCATGGAGGGGGCATAGACCAGGAAGGATGAGCAGGGGGACCCCAGGAAGGCATAGGAGTAGATTGGTTGGGGCTGTAATAAGCTTGGGGTGCCCCTTGCATCCCCTGCTGGTAAGGTCTAGGTCCTTGTGGCCTCCTTTGGTTGAGGAAATAGAGAGGTTCAGTGGGGGCTTCTGTCCCTTGATACATGGCTTTAAGCCCAGGTAAGGTTGGACATTGGTTTGTGGGGTGGTCCTCCTCACAAACAAAACACACTTCAACCGAATGTAATGGGCATTCGTTCTTAGGGTGTTTCCTTGTGCACCTAGGGCAGAAGATAGCCAAGGCCCTCTCAGCTTTTTCTTTCTTCTGCTGGATCCTGAATGTGTCAAGTTGCATGGCAATGGTCTGTATCACCTCACTCTTGAGGTCTTCTAATTGATTTGCAAACTCATGTTTGGAGAAAGGAGTACCAGCTGAGAAGAGGTTTCCTCTTCCTCTTTTCCGGGCTGCCCTAGAGTGGTTTCTAAACACAGTCTTTATATCCTCATAAGGCAGTTGGTAAATATCTCCTCCAGCTAACATGTGAAGGGTATCTAAGAGGTCTTCAGGGACTCCTCGGAGCAGGACCAACTTGAGGGATTCAGGGTCAAGTGTGCACCTGGCCCGTTTATAACTAAGTTGGAACCTTTCCTCGTAATCCTCTAAGGACTCATCATTTCCCATGGTCATCCGAAAGATTTCTCCCTTGGTTTCCTTGGAACTACAATAGTCTCAGTATTTAGTGTTGAAAGCTTGCTGCATCTGAGCCCAAATGGTGATACTGTTCCCAGGTAAGCCCATGAACCAGCGTAATGCTGCATCCTTAAGGGTTGAAGGGAAGAGTTTCAGCTTCTGCTCATCTTCAGTATAGTCATAGGTTCGACACAGGACATCAAACTCAAATAGGAAGGTATCAGGATCTTCAGTAGTCAGTCCATGGAAGTGAGGTAAAGCGGAGGGGCTAATATTCTTCATTTTCATGTCTCCATTGGTCTCTTGGATGGGGAAGGCACCTTCTATTCTCTCATATTCTTCCCTATTGTCAGCCATAGCTTCAGATGGAATGGTCTCTAACTCTTTTTCTGCTATAGGATCTTCGTATATCTCAGGAGGTTCACCTATAGGTTCTTCAGGATCACTGTCACCAAAGAAGAGAGAAGGGTGAATCAGTGATGTGGTGGGGGTGTTGGCTAAGAATTTGCCTGTTTTATCACGGTTCCTACGAGGCATGAAATGGAAAGACTTTTTTGATTGCTTTTGTTTTTTCTGGTACTTGCAAAACTGAAACAGATTTATCTACAACTAACTATCTTGCTGAAATGAAAATGGAGAATTGAAATGAAAGCAAGAAAGAGCTAATCTACTTTGCTCAAATGAAATTGCAGGAATTGAAATGCTAGTCTACGCTTGCAGAATGGAAATGCTAATCTACGTTTCCAGAAATGAAATTGCGGAATTGAAATGTTAATCTAGGAAAGCCGGAAATGTCTATGCTACTTTTGCAGAATGGAAATGAAACAAACTACTTAGCAGAATGAGAGAGTAGGAAAATAGAAGAAAAGCAACAATCACTAATACTCTGACGCGTCCCCGGCAACGACGCCAAAAAGATGGTGAGCTCCAGTATTGTAGCAATAATGCTACAACTCCTGGGGCTTCCTTCTCTAATTTTTATCAACCCGGTAGTTCGTAACAAACTTGGAAGCGACGGTGCTGTATGCACAAGTACTAGCTCTTGTCGCAGCTGTCACTTGGTCAGCTGGCACAAGTCCGCGGCTCAAGCCAACTTCTATATGTTCTCAGAAGAAGCTTTTTAAGTGATGAACGAAAGCTATCTCAAAGGAAATTAACCTACTTTGCCGGGCCAAGGTTTCCTGTAGAGCATCCTCAGCATCCTGTAGCCGGGCTTTTGAGGTCAACTGGTCCAACCTATCTTGCCAAGTGGTTTTCTTCAGGCTCCCCCTCTCATAGGTGACTGATATCTTCGAGGGGGACCTCTCCCTGGGCGAAGTAGGGGCATCCTCTATAGTGATTGGGCTGCTGGATGGAGGCTGTGGCTTGCCCGTTTTTATTCTCACACTTCTGCTAGCTTTAAAATATAGAGGGACTTCCCTCTTTCTCTTCTCCTTTGGCTTAGGAGGTGTACTGAGGGCGGCCAGCACGGCTGCTGCCTCCCTTGCAAGAATGTCAGCTTTCTTCTCCTTGGGTTTTGCTTTTTCAGGGCTTCCTGTAGAAGACCCTTTTTCAGTTGATTTCTGGCTTCCTGTAGAAGCTGGTTTTGGTGTTCCTGTAGAAACAGGTGGCATCGCTTTGGTTTGTTTTGCTTAATGGGTTTTACTTTTTGACTTGGCTGTGGCTATTGTCGAGGTACCTTTGCTGACGTGGACCTGCTCAGCCTTGTCCACTCTGCTTTGCAATCTCTTCTCTCTGGCCGTCAGCATGGGTGTGTCATCCTTTTCTTTGGCACCCTTTTTCTCGTGCTTCTTCTTTTGCTCTTTCTTTTGCTCTATGGTCGTGGGTATCGGGCCTTTTTCTTTCTTCCCTGCGGGCACTGACTCCTTCTCCTCACTGCTGGATGAACCGAGCTCTTCGGTCAACATCCTTGGTCAAATTCCTAAAGGCTTCCCATGAGAGAGGAACCTTGTATGTGTGGAGCGCATCCTCCACGAGGAGTTTAATGAGTCCATGGTGGGCTACCTGGTCTGGTGTGCCTTCTTTCAACTTGTTGGCACATTCAATCATAGACTGTAGTAGAAAGTAGGGGATACTTAGTCTGTTCTCTACAGGTAGGTCCATCTGATGCCTTAATTCAGTGAGTAACAAAAAATGGTACCCGTATACAATGCTAAACCGGCCTTCGCAGGTGATGTACTTCATAATCTGGAGGCTAACTTCACTCCATAGTGGCAGCAAGCTGGTTCTACGAACCCCATTTTTGTCTTCTGAGAATTCCTCCTCTGGGGGAAAGAATTCCTTCTTAGCCTTCTGTCCCAACTTCCTCTCTTCTTTATCCCATGGTAACCCCATTGGGAGCTCAGTCACTCAGCTGATGAATTGTGGGGTGAGTCTGAGACTCAAACCCCTGAAGTTGACGGTGGCCAATGTCTTGGATTTCGGCTTCAGAGCTTGCAAAAACTCCTCTGCCACCTCATCATCGTAGCCCTGCAATTTGTCGCAAAACGACATCCATTGAGCTTGCGTGAACAGCTCCACCACCCCAGGATTTTCTCTTAGCTTCTGTGAGTCGGTTGGTTCCCTTCTGATGAACCCACCCAGCATGCTGAAAAACTGCTGCGTTGGCTGGAGGTGGCGGGTGTGAAAGAAAATTGGCCTACTGGGACAGAGCGTAGAATTACGCCTCTGCCACGCGTACAATTCACGAAAACTTATCTCCCGACGAGCCTTAACACTACGTAATTATAACTCACATCCTGTAGGACGACAATTCATGCAAACGACAGACAATACTTGCAAATTTTTTATGACCAGACTGTGGAACGTCGACTCTGCCACCTTCGAAACCAATTGCATGGATGGTTCAGGCTTACCTTTTTAATCCGCCACCTTTTGACGTGAAGAGCCCAATTTCCTGTAGAAGCAGCTTTCCTGTAGACGCAGCGGCACGAATTCTGGAGGATACTGCAGTGGGTCTGCGCCTTCTGTGCTGCTATCAGACGTTCAAACGGCCGAAGACTTGGAGTGCCGAGCTTCAGAGGAATGCGGATGCTCACTCGCCTTCCAAACGGCTGATGATAAATGCGTGGGGTGGCGATCTAGCCGATAGATTTGAATCCGACGGAATTCGTGGCGCGGGGGTGAGCTGTCCCTGCCGGACCGTTGGATGACGTCGTCTACTCATTCCCCTGTAAATTCCCTGACTGCTGCATCATTTGGCGTAGATACGCCGCCGTCATTTCTGTTACAACTTGTTTCTCCCGGAGTGGACGGTTCTCACGTGTCCACTACCCGTTCTTTTCCACGGCCACCATTCTATACTTCCGACTAGACCAGCTGACTGGTCGACGTGGCCAGTTGAATGGCCATGCAACTGCTCAACCCATTCATTTCATGCTTGCAAACATTTCAAAGTGATATTCATGTAATTCGACGAAAGAAAGGGCGAGGCACTTACCTGTGCGGCCGCGACATGCTTTTCCAGGCTTTAGGACGACGATGACTAGATTTGCTTGCTGCTGCTGCCATTTACACAGGTCTGGATTTGCTTGCTGCTGCTGCTATGTGCACAGGTCCGGATTTGTTTGCTGCTGCTGATGATGAAGCGTATGACTCCGCTGCATGCTCCCGCTGTACTATTGCATGTTGCAGGCGATTTGAATGGTGTACACTCTAGTTGGCTAAACTGCTACGGGATTCCTGTAGGATATCCTGTAGTAGTTTGTCCTTCTCGGGTGCATGCTGATGAAGACAGTGGCATCACGATCCCGCTCGCAGGGCCCTTGGATAGTTGGGTTGAGTTTTGCATGGCATCTCGGCATCCTTTTTTTCATTTAAGAATTGCTTCCTCTTGCTAATTCCCTGATCCGTTTTGATTGTGCAGGTATCTTCATTGCATGTCGACAGGGGTGGTAGAAGGAGGTGACAGCAGTGTGTGAAGGTGAAAACAGTAGCTTGCATGCGTCCATACCGGACCTTGGTCGTTAGATCTTCTCATAAAATTAGTTCTGGCCCGTCCAAAACTTCTACAGGAAGTTTCCTTTAGAAATACAGAACTTCCTGTAGAAAGTCTGTAACTTCCTGTAGAAGAATGAGCTGTGAGGAAATCGTGCCCATACCTTAGAGAAGATGAGTGTTCTCAGAGGGGGTGCTAGTAGGGTTTCCTGGCAGCATGATATGGACCCTTGTCTTCAAGTTGAGGGACCTCTTCTTCCTTCATAAACCTGCAACCTGCATGCATTGCCAAATTGTAAACTTGCTGTCCCTGCTTTTTGTGTTTGTTTTTTCTTTTTTCTTCTTTTCTTTTTTTTTGAAAGACAGCAGGGGCGCCTCCATGAGGTTTTCACCCTTTGCCATCTACCTCAAGCGCCTCAGAAAGGTTTTCACTTAAGGGTCTTTTTCAAACTTTTTCTCTTTTTTTTTTGAAAGACAGCAGGGGCGCCTCAATGAGGTTTTCACCCCTACCATCTGCCTTGGGAGCCTCAGAGAGGTTTTCACCCAAGGATCTTTTTTTTTCTCCTTTTTTTTTTTGTTAAGATCTTCAGGGTATGCCCAAAACAGAGGCAGAACCCAATAGTAGCCTGCCTGCAAGATTTTGAAGGCAGTCCTTTTTGCTGCAAAATGTCCTCCACAAGGCCCATCATGATAAGTGAGGAGGATATCCAAGACTTCCTCCTCCCTTACACAACGCCTTAAGATCTGATCAGGGCCAAGCTTGAACAGGTTGCCCCCGATACAAGTGAATGAGACACTTTTTCTGATGATTCTGCTCTTCTCTCTTGAGGACAGGTGCGGAGGGAACTGTACGGAAACAAGGTAGTTTGCTATATCAGCAAACCACAGAGAGAGTACTGAAATAGCAAACAGATGTTCATCGGGCATCTAGTCATCCACTGTTCCATCCTCATCTGCAGACAAGTCCAATCTAGATAAAAAGTCAGCAACAACATTTTCTTTACCTGGTTTGTCAACGATGGTCAAATCAAACTTCTGCAACAAAAGTAACCATCTAATAATACGAGCATTCACATCTGGTTTATTCATTAAATATCTAATTGCAGCATGATCAGTATGTACAAATTTTTGATATCCAGTGATGTAGTGTCGGAACTTGTTCAGTGCATGGACCACGGCCAAAAATTCTTTCTCGGTTAGAGTGTAGTTCAGTTTAGCCTTGGATAAGTTTTTGCTAACAAAGTAAATGGCATATGGAAGTTTTTGTTCAACTTGTCCTAAGGCTGCCCCTATGGCTTTGTTCGAGGCATCAATGTGGATGTGGAAAGGTAGGGCCCAATTTTTACCTCTCAAGATTGAGGTAGACACCAACTTGCCCTTTAATTCATTCAGAGCCCTCTGACAATCGTCAGTCCATTTAAACTCCACATCCTTTTCCAAAAGGCCAAACAATGGCGAGGCTAACTTGCTGAAGTCTTTAATGAATCTCCTGTAGTACCCTGCTAATCCTAAGAAACTCCGAACATCCCTTACCTTTTGAGGAGGTGGAACCCTCTTGATGAGAGCAATTTTGTTAGGATCCACCTGTAACCCTTGGCAAGAAATGGTATGGCCTAGAACGGTCCCTTCAGTCATCAAGAATTCACATTTTTCAGGACTAAGGGATAGGTTCATCTCAATGCATTTGGTTAGGACTTTTCCCAGATTGGACAATGCTTCCTGGAAGTTGGACCCATAAGGAGTGAAGTCATCCATATAGATTTCCACTGCATCATGGACCAGTTCCGAGAAGATGCTCAAGACGGCTCTCTGGAAGGTAGCAGGGGCATTGCGTAGACCAAAGGGAAGAACTCGGTAGGCAAAAGTACCCCAAGGACAAGTGAAGGTGGTCTTATCTTGGTCTTCTGGGCTGATTTGGATTTGGTTGTACCCGCTAAACCCATCTGGGAAAGAAAAGAACTTCTTTCCTGCCAGTCCATCCAACACTTGATCTATGAAAGGTAGAGGAAAATGGTCTTTCTTGGTAGCTTTGTTCAGTTCTCGGTAGTCCACACAGATTCTCCACTTCCCATTTTTCTTGGGAACCAACACTAGAGGGGACACCCATTCGCTATCCGAGATGGGGTAGATGAATCCTGCATCCAACAGTTTTTGCAATTCTTCCTTGACAATGTCCTTAAGGGCTGGATTCATTCTCCTCTGGGGTTGCCTAACTGGTTTACAATCCTCTTTGATGTATATGTGATGGGTACAGACCGAAGGATGGACTCCTTTCATCTCCTTATAGCTCCAAGCAAAAGCATTTAGATGACTGGCCAACAGGCTACACAACTCCTTTTCCTGGGAAGGAGATAGGGAGGAGCTGATCTTTAATGTTCTCTCAGGGCCGAAATCCACATTTTTGACTCTGGGAGCGACAGGGTTGGTCGCACAAAGGTCCACTAAGGCGCTGGCTTGGGCATCCTCCACCAATTTCTCTAAGGATAGTGCACTGGGAGGTGGATTCTGGATGAAGGTCTCAATCAAGTCATCCTCGGTTGGGGGGTCTCTTCTAGTGGTGTCTAGGGTGCACAAAGGTGCTGAGTACACCTCATCCTCTTCTCCTTCCTCCAACCAAAGTGGTAAGTCATGCTCTAATGAGGGTTGGGCAGGGGGGTATAGGACTAGCTGCTTGGACATAGGACCATTTTTGATGGTCATGTTTCCTGCACGACAGCTTATGTAAGCATCTGCGGTGGCTAACCAAGGCCTTCCCAAAATAAGAGGGTATCCAGTAAGCTTTGCCTTTGGTTGCAGAACCAAGAAATCTGCAGGGTATTCCCAAGAGTCAACAGAGACCAAGACATCCTCCACAATCCCTTCGGGAGTCACGGTGGAGCGATCTGCTAGTTGTAGGACTGCCGAGGTCTTCCTCAAGGAACCCTGAAGGTTGAGTTTACGCATAGTATCCCTGGTCATCACATTAATGGCAGCCCCCAGATCAATCAAGGTGTGAGGTATGATGGTGCCATTGATGTGGACATCTACTACAGGACTCCCAGGATCTAGATACTTAGGGCAGATGACTCGTCCTAACATAAGGTCAGACAACTGTCCTAAGACATTGATGGTTGAAGCATCTCTCTTTCGCCTGTCTGGGTGTCTGAAACACTTTTCCTTAACCAGTTTGTTGTATATCGGTACATCTTTGATGGCTTGGAGAAGTGGAATTTTCACACACAACTGTTTGAGTTCTCCCAGAAGCTCATCCTCCTCTGGGTTGGGTTGAGTGGTGGTCGTTAGTCTCTCAGGAAAGGGTGGAATAGCCTTTGGTTCAATTTCCTGTTTATCTTCCTCATCCTCTAGAGGAGGAGGTTGGCGATCTGGAAGAGTCTTTCCAGATCGAAGATTGATCTCCTGGATCTCCACAGCATAGGTAGGGCATGATGTTTCCCCAGTATATACCTGTTGGGCCTGTCTGTTGTTGGGGTTCGGGTTCGGTTGAGCAGGCATTTGAGGTTGCCTTGGAGGAGCAGGAGGTAATGGTTGTGGTTGAGCTGGTGGTGGAGGAAAAATGGTGGGAGGAGCATTGTACTGGGGCCTCCACCCCGATTGAGGTGCATTCCATTGAGGTTGTGGCTGGGCATGTGAGTGATACGATTGAGTAGTGGGTTGAGTATGATACTGAGGTGGGTAAGACCATGTAGGGGGCATAGACCAGGAAGGATGAGCAGGGGGACCTGTTGAGGCCTCGAAAATCGCTGCAACAACATTGGGGGATAACCACCCGGTCCGGACCTTAAAAGCAGCTCCTTTTCCGTTTGGTGTGGTGGCTCCGACTGTTCATCTAGGTCCAGTTACCTTCTCCCTATTGCTATTGGTTTATAATGTATCTTTAACTACCAATAGACAGGGACATCAGATCACTTCTCCTTGCTGATCAGGCAAGAGAATGACCCTTAAGCTGATTTGGGCTCAGCCAAGCCACAACTAAAGTTTTGCCTCTTTGAGGAGAGGACTTAACAGAGTGTATAATTTACTCTAAATGCAAGCTTATTCTATGATGCAAGCAAAAGAAACTAATCTAAATCCTATCTTAATTAGGCAGATATAGATCTAACCCAACTAAGAGCAAGATAATTAAAATATTAGGATTTAAACATGTCTTGTTTATAATGAATATCAAGTTAATGAAGTAGTTCAATTAACTGATATTATGGTTACCAAAACACATTCTATTGAGACCTTAAAACTGAAATAATAAATCAACAACATTCAGGAAGTAGTTCTCAAAATGATATTGATTATCAAATCAATAAATCCAATAATTGAATAATGATATGTATAAATAATTCACACACATTATTATTCAATAAATCAGTTTCATAAGACAGATTTCAGAGTAAGTAGTTACTCCAAAATGAGAAATTAATCCATAAAAACAGAGATACATAATAACAAGATTGAGACAAATTATCCATATTGACAATAGTGCACAAACATGAATAAAATGACACATTCATATCACCATAAAATTAAAACTGATATTTGAAACAGTATTATTAGAAATACCAATTTATTGCATCCATTTCTCTGTTCTTGGTCTCCAACAGCCCTTTACATTGCTTGAACTTCTGCCTTCAAAACTAGAGCCACAATAGTGCAAGCTTTGTTCCTCATGCATAATTCAATATACAAAGGGAAAATCCTCAATAATCCCCAGATCTGAGATTTTTCACTCCTCCCTCCTACAACTCTAAATTCCAATTACAATAGTGCTTTTAGAAGCTCTAAAATTGCAGAGGAGAGCAGCCTGTTTTACATTCTGCAATCTGTTATTTATAATATTTGTGAAGGAATTTTTGGAGAGAGGAGTTTGTTGAAGAGAAATCTGTCAAATATAATTTTAATTGCTCCTAATTCTGATATTCAATTGCTGGAGCATTCTCATTGCTTGAAATCCTTTTCTCCATATCTTTTCCACTGTTTTCCTGCAAAAGAAATCAAAATAAATTAAAATGCAATCAAAATATCATTTCTGGCAATTAAATCAAACCCAATCAAATTCTATTTAAATAAATAATTAAAAACAAAATATAAGCTCTGTATTGATGCTTGGAATGGTTTGATTGGTAAATGATATTATTGACCAATGGATCTGCAATTAGAAGAGGCTTTGGACAAATGAAATTGAAAACAATAACTCAGAAAATTGATTTTGTTTTCAAAATTCGGAGCCTGATCTTCTGCCTGATTTTTGGCCCAATAAATGATCAAATCTGTTGGTGAAACCTCCTTCAAAATGTTCTGCTTGATTTTCTCTTTCCAATGAGCCGTCCTGGGCCTCATTTGGCCAAGTATAACTCAATTTATGAGCTTCCAAAGTTGATGGGTCAAACCTGATGTAAATCTAGAAATTCTGTTGCTGGGCTAAAAAAATGAGAATTTGAATTAAAATTTTAATTCTAAATTAGCATTCTAATTATCTAATAATAAATTCTAATTTAATTGTTAAATTAAACTAAACTAATTATTTATTAAACTATTTATAAACAAATTTAATCTAATTAAAAAAACTAATTAATATTAATCTAAATCAATCAAATTAATTAAATATTATATATTAATTTAAATAATATAATACATTACGTATATTAATATAAACTAATTAATATTACAAATACAACCCACCCATATTAACATATCTAATATATATATAAAATACTAACCTACCATATTACCATAACTAACCTCACTCCTGCTCATTAGCTTTACTCATACGTATGGGTGCTTTTTTTTTTTAAATCTCAAACTAACACAACACTTAAAACCTATATGTAATAAAAACTTACGATAATGCTGGTTTAATGATCGGGGAATCGCATCGGGGATGAGTATATGGGTTGTTAAAAGTGTCAAGCGAAATCCCGATGCGATATATCGCATCGGGGGTATGGAGTTCCTTATTATATTGAATATGCTTTTTCAAGCTATCGTGTATCGGCCGTCGGGAAGGTGGAGATATCGGGGGTCCATAAAATATGTTGCGAATGAAAGTTGCGATGCGATTAAAACAATTTTCATTATATATATATATTTTTTGTTTTAAATTTTAATTTAATTAAATTAATTATATTTAATATATTAATTAATTTAAAATTTAATTTTAAACTTTAAATTTTTATTTTTTGTTTTATTTTTATGAACATAAGTTTCTAATAAATGAAAAATAAACTACAGCCATTTAAATGTTTAGATTTTTGGGATTATGATTTGATTTGGAAATTGGAATAAATTTCTTAAATCTCGATGCTTAATTATTTGGCTGCATAACTAAAAATGAAAAATGTTAGTAAAAACTCGCTACAGGTTAATATTTAAAATGAATGCCTTATTGAACTAATTTATTTACAAAATGCAATTTTGTACATTTTATGCATTTTTAACCCAGGCTAGATAAATGATGAGACTTCAAAGGAGCGCCATTTTCAAACCAGTTGACCAAATGAGGCGAAACAAGCGTCAATGAGAAGCTTATAAAAAACCGACTCTAACAAAGCAATCAAAACAAAAATCCAAAGAAAATGTAAAATTAACCAAAGCGTAGTGCAATCAACTAAAATAAAAATCCAAAAAGGTGCTTAGCCAAAATTTTTATAGAAAGGGTCCCCATTATTCGAGCGGACGCATCAATAATGGGGGGTGTTGTGTTTTTACCACAACAGGACCCCAGGAAGGCATAGGAGTAGATTGGTTGGGGCTGTAATAAGCTTGGGGTGCCCCTTGCATCCCCTGCTGGTAAGGTCTAGGTCCTTGTGGCCTCCTTTGGTTGAGGAAATAGAGAGGTTCAGTGGGGGCTTCTGTCCCTTGATACATGGCTTTAAGCCCAGGTAAGGTTGGACATTGGTTTGTGGGGTGGTCCTCCTCACAAACAAAACACACTTCAACCGAATGTAATGGGCATTCGTTCTTAGGGTGTTTCCTTGTGCACCTAGGGCAGAAGATAGCCAAGGCCCTCTCAGCTTCTTCTTTCTTCTGCTGGATCCTGAATGTGTCAAGTTGCATGGAAATGGTCTGTATCACCTCACTCTTGAGGTCTTCTAATTGATTTGCAAACTCATGTTTGGAGAAAGGAGTACCAGTTGAGAAGAGGTTTCCTCTTCCTCTTTTCCGGGCTGCCCTAGAGTGGTTTCTAAACACAGTCTTTATATCCTCATAAGGCAGTTGGTAAATATCTCCTCCAGCTAACATGTGAAGGGTATCTAAGAGGTCTTCAGGGACTCCTCGGAGCAGGACCAACTTAAGGGATTCAAGGTCAAGTGTGCACCTGGCCCGTTTATAACTAAGTTGGAACCTTTCCTCGTAATCCTCTAAGGACTCATCATTTCCCATGGTCATCCGAAAGATTTCTCCCTTGGTTTCCTTGGAACTACAGTAGTCTCGGTATTTAGTGTTGAAAGCTTGCTGCATCTGAGCCCAAATGGTGATACTGTTCCCAGGTAAGCCCATGAACCAGCGTAATGCTGCATCCTTAAGGGTTGAAGGGAAGAGTTTCAGCTTCTGCTCATCTTCAGTATAGTCATAGGTTCGACACAGGACATCAAACTCAAATAGGAAGGTATCAGGATCTTCAGTAGTCAGTCCATGGAAGTGAGGTAAAGCGGAGGGGCTAATATTCTTCATTTTCATGTCTCCATTGGTCTCTCGGATGGGGAAGGCACCTTCTATTCTCTCATATTCTTCCCTATTGTCAGCCATAGCTTCAGATGGAATGGTCTCTAACTCTTTTTCTGCTATAGGATCTTCGTATATCTCAGGAGGTTCACCTATAGGTTCTTCAGGATCACTGTCACCAAAGAAGAGAGAAGGGTGACTCAGTGATGTGGTGGGGGTGTTGGTTAAGAATTTGCCTGTTTTATCACGGTTCCTACGAGGCATGAAATGGAAAGACTTTTTTGATTGCTTTTGCTTTTTCTGGTACCTGCAAAACTGAAACAGATTTATCTACAACTAACTATCTTGCTGAAATGAAAATGGAGAATTGAAATGAAAGCAGGAAAGAGCTAATCTACTTTGCTCAAATGAAATTGCAGGAATTGAAATGCTAGTCTACGCTTGCAGAATGGAAATGCTAATCTACGTTTCCAGAAATGAAATTGCGGAATTGAAATGTTAATCTAGGAAAGCCGGAAATGTCTATGCTACTTTTGCAGAATGGAAATGAAACAAACTACTTAGCAGAATGAGAGAGTAGGAAAATAGAAGAAAAGCAACAATCACTAATACTCTGACGCGTCCCCGGAAACGGCGCCAAAAAGATGGTGAGCTCCAGTATTGTAGCAATAATGCTACAACTCCTGGGGCTTCCTTCTCTAATTTTTATCAACCCGGTAGTTCGTAACAAACTTGGAAGCGACGGTGCTGTATGCACAAGTACTAGCTCTTGTCGCAGCTGTCACTTGGTTAGTTGGCACAAGTCCGCTAGGGCTCAAGCCAACTTCTATATGTTCTCAGAAGAAGCTTTTTAAGTGATGAACGAAAGCTATCTCAAAGGAAATTAACCTACTTTGCCGGGCCAAGGTTTCCTGTAGAGCATCCTCAGCATCCTGTAGCCGGGCTTTTGAGGTCAACTGGTCCAACCTATCTTGCCAAGTGGTTTTCTTCAGGCTCCCCCTCTCATAGGTGACTGATATCTTCGAGGGGGACCTCTCCCTGGGCGAAGTAGGGGCATCCTCTATAGTGATTGGGCTGCTGGATGGAGGCTGTGGCTTGCCCGTTTTTATTCTCACACTTCTGCTAGCTTTAAAATATAGAGGGACTTCCCTCTTTCTCTTCTCCTTTGGCTTAGGAGGTGTACTGAGGGCGGCCAGCACGGCTGCTGCCTCCCTTGCAAGAATGTCAGCTTTCTTCTCCTTGGGTTTTGCTTTTTTAGGGCTTCCTGTAGAAGACCCTTTTTCAGTTGATTTCTGGCTTCCTGTAGAAGCCGGTTTTGGTGTTCCTGTAGAAACAGGTGGCACCGCTTTGGTTTGTTTTACTGAATGGGTTTTACTTTTTGACTTGGCTGTGGCTGTTGTCGAGGTACCTTTGCTGACGTGGACCTGCTCAGCCTTGTCCACTCTGCTTTGCAATCTCTTCTCTCTGGCCGTCAGCATGGGTGTGTCATCCTTTTCTTTGGCACCCTTTTTCTCGTGCTTCTTCTTTTGCTCTTTCTTTTGCTTTGTGGTCGTGGGTCTCGGGCCTTTTTCTTTCTTCCCTGCGGGCACTGACTCCTTCTCCTCACTGCTGGATGAACCGAGCTCTTCGGTCAACATCCTTATATCTCCATCCTTGGTCAAATTCCTAAAGGCTTCCCGTGAGAGAGGAACCTTGTATGTGTGGAGCGCATCCTCCACAAGGAGTTTAATGAGTCCATGGTGGGCTACCTGGTCTGGTGTGCCTTCTTTCAACTTGGTGGCACATTCAATCATAGACTGTAGTAGAAAGTAGGGGATACTTAGTCTGTTCTCTACAGGTAGGTCCATCTGATGCCTTAATTCAGTGAGTAACCGAAAATGGTACCCGTATACAATGCTAAACCGGCCTTCGCAGGTGATGTACTTCATAATCTGGAGGCTAACTTCACTCCATAGTGGCAGCAAGCTGGTTCTACGAACCCCATTTTTGTCTTCTGAGAATTCCTCCTCTGGGGGGAAGAATTCCTTCTTAGCCTTCTGTCCCAACTTCCTCTCTTCTTTATCCCATGGTAACCCCATTGGGAGCTCAGTCACTCAGCTGATGAATTGTGGGGTGAGTCTGAGACTCAAACCCCTGAAGTTGACGGTGGCCAATGTCTTGGATTTCGGCTTCAGAGCTTGCAAAAACTCCTCTGCCACCTCATCATCGTAGCCCTGCAATTTGTCGCAAAACGACATCCATTGAGCTTGCGTGAACAGCTCCACCACCCCAGGATTTTCTCTTAGCTTCTGTGAGTCGGTTGGTTCCCTTCTGATGAACCCACCCGGCATGGTGAAAAACTGCTGCGTTAGCTGGAGGTGGCGGGTGCGAAAGAAAATTGGCCTACTGGGACAAAGTGTAGAATTACGCCTCTGCCACGCGTACAATTCACGAAAACTTATCTCCCGACGAGCCTTAACACTACATAATTATAACTCACATCCTGTAGGACGATAATTCATGCAAATGGCAGACAATACTTGCAAATTTTTTATGACCAGACTATGGAACGTCGACTCTGCCACCTTCGAAACCAATTGCATGGATGGTTCAGGCTTACCTTTTTAATCCGCCACCTTTTGACGTGAAGAGCCCAATTTCCTGTAGAAGCAGCTTTCCTGTAGACGCAGCGGCACGAATTCTGGAGGATACTGCAGTGGGTCTGCGCCTTCTGTGCTGCTATCAGACGTTCAAACGGCTGAAGACTTGGAGTGCCGAGCTTCAGAGGAATGCGGATGCTCACTCGCCTTCCAAACGGCTGATGATAAATGCGTGGGGTGGCGATCTAGCCGATAGATTTGAATCCGACGGAATTCGTGGCGCGGGGGTGAGCTGTCCCTGCCGGACCGTTGGATGACGTCGTCTACTCATTCCCCTGTAAATTCCCTGACTGCTGCATCATTTGGCGTAGATACGCCGCCGTCATTTCTGTTACAACTCGTTTCTTCCCGAGTGGACGGTTCTCACGTGTCCACTACCCGTTCTTTTCCACGGCCACCATTCTATACTTCCGACTAGACCAGCTGACTGGTCGACGTGGCCAGTTGAATGGCCATGCAACTGCTCAACCCATTCATTTCATGCTTGCAAACATTTCAAAGTGATATTCATGTAATTCGACGAAAGAAAGGGCGAGGCACTTACCTGTGCGGCCGCGACATGCTTTTCCAGGCTTTAGGACGACGATGACTAGATTTGCTTGCTGCTGCTGCCATTTACACAGGTCTGGATTTGCTTGCTGCTGCTGCTATGTGCACAGGTCCGGATTTGTTTGCTGCTGCTGATGATGAAGCGTATGACTCCGCTGCATGCTCCCGCTGTACTATTGCATGTTGCAGGTGATTTGAATGGTGTACACTCTAGTTGGCTAAACTGCTATGGGATTCCTGTAGGATATCCTGTAGCAGTTTGTCCTTCTCGGGTGCATGCTGATGAAGACAGTGGCATCACGATCCCGCTCGCAGGGCCCTTGGATAGTTGGGTTGAGTTTTGCATGGCATCTCGGCATCCTTTTTTTCATTTAAGAATTGCTTCCTCTTGCTAATTCCCTGATCTGTTTTGATTGTGCAGGTATCTTCATTGCATGTCGACAGGGGTGGTAGAAGGAGGTGACAGCAGTGTGTGAAGGTGAAAATAGTAGCTTGCATGCGTCCATACCAGACCTTGGTCGTTAGATCTCCTCATAAAATTAGTTCTGGCCTGTCCAAAACTTCTACAGGAAGTTTCCTGTAGAAATACAGAACTTCCTGTAGAAAGTCTGTAACTTCCTGTAGAAGACTGAGCTGTGAGGAAATCGTGCCCATACCTTAGAGAAGATGAGTGTTCTCGGAGGGGGTGCTAGTAGGGTTTCCTGGCAGCATGATATGGACCCTTGTCTTCAAGTTGAGGGACCTCTTCTTCCTTCATAAACCTGCAACCTGCATGCATTGCCACATTGTAAACTTGCTGTCCCTGCTTTTTGTGTTTGTTTTTTCTTTTTTCTTCTTTTCTTTTTTTTTGAAAGACAGCAGGGGCGCCTCCATGAGGTTTTCACCCTTTGCCATCTGCCTCAAGCGCCTCAGAAATGTTTTCACTTAAGGGTCTTTTTCAAACTTTTTCTCTTTTTTTTTTGAAAGACAGCAGGGGCGCCTCAATGAGGTTTTCACCCCTACCATCTGCCTTGGGAGCCTCAGAGAGGTTTTCACCCAAGGATCTTTTTTTTTCTCCTTTTTTTTTTTGTTAAGATCTTCAGGGTATGCCCAAAACAGAGGCAGAACCCTTCTCTATGACCAGCACTGATTTCTCCACAGTTTTAATAAATTCTTGTCTTGGGAGAGGTTTCCTGTAGATTTTCAGTCGATGTCCATTGACAAGCATGGGGATGGCCTCTTCATCAATGGTCCGAATGAGAACAGATCCATTGTCATGACATTTCTCCACTGCATATGGTCCCAGCCATCTGGTTCTCAGCTTCCCCTTGAAATCTTTATGCCTGGAATCATACAACAGCGCCCAATCTCTTGGCTGAAATTGCTTGTCATTGAGGTGTTGGTCATGCCACACCTTCCTCTGAAGTTGAACCACTTCTGTGTGAAGAAGGGCCTGCATTCGGTGCTCATCCAATCCATTCAGCTGCAATAACCTTTCTTGTTGGGCATGGCTGAGATCTAGGTCCAGCTGAGCTGCCATCCTCAAAGTGTTGTATTCAAATTCGATAGACAACAAAGCTCTCTTCCCATAGACTAGCTCATAAGGTGTGAAGCCGGTTGTGGTCTTCCAAGTGGTGTTGTAAGCCCATGTGGCCTCAACCAGGCGATCTGCCCAATCCTTCCTGCTGCTGCTCACCACCTTAGTCAAGATCCCTTCCAATGCTCTATTGGTGACTTCCACCTGCCCATTTGCTTGAGGGTGATAGGGGGTGGAAGTCCTATGCTTGATTCTGTGATGAGCTAGTAGGTCTTCAATTAAGTTGGATGTGAACTGGCTTCCTTGATCGGTGACTAGCTCTCTTGGGTAGCCAAATTTGTAGAAGATGTTTTCTCTTAAGAACTCAGCCACCTTGTCTTCTGTTGCTGCTTTGATTGCCTTGGTTTCTGCCCATTTTGTCAGGTAGTCGGTGCACATAATGATGTAAGATCTCTGCCTCGAAGGAGGGTTGATGGGACCCACAAAATCCATACCCCACTTCTCAAATGGTTCAAGAGTCACTTGAGGTTGGAGAGGCATTTCATCCCTTTGAGTTGGTTTCCCCATCCTTGGGCATTGGTCATATTGGCTGATATACCTTCTGACATCTTGATGAAGTGTGGGCCAATAGTAGCCTGCCTGCAAGATTTTGAAGGCAGTCCTTTTTGCTGCAAAATGTCCTCCACAAGGCCCATCATGATAAGTGAGGAGGATATCCAAGACTTCCTCCTCCCTTACACAAAGCCTTAAGATCTGATTAGGGCCAAGCTTGAACAGGTTGCCCCCGATCCAAGTGAACGAGGCACTTTTTCTGATGATTCTGCTCTTCTCTCTTGAGGACAGGTGCGGAGGGAACTGTGCGGAAACAAGGTAGTTTTCTATATCAGAAAACCACGGAGAGAGTACTGAAATAGCAAACAGATGTTCATCGGGCATCTAGTCATCCACTGTTCCATCCTCATCTGCAGACAAGTCCAATCTAGATAAAAAGTCAGCAACAACATTTTCTTTACCTGGTTTGTCAACAATGGTCAAATCAAACTTCTGCAACAAAAGTAACCATCTAATAATACGAGCATTCACATCTGGTTTATTCATTAAATATCTAATTGTAGCATGATCAGTATGTACAAATGTTTGATAGCCAGTGATGTAATGTCGGAACTTGTTCAATGCATGGACCACGGCCAAAAATTCTTTCTCGGTTACAGTGTAGTTCAGTTCAGCCTTGGATAAGTTTTTGCTAACAAAGTAAATGGCATATGGAAGTTTTTGTTCAACTTGTCCTAAGGCTGCCCCTATGGCTTTGTTCGAGGCATCAGTGTGGATGTGGAAAGGTAGGGCCCAGTTTGGACCTCTCAAGATTGGGGCAGACACCAACTTGCCCTTTAATTCATTCAGAGCCCTCTGACAATCGTCAGTCCATTTAAACTCCACATCCTTTGCCAAAAGGCCAAACAATGGCGAGGATAACTTGCTGAAGTCTTTAATGAATCTCCTGTAGTACCCTGATAATCCTAAGAAACTCCGAACATCCCTTACCTTTTGAGGAGGTGGAACCCTCTTGATGAGAGCAATTTTGTTAGGATCCACCTGTAACCCTTGGCAAGAAATGGTATGGCCTAGAACGGTCCCTTCAGTCATCAAGAATTCACATTTTTCAGGACTAAGGGATAGGTTCATCTCAATGCATTTGGTTAGGACTTTTCCCAGATTGGACAATGCTTCCTGGAAGTTAGACCCATAAGGAGTGAAGTCATCCATATAGATTTCCACTGCATCATGGACCAGTTCCGAGAAGATGCTCAAGACGGCTCTCTGGAAGGTAGCAGGGGCATTGCATAGACCAAAGGGAAGAACTCGGTAGGCAAAAGTACCCCAAGGACAAGTGAAGGTGGTCTTATCTTGGTCTTCTGGGCTGATTTGGATTTGGTTGTACCCGCTAAACCCATCTAGGAAAGAAAAGAACTTCTTTCTTGCCAGTCCATCCAACACTTGATCTATGAAAGGTAGAGGAAAATGGTCTTTCTTGGTAGCTTTGTTCAGTTCTCGGTAGTCCACACAGATTCTCCACTTCCCATTTTTCTTGGGAACCAACACCAGAGGGGACACCCATTCGCTATCCGAGATGGGGTAGATGAATCCTGCATCCAATAGTTTTTGCAATTCTTCCTTGACAATGTCCTTAAGGGCTGGATTCATTCTCCTCTGGGGTTGCCTAACTGGTTTACAATCCTCTTTGATGTATATGTGATGGGTATAGACCGAAGGATGGACTCCTTTCATCTCCTTATAGCTCCAAGCAAAAGCATCTAGATGACTGGCCAACAGGCTACACAGCTCCTTTTCCTGGGAAGGAGATAGGGAGGAGCTAATCTTTAACGTTCTCTCAGGGCCGAAATCCACATTTTTGACTCTGGGAGCGACAGGGTTGGTCGCACAAAGGTCCACTAAGGCGCTGGCTTGGGCATCCTCCACCAATTTCTCTAAGGATAGTGCACTGGGAGGTGGATTCTGGATCAAGGTCTCAATCAAGTCATCCTCGGTTGGGGGGTCTCTTCTAGTGGTGTCTAGGGTGCACAAAGGTGCTGAGTACACCTCATCCTCTTCTCCTTCCTCCAACCAAAGTGGTAAGTCATGCTCTAATGAGGGTTGGGCAGGAGGGTATAGGACTAGCTGCTTGGACATAGGACCATTTTTGATGGTCATGTTTCCTGCACGACAGCTTATGTAAGCATCTGGGGTGGCTAACCAAGGCCTTCCCAAAATAAGAGGGTATCCAGTAAGCTTTGCCTTTGGTTGTAGAACCAAGAAATCTGCAGGGTATTCCCAAGAGTCAACAGAGACCAAGACATCCTCCACAATCCCTTCGGGAGTCACGGTGGAGCGATCTGCTAGTTGTAGGACTGTCGAGGTCTTCCTCAAGGAACCCTGAAGGTTGAGTTTAAGCATAGTATCCCTGGTCATCACATTAATGGCAGCCCCCAGATCAATCAAGGTGTGAGGTATGATGGTGCCATTGATGTGGACATCTACTACAGGACTCCCATGATCTAGATACTTAGGGCAGATGACTCGTCCTAACATAAGGTCAGACAGCTGTCCTAAGACATTGATGGTTGAAGCATCTCTCTTTCGCTTGCCTGGGTGTCTAAAACACTTTTCCTTAACCAGTTTGTTGTATATCGGTACATCTTTGATGGCTTGGAGAAGTGGAATTTTCACACACAACTGTTTGAGTTCTCCCAGAAGCTCATCCTCCTCTGGGTTGGGTTGAGTGGTGGTCGTTAGTCTCTCAGGAAAGGGTGGAATAGCCTTTGGTTCACTTTCCTGTTTATCTTCCTCATCCTCTGGAGGAGGAGGTTGGCGATCCGGAAGAGTCTTTCCAGATCGAAGATTGATCTCCTGGATCTCCACAGCATAGGTAGGGCATGATGTTTCCCCAGTATATACCTGCTGGGCCTGTCTGTTGTTGGGGTTCGGGTTCGGTTGAGCAGGCATTTGAGGTTGCCTTGGAGGAGCAGGAGGTAATGGTTGTGGTTGAGCTGGTGGTGGAGGAAAAATGGTGGGAGGAGCATTGTACTGGGGCCTCCACCCCGATTGAGGTGCATTCCATTGAGGTTGTGGCTGGGCATGTGAGTGATACGAATGAGTAGTGGGTTGAGTATGATACTGAGGCGGGTAAGACCATGGAGGGGGCATAGACCAGGAAGGATGAGCAGGGGTACACCAGGAAGGCATAGGAGTAGATTGGTTGGGGCTGTAATAAGCTTGGGGTGTCCCTTGCATCCCCTGCTGGTAAGGTCTAGGTCCTTGTGGCCTCCTTTGGTTGAGGAAATAGAGAGGTTCAGTGGGGGATTCTGTCCCTTGATACATGGCTTTAAGCCCAGGTAAGGTTGGACATTGGTTTGTGGGGTGGTCCTCCTCACAAACAAAACACACTTCAACCGAATGTAATGGGCATTCGTTCTTAGGGTGTTTCCTTGTGCACCTAGGGCAGAAGATAGCCAAGGCCCTCTCAGCTTCTTCTTTCTTCTGCTGGATCCTGAATGTGTCAAGTTGCATGGAAATGGTCTGTATCACATCACTCTTGAGGTCTTCTAATTGATTTGCAAACTCATGTTTGGAGAAAGGAGTACCAGCTGAGAAGAGGTTTCCTCTTCCTCTTTTCCGGGCTGCCCTAGAGTGGTTTCTAAACAAAGTCTTTATATCCTCATAAGGCAGTTGGTAAATATCTCCTCCAGCTAACATGTGAAGGGTATCTAAGAGGTCTTCAGGGACTCCTCGGAGCAGGACCAACTTGAGGGATTCAGGGTCAAGTGTGCACCTGGCCCGTTTATAACTAAGTTGGAACCTTTCCTCGTAATCCTCTAAGGACTCATCATTTCCCATGGTCATCCGAAAGATTTCTCCCTTGGTTTCCTTGGAACTACAGTAGTCTCGGTATTTAGTGTTGAAAGCTTGCTGCATCTGAGCCCAAATGGTGATACTGTTCCCAGGTAAGCCCATGAACCAGCGTAATCCTGCATCCTTAAGGGTTGAAGGGAAGAGTTTCATCTTCTGCTCATCTTCAGTATAGTCATAGGTTCGACACAGGACAACAAACTCAAATAGGAAGGTATCAGGATCTTCAGTAGTCAGTCCATGGAAGTGAGGTAAAGCGGAGGGGCTAATATTCTTCATTTTCATGTCTCCATTGGTCTCTCGGATGGGGAAGGCACCTTCTATTCTCTCATATTCTTCCCTATTGTCAGCCATAGCTTCAGATGGAATGGTCTCTAACTCTTTTTCTGCTATAGGATCTTCGTATATCTCAGGAGGTTCACCTATAGGTTCTTCAGGATCACTGTCACCAAAGAAGAGAGAAGGGTGACTCAGTGATGTGGTGGGGGTGTTGGTTAAGAATTTGCCTGTTTTATCACGGTTCCTACGAGGCATGAAATGGAAAGACTTTTTTGATTGCTTTTGCTTTTTCTGGTACCTGCAAAACTGAAACAGATTTATCTACAACTAACTATCTTGCTGAAATGAAAATGGAGAATTGAAATGAAAGCAGGAAAGAGCTAATCTACTTTTCTCAAATGAAATTGCAGGAATTGAAATGCTAGTCTACGCTTGCAGAATGGAAATGCTAATCTACGTTTCCAGAAATGAAATTGCGGAATTGAAATGTTAATCTAGGAAAGCCGGAAATGTCTATGCTACTTTTGCAGAATGGAAATGAAACAAACTACTTAGCAGAATGAGAGAGTAGGAAAATAGAAGAAAAGCAACAATCACTAATACTCTGACGCGTCCCTGGCAACGGCGCCAAAAAGATGGTGAGCTCCAGTATTGTAGCAATAATGCTACAACTCCTGGGGCTTCCTTCTCTAATTTTTATCAACCCGGTAGTTCGTAACAAACTTGGAAGCAACGGTGCTGTATGCACAAGTACTAGCTCTTGTCGCAGCTGTCACTTGGTCAGCTGGCACAAGTCCGCTAGGGCTCAAGCCAACTTCTATATGTTCTCAGAAGAAGCTTTTTAAGTGATGAACGAAAGCTATCTCAAAGGAAATTAACCTACTTTGCAAAAATGAACTAAAAGCCAACAAAACATGGAAACCCTAGTAAACCCTAATTCTACCTAGCTTAGTCCTTCTGGTGCAATGGTAGGAATGCAACTACTGAAAGTGATGTCATTACTTCTACTAAGATGAGATGCATGTATCTAAACTACTTTCATCTAAAGAGAACATGCTTTTGTATTTTTGCTCAAGTTGTTGGAATTATTATGACTATGCTTCTTACTGGGTCTTGACTGTGCAGGGGTAAATCAAGGGGAGGAAGGCTTGGAAAAGGTCAGGAGGACTCTAAGAGGGTCTAAGGGATCCCTCACATCATCCCAGAGGAGTTCACAAAGTTCAGATGCCTGGAAACCATGTTTGCAAGCTTCTACAGGATGTCTGCAGGGGATTCTATATGAAGTTCATGATTTCTACAGGAAGTCCCGTAATTTCTAC
The DNA here is from genome assembly GCA_031772625.1 of Pinus tabuliformis. Classification (NCBI taxonomy): domain Eukaryota; kingdom Viridiplantae; phylum Streptophyta; class Pinopsida; order Pinales; family Pinaceae; genus Pinus; species Pinus tabuliformis. The sequence continues at coordinate 121,517,575 of CM062808.1, read as the reverse complement.
AGGATGTTCTGCAATCGGGGTTTTGGGTGATGGATGAGTGAATGAGCTGTATGGGTGGATAGGGAGGTAGGAGGGGAGCATGTGACGGCTTATGGACAGACAGATGAGATGGAGAGGGGGTGTGCAAAGCTGGTTGGTCTAGAGGAGGGTAGAGGCAATGGAAAGCCAAAAAGATTGAACAACGCGGATGATAGAAGAGTTGGGAGGCAATTGATCTAACTAGAAGACGAGTAGATGGCCTAGGCACGGCTCAGAAGGATAAGGAAACGATGAAGTGGTGCTGCGCAGTGTAAATGAAACAAATCACCCCTGTCTTGCATATAAACGAAAGTTCATCAACCTATTCTAACTGTTTTATTAGGAACCAAAGAACAACAATGTAGTTTAAAGGGAAATCGTGCATGGTGCTGAAACAAAGAGTTATTCTCCAAGATCGAAATGCATGGACACTTCTACAACCGAAAACATTACATCTAGACTTTCATGAATATGTAAAACAGTGTTTTTGGTAGTTGGCACGGTCTGCACTTCCGCTCCCCAAACAAAGGTGAAAGTGAGCGTGCATTCAACCCTTTTTGGAACTCAAATTAGCTTCAAACTCCCTATTCTAATCTAAACTACTGAAGCAAATTTGTTCATAAAACTAACCTACGTAACCACACCAAAACAGTCAACTCAGCAAACTGTGTTTTCCAAGTGCTTGTAAAGGAAAGAAATACAATGCTGAAAGAAAGACAAGTAACAATACAAAGGAAGGAAGCCTTAGGCTCTCAGGTTGGGCCCAACCCTGAGAGCTTAAGCTCCTTTAAGAACTCAGAGCTGCCTCAAATCTGCCTGCTTTTTCATTAAAAGGTAATAATCAAAAGTCTGATAACATGCCAAAAATGGCTTACAAAGAGCAAAACAGAGCTATAGCTCATAATTCAGAATATGCAACAGAGGTTCAAAAGTCCCCATCGAAGGCTACAGCCTCAATATTTATACATTATGAGGGCCAAGCTGGCCTCCTAAATGAGTGGAGCTTGGCTGACCAAAATAAAAGTAAACTGCTGTTCCCTTAGAATCCGTTGGCTGCCTTCTAGCTCGGTGGTGATAGCTGTTGGAGCTCGGAGTTGTGGGTGGAGATCACGAGGAAGGCCATTCAATGCCGTGGACAGCCTTCCTACAAAATCTCAATGCCACCTTGGCTGTCTCCTAGCCTCCATCTGCATGGTTTTGCTCCATTAATTGTCAAAAAACCTGAAATAAACGTGTGTTAGCCACCTAGGAATAGTGACTGCCCTTCATTCGCACAAATAACATAAATATACTAAAATATGATGCATAAGTCATGAAAAATGAAGGGTTAAGCAAGGATAGTGAGGCCAAATGAGCCCAAAATGTTACCAAATTTGGGGCTCATCAGCTGGGTCCTCAACTGGAGCTATGTAATTTGTAGGCTCAACTCCAACTGAACGTGTACCATCTCTATCTAAGTGTCACACACCCCTGTGGCCAATTTGCGAATGCAGACCTCGACTGGCTCCTCCTCCAGAATGGCCAACTCTGGGACCATTCTGCATGCCTCCTCCATGATCTGTATGATCTTCTTGCTCTAGCTGGTCACCTTGGCCTCAGTGGTGATGGAAACATTCCTATGTAGGGCCATCTACTCATTGTTTATCTTCTGTTCACTGATCAGTTGGAGGGTGCGATGCTTGTAGGCCCTCAGCTCTGCAATTACTCCATCCTACAAGAGGTGGAGTGCTTCACGTGGAAGCGCTGCTAGGTTCAGTCCAACTCCCTTCAAGGTGCTGACAATGGGCTTGTAAGCCTCATTTTCTGTGGTCAGTGCTCCATCTGGTAGCACTATCACACTGGAAGCCTTCATGCGTAACATATCGGCAGCCTCTAACGTGCCGATAGCCAAGCTAGTGGAAAACGTACCAGTTTGCGATCCGCGGGTCTGCAACTCCTGCAGACCGGGTTGGATGGCCCCTAGGATGATCTGCTGCTACTTTTCAAATTGCTGTAGGGCCTCCGCGGTGACATCTCTAACTATGTCACCGATTTCATATAAGTTTCCCTCCGTCAATGTGATAGGGTCCAGCGAGGTCTTGGTTTCCTTGGATTTCTCTAGCTCTCTCAGGCGCTCAATGCAGGTAGACGTATCCTAAGGGTCCACGCTATGCTTCTTTGTGTCATCCTCTTCAGTCTTAGGTGAAGGTGACCGCGTGCCTTTATCACGGCCCCACTCTGTGCCACCTGTCTGTTTTCTTGCCTCCTTTCCTGCTGTTTTGCCTGGGCCTTCTTAGCGGCCTCCTTTTTCCTCTTTTCGACCAGCCGCACAATCTTCAGCTTGGCCTCTTCCTTCTTCTTCTATGCGGAGGACTTGCTTCCACCCACCGCCAAGTCCATGGTAGTGTGCCACTGCGCCATCCATTATCAAGCACCACATCAATGGCATCATCTGTGGCTAGGTACGACAAATCGTACCACTTCTGCGTAGGGACCTTTTTCACCCTGATTGATATCCGATGGAAATCAGCTTTAAACTCGTCATAGCTCTGCAGGTTAGTGTATACCATGGGTGACAATCATGGATTGTGATTGATAGCCATCTTGATATTCATTTCCATCAAGATCTAGAAGATCTAGCTGTCCCAAACTTGCTCCGCGTCCTTGGTCGCCCACAGCGAAGCGTACTTTACTGCTGTAGGAAGGTCTGGCGCAACTGAGGGGAATTGGCTCTCCTCTGGTAGCTCCCATCCTACCAACACGATTGGTAGCAAGAGCCACACTTAGTGGAAGGTCTTGCTTTTCTCTTGCGCTTCACGATAGTTTTCTAGGAACTCTTTGCAAAGGTAGTTTGACCAGTGAAACTGGACTCCTTCCGCACACTATTGTGCGAGCGTGACAATAAGTGTTGACACCTCATTGGCGCGACACTTCCACATCACCTTCCCTACAAGGATCTACGTTGCCACCTTCACAGCAGGGTCGCAGATGCTGGAGATAGCATACCCGCGTGACTTCTTCACAAGTTTGAACTTCTCTTTCATTGATTATGTGAACGCCTGCTCGCCACCCTTGCCGCCAAAGATCATAACTGGATTTTTTCTTGTATATGGCAGACGTGTTATTCTGTGAATCAACATATCAGTGGTGGGTATCGGCTCCTCCAACCATAAACACCCATCATGCTCCAAGCACAACAACTACTTGATGACCAAAATTGTCACGGGGGTGCGGTTATAGTGTGACACCCAAAGCAGGTGGAGTAATCCTACCTTCTCTACTCATATGAGCCACTTCTATGGCTCCTATGCAGTCATCCCCATATTCGTGTCTATGATGTGGCACATCAGCTATTCTGTCACCAGGTGCAAGAATTTCTTGTGGTCCACCAAGTCCCATTCTTCGAGCTTCATTATCGACACCTGTGCCAAATGCAGACCATCAAAAGTGATTTCATCTAGTAGCAAAGGGGTTTGCAGGGGAGTCTTACTTTCATCAATGTCCTTTGGGACCTTGGACTTAAGCTTGCGCGGAGGGACATACTCCGGAAACTGTGTAATAGGGTCCGCACCTTAGGCTTCAAACTCCTCTATTTCCACTCCCACATCCTCATCGTCCATGGGGATGTCTTCAATGTCCTCCTCTTCTGCTTTTAGGTTTATAACCTTGCCTTTCTCCTAGGTAGTGGGCTTTGGTGGGTTTCGTTTTAGCGACGTGCGCACTTGTATGGTAGGCTGTGTTAGCCTCCTATACCAATAGGTGTTCATTTCTCATGATTGACAGTGGAAGTGCCAAAAAATGTTCATCTTCTGTGGTACTAAGGTTCCATTTTTGTGAAAGAAACAGGCAGTTAAAAAATGTAAAGAGGGTATGCCTTAAAAGAATAATCAAAAGGCAAGAAAATGAATTGGTCAAAGAAAAAATAAATGAAATGAACCCCAAATAAAGACCATGAAAGTGGCTAATCCATTGTGCCACTGCTACTTTGATGGGTGGTCCAACAGCTCAAGCTGGGCCTCACCATGTTTTAAATTGCATGTTTTAGACTAGAGAGGAAGTACCTGCTCAAACAGTTCAAGCTTGACAGATGACTAGGTGGATAGAGAAAGAAGGGAGCCCAACTGCTTAATCTGGGCCCTTGGAAGTCATAAGGGTAGACTTAGATAGGAGGACAGCAAAAAGAAAAGAGAATTAGCAGGGTTTGCAAGGCTAAGTGCACCCATCCAAAGGAAGAAAAAATGTTAGGCATAGTAGGGAGAGTAGGCAGTTGAAGGATTGCAGAAAATAAGATCCAAGCATATGACATGGGAAAAATCACATCTGATGGCACCAGTAAGAGAAAGGCAAGAGCAATGGCCTATTTGGCAAGCTACCAAACCATCACTAACTTCCCTCATCCCCTTCAAAAGTTTCTTACTAACATCCCCTTGAGGACTGTAGGATCTGCCTAAACAGTCCTCCTTACATTTCTCATTTGTAAATTTCATATCAAGTGGTAACCTTTCTTCCCGAAAAGAAGCCACATTTCTTGTGTAAAATCATTCTTCACTCCCATCTGCTTCTAAAACTAAGTTTACTCATTAAACTTAGCTGTTTACCCCTCTCTCACATCCCCAATTCATATTAATTTCTAATTTTACTATATAAATCCCTAAGTGCTACCCCTCCCCCTACTATCATAGCATTCTATGCAATCAACCCAAAAAATGTATAAATATCCCCCCCTTTTAGCATTATAGCTAACTAGCGCTTCTCTGGGAGAACTTAGTCCATCAGGGACTATAGTCAACCCTTGCTTTGGGATTACTCTAACCCCTGGTTAGATTAATAACCTACACTAAACCCTCTCCTACCCTTTTTTCCGAAAAATATCTATGAAAAGCCCCTCTCCGTGCTCAAACCTAATGTTACATATTGTTGAACCCCCACATGTTAACCCATATGCGTGTAAAATCCATTGAAACCCTCATAACCAAAGTTTTTGACCGACATATATAAAATATTATTTTAATTATTGGGCGGGTCCGCACCCAAAGTTGCACGCTGGGTTGGGGCGCCCGCCAGCCGTCCATCTTCCGCTACCCCCAATCCAAAGGTGGGCAGTCATTTTTAGTTTTTAACTTGCCGCGCTTTAGCGTCTAGGGAGCAGGTGGTTTTGCTCTCGTACGCTGGACGCGTGGCGGCCCCCGGGGTTGTTCAGAGCCCCCCTCCCCATTACCACTTCCCTCCAATGGCGGTGCGAGGAAACCGGAAACCGCCCTCCCTCAAACCGCCTCCCCTGTCACGTCGCTACTGCGTCAGGCTGATGTCATACCCCTGGCCACCGCCACCTCACCACGTCGCCTTCCACGCCATCTCGTCGCCCCTGCGCCCCTCCACCGTGTCCCGCCACGCTGGCCTCCAACTCAGCACCCACGTCATCATCCGTACCTGGGCCCTCCGATGATGTCATGCTGACGTCTCGCGCAAAAGCGCCAAATACCCATATTTGCCAAATTTTGCCGTCATTCTATGCAATCAACCCAAAAAATGTATAAATATCCCCCCATTTTAGCATTATAGCTAACTAGCGCTTCTCTGGGAGACCTTAGTCCATCAGGGACTATAGTTAACCCTTGCTTTGGGATTACTTTAACCCCTGGTTAGATTAATAACCTACACTAAACCCTCTCCTACCCTTTTTTCCGAAAAATACCTATGAAAACCCCCTATCCGCACTCAAACCTAATGTTACATATTGTTGAACCCCCACATGTTAACCCATATGCGTGTAAAATCCATTGAAACCCTCATAACCAAAGTTTTTGACCGGCATATATAAAATATTATTTTAATTATTGGGCGGGTCCCCACCGAAAGTTGCACGCTGGGTCGGGGCGCCCGCCAGCGTCCATCTTCTGCTGCCCCCAATCCAAAGGTGGGCGGTCATTTTTAGTTTTTAACTTGCTGCGCTTTAGCGTCCGGGGAGCAGGTGGTTTTGCTCTCGTACGCTGGACGCGTGGCGGCCCCCGGGGTTGTTCGGAGCCCCTCTCCCCATTACCACTTCCCTCCAATGGTGGTGCGGGGAAACCGGAAACCGCCCTCCCTCAAACCGCCTCCCCTGTCACGTCGCTCCTGCGTCAGGCTGACGTCATACCCCTGGCCCCCGCCACCTCGCCACGTCGCCTTCCACGCCATCTCGTCGCCCCCGCGCCCCTCCACCTTGTCCCGCCACGCTGGCCTCCAACTCAGCACCCACGTCATCATCCGTACCCGGGCCCGCCGATGACATCAGGCTGACTTCATCGCGCAAAAGCGCCAAATACCCATATTTGCCAAATTTTGCCGTTATAAATGCGAAAATCAACTGTTTTTGTCATTTTCGCTGGAAACAAAGGGAGCCGTTTGACTTGTTTACTCCAGAAATTTGCCTCCACTCCGCGAATTCAAATTTGGGACGCCTCCACTCGCCAATTCAACTGCATTCTTCGTCCATTGTTTAACCCGACAACTCTTGGCATTAAGTATCCAGGTATTTGCCGAAATTTACCCATTTGCCCGTGTTCTTGCCGTTTTTCTGCAAAATTCTCCACTAAATACCTGGTAAATCCTAAATCAAACTCTGTCATTTAGTAAATCCTGGCCCAAAGCAACCCACATTGTCACCTTGTTCAAAACTCACTGTTGAACAATCATTTTCGGCCTTAATTTGCAATCTACCCTCCAACTGCCCGGCATTGTTCCCTTTTGCCGAATTCATAATTGAAGAACTGCATTTTACCAACTTGTACTTCTGCCCTCCCTCTGCAATTCATCCTCATTATCCACAATCCTTGTGAATTTACCAGAGCAGAACAGAGGCAAGTCTGTTCAAACTACTTACTCCTCATTGAAGATATATCTGGCATCACTTGCATTTAGTCTGTCACCTGACTTCTGAAAAGATTTATAAGTTATTACATTTACATTGTTACATTCAGAAACTGCATTTCAAAGATAACACTTGAGAACTATACAATGGCTGCACCTGCACCCACAGCTCTCAGTGTTGCTCCCATGAATTCACCTAACAAAAATCTTGAGGCCATGCCTCTTGCTGACAGAGATTACCTCATCCAAGACCTTGTGGGTGATAGGAACCATTTAAAGACCTTCCGGGAATTGAGGGACAACTATTTGAACAACAATGACACATATGGGATATGGGAATCCAATCTGCCTCACTATTTTCTCCCATCTGTCAATATTTTTCCAGAGATCATCCGTCTATGTGCTGAGAAATATGATGCAAATCACAGAGCTGTCAAGTCTCCATCTGGGAGCATACTCTTCCACATCACTCCTGATTCCATCAATCAGATGCTCAACTTCAAACAAACTCAGCTGCTGTTTCCCTTCTCCGTGAACTATCTATTGGATACAGGTGCCAAGCTTTCCATTGCTGACATTGAGAAAATCACCAAGACATTTATGAGAGCTGACTGCCAGCCCACAGGGCCACCTCCTTTCTTGCAAGTCCATTTTACTGATGTGGGCAAACTTCTGGTTGATATGATTTCCTATGTGTTGGGCTATAAAACTAGTGAGTATGTTGATGAGATAGTGCTGGTGTTATTAGCTGCTTACAGCCCAGGCCAACCTCCTGCCTACAAATATAACTTTGCTAAATTCATAGCCAACAAAATACATGACCAACTCTTTAAAGTGGACAGGGAGGGTATATTTAAATATTCATCATATATTTACCACTTGTTCATGTATTATCAATCCGAGGCCTTTCAATGCCCTATCAAGAAGCTGGATTCTAAGGGAGAAAGAAGGTCTGTCATCTTCTGGTCATCAGTTTTCCACCAAGTCCAGGATTCACCATATTCATACTGTGAATTTATTGACCAATTTGTCTACCCGGTCTCTTGCCTATTGATGAGGACCCCTCCTCCTAGACTGTCATTTGAAATCCAGAAAACTCTGCAGCTGTCCAAAAATTATAAAATAGGTGATTGGTACCTATACCAAGATCATACAGTCATCAGAATTTATGGCTGCGAGCTCTGTCCATATAGGCTCCCAAAATATGTACCAATGAGACTGTTCGCCTTGGAGTACTATAGGCAGCTTATTCACTCTGACCTCACCCACTTTCATAGTGCCAAGAAGAAAGCCCACCTCAAGTTCAAGCACCACCTGGGCCCATTCATCATGAACAAAAAAGAGGGATGGCAAGAGGCTGAGCAAATCCTCAAAGATCAATACAAGCTATCAAAAAGCTTCCGGTGGGTCCCTTATGACCCTCAAGGCTTCATCAGTGCTAGAAGAGTCAAGTACAGACTGCTAGGCTATGAGCACTGTAAATTTCCACAAATTGAGTAGTATGCCAATCAGCAAGAATGGTTGCAAGACACATTAGTTGAGAAACTAACTGAAGAAGAAATAATGCAAAAAAATGTCAAGGATTTGGAAAAAACTCTTGACTTGGATTCTGTGCAACAGGTAATTTTCAAGCAGCCCTATCCAGTTGGAGAAGGAACCTCAACTACTACAACTGCACCAGCCACCCAGGCGCCATCTACAGAAACATCAGGCACAGATAAGGGCAAGGGAATAATGGGTGCTGAAGAAGAGATAGTAAAAGAAAATCCTGCCTCCTCAATTGGGCAGCAACAAGAGCAAACCCCTCCACCACAGACAGAACCACCAGCAGTGTCTGCATTGCAGACCCCTGCACATGAGGAAAGGGGCAAGAAACGAGACAGAGAAGAGTCCACTCCTGCTAGTGGATCCTCCCAGCAACCTGAGGCCAAGAGGCAAAAGGTTGACTCCCCAGTCGTAGAAGAAATAAGTGAAGAAGTTCTTGAGAGTCCAAGGAAAGAAGGAGGGGACAGTCAGCAAATGGCTACAAGCTCTTTTCAACAAGAGCAGGGATTACAGCTTGGCATGGAGGTGTCTTCCTCCACACAACAAAGCAAGAGGCCTTCAAGCACCAAGGCTTCCTTCAAAGAGATAAAAACACAAAATGAGCTATTGAGAGTAGAGGTATACAAGAAATTCCTCAAAGCAACACCAACCAAGCAAGAGAGGTTGATGTTAGTGTATGACATACAAGAGGAGAAGATGATCCTCAGCCACTTCAAACCCAAGGTGCCAGAGCCTCACTCAGCTGCAGATTTTATAAAAACAAGGGTGGAAGTCATGGAAAAGGACATTCACCCCATGGACCAGATAGAGCTGCACAAGCAAACGGGGGAAATGGTCTATGCCGCCTTGGTAGACAGGGCTACAATGGCCCATGAATTGAAAGAATCACTAAAGAATACCAATATTCAACTAGATTTTGAGAGAATGTCCTCCACGGCCAAGGACAACAAGATTAAGACACTGGAGGACATCATTGTGGACTTAGGACATGATCCTAGGGATCCAAAGGGTGTGAGGGCCCTCATGAAAAAGAAAGAAGATGATATTATTGCATTGAAGAAAAGGCTGAAACTGCTTCCCACTGAGCACCCCCAAACAGCAGAATTGCAAAAGGAAAAGGAGTCTGAAGATCAACTCAATCTAATAATGCAGCTGAACCAAAAAATTATTGATCTGGAGAAGGAGCTAGAAGGGGCACTGCAAGACAAACAGGGAGAGTCAACCTCCCAACCTCCTCAAACTACCTCAACCACTGCCACAACTACAGAGGCAGCAGTACCCCCTGCAACAACTACAGCAACAACTACAACAACAACAGAAGCGGCAGCAGCAACCACAACAACTCCTGAGTCCAGCTTAAATATGGATGAGTTGACAAAGGCTGTCAAGGAACTGGAACTTCAAGCCACCGAGATCAAGCAAGCCAAGGAAATATTGGCAGAGCTGGAGACCAAATATGACAAATCAAAGATGACTGTAGCAGAGCAAGCTAGAGAAATTAAGGCCCTCAAAGACAAAATAAAGGCCTTGGAGAAGGAGCTCAAACTTGAAAATGCCTTGGCAGAAATAAAAAGGATTTTGTGGGCCTGGATTTACCTCTCCATTACTAGACAATGGAAGTCAATCAAAATAGTGCATGAACAAATGGAATTGATTGGCAAAGCACAAATTCAGAACCAGAAAACCAGAACAGTATTAGGAAACAGGCCTGAGCAGGCCAACAGAATGATAAATTTTCTCAACAATCAGACCAAGGAGGAGCTAGAAGCACTGAACATCGCCAACAGAACAGATGCTGTCCTTACAGCTAAAAAGGTGCTGACCCTCCGAAATTTTGTACAAACTGTAGAAATAAAATGTCATGAAATGTAGGCCGAGGTGGATGAATTCAAGCTGAAAATGGGAGCACTGCAACAAAGAGGACTGCCCAGCCTACTAACCAGCACAGGAAGATTGCTCCCCCATGAGAAATATGCTACCAGGATGACAAATTTTGTTGAAAATCAGATCACTGCATTCGCCAGTACCTCAGAGGAAACAGGGCCTCCAACAGGGCAGGGCCTTTATGACAAGCTTGAAAATCTATTTTTTATTGAGCATGAGATCAATCACCTATTTGAGGTTCCTCCAAATTGTTATAGGTATACAAAAGCAGATGAAACCTTGGTAAAAATACGAAGACATCAACTGCCCAATGAAGATTGGTGGCAGGCAATGCTACAAATTTTGCCACAGTAGTGTCAGGTGCTCGGTCCTAGTCAGCTTCAATTCAGCCAAAGGCAAAAAGCAGAATCTGGGCAGTATGCAAGGCGGCCAAAAAGGGGTGACTCAGCATAAAGACAGCGACAGCAAGCCAAAACATAGGAAATGCGCAAATTTTGGGCAGCACGGCTTCAGCCAACTCCATCGGTCATAAAGTCAACATTCTCTGACCATTTTGGACAGCTAATACACTGAGAAATTACTACAGCATTTATTTCCTCAGCTACAACGCTCCAGGAGTTGGCACAATATTAATGAGCCATTAACTCACTAGCTAGATATTTTCTGATGTAAATTTTGTATATATACCTCCCCTGGCAACGTATTTGGGGTTGGTGATTTTCACTCTGAGGCAAATATATTGTATATTTTCAGATGATCTAATGAAAAAGGTTGGAAAAAGCCTAGTGTTTCTTGAATGCTTGATGTCTCAATGATGCTCTGCGTGCTGTTGCAGAATTCCTGTGCTGTCTAAATGGAACAATAAGTTTTCTCAATCTATGTTTTATCTTCTTATGTTTGTTTGATTCCTATACATGCTTCACCAATCTAATAATAGGGAAAAAGAATAGTACATGATATGTTTGATTACACCCTGTATTCAATCTCTGTTATTGAAAATGTTTTCTTCAGAATTAATCATGAACATGAATTCTTAATTGCTCATGTTGATATCAATTCTATAAATATGAATGTTATATAGGAATTCTTCAGTGCTCCTAAGTAATATTCCCACTGTTCTCCATATCAGTTTACTAAAAGATCCTTAGTTGCCTTTCATGCCCTGATTACATCACACCCAATTACAGATTTAAAGAATTGTTCCTTAGACACTTATCAGGCTCTGAAGCATCACTTTTGCATCAAGGCAGACATATCAAGCAATTAAACATCTCTTGACTCCATGCCCAATGGCCTAGATCACACTGTAAACACATATCTATTCTGACTGAAATCATCATCCAGCAAAATTCAAAACAAAAACTTGAGCATCATAACTAGCCTAAAATATTGTACAAACAAAGTTAAAACACAAAGAGAGAGCCCTCTTTGGTTACAGGTAGGCTAGAACCTGTGACCCAAAGATTGGTTAGTGGTTACCTCGGCCGTATTCCCTTGGGAGTCAAAGGGAACAACCTGAGTGATAACAGGCTGCTTTCCCTTCTTGTCTTTCATGGTCTCCTTGGTTGGGGTTGGCTTCAGTCTCGACGTTCTTGGGGATTTAGGGACCTCCGCCAATACTTCGACCACTTCTGGGGCAGCCACTTCAGCCCCCATATCAATTTCCTTCACATTCTCCTCAACTTCCACTCCTTTAGAGTCCATAACTTCTGCACGTGTCGACATGACGTTATTCACTAGTGCTTGTGTCTCCTTTTACAATTGTTCATATGCTGGACTTGCTACCAGATCTTAAAAGAATTCATAGTTTATGTGCACCTGAGAGCGCAACAACTCGATTCTCAAAATGCCAAGGGTTTTTTGCTGGACAACCACTTGTAATTTATAGGGCATTTTTGAATTCAAATTTGGCCATTCCCCCCAAAATCAGTTCATTAATGCCAGATTGGCAGCAAATTTTCAAGGATCTAAGCCATAAATGTCGTCTTAAATGCCAGCCGCCTGCTCTATTTTGCCTCACTTATGTTGTATTTTCATGAACAATGACTTTAATGGTCACTTTCCGACCGACCTGCGTGATTTCTCCCTAGGTAGCGCAGCTCCCTTTGCGCTGTCACGGACCCCGTGACACATCCTTGCTTCGTACCATCTTCCAGTCGTGCAACTCCCCAATCCGGGTAATGTAGTTTATAGTCTCGTGCCTCCTTTCAGCTGCCTGGAGTGCTAAGACTATGCTACTTTCATTTAGTCACATGGTCGGACCGCTGGTGTATGGCTTCAAGCGACTACCATTCACCTTTCCTGGGAAGGGTTCTCCATTTATTTTGACCAACTGTACGCCTCCTCCATCGGTAATCTCCTTAATAACATAAGGTCCTAACTAGTGCATCCTGAATTTCCCTGGAAATTTATCAAAATTACTATCATATAACAATGTTGACACCTAATCCGAAACGGATGGGTGAACTGGATAGTCATCTAGAAGATGAACTGATCCGTTTTTATTTTTGTATATAAACATGAGTTACCTAATGAATAATATCAATCAGTTTTGTCTCTCGTTCAATGTGGAGTTACCCTGGCCTGACATGGTATCAGAGCACAGGTCCCAAAATAGTGTAACTCCTGCTGAGCGCTGCATTATCCTGAGTGATTCCCTGACACTGAAGACTGCGCCCTCTGTCCTTCTATAATAAAAGCGCTGCCACTGCTGAAGACTGCGCCCTCTGTCCTTCTAGATGACTGACCTGAGCGCTTCTGGAGACTGCGCCCTCAGATCATAAGTAATTGGTATGCGTTTTGATATTGAATGTATTTCCTGAGCCTGAGCGTTGATGCATTTTTTACCTGAGCGTTGATGAATGCATAAAAGCGTTGTAAAATATTCAACAGAACACATTGCGTTGATTTGTTTTTTGTATGGTCCATCGCATTGCGTTGCTTTGTTCCGAATCCCACCTCCTGTCCACCTGCGTTCGGGCCACAATCATACCACAATCCACATACTCTGCTGCAAACAAATTTCCATACCAGTTTCCTGTGTAATACCACCCATATTACGTTGCGCAATGCTCAGTTCAGTCCCCCTTCTGTTGCTATTCATTATGACCGCAACCGCCTCACCGATCCGGCTTTCCTTCTCGCTTCAATTCACCTTGAGAAACACATGCAAAATGGCGTCGAAGGCAGGGTCTCATGTTTGATCTCCAAAAGGGAACAATTAGCCGAGTCTGGTAATACATATTAAATCCCGTGATATTTATAAGCGATGCTTCTTTCATGAATCCCATGTGACTGCACTAGGTATGCTCAGTCGTCTACCAGGTAAAGGCCTTCTCATTGTACGTTTCATCTTGGCATCATTGCTAACTTCGAAAATCTGATTGAACGAGTTGGCAGAAGCAGCAACCATCATTGTACTAGCGCAAGTCCACGAAAGTGTAGCCCAATCAACACTTGCGCCACTACCGAGAACAAACCCTGCTCCAGAATTTGCCACAACAAGCATGCTTAATCGGGCTTTGGATAGCTCCCAGAAGCACTGTCCATGATGTTGAATAGATTCCACCATCCCCTTTGATTTCATCACTACGGAGTTGTCACTCAATGTTACAGAAGTAGAAGCCACATTTCGTACGTTTCTTCCAAACCCCATCAAAGAATGTGTGAGAGTTCTCAAAGAAGAATCGAACAAGGGGGAATTCCCACGTTGCGGACTAGGCATGGTTTGTCAAATTCTTAAGCTCTAATTCAAGCATTTACTGTTAAAGAATGCGTTTTATTGTAATAGTGACTGCGTTTTTGGTGAAAATGCGACTGCATTTTTTTGTAATGGTGACTGCGTTTTATGGTATTGAAGACTGCGTTCTTGTAATGAAGACTGCGTTTTAAATTTTCCACAGCCTCGTTGTGGTATTGTGTTGCATGCAGTTTGAAGAGAGTCTGTGTATAATATTCACACTGTTTGGGTGTTAACGTGGTGCACCAGCCAGGAAGCGCTGTGGGTATTAACGCTGTGCATGCATAGAGTATATATATTGAATGGTTTCCAAGTTGAATGCGTAGAATGGACAACTCAGGCCATCGACTCGGTTGAGTGTTGAGCCGTTATTCACTGTATATGATAGTAGTTTTTGAGCAGTTTGTTGACTTCATAATATTACACAGTTTATATGATTCAAAGCCTTCAAAATATTGCGGTGTTTTCAGCATTACATGTATATTTGATATATTGATATATATATTGAAGTGATCCCTTGAGAGTTTTTTTTTCTCAAAACATAGTAAATGCTGATATAAGAAATGCTGATGCTTCTATTAACCGTTAGAAGAAAATAAGGCTGTGGCATAAGGATTTTTTATCAAGAGAAGTTCTTTTTATCAACAAAATTATTTTTCTATCAGCAGAAATAATTTTTGTTACAGTATGCATTCAAAAGAAAGAGAAAGATATTTCAGAGGCAGGGGGGGCAGACATTCTCAAGCAGAAAAGGCATACTTACATTGCATTCGCTGCAAACGAAATGGATCACATGATGCTTCTACATGCAAGCTACCATGGGACAAGGTTGAGCAGAGAAGAAATCAGCAGAAAGGTAAAACTGATGACACAGACAAAGGTAAAGCACCTGAATCCCTCACTATATTGAGGCACAATGTAACATTGGAGTAAATGAAGACTTGTTTAATGCTTCACTTACTTCTTCAAAAAATGACTGGTTGCTTGATTCAGGAGCAACCTGTCATATGACTCATAGGAAATATTTTTTTGAAGATTTCACTGATAATGTTGATGGAGCAGTATACTTTGCAGATCAGTCAAAAATCAAGCCATCAGGGCTTGGCACAGTCAGGCTTAAACTGCCTGGTCTTCTAGACTTTCTTCTGGATCATGTTCTATATCTCCCACAGCTCAAGAGAAACTTGCTGTCCCTGGTCCACATCCGCCAGCAAGGTCACTCCATTCATATGTTTGATGGAAAGCTTGAGGTAAGAAAGGCATCTGACCATTCACTTGTCATGAGGGGTATAGAAGAAGAAAGACTTCTTAAACTGCAAGGAACCTCTGCTCATGCACATCATTTTTCATATATTTCTCATCATGATGAAGGTACACTTCCATCAAGTTTATTATGGCATGCTAGATTTGGACATTTAAACTATGATAGTCTCCGCTTGTTGAAGAAAAATGGTGTTGCTGGTTTGCCTACAATTCCTAGAAAACATAAACAATGTGATGCTTGCATTCTAGGAAAGCATAGCAAACAGTGTTTTCATGATTCACATTCAAGAGCACATAGGAAGCTTGAACTTATTCATTCAGATTTATGTGGTCCAATGCCTGTTCCTTCTGCAAATGGAAATAAGTATATCATGACATTTATTGATGATTACACCAGAATGTGTTGGGTTTACTTATTGAAGAACAAATCTGATGCTTTTCAAACATTCAATAATTTTCATAAATGGATTGAAAATGATGCACAGTCTCATATTGGGTCTATTCAAACTGATAATGGAAAAGAATATACATCAAATGAATTTGAACACTATCTTCGCCAACATGGGATTAAACATCAAACAACTGTACCTTATAATCCTCAACAGAATGGTGTAGCTGAAAGAATGAACAGAACAATTTTGAATATGGTACGATCCATGCTTTTCTTCAAAAATGTAAAGACAATGTTTTGGGCTGATGCTGTTCTATGTGCTGCATATATAAAGAATAGATGTCCATCTAGTGCTATAAGAAACAAGACTCCTTATGAATTGTGGTATGGACATGTTCCTTCGGTAAAACATCTCAGGATATTTGGTTCCACCTGTTATGCTTTAATACCAAAGGTACATAGAAACAAACTTGGTGCTAGAAGTCGTAAGTGTATCTTCCTGGGGTATTCAAACACATCTAAAGCATACCGCCTTTATGATGAAGTAAATAAAAAGTTTGTTTTATCTAGAGATGTCATTTTTCTTGAATCATCCAAATCTGACAGTGTTGTTGAGCGGCAACTTGATCGCTTGGATAGATTCACAAAACCGAAATCATTCCAAGAATTTGATAATCAGATTCCACATCTTGAAGGGGGGATTCCTATACTAGATCAACATGTGGAATCTCCTTTTGAA
Organism: Pinus tabuliformis; assembly: GCA_031772625.1. Lineage (NCBI taxonomy): Eukaryota > Viridiplantae > Streptophyta > Pinopsida > Pinales > Pinaceae > Pinus > Pinus tabuliformis. The sequence goes on along the minus strand of CM062808.1, from coordinate 121,501,168 downwards.
GAACAATCTCCCCTGCATGACACTCCAACAACGGATGATGCTTTAAGTGATGTAATTGATAGAATTGGGAGACTCAATCTTGATTCATACCCAACTCAATCAACATAACAGCCTGGACCATCTTAGAAAGGTCCCCCAAAGTGGCTGACAAAGACACTTGAAAGTTTTCATCCTGATGAAATTGGAAAAATAGGAACCAGAAATACAAACCGACAAGATGGAGGTGATGTAGATAACTCTAATTCACCTGTTGATATGGATGTTACTTATGATTGTGAATTGAACTTGTCTACAGATTTTGAACCAACTTCCTTCAAAGAAGCTGCTTCTCATGATGAATGGAAAGAAGCGATGCAGAATGAGTATGATGCCCTCATAAAGAATGGCACTTGGAAGCTGGTTGATCCTCCATTTGGAACCAAACCAATTGGCTGCAAGTGGGTCTACAAGAACAAGTACAAAGCTGATGGCTCACTTGACAAGCACAAAGCTAGGCTTGTGGCAAAAGGTTTTGCACAGAAGGAAGGGGTCGATTATGAGGAAACTTTTTCTCCCACAGCAAAATGGGCCACCATCCGGACACTCTTTGCACTAGCTGCTCAGAACGGTTGGAAAGTCCATCAAATGGATGTAAAAACTGCATTCTTGAATGGAGATCTAAAAGAGAATGTTTTTATGTCCCAGCCTGAAGGATTTGCTGCGAAAGGACATGAACACAAAGTATGCAAACTTGTGAAGTCCTTGTATGGCCTCAAACAAGCACCACGAGCCTGGTATGAAAAACTAACTGAGCATCTTCTGAAACTCAACTTCAAACATTTTGATCTTGATGATGCAACTTTATTTGTCAAGAAAGTTGGCAAAAAAGTTGTATATCTTATGGTATATGTAGATGATCTTTTAATGGCAGGGAACAATGAAAGCTATATTGCATCCATAAAGAAAGAATTAGGAAATTTTTTTGAAATGACTGATTTGGGCTATGTTCATTACTATCTTGGCATTGAAGTAACCCAACATCCAAAGTCCATATTTCTTTCTCAAAAGAAATACATTGGAGATTTGTTAAACAGATTTGGCATGACAGAGTGCAATCCCCTTTCTACTCCAATGGAACAAAACTTGAAGCTCACATCTATTGAAGGAAAGGAATTTGAGGATGCAACAAAGTATAGACAGCTTGTAGGAAGTCTCATCTACCTCACTACTACCAGACCAGACATTTCATTTGCTGTTGGAATCCTCTCCAGGTTTATGCAAAAGCCTTGTGAGGGACATTGGTCTGCTGCAAAAAGAGTTCTAAGGTACTTGAAGGGAACTCAAGACCTTGGAATCAAGTATACACAGGTGGACGACTTCAACTTGATTGGATACTCTGATTCAGACTTCGATCGAGACAAAGAAACTGGGGTATCTACTTCAGGATATGTTATGAGTCTTGGATCAGGAGCTGTCTCCTGGAGATCACGCAAACAATCAGTACCAGCAGATTCCACAACAGAAGCAGAATACGTGGCAACAGCTGAAGCAACGAAAGAAATTGTGTGGCTTAGGAAAATTCTTGAAGATTTGCAAGTAAAACAAATACAATCTACTCCACTCATGATTGATAACACATCTGCAATAAAGTTGGCCAAGAATCCAAAGTTCCATGATCGTACTAAGCACATCAATACTAAATATCATCTGATCCGACATCATGTTGAGGCCAAAACAATCCATCTCCGTCATTGTTCCACAAACGAGCAAATTGCAGACATCTTCACCAAAGCGCTTGGAAGAGAAAATCTTGAAAGATTCAGAACGATGCTTGGACTCACCAACATCCCTTCAGATTAAGGGGGGGAATGTTGACACCTAATCCGAAACGGATGGGTGAACTGGACAGTCATCTAGAAGATGAACTGATCTGTTTTTATTTTTGTATATAAACATGAGTTACCTAATGAATAATATCAATTAGTTTTGTCTCTCGTTCAATGTGGAGTTACCCTGGCCTGACAAACAAAACCAGGTCATTTACCTTAAATGTGCACAACTTAATGTGTCGATCATGCCATGCATTTTCACGCTACTTTTGGACTTGCTGGTGAAATCCAGCCAAAAATATTTCTTCTTCGAGCTCATCCAGCTGCATGAGCCTCTCCTCCAGGGCTTTGTGATCCATCATACCTATAAGCACTGCTATGCGTAGACTAAGCATGATGTATTCCATAGGCATTACTGCTTCCACACCATAGACAAGCCTAAAAGGGGTTTGTCCAGTTAACTTCTTGCATGTCGTTTGATAAGCCCATAGTACTGCAGGTATGCGTAGGTCCCAATCACTTCGCTGAGCATTTCAAACCTTGGTCAACGCGTTTTCAAGAACTTTGTTGAATGCCTCCATTGTCCCATTAGCCTGTGGGTGATAAGGTGTGCTCTTCTGGTGATATACCTGAAATTCCTCCATCAATGCACTGATCATATTATTGAGGAAGTGCATACCATGATCACTCTTCAAGATCTTTGGACATCCAAATCACGTCAGTACATGCTCAAATAGGAAATTCGTGGCAGTTGCGCCTGTGCAATCCTTCACCGGTTGCGCTTCTTCCCAATGAGTCAAATACTTCGTTGCAGTGATAATGTAACTTGCTCTTATCTTCCCTTGGGGCTGAATGGGTGCTACAAAATTTATACCCACTTCTCGAACGGTTGCAACGTCATTTGTGGATTCAAAGGCATTTCATCCCTCCACGATGGCCTGCCCATTCCTTGACATACATCACATGCCTTGAAATGTGTTTTTGAATCTTGATGAAGGGTTGGCCACCACAACCCCGTGTGTAGAATCTTCTCCCCCATTGCTCTCCCTACATAATGTCCTCCCATAGTGCCCCCATAAGCATCTGCGAGGATGCTATTTCTTTCGAACTCAGGTACATACCATTGCAATATCTCATTAGTCCCCATCTTGTGTAGATGTCCAACAATGATAGAGAAATCAGCCGTGCACACCACTAATTCCTTCTTTTGCTGGACAGTGTATCCTTTCGACGCAGCTCCTGTTGTTAGGAAGTGTACTATATCCTCAAAATGACAATCCGTGACACACACTGCAAATAGCTGCGTGTCAGGCAATCCTTATTCCAAGTTAGTAGGTTCCTCCCCTGTTTCGATGCGTGACAGACGGTCTAGTCCTGCATTCAATTGTCTAAGCTTCACAATAACTTCAAATTCATACTCCTGGAACAATAAGAGCCATCTGTAGATTCTCCCCCCCCAACACAGGCTTATTAACCAGGTACTTTAGCGCAGAGTGATCTGTATACATCTTAAAATGGCCTCCTAGCAAGTAATGCCTATACTTCTGGAGTGCATACACCATAGCTAGCCCCTCGCGCTTAGTGGTGGAATAGTTCTTCTCTGCTTTGGATAATCTATGGCTTGTGAACACAATAGGATGGTCCAATCCTTCTCCACCAGGCTGTGTCAATACTGCTCCCAGCACTATACATGATGCATTGACATGTACGTGAAACTCTTTTCTCCAGTCCGAGAAGACTAGAATTGGCACGGTAACCATCTTTTCTTTCAATACATCCAAGCTCTTCCTACAGTCATTGTTCCAGTAGAACGTGACGTCCTTCTTCAACAATTTCTCCATAGACGCAATGATTTAGGCGTAGCCCTTCATAAAATTTCTGTAATATCCCGTATGTCCAAGAGTAGCACACAGCTGTTTCACACTCGGCGCTTCTAAGTTTAGTATCACCGCGATCTTCACGGGCTCTACCATCAGTCCTCTGCAAAGCACATGCCCCAATAGGTTCCCAAATGGAACACAAAATAGACACTTCTTGAGACTGAGTGCGAACTAGTATATTCAACAGGTATTCAACATCAGGCACAAGGTTGCTACATGGCGCTTAAACGGACCAAATACAGTCTAGTCATCAAAATATACCTCTAGGAACTTATGAATAAATTCCTTGAATGCCGTAACCACCACGCGTGAGAAGATTGCGGGCGCATTATTCAATCCAAATGACATTACAATGTAATGAAAACATGTTGGTGTGCAGGTAGGGGTGATCTATCTACCTTATTCCGACATTAATCCTATCAATTGGGGTGCGTATCCTTTCAAGGCAACGTGCAAGGTATATGCAGGGGTAGACGCGTAATCCTTCCCAACCAAGGGTTCGTGGTTTAAGATTCAAAACATAAATGCAAGATTAAAAATTTACAGAACCGTAGAAGTAATCATAAACAGTAAAGAATAGTAACAGCAAACATAAACTAATAAATCACACACACACAAAGACGCAGCACCTGATCAGAAGAGCGGGCCCAACTCTCTGATCAGGGTTTCATTAACCATGAAAAGAATTAGAACAACAAAATGGATGATATTTATTACTTGATAACAGAAGTTTATACTATTGATGGGTGAACCCCCATTCACAGGATCAACCTGCAATTTATACACAGCGAGGGAGATTAATAGATATCCCGGAAACATAGCAACTGCAGATACAAAGATATACACCGGTTGAAATAGTATCAGTGTCAGATGTCTGAGATAGCAAGAAGGGCTGAGAATAGTTCAAGGAGCCTGTTCCTCGAGCTGCGCGACCTCCTTCTGATCGGCCGTTGCCAGATCTGTTGCAATACGCTGAGTTGAGGGTTCCTGTTCTCATGCTGTGGTCAAACACACAATTTAGTACCACAAATAGATAGACTCCATGCATTTTACTTCATTAATTAAAATATACCAATAGGACAAGTAAGGGGGAATTTACCTTGTAAGTTTAACATAACAACATAGGTAAATGAGTGCAAAAAGGTCAAAAAGGGTAGTGGAAATGGATAGAAAGATGGCCCGATTTGGCACCCAACATCTCCCCCCAACCAGCCTACTGCATGTCCTCATGCAGTCCACCGCCCTCGCAAATCTGGGTTCCGTAGACTGTATGTTTCATGAAGCTGGGCAAGATCATATTCCACGGCCATTTCTGTCCCTGGAACTTTAAATCCGTTTGAAAGGACAACTTCCTTCCACCAATCCATCGGGACATCATAAGCTAGGGTATAAATTTCGGTAGGCAACCAGAGAACATGAAACTAAAACTGGAGCCCCATCCACCGAGTCCCACATGTTTGGACACATGCCACATACTTGGGCACCTTGGTAAGTACTCGTGCAAAATTTGGTGTCCCAAAAGGTTCTTTGTTCCGGACGACTGTTGGTGACATCATCCACCTCCTCTGATAGCAACTAAGGGCTTCTTTTTGAAATGTGGTGAGTTTCCTGACACAAAGATCAAGACACTATCTTTGTGTTCTCACCATTCTATTTTTGTTTCCCCCAATCCCTAGAAAGGTGTTATGCTTATTGAACATTGTGTCTGACCTCTCATGTTCCCCTCTTACTATAAATGGCTTTGTAACTTGATTGGATTCAAAAGTGTTACTAGCCTTCTACCAGTGAATCTGATTAAAAGCGTAAGAGGTGAGGGCCCTTAAATGAATGTCCCCCACATACAAGACCGGGTTAAAATCTCTGTCCAGCTGCAGTAAGTACCCATGCAAGTAAAACTCACACATCAGATGTTACATTGGTACATCGTGACTCCTCAAAATTCAGAGGAATTGCACACCATCCTCCATCTCATAACTGATCTCATCCCTAATACCTTCCATGCAAAATAAAAGGAAACATTCATGAAAAAATAAGGAATAACAAGAAGCAGGGGGATGACATGCCATAACCTCTTGCACCAGATTGAACATTTGCTCCTTGTCAGCCTTAAGCTCTACCACTTTCTCCTCCAGCTGCTCCATCTTGAGTTGTTGTTTTGCATGCCATAACCTCATAATATCTATGTGCTCCACATATCCAAAAATTGTTGTGGAGGCCATTTCGTCAGTCCTTCTGATCTCGTTTTTGTATTGAGCTGTAGTAGATTTCCAGGACTAGATTTAAGCTGTTAAGGCATACTCTCGATCTTCAAACAATTGTTTGATCGGGTCTGTCTAAGTGGAACAGAGGTCATGACTATCTGGTCTACTTGGGTTTCTACGTCAACCCAAATAGTTTTGGCCTTTTGGCTTGCCGCTTGTGCCTCTTTATTTGTTTCTACATTTTGTGCACCTTCTTTCTCAGCTTCCTTACTTCCATTTTGAGCCGCATCATTTCCTTGAACTGTAGCTGATACTTTTGTTTCATTGGAAGCCTTCACTGTTCACATAGCTCTATCCACTCTTACTTGAATAATATTCCTCAACTAGAGCTAAATCCCTCCAAGCATCTTCTGCTGTGTTGACTGGGGGATTTTCCTTCTTTGCTCGCTCTTCTCCACTTATTTCGTGCTCAACAACCCCCTCGCTTGACTGTATCATTGGCTCATTCGTCAAGACCATTTCACTTGGTCCCTCCTTTTTGCCAAAAACAATCTCCTCTTTGTGCACATGCACTGCAACTGGCGATGTGCTGATGAGGCACTCTCCCGCTGCTGTGCCTGCTGGGATTTCTCTCGGTTCTCCAGCCTCCTGACTTTCTTTTCTCCTCTCCTACTCCAAGGCACCTGCCACCTGAGTGGCTTCCACTCTGTAATCTTGTGGCCTTTGTAACAGATTCAGAGCCATCAAAATTGCAAAATCTTCTTTTTCTCCTCGTCGAGGGGAACGAGTTACGCTCGCTCCTCTTGGAATCGAGGTGAAGAAAGGGAACTGGGGTGCATCTTCTACGTTTTTCCCCGAAGTTGACGCCGGTTCTTGTGGTTTAGTGTCAACCCTGCGCCCTGATTCTTCTGCTGCTTCCTCCATGGGCCCCATAATTTCCTCAACTTTGGGCCCTTCTTGTCTTTGTCCTTCCTCTTCTCTGAGTTCCAAGGTCAGAGTGGTCATGACCACCTCTTCAACCAGATTTTCCTCCTCCATTATCTCCATGGTGATAGGAGATCCATGTGGGGTTCCTTCGGTCACCATATTGACGGCTTCGCCCACGTTGGCCTGTTGTGGGTCTACTCCCATGACTGCCATAACATCTGCTCACTCTGCTAGTTCCATGGGTGAAGCTGGTTCTTGTGGTACAACCTCATTCGTGGTACTAGTGGGCCTTTCTGCATCAACCCCCATATCTGTCATTGCCTCCATAATTCTTGTTTGATCTTGGGGAGCTACCTAATCCCCCAGTTCCTCTATTTCCATCTCCATTTCCTCTAGTTCCTCCTGGTCGACATAATCATCTTCCACAGGATCCTCCTCCATAGCTTCGGATTCTTTTGCCCTAGCAGCCATAGTAGCTGCTATTTGTTCCTCCATGGAGTCCTGAAACACCTCCCATGGAATCGAAATATGTCCAATGGCGTTCATTATTAGCAGCCGAACCAACCCATGATGAGTGATGACCGCCAATACCTGTCGAGCCCCCTGAGCCGAATGTGCCATTAGATGAAGGCTCCTTAGCAGGAAGTAGGGAACATTCATGGAGAAAGATTCCGCCTGTGGAAATTGCAGGTGAGCTAATATGCGGAGGTGGTATTTGAAAATTGTGGAGTATCTGCCTTCGCACGTCATATATTTTATGATGAATTCTGCTACTTCTTGTTGGACACCTAATCCTTAATGGGTTAGTGTGGAAGCCGAATGGACAAAAGGAGTCCAAGAGACCTTGGGATGTGAAACCCAACGGTCACATATTGTACTATAAATGTATATCTCTTGTTAATAAAAATTGTACTCTCATGATTTATCTTTCATATTGTTCTTGCTACCCATGTGTGTTTAACATGGTATCAGAGCAGGCGTATTCCTGCCCTACATAATTATTTTGAGCCATTTGTTTTATGGCTTTTCTATGCAAGTCAGTTGTACATTTCATGAATGTTTTATCAGCCGTATTTTAGCTACATTCTCTGCGCACAATTGCCCAAATAGAAAATTCTGACATACCTCACGCTCTGACGCTTCCACTGGCCTGAACGCATCATTATTCTCCTGCTCTAACGCTTCCACTGGCCTGAACGCATCATTATTCTCCTGCTCTAACGCTTCCATTGGCCTGAATGCTGCTCCTGTAGCTGCTCCACCTGCATACAAAACGCTGCTCTCTGCATACAAAACGCTCCTCTCTGTCTATTATTCACCTGTGATTCTCTATTATTCTCTGCTATTATTCTACGCATAATTGACCTCTCTACGCTCTCTGGTCTCTCTGCCTGATATTGGTTTAGGTTGTGCATTTCCTACGTTGTCAGATATGTGTCAGTCTCCATCTGGCCATTTCTTCCATTATTTGATAGGCTTCTAACCTGCTTTAGACATTTCTGGCCCGCTCAGACCCATCTCCTATTTGTCTGCATGCACATATAATGCCTAGTTTGGAAGTTAATCGTGTTGTTAGGATCGTTCATATTCGTCACTCACTGTAATGCTTTGTGCTCCAAAGCCTTTGCTGACTGTAACGCTCTTAAATTTAAACGCTGCTTGAACACAGAACCTCCTGGCTCCTGTCGTCCTCATGCGCCAAGGCGCTATTCCATAATTTCACCATTAATTTCTTATGCTCTACTGTGCATCTGTGGGATTGGTCAATCGTGATAGCGATTGCCCCTCGTCTCCAGTGATTACGATTTACTTCCATGCTTTCGGAAACATGAAGGATGTTTTCTCATGCCAGTTTCGAATCTGGTTGTCATTAGGTTTATACCTTACTCTGTAACAGCGTGATTCATGTAGTCTTTTTAAAAAAAAAAGGGGCATCCAAGGGACCATCTGGCGCTAAGAACAATCATTCATCCGTGAAGGCATCTTGTTTAGCAGCATCGAATGCGCTCAAGACCTGATATTTGGACGGGCGCTCATGAGCAACCTTCGCACTTGTGAAACAATTTGGAACTGCAGCGACAACTGCAACTTCGTCATCTCCAGAAGGCGAACTGATAGGAGCACCTTCACCGGGGACAGCTAGAGCAAGCGGTGCAGGATACAAAGACACTAGGCTTATTTATAAATCTATTGTTGAGAGCCATACTCCCGAGACAATTCTTTGTTGCTGTTGATCGAACTGACCTACGATGTGGCATTTATAAGTACCAATTAGGATATTATTGATTCTTTTGCGTGTTCCAAGTCTTGCGACGGCTCAAAGTTTCTGTGTGTTGCTGGAGTAAATACCAAAACAACCCGCTTTTAACATGAAACGGCCATGGACGGTTTGTCCGTTATAATAGTTCGCAGTCAGCCTAGGTATATGGTTTCAGCAGGGGCTTGCACGAAACTTGTACTGGCAAGTTTTACTGCTGGTGTTATTGTGGATTTACGTTGAATAAAAGTTTTCAACGTCTAGTTCTGAGGTTGCTGAAGAAATTAGATCATTGAAGTTCAGATCTATTGCATTTGCAGAGTGTATTTAAGTGATAGGGTTCATGCAGTTATTCCTCGTACAATCTTTTGGCATTGCCTTTTTGTGGTTCTGTTTTCATCACGAGATATTGTTTGAAATGAAAGAAACTGCACCTGTCTCACTACTTTGGAGAGTGTAATTGATTGCTAAAATATCTCCGCTAACCAATACATGAAAAGAAGATTGCATCCTGGAAAAATAGGCAATTACAAGGTAATTTTCCTCCTCGTCGAGTTGAAGGTTGTATTCATTTCTATGCCATTCAATGCATATGAACGCTTTCTACTGGATCGTGGTGCTGGACGGTGTATTCCATTTGTGTTAAACGTTGAACAATTTGGAGATAGTGTGATGGTCATTTCAATTCAATTCTGGAATGTGCTTTGATCAAAATCCCGAGCTATAGAATCTGTTTTGAGTGTTAAAGTTCTGCGGAAAGACCGTGTAATGGATTGCGTTACTCCTGTTTTGAGTTGAAGGCTGTAAACATGAATCTGCTATGTACAATGGACTTAGTCTACTATGCGTTGGAATGTTCAAAAAAAATATCACTGATCAAAATAGAGAAGAGTAACAACATTGCGGGTTTCCTTTATTTGATACCCCATTGTTGTAAAGCAGCTGGATGTAAACATCGTGTATGAGATTTGCAGAACAACGAACGAGATTTGGAGCAGTGTGGTCGTGTTATACAAATATGTTGAAGATTAAAATCATGTGCGTTATTTAAAAACTGAACGTTGTTCTGTTGGATAGAACGCTATCTCCTCAGCACTATTTTTGAGCTCAACAAAATTCCGCAGAAACACTTCTATTTCGGGTGTATACATTCAGTTAAGTGACTGTCTAGTGGACTAATTTTCTGTGTAGTAAAAAAAAAAAAGGGGAGTGCATTTTTGGTCATTTGATTGTTTTTACAAATACATTGTTGATTTGATTGTCTGAATAATGGAGAAAAATCATGGATTATTAGAGTTATTAAGCACTCTAATCTTATCTACTGATGGAAGTACAGTTAAAGTCAACAAAAACACTCTCAGAGATATTCAAAAATCTTTACAATATGCACAGGAAAAGATCGATTTTTTGCAGCTTGAATCACAGCTACAGCAAGAAGAGCTACATCAAAATAGACATCATTCTGAACCTGTTTTTGTTCAGAACATTGAGACAACCACCCATCAGCAACAAGTCAATAATGTTACCGTTCATTCAAATAAAGCAGCAGTTGTACATGCAGATGCAGAAACTCAGTCTGCACTTCCCAAGCCCATCATCAGACCTTGGGAACAGCTTGTCCACAACAAGAATAGAACTGGTCTTGGATATGACAAGGACTTGTCCTTTCATATTCCAGACTACTCAAAGACCATTCAGTTTCAGAGTGCTGGATTCATTCATGACAGTTCAACTTCAGCTGTTCCGGACTCTGCCCCTCTTCCATAGCAGCAACAACAACAACAACAACAGATTGTGAAATGCCAACACTGTGACCGAGTTGGCCATTTGAAAGATCACTGTTTTGATCTTCATCCATGTAAGCACTGTCATAAAACTAGCCATTCTACACACAGATGCTTAAAAAACAAACGTCCTGCAAGAACAAAGATTCATCTTGGATGGATTGCTTCTTGGCAATGGGCATCAACAACCAAGAAGATATTCCAAACACATGTCAGAACTTGTTCTAGAGTATTGAACAGTCTTGCAGTTGCGTTTTCTCCATCTTCTCACCTTGTATCTGACAGGGGGGGAAATGATGGTCATCTACAAGCTTCAAAGTCACATCAAGCGAGCCTGAGCCACAACCTGCCACACCAGTTTCAAAGTTGTAGCCAGAGACAAAGATGCCCCTGAGCATGCCTTCAGTTGGCAATCTGGGACACTTCCTCTAGCAGAAGACTTTAGCCTCTTTCTAGATTCGGAAGAATTCCAGGAACAAAATTGAGAACACTTCCTCTAGCAGAAGACACCAGCTTCTTGCCAGATTTGGAAGAGTTCCAGGAATTGCATTAAGCATTCCAGAGTTGTTGGTCATCCTTAAACCATCACAGGTTGGGACTTCCCTTTTCAGGTTGAAGTTCTCCCTTTTATGCGGGGTGAGACCTCCCTTTCATGGTTGAAGGTTTCCCTCTTCAAAACAATAGGAGCACTTCCTCTAGCAGAATACTTTAGCTTCTTGCCAGTTTTGGAAGAGTTCCAGGAACTGCATTAAGCATTCCAGTGTTGGTGGTCATCCTTAAACCACCGCCCTTTATACCAACATTTCAGAAAGCACATTCAGCCTAGTGCTGCCATGCATTTTTGCACATTTTGTATTTCAGCTCTCTTCTTGGACTCATACATAACCCTTCGGATTAAGGGGGGGAATGTTGGATACCTAATCCTCAATGGGTTAGTGTGGAAGCCGAATGGACAAAAGGAGTCCAAGAGACCTTGGGATGTGAAACCCAACAGTCACATATTGTACTATAAATGTATATCTCTTGTTAATAAAAATTGTACTCTCATGATTTATCTTTCATATTGTTCTTGCTACCCATGTGTGTTTAACACTTCTCCCCATGGATATGGTAGCGAATTTCTGTCATACCCCCTGCCTTTCTATGCTATACTCTCTTCGGCTTGAAGGAAGGCCTTGGGGAATTTTGGAAGGGTAGTTCTTCTCAAAAACCATCATTCCCCAACTTGAGGAAGCCCACTGACTTCCGCGATGATTTCTTCTATTATGGGGATCTCCACTCTGCGAACCCGAGAGCCTTCTTCTCCCAAGTTCAATGCAAATTCGATTGTCATTTCTTCATTAAACCCCCTCAAGTTGTCGAAATACACATCCCATCCTGTGTTCTAGAAAATCTACCATACCTCCCAATTATTTCGAACTTCCCTTGTGTTTTTAGGTTCATGTCGAATTGATCGGCCACCCATCATTGCGAAGTTGGAATCAGTATGTCAACTGTAGTTGGTTGGCAAGGGAGAGTGACAGGTCTCCAAACCGTTGGAGATTGGAATAACGTCATGGTTGATTTGGGAAAGATCGGACGAATAGTACTGGTACGTATGGGAGTAATGACAAGTCCAGTACTGGTACACTTGGAAACAATGGCAAGTTAATATGGTACTGAGGTGTGTTCTGAAAATTAAATGCAGCGTGTGGGGAAAATGACCGATATGACTTGGCGCGTACAAATCCGCATCCCAATGCTTTTTTTTAAAAATATGATTACGGAATACGGAAATCATTATATTTGTTTAATTGTCCTTTTTGGAATATTTAATTAAATCCATAAAACGACAAAGACATACCTGTTGGAGTGACACGCACAATGTGTAGCAGCAACAGTGAGTAACGGCAACAGTGAGTAACAACTGTTCTGAAGTAGCGGCAACAATGAGTAGCAGCAACAGTAATAGCTCTTCTAAAGTAGCGGCAACAGTAAGTAGCAACAACAGTGAGTAGCAGCAACAGTAATAGTTGTTTTGAAGTAGTGGCAACAATGAGTAATGGTAGTTGCGGAGTAATAACAGTTACGGTGTAATGGTAGTTACGGAGTAACAACAGCTACAGTGTAGCGGCAGTTATGGATTAATGATAGCTACAGTGTAACAGCAGTTATGGAGTAACAATAGCTACGGTGTAGCGGTAGTTATGAAGTAACGATAGCTACAGTGTAACAATAGTTATGGAGTAAGAACAGTTACAATGTAATGACAGTTGCAGAGTAACATCAACTACAGTGTAATGGCAGTTGCAGAGTAACAACAGCTACGGTGTAACGACAGTTACAGAGTAACAGAAGCTACGATGTAACGACAGTTGCAGAGTAACAGCAGCTACAATGTTACGGTAGTTATGGAGTAACAGTAGCTATGGTGTAACGGAAGTTGTGGAGTAATAACAGCTACAGTGTAACGACAATTATAGAGTAACAGCCCCGACGGAGTAACAAGAGTTATGTTAGGTCCCTATAATACTAGTGATTACCCCATTACTATTGTAGTTGTATCCCTTATTAATATTGTTGAGCCCCTATTGTCCCCATATTTTTATTACTGTGCCCCATAGAATCCCTCTATTATTATTTTGTGGCTTTATATTATTATTGTTAGGTCAGCTGGGTTATATTGTGACTCCATAGAATCCTATATATAGAAAGGAGGTTTTGTCATTTGAATCATCGAAGAATTGTTCATTTGTGTAATGTAAAGTAGGTTGCCCCCTCGAAGAGGCTGAATTCTAAGGCGTTGATCTCTCTTTTCTGTTAGGATATTCCGACACATAGGATATAGTTAAGTTCAACTTGGTCTAGTTTAGAGTTAGGTATAGAGTTAGGTAAAGTGTGTTTCTTTACCGTTGTACATATTGTAACTTACAATCCGACGGTCACGATATGTAGTGATCCGACGGTTCACTCTCACCTCGGTATTACCGACACTTGATCCGTGGCTTGACACCCGATTGGTCCATGAGTTCTATTTAAAGCGCATGGAGGGTCATTGTTCGGGTAATCCGTGCATGAGAGAAGCTTATGTAAATTTTCATTCTTTGATTAATAAATTGCCTGTAGTACCCACGTTGGGACAGGCCGTGGACTGTTTCCCTCCTTGCACTCTGAGGGTTTTAACCACGTCAAAAATACTGGTGTATTGATTTGAGATCTGGTTGTGAGCGGTGTCCTTTTGGTATTCTTTCTGAGGAACTTACCCTGTAAATTCTTACATGGTATCAGAGCTATTTGAGGGCCGTGTCCGTTGGTGATCCAAATCTGAAGCCGGTAGAACTGCATGCGGCTGTCGTTTCCTAGATCTGCTGTTTCTGACTGCTTTCGGGCCGAGAGGACTGCTCTGTTGCGTTCGGAGCATCTGTTTCAGTGAGGAACCCCTTTCGTTTCACGCGAAAAGGTTTCCGGTAGCCCTAGCTGCTTCATTTTTCAGATCGGGAGGTATACATTGTTTTTTGCAGTTTACTGTTATTTTCTCTCTGCTTATTTCGGTTTCGGTTTATTTAGCCTTTTTTTTTACCGGATCTATACCTTTCATTTCTGCGTATGCTCTTTGCCCTGCGACTCTGTGCGATCTGGGCAAATCAGGAACAGAAAGGAAGGATTTTTCTCATGCGTATGCTCTTTTCCCTGCACCTTAGTGTGATCTCGGAAAATCAGAAACATTGAGAAAAATATTTAGTTTTTCGGCTAAAGCTAACTTTGAGTTTTTTTTAAATTTCTAGTTTTGGCTAAAGCTAACTTCGAGCCGTAAGGTTCGTTTTTCTTTGCATATTCGTGTTGGGTTTTGTGTTTTGTGTTTTGTAGGGAAAAAGAGCTTTCTCAAGGCAAGCACGCAAACCGAGGCCCCCCCCCCCCCCCTCTCTCTCTCTCTCTCAAATTTTTTGTATAGATCAATTGGTTCAAAGCTTTTTTAAGAGAGTAGAGGTCTTGGGTTCAAGTCTCCATTTTGTGGGGGCGGATTTTTTCATTCCCGCACATTCGCGCACTTTGCCGGCAACGTCAACAATTTTTTTTCAAAAAGCCATAACTTCTTCATCCGGAAGCCTTTTTCAGAGCCGTTTTTTTTAAAACCGCCTATTTTTTCGAGATCTATCCATTGGACCACTTACTTTTAGCATCTTCAGCTTCAGTTTTTTTTCAAAAAATGGAAAGTCCATGCCAAGTCATTCTTGACAGCACTAACTACTTCCAATGGGTAGCCTACATGGGAGATTTACTTAGAAGTAAAGGTCTCTTCAGAATAGCCACAGACCAAGAGAAGAAACCCAAAGATGAAGACAAGGCTGAAAAATGGGAAAATAGAAAAGATCAAGCACGAGGTTTGATAGGAATGTCTATTTCTCCTGATCTTAGATTCCACATTGCAGAACTTGAAACTCCTCATGAAGCATTAGAAAAACTCGCTAAAGTTTTTGGGATTAAAAATGAAATTAGAGCCCATCAACTTGAGAATGAGTTGCTTACTTTGGATCCTAATAATTTTTCTTGCATTGAAGATTTCTTGTCCAAATTCAAGACCCTTAGATATCTCTTGGAAGGTGTTAAAGTTAAGAAAGAAGATGGTAACCTTATTTATTCCATCCTTACTAAGTTGGGACCAGCCTACTCTGTATTTGTTTCCACTTTCCATTCTACAAGGGAAGCTTTCATTTGTCAAGGCAAAGACTACAAGCCCCCTTCCTTTGACTCCTTTTGTGATTCCTTAATAAGAGAACAAGAAAAACTCTTACACCTTGGTCTTCTTAATCTTGGAAACTCTTCCTCGAAAGCGTTAGCCGCCCAGCAGCAACCAAATTCAAAGAATCCTAAGAAGTCATATCCTCAAAAGAATGGTCCTAAACCAACTCAGCCTCAAGATGAAAGATCATTTCAGCAAAATGATAAGACCAATAAAAACAAATGGAAGAAGACTGATAGACATTGTAACTTTTGTAATCGAGATGGCCACTTAGAATCTAAATGCTTTAAGAAGATGGAAGCCTTGGAAGCCGCAATGAAGAAACATAACATCCATGTGGAGCCTACTTCAACTTCAACTTCCGGAATGGCACTTTCTGCATGTCGTTGTCAATCATCTCAGTCTGGTTATGCTTTAAATGTATCTTCTTCTTCTTCTCATTCTCATGAGTGGCTCATTGATTCTGGAGCCTCTTATCACATGGCCAAAAACCAAGCCATGTTTTCTTCTTTAAATGATTGTAACACCAAAAATATATATGTTGGTGATGATAGATCTCTTAATGTTGTAGGGACTGGAACTGTTCATCTAGACAATGGTCAGTTTAATGATGTATTATGTGTTCCAACCTTATCCTCCAACCTTCTATCTGTCTATCAAATAACTCATTCAGGTGAAGGTAAAATTGTTGAATTTTCACCTCATGATGTTGTAATCAAGGATCTAAAAGATCCTAAACAGATTCTAGCTACTGGTCTTGCTGATGATTCCACAGGGTTGTATAAGTTTCACAACTTTGGGTCATCAAATCTTCCCTCAGTATTTGTTGCTCATAATGATGAAGTGAGCAAACTTTGGCATGAGCGATTTGGTCACTTAAACTATCGCTCCCTTCAGCATCTATGTAAAGAAAATATGGTGACAGGTCTTCCTATGGTATCTTGCAGAGATGGTGTTTGTTCCGGATGTGTAATCGGAAAACATCATCGGGACAGTTTTGACAAACGTGCCTCTTGGCACGCCTCAGCCCCTTTACAGCTTGTGCACAGTGATTTATGTGGTCCTCTTCCTGTTGCTTCATTCTCTGGCTGCAAGTACTTCTTAACTTTCATTGATGATTTCTCCAGACGCACTTGGGTATACTTCTTAAAACTCAAGAGCGAAGTATTTAACACTTTTTTGGCCTTCAAAGCCTTTGTTGAAAAACAATCTGGACATCAAATTCTTAAGCTACGAACTGATAATGGTGGAGAATATGTTAAAAACACATTCATCAACTTTTGCACTGAAAATGGAATTCAAATGCAACATACTGTTCCATACACTCCACAACAAAATGGTGTAGCTGAAAGGAAAAATCGCACCTTAAAGGAAATGGCTAATTGTATGCTGCAATCTAAAGGACTCAGTCTTAGTTTTTGGGCCGAAGCAATTAATTGTGCAAATTATATAATCAATCGCACTCCTACTAAGGTTCTAGAGAATATCACTCCAGAAGAAGCTTGGAGTTCCATTAAACCAGATGTAAGTCACTTTCGTGTGTTTGGAAGTGAAGCATGGGCCCATATTCCAGATGAAAAGCATAAAGCTTTAGAACCTAAGAGTGAGAAATGCACTTTTGTTGGATATTCTGAAGATGTAAAAGGTTATAGACTTATTCCATTTAAGTCCAAAAATGTTATCATTAGAAGAGATGTAAAATTTGATGAAAATAAATCGGCCTGCGAGCCTAGTCCGGCGGATGTGCCACCTCTTCTTATCTCTTCTACTTTTGAAAACATTTCTTCTTCAGATGATGAAAGTGAGGATGACAATCCTCCCCCACCTTCTCAGGATCCTCAACTTCCAAGATGGGTCCGTGCTACTCGAGATGCAGCAGGTGATCTTGCCGGTGATCCTACAGATCAGCGACGTACACGTTCTCAGTTTGAAAGAGCCTCTTCTTTACTGGCTCAAGCTCCAGTAAATCATGATCCTGACACTTTTGCAGAAGCTTCAGGCCATCCACATTGGGAAGCAGCTATGAATGAAGAATATCATTCATTGATGACAAATGATACATGGGATCTTGTTCCTCTACCAAAGGGACGAAAACTTGTAAGATGTAAATGGGTTTACAGAACCAAGTATGGACCAGATGGAAAAATTGATAAACATAAAGCTCGTCTTGTTGCTAAGGGCTTTTCACAGGTTGAAGGAATTGACTACACTGAAACCTTCGCCCCTGTTGCCAAAATGAACTCTATCCGCCTTGTTCTTTCCCTTGCTGCCTCTTTAAAATGGGAAGTCCATCAGATGGATGTTAAATCTGCCTTCTTGCATGGGGACTTGCAGGAAGAAATCTATATGGAACAACCCATTGGCTTCATACAAACAGACTCCAGCCTTGTGTGTCGACTTAAGAAATCCCTTTATGGTCTCAAGCAAGCTCCTCGGGCTTGGTATGCCAAAATGGATAGCTTTCTTTTAGAATCTGGCTTTTCTAGGTGTCATTCTGACAATACTGTCTACACCAAGAAAGTGGGTGACTCTCTTATCATCCTTGTTCTTTATGTTGATGATCTTATCCTTACTGGTAGTGATCCCAACCTTATAAACCATGTGAAGTCTATCCTTAAAAAGAAATTTGAAATGACAGACTTAGGACACTTACACTATTTTCTCGGTCTTCAAGTCTTGCAATCCAAGGAGGGTATTTCCCTTTCCCAGTCCAAGTATGCTTGTGATATTCTTCGTCATTTTCACATGGAAGACTGTAAGCCAGCCCCTTCTCCCTTTCAGTCTGGAGTCAAACTTTCAGTCTCTTGTACTTCTCCTGAAGTTGATGCTACCTTATACCGTCAACTTGTAGGAAAACTCTTGTACTTAACCCATACTCGTCCTGATCTTTCCTTTGCTGTTGGCCTTGTTGCTCGTTTTATGCAAAACCCTCGTGAAAGTCATTGGAAAGCAGCCAAAAGAATACTTCGTTATGTTCGAGGTACAGTACAGTTTGGGATTCATTACAGTGCCAAAGCAGCTCCTCTGTTAGTTGGTTTCACTGATTCTGATTGGGCTGGTGACCCTGATGATCGGAAGTCTACTGCCGGTTATGTCTTCACTCTTGGTTCAGGACCTATTACATGGGCTTGTAAGAAACAGGCTGCCATTTCTCTTTCGTCAGCAGAAGCAGAGTATCGTGGTGCCGTGGAAGCTAGTAAGGAAGCCTTGTGGCTTCGTCAGATCCTATCAGAGTTTGGCTTTGAGCAGCAGCATCCAACCACACTTTGGTGTGATAATCAAAGTGCCATTCAGCTATGCAAAGATCCAGTCCAGCATCAGCGCAGCAAACACATCGAACTACACATGCACTTCATCAGAAAGCTCATTCATGACCATGTTCTTGAAGTGCAATATTGTCCAACAGATGATCAGATTGCAGACATCTTCACAAAGGCTCTCACAGAGGCGAAGTTCACTAAACTTCGATATATGCTTGGAGTTCAGGAAGTTGTCACTAAGGGGGGATAGGCTCTAGTGCCTCCTTCCTTCTCCTATTGTGTCATATTTGTAAATCCTTCAATCCTATCCCAAGTTGTTCTTAAGGGGGGATGTTAGGATATTCCGACACATAGGATATAGTTAAGTTCAACTTGGTCTAGTTTAGAGTTAGGTATAGAGTTAGGTAAAGTGTGTTTCTTTACCGTTGTACATATTGTAACTTACAATCCGACGGTCACGATATGTAGTGATCCGACGGTTCACTCTCACCTCGGTATTACCGACACTTGATCCGTGGCTTGACACCCGATTGGTCCATGAGTTCTATTTAAAGCGCATGGAGGGTCATTGTTCGGGTAATCCGTGCATGAGAGAAGCTTATGTAAATTTTCATTCTTTGATTAATAAATTGCCTGTAGTACCCACGTTGGGACAGGCCGTGGACTGTTTCCCTCCTTGCACTCTGAGGGTTTTAACCACGTCAAAAATACTGGTGTATTGATTTGAGATCTGGTTGTGAGCGGTGTCCTTTTGGTATTCTTTCTGAGGAACTTACCCTGTAAATTCTTACATTTTCTATCTTTTTGTGAGCTGGTTTCATAACATTTGGTATCAGAGCTTTGGATTCTAGGGTTTTGCTGCTCCAAATAGGTCATCGTGGCATTTTCACTATAACTTTTTTTCTACGATGTTTTAGAAGAGAAAAAAAAACCATTTGAGATGAAATCGCACTGAACCTTGGGTCCAAATTTCAGAGCTTTTCGCGCTATATTTGCAGAGATATGATCTGAGGAAGCTGGTCTTTTTGCAGACTCCTGAATTACATTCCAAATAGGTGACCTGGGGAAAATCGTCATAACTTTCTCTCTGAGCATCAGATTGAAATTTTGTAAGAAGTTACAGAAAGAGGACGGATTTTAGTTTCTTGTATATTTCTTTTCAGTGCCATAGGTTGAAACAGTGACACATGTCACTTCATGCCAGTTCGCTCTTCTGGAAAGGTCTATAATCAGGTCATCTTGGGAGGTTGTGCATAAATATTTCTTGGAGAATCCAATTTGAATCAGATTGGTGGCATTGGAAAGAGGACGCAGAGGGCTACTATAGGTCGTAATTTCAGAACTAGATGATCTGAAATTACAGAGATACATCAAATTCGATATCAAGCTCCTACAAAGTGAAAAAAGGTGTGTAGTTTTTTTTAAATTTTTGCTTAAGCTTGGTTTGAAAAATTAGTTTGAAGGAATTCAAAGGGCATAGTAAAGCATTATTATCGGTAATTTATGCCCCAAGGAAAGAAAGTGAAAACACCTAGTAAGCAACCTAAAAGCTCTAGCATGACTCATGAAGAAGAGGAAGAAATGCAACATGATATATCAAAATTATGAGACCAAGTGCAACAAGTGTCACTTGCACAAAAGTAACAGAATCTAAGATGAAAGATGTAGAAGCTAAGATGGATGGTTTAAAGAAAGGTGTAGAAGCTAAGATGGATTGTTTAAAGAAAGGTGTAGAAGCTAAGATGGATGGCATGGAAGCTAAGATGAATGGCATGGACGCTAAAATGGATGGCATGGATGATAAGATGGAAGAATTGAAGATAAATATGAATAAGTTGCTACAAGAAATGGTCACTAATGGTGAAAGGGTAGTAAAGGAAACTCATGATGAGAACAAAAAAAATGTTAATCATGATTCCATAGACTCTAATGTTGGATCGAAGACCCACCATATTCCAAAAATTGATATGAGTAAGTTTTATGGCAAGGATCCCGCAACATGGATATTATAGATGAAGCAATTTTTCGATCTCAATAATGTGCAAAACACACAAAAGGTACATATTGCAACTTTATATTTGGAATCAAATCAGTTTGTATGGTATCAATAGCTTTTCTCTTGTAAACAAATTATCACTTGGGAAATTTTTTACGGAAGAATTGACAACACATTATGAGGATACAAAAAGCAACATTTTTTAAGCCAATTGAAAAGTCTCAAACAAAAGGGTTCAATAATGGAGCATATTGAGGAGTTCCAAAAATTGAACATAAGGGTAAAAAATATTCCAGAGGAGCATAGGATTGATGTGTTCATAGGGACTTTAAAGGATAATATCCAACATGATGTTTGCCTTTGGGAACCTGATTCATTAGAGAAGGCATTCAGGTTAGCAAGAAAAATGGAAAGCAAAATTATGGGAACCAGGAAGCATATCAGTCACAACTATAAATATGGAAGTGTTGTTACCCCTAGCCTTCCACAACCTATAAGGTTGAAACCACAACAATTGGAAGAAAAAAGAGCAAAAGGGCTTTGTTACAGTTGTGATAGCAAATACACTAAAGGTCATAAGTGTGCTGAGAAGAAATTATTCTACATAGATTGTGAAGAGGAAGAAGAAAAGGAGAAAGAAAGGTCAAAGGAAGAGGATATACTCCAGGAATAAAGCCTACATAAAGAAGAAATGAATCCGACCATATCTTGTAATGCATTGGCTGGAATTACCACTCCTCAAACCATCAAGATAGAAGGACAAATCAAGAAGAAAAAGGTAATAGTGTTGATTTATTCAGGAAGTACCCACAATTTTATTCATTGTAAGGTAGCAAAAGAATTGAATTGCTTCCTATAGCCAGCACTAGAGTGTCAAGTGATGATTGCAAATGGAGGAATGATAAATTGCTCTGGAAAGTGCCATAATATCAAGCTATCCATGGCAGAATATGTATTGACTAGCCCAATGCTTTCCATTCCAATGGGAGGTGTTGATGTTGTACTAGGAGTCCAATGGCTACATTCCTTGGGTACAATAGCTTTTAATTTTCAAGAACTTTTCATGAAATTTTCTGCCAAAGGAAAGGAAGTTCAATTAAGGGGTATTTTAGGGAAACCAGAAAAGATAATCAACTCTAACGGTATGACAAAGCTTCTAAAAAAGGAACAAAGAGGTGTAATTTCTCAATTATGTTCGCTAGATGTTTCCACGTCGGAATCATCTATTTATCCAGATCTCCAAAAAGTCTTGGACAATCATTCCAATGTATTTGAGACTCCCAAAGGTCTCCCACCTATTCATGATCATGATCATGCTATTCATCTGATTCCAGGAAGTGTTCCTCCAAACATCAGGCCGTACAGATATCCCTATGCCCAAAAGAGTGAAATTGAATGTATGGTTGCAGAAATGCTAGAGTCTGGTATAATTCAACCTAGTAAAAGTTCTTTCTTTGCTCCAGTAGTATTGGTGCACAAGAAGGATGGATCATGGCGCATGTGTCTAGATTATAGGGAGCTCAACAAGCTCACTATTAAAGATAAGTTTCCCATTCCTGTCATTGATGAATTACTGGATGAATTGCATGGATCAATTTACTTCACCAAGTTGGATCTTCATTCAGGATATCATCAAATCAGAATGAATAATGAATACATTCCAAAAATAGCATTTAGAACTCATGAGGGTCATTATGAATTTTTGGTCATGCCTTTTGGCCTTACCAATGCACCTTCTACATTTCAAGGTTTGATGAATTCCATTTTCAAACCCTTCCTTAGAAAATTTGTGTTAGTATTTTTTGATGATATACTAATCTACAACAAGTCTTGGAAGGATCATGTTGAACATGTTGACAAGGTGCTACAACTATTGGAGGAGAAACAATTATATGCAAAAAGATCCAAATGTTTCTTTGGAGTACAAGAGGTGGAATATCTGGGTCATATTGTATCTCATGAAGGAGTTAAGGTAGACCCTAGCAAAATTAAAGCCATTAAGGAATGGAAAATCCCCACATCCATAAAGAATCTGCGAGGATTTCTTGGGTTGATAGGGTATTATCGCAAGTTTGTTAAGAATTATGGGAGAATAGCAGCACCTCTAACAACATTATCGAAGAAAGATGCATTTTCATGGACTCCAGAAGCAACAAAGGCCTTCGAACTTCTTAAAGAAGCAATGTGCCAAGCACCTGTCTTCGCTACACTAGACTTCACAAAAACCTTTATTGTGGAATGTGATGCTTTAGGAAATGGAATTGGTGCTGTTTTAATGCAAGATGAAAGACCCATTGCTTTTGAAAGTCGTCCAATCAAGGGAAAGTTTTTACACAAAGCTATTTATGAGAAGGAAATGTTGGCAATACTACGTGCACTTAAGAAATGGTGACCCTACCTAATGGGAAGACACTTCAAGGTAAAAACGGATCATGATAGCCTTAAATACTTTTTAGAAAAAATATTATCCTCTGAAGAGCAACAAAAGTGGGTCACAAAGATGTTGGGTTATGACTTTGAAATCATCTACAAAAAAGGGAAGCAAAATGTGGTGGCAGATGCACTCTCAAGAAAGGATGAGGATGTGGAAGCATTGTTGTGCGCCATTTCTATTATCCAACCAGATTGGATAAACGAAGCAAGGGAGGAATGAAAGAATGATGAACAAGTATGGGCACTTATTCGAAAGTTACAACAAGATTCCAGTACATCTGATATATTTAGCTAGAAAAAATGATTTGTTATGATACAAAGATCACTTATACCTCTGTAAGAAATCGCAACTCAAACAAAAAATTCTTATGGAATTGCACACTTCTCCCTTAGGAGGTCACTCAGGATTTTTAAAAACTTACCACAGGGTTAAGAAGGAATTTTTTTGGTATGGCCTTAAATCAGATATTCAAAATTTTGTGGCGGAATATTTGGTTTGCCAACAAAATAAAGTTGAAACAATTAAGACCCTGGGTCTATTACAACCTTTATCCTTTCCAAGCCAATGTTGGGAGGAGGTTTCAATGGATTTTATCATAGGTTTACCCAAGTCTGAGGGAAATAGTGTCATCATGGTGGTAGTTGACAGACTCACCAAGTATGCACACTTTTGTGCATTATCACATCCATTTAAAGCCAGTACAGTTTCTACTACATTTATGGAAACAATTTAAAAGCTACATGGAAATCCAAAGATTATTGTAAGTGACAGAGATCCAATTTTCACTGAAATTTTTGGACAGAATTATTTTCTTGTCTTGGTACTCAGTTAGCTCATAGCTCATCTTATCATCCTCAATCTGATGGGCAAACTGAGATAGTAAACAAATGTTTGGAAATATATCTTTGTTGCTTTGTATCTGATAAACAGACACAATGGGTCAAATGGTTGCCTCTGGCTGAATGGTGGTATAACACTTCCTTCCATACAACAACAAAAATGACCCCATTTATGGCACTTTATGGATATCAGCCACCATCCATCACATCAAATTTAAGAGAAAATTCTAAGGTTCAAGCAGTGGAACATCACATCGAACATCAACAACAAGTCCTCCAACTCTTAAAGGATAACCTCGTGTTGCATAGAATAGAATGAAACAACAAGCATATCAACATCGCAGCAAAAGAAGTTTTGATGTAGGTGATTGGGTATTCCTACAGCTACAACCATATAAACAAATGTCCCTCAAGCAAGCTAAGAAGGATAATAAATTATCACCAAAGTATTATGGTCCGTACAAGGTGTTACAAAAGATTGGTACTATGGCATACAAATTGGAGCTTCCTGTAACGTCTCGAGTGCACCTAGTTTTCCATGTTTCATGTTTAAAGAAGGTTATAGGCGACAAGCTCCCAGTTCAAAAAATATTGCCAGAACTCGACGAGGAAGGAAAAATTATATTGGAACCGGAAGCAGTCACAAAAACAAGAACTCGACACTGAAGATTCCACATGGGAGGATGAGAATTTTATACAGAAGCATCCAGAACTACTCAAGTGTTGAGGACAACACTTTTTTGAAGGAGAGGGGCATGTTAGGTCCCTATAATACTAGTGATTACCCCATTACTATTGTAGTTGTATCCCTTATTAATATTGTTGAGCCCCTATTGTCCCCATATTTTTATTACTATGCCCCATAGAATCCCTCTATTGTTATTTTGTGGCTTTATATTATTATTGTTAGGTCGTCTGGGTTATATTGTGACTCCGTAGACTCCTATATATAGAAAGGAGGTTTTGTCATTTGAATCATCGAAGAATTGTTCATTTGTGTAATGTAAAGGAGGTTGCCCCCTCGAAGAGGCTGAATTCTAAGGTGTTGATCTCTCTTTTCTATCTTGTTGTGAGCTGGTTTCATAACAAGCTACGGTGTAACGGTAGTTGCGGAGTAACAACAACTACGGTGCAACGACAGTTACAGAGTAACAGGAGCTACAGTGTAACAACTCTTAGTGACTGATAAAGTGACAGTGCCGGGTGTTACATTTCTCCTTGCCATATTTCTTTGTTGTTCCTGCAAAATATAAATAAGTAATAGCAATATATATATATAGATAGAGAGATAGATAGATATATATATATATATATATATATATATATATATATATATATATATATATATATATATATATATAGAGAGAGAGAGAGAGAGAGAGAGAGAGAGAGAGAGAGAGATATCTATCTATCTATCTATATATATATATATATATATATATATATATATTTTTTTTTTTAGAGATTTTTTTTTTCTTTTTCTTTTAGAGCAGAGTGAGGGTGTTTTGTTTTCCAATGATCATTAAATCAGATGAAGCAGAAAGATTTTTAACAAAAGAATCTTTAGAAGCTAGATGGTGTTATAGACATTTTTGGGCACTGCAACCCCAAGCATAAATGTCCATAAACCAAGGGCTCCTAAGTCCCTAAAGGTGTTGTTCCAACCCCTAAAAGAACAAGGTCAACTGATTACAACATCTCCCAGAAGTTCTCCATGAAAAACTACTCAGAACTGGTCAAAACTGGACCATTTCACCTGCTCCATAGGCAAAGTATGTTGCATCCCACCTAAATACACACAGTTGGTGCGATGCATGTCAAAAATCCCTTCTATGGGGTGCGATGGGCGAGAAGGGACAAATGGCAGGGTCAATCTGCAAGGTGGAGGAGCATGGAATCTTCCAGAAACTTCTCCTGTGACACTTGCCTCTCTGAATTCGACCAGGGATGAGTAAGAGATCATCAATCTCCAAGTGGAATCAAGAACTATCAGAGGGAAGACACTAATCAATTCTCAAAAGCTGACCCACCTCCCTTGCAGACATCTATATATGGATCCCTCATCCCAGAGATCCAGAGGCTGGAATTTTGTATCTTGTAAGGAAGTGTTGTTGGTTTCTTGGTGCAATATCATTGTGTTGGGCGATCTAAGCTTTTCATGAGGTGAAGAAGGGCTTTCTTGCTGAGAGGATGATGCCGGGTCAGAACAATTGGTTGTAATCCTCTTTGCTCTTTCTTGATTATCAATAAAGCTATTCAATTTTTCCTCCACATTCTTGTATGATTGATGATTTATGCATTTGTGTGGTCATTGTACATCTGATCCTATATTGTTTATGATAATAGATCTATGTTCTTGGATAGTGCTATGCTGCTTTGATTCTACAGGTACTCTTTGAAGCTGGGTAGACAAGGAAGCTAGTGGCAAAGACCTACCAGAAGAGAGAGGAATCGAGCAAGGAACCAAGCGCAAGACAGAGGTTGGTCTCCTTATTCTTCTCTTATCTATTTCTCATAAAGGAAAACGAAAGTAGTTTTTAGTGTGTTTGTTTCTAAGGTAGCTACCAACCTTAGTGGGATTAGCAGCTCTGCATAGACACTATTCCCGATAACAAAATGGTGACTCCATTGGGGATCGAGTAGATTGTTTGTTCATCTACATTTGTTTACTTTATAAACTTACAGGCGGAGCCTGAAGTCAAGCTAGCTAGCCTTCGAAATGCATTTGCTATGCAAGTGAAAAGTAGATCGATGCTGCTTCAGTCAATCTCCGGGTTTTGTTTATGAATTAAACGATTGATTTACAAGCTCTCTAATTGCCCTCGTGGTGGCTCTAGTAACCTCCTTAGATCTACCCCTGTGATTGATTTACTGATTACCACTTGCTCGGCCTAAATCCCTGAACTGAACTGCAAACTGTGACCCGGAATCCAATCAAAGTCTCGTCCCTGGTCCAGCGCACTGTCTGTTCTGTGAACTTCAAATGCAGCGCACTTCCCGAGTGTAGTAGGTACGTTGTATTTCAGTTTCACTGTGTTACAGGTGCGCTGATCAAACAAGGCCTTGTTCCTAAATTTTGGTTTCTGTGTTCACTCTTTTCAGCTCTATTCAGGAGTTTTTCTGCCTGTAGTTAGTACACCTCTGTTTGAACCCCCTTTCCTTGCTGTTATTCTGCCTCCATTGTGCAAAGAACTGTAAATGTTTTTATGTATTTTTGAGTCATTTTCAGTTCTCCTTTACAAAGAAGTAGCGTAATTGTATTGCTGTTTCTTGATTTGAAAGTGTCGCAAGTGTCATTTTCAGTCATAGAAGAGAATATGATTGTTCTTGATAGTCTATTACACTGTTACTCTTGTATTTGATCTGAATTAGTAGTTTCTCTAGTGTCGAAAACAAGTTTTCAATTCCAAATTGCAAAGTGTTGTCATTATCCTCATTTTGTTTTGAAAAGAAACTTGTTAGTAATTGTCGCTTTGGAAAATAATTCAGATTTGCGCTTAGCTTTCTTTTTATC
This sequence comes from Pinus tabuliformis, assembly GCA_031772625.1. Lineage (NCBI taxonomy): Eukaryota > Viridiplantae > Streptophyta > Pinopsida > Pinales > Pinaceae > Pinus > Pinus tabuliformis. The sequence continues at coordinate 121,473,548 of CM062808.1, read as the reverse complement.
ATTCACATATTAAGAAGGCTAAAAACAAATACATGCATGTGCATTTGCATTTAGATTGTTTGTTGGTTTGATTTAGGACAGTGCATATAGTGTGTGCTCTATGCTCTTTGTTGAAAGAACGACATCTCTCTTTCCTTAGTAGCTAGGATGTTCATTGCAGAAAGAAGATTAAACGACTGTTTATCATCTTAGATTTCATTTTAGGAATTGTACATCTACATCACGCAGTGAACCTGAAGGGAAAATTTCTTAAGCAAGATCAACCATAAAATAAATTTAATGAATCTAAAAACGCTTTGGAACCTAATGCACAACATCTAGAAGTCTAGGCTAGAGACGTATTCCGTCTTTGTAAAGCCTGGTAACTGTTGTTTTCACTGTTGGTTGGGTGATTCCTCCACTTTGAGACGATAAGTGCCAGTACGGACTTGTGCTCCCATGTACCGTCGAGTATATTTTGGGAGACCACAATAGGCTTTATCCTTTATCCATAGGAAGCCGTGTCTGCCGCCCTATCGATCGCAATACACTAAACATAGCATTCGAGAAGATTGACTGCCGTATTGTAAAAAGTATTCTACAGTTTTGAGATTGGTTTGGTAATCCCTCTGTCTAGATTTCCAGAGCAGTCCCTTTCGTTCCTTTTCAGACTCCTTAACGGAAAAGGTCCATCTGAGCACTTGTCACTTCAGGCTCATTAAAAATCGAAGGCAACTAGAGTCATCTTTTGTTTTTTCTCGACTCTTAAAAATTGAAAAAACAAGTTGTGTCAAAGCATCTAAAATTCATCTAATTCGGAAACATACTTCCCCTTGTTTTTTAGTTGATCGAGTAATCCGCAATCGTGGAAGAAAGTCAATTGAAACCCCGTCGTTCTCGGAGGCTTACAAGTCAACCGTCTTTGTCTCCGGAATCGAAACTATTACGGACAAAGCAAACTGGTTTAACCAGTTCCAAATCCCCTGGTAAAGCTAGAACAAGTGTTCCAACACCATTGAAGACTCCGGTTACTCCAAACATTTTTGGTATCCCTGCCTTTACAGAGGAATTTTAGCAGCCATCAAAGGACAGTAGCACTGATCCTAGTGTGAAGGTAAACACTTGTGTTACCGAGCCAGCTTCATCTACAGCTGGTTCGGAAGGTGTTATTCCCCAAACATCTGTCGTTGCAGATTCTATACCTTCTTCGGCACCAGAAATATTTTACGGACCTGACGGTCTACCTCTTCCACCTGGTCTGATTTCTATAGAAGAGATTGTGGAGGATCCTCCATCTAGTACTTCATCACGATTTGGAGTCGGGATCACTCTATATCCTTCTTCGTCAGAAATTAGTCTACCTGTTAGGCCCCTATACTACTAGTGTAACCCCTTATTGTTATTAGTACAACCCACTTATTATATTGATGTACCCATGTAGTGCCCATATTGTTACTATTGTGCCACATAGAAGCCCACTATTGTTATTGTTGTGCCCTACAATATTATTGTTATGTAGGCTTTGATTGTATTGGGACCACTTAGACTCCTATATATAGAAAGGAGGTATTTTCATTTGTATCATCCAAGAATTGTTCATTTATGTAATGTAAAGGAGGTTGCCCCCTCGAAGAGGCTGAATTCTAAGGTGTTGATCTATCTTTTCTATCTTTTCTTGAGCTGGTTTCATACCATTTGGGATCAGAGCTTTGGATTCTAGGGTTTCGCTGCTCCAAACAGGTCATCGTGGCATTTTCGCTATAACTTTTTTTTTGTGACGTTTCAGAAGTTGAAAAAAAAACCCATTTGAGAAGAATTGGTGTTGAACCTTGGGTCCAAATTTCAGATCTTTGTGCGTGATATTTTTGGAGATATGATCTGAGGAAGTTGGCCTTTTTGCAGACTCCTGAATTACATTCAAAACAGGTGACCTGGGGAAAATCGTCATAACTCTCTCTCTGAAGATCAGATTGAAATTTCGTAAAAAGGTACAGAAAGAGGACGGACAGTAGTTTCGTTTTTGTGTGTTTCAGATTCAAAGGTTGAAACAGTGACTCGTGGCACGCCGTACAAGTTCACTCTACTGAACTAGTCTATAATCCAGTCATCTTGGGATATTGTGCATAACTCTTTCTTGGAGAATCCAATTTGGATCAGATTGGTTGCATTGGAAAGAGGACATAGAGGGCTACTACAGGCCAGAATTTCAGAACTTAAAGCTCTGCAAGTACAGAGTTACAGTCGTTTCAAGGTAGAGCTCCTAAAATCAAGAAAAAGCAAGATGAGGAAGTTTGATGGCAAGGATCCGGTAAATTGGATACTTCAGATGGAGCAATATTTTGATATAAATGGTGTACAACTGTTACAAAAGGTATGTATTGCATCTTCATATTTAGAACCAGATCAATTTTTATGGTACAAAGGGCTTTGTTCTCATAAAAAGTTTGTTACGTGGTCAATTTTCACGGAGGAAATGATAGCACATTATGAGGATACAAAGAGCAACACCTTCTTTAGAGCAACACCACAACAATTGGAAAATGTAAAAGGGCTTTGTGACATAGTGGAAAGCAAAATTATGGAAACCAGAAAGCATACCCCTCACAACTATAAAGATGGAAGTATTATTTCTCCTAGCCTTCCACAACCTACAAGGGTTACACCACAACAATTGGAAGAAAAAAGAGAAAAAGGGCTTTGTTACAATTGTGATAGAAAATGCATTAAAGGTCATAAGTGTGCTGAGAAAAAATTATTTTACATAGAATATGAAGAGGAGGAAGAAAAGGATCAAGAAACATCAAAAGAAGAAGATATGCACCAGGACCCCATCCCAGAGAAAGAAGAAATGAATCCAACCATATCTTGTAATTCAATGGATGAAATTACCACTCCTCAAACTATCAAGATAGAAGGACACATCAAGAAGAAAAATGTTCAAGAAGTGAAAGATCACATCGAGCATCAAGAAATGAATCCGACCATATCTTGTAAAGGACTCGAAGAAATTACCACTCCTCAAAAGATAGAAAGACATATCAAGAAGAAAAAGATTCAAGCAGAGAAAGATCACATCAAGCATCAACAACAAGTTCTCCAACTTTTAAAGGATAACGCCACTTCGGTGCAAAATCAAATGAAACAACAGGTAGGTCAACATCGTAGTGAAAATTTTTTTGATGTAAGTGATTGGGTATTTTTACTGCTACATCTCAAGCAAGCTATCTATGAGAAGGAAATGTTGGCAATACTACATGCACTTAAAAAATGGCGACCTTACCGAATGGGAAGACGCTTCAAGGATGAGGATGTGGAAGCATTGTTTTGTGCTATTTATATTATCCAACCAAATTGGATAAACGAAGCAAGGGAAGAATGGAAGAAGGACGAAGAAGTATGGCCACTAATTCAAAAGTTGCAAAAGATCCCAATTCAAGCAATATTGCCAGAAATTGAAGAGGAAGGAAAAATCATATTGGAACCTGGAGTAGTCACAGAGACAAGAACCCAACAGCTACGAAATCGATCAATTTCAGAGTATCTCATCAAGTGGAAGAACTTACCTACTGAAGATTCCACATGGGAGGACAAGAATTTTATACAGAAGCATCAAGAACTACTCAAGCGTTGAGGACAACGCTTTTTGAAGGAGAGGGGCATGTTAGGCCCCTATACTACTAGTGTAACCCCTTATTGTTATTAGTACAACCCACTTATTATATTGATGTACCCATGTAGTGCCCATATTGTTACTATTGTGCCACATAGAAGCCCACTATTGTTATTGTTGTGCCCTACAATATTATTGTTATGTAGGCTTTGATTGTATTGGGACCACTTAGACTCCTATATATAGAAAGGAGGTATTTTCATTTGTATCATCCAAGAATTGTTCATTTATGTAATGTAAAGGAGGTTGCCCCCTCGAAGAGGCTGAATTCTAAGGCATTGATCTATCTTTTCTATCTTTTCTTGCGCTGGTTTCATAACACTACCGCCATCAGAAGCTCCTGTAGAATCACTAGGCAATCTTTTGGATAGACTAGAAATGTTTGAACAACTGTCGACATCAAGGACTGTGTCATCCGACACAGCGACGGCAGAACTCCCTGCAATCACTCAAACAATGTTCACCGGCATACCATCTGCCCCAACTAGCTCTCAATCGCTAGACGGGGCCCACTCAGGGGCTATTTCGACAGTATGGTCCGTTCCTGTTTGTTCATCAGGAATATTATCGGGAAACTCTTATGTTGAATCTCAGCAAATTGATCCTTCAGGGTGTCAATTTGGGCAGTCTGGTCCTCAAGGGCAAACAATTCCTTTAAGTACCAGATTATCGCCATATGGGGGGCAATATACCCTTTCATTGTCTCATCCGGGAGGACAACCATACGGGAATTCACAATAGAATTCGGGTTATGTTGGAATTACATCTAGCGGTTGGGTGCTGATACTGCCTCAACAACCAAGAGTTGTGTATTCAATGCAACAATGTTTACCTATGTCAAACATACCGACTACGCCAGCTATTGTGACGTGTCGCAAGTACAAGTGCTGCCTGTTGTATGCCAACCTCAGGTTTCTCAGGTGGTAATGCAACAGCCTCTTGTCCCTACGACTTAACCACAATCGCCAACTAGTGGAATGACACAGGCCCAAATGGGTACAATTACCCCTCATCTTGGTCAAACAGTCAGTATTGGACAATAGCACATGGCTTCACAACCATGGCTGGTGCAATACCAACAACCGCAATTCCAACAAGTATACCAAGGATCTGAGCAACAAATCTTTGCAAATAGTGGGCAGCCATATATGCAAAACGGTCAAAATCAACCGTTCTACAATGGTTATGCCCATCAACCTTACCAAAGTTACCAGCGTCAAATGCATTATGCTGGTATGCAAAGACCAACTGCTCAGGCAATTCCGTCGTATTCTGGGTATGCTTCACCAAACCTGAATCAACAGTTACCCTTCGTGGCAACTTTGGAGTTACCAGATCTAAATAGGTTAACAAACAATCCAATTGCTTACGCCCCTTGGTGGCCAGTGATTCCGCATAAACTTCCGTCAGATATTCCTAAATTTAATGGAAATCCAGGTGAATACCCATCGAATCATGTGATGACATTTCATCTGTGGTGTTCATCAAACACCCTAAACGATGATTCGATTAGACTTCTCCTTTTCCAAAGGACGTTAACTGGTCTGGCAGCAAAATGGTATATCGAGTTACCCAGAGCTTCGTTTGACAACTTCAGTACCCTAGCCACAACCTTTTTAACCCATTTTCAGTTACTGATAAGGTACGAAACGGGAATAGAACTTCTTACCAATTTCAAGCAAACAATGGCCACTCACATATCCGATCATATTCATGAGTGGCGACGTCGTCGTAGAATGGTAAAAACGTATGTTCCTGATCAACTTTTAGCTAAATGGTTTATTAAGTATTTATTACCTTCCATTACAGAAGATGTGGCAAAAGGAGGAGTCATCACTGAAGAGCAAGTTATTTCTCGTGCGCAATATTTAGACTTGATTTATACTCAGTCTGTCACACTCTACGATAAAATACTTGACGTTCCCAGACCGGAATTTTCGGTCCCCCTCCTCCTAAATCGAACAATGACTCTCACGCCGGCGATGGCGTGATTGGCGCGAGAGACACGAAATCGACAAAGGCTACATCTAAAAAGGCCCGTAAGATTTCCAGTCAAAATGAAAAAGAAGAACTTCTTGCCTCAGAAGTAAATGCCGTCTCGACAGATAAAGGCAAAGAAACCAAGCAACCAGGAGGCAAGAAGAAAAACAAAGAGAAAAAGAAGAAACAGGAGGAATCATCACCTGAAAAATCTTCTGCAAACCCTCCTGGAGATAGGAAACCAAAAAATCCATGCGTAATATGTGATGAGGATCATTGGACAAGAGATTGTCCACATAAGGCTGAGCTTAAAAGATTCATCAAGAATTCAAAAACCTCGGCAGTATTGACTGATCCATTTCCAAATCCAGGAACAAATCTGGTTGCTAGTGAAAATGCTTCCCCGTCCCAAGTACTGATGTTGTCGGTTTCGAAACAGCAAAATGATGCTTTGATATCGACAAGGAACAAAGATTACGGGAATCCACAGCTGTCAAACAACAAGGATAAAGATCAACCTAGTAGTTCGACAACAACTTCCACAGAAGTTGCGCCGCCCATCATTCCTAAGCTAACAATAAAACCGCCAAAGGGAGTAGTACACAAGTCGACATTTAATCCTCGTGCTAGAGTAGCACAACATTATAATATAGTGGAAGATCTGGCCCAATCACCATCCGCTATGTCGACACTTGAGGTATTACAAAATTGCCCATCCCAAAAGCAGGCTTTATTATCAGCTATCGGTGGGATAGACCCAAAGGATTCTAATCTTGTGTCCTTTAATCATAAAGGATACGATCCTCAGTTACCAGCTCAACTAGCTTTCCTCATTCAAGTGAAAGCCCTCGACAAAACTATTCATCGAACAATTATTGATGAGGGGGCATCCACATGTATTATGTCGATGAGTTGCTAGAAAACTTTAGGATCTCCAACCTTGTCGCGATCTTCGACAACATTAAAAGCATTTGACGGACCAACGTATACCCCATACGATATTCTAAATAACTTGCAAGTTGGACTAGGAGGGAAAACAATAGAAATAGATGTCGAAGTAATCGATGGAAACCTCGATTACAACATCCTGCTGGGAAGACCATGGATATATGCTATGGCTGTAGTTGTGTCGACCTACTTTAGGAAGATTGCTTTTCCTTTTCACGGAGGAATTACGATCGTCAACCAACAAACATTTCTTGCGAATAGTTCCCAAGTTACAGGAAGCATTCCGATGATCCATGGAAGCCCCCATACGCTTCAAAATATTGGGGTAGGCCTACTAAAAGACCCTATATTAATGGGGACTTTTGCCTTTCCACCTCCAATCAATCTGGCAGAAGTAGCGTCGGTAGGAACCTGCAATATGATATCTTCGATTCAAAAGATCTCAGAAAACGATATAAGCATGGATCATACGCAAGTATTGCCTCCAAGCCCAATAGAAATATTGTAGCAATCAATGTTTTTGACATGGGAGGCAGACCCGAATCAACACTCATCAAGCATTTGGATATATAGGTCTAAGGGATATGGCACCCCTTCAGATCCTTGGTCGCAAGTGCATTACACCGACGAAGGAATTGTTCAATCAATGGTAATTGAAGGGGCGCCATGGGAAGATTACCACCATCGTTCCCATCTTCCGAATTGTAAATAAGATACTCTTGATGACCTTCATCATCCGTCAGTTTTTGATTTCATATCAAATACTGTAAACACGGTGGATTCCAAGCGAAACTTGTCCAACATTGAAGAGACTATCGAGATAAATATCTCGACCAAAACAGATGTTGTAGAGAATATTTATGTTGGCAAATGTTGTTCTCCTTCAGAATTGGAAATATATAACGCTCTTTTTCGTGAATTCAGAGATGTCTTTGCTTGGTCATATGATGAAATGCCAGGCATTGACTCGAGTATAGTTGAACACGAAATCAAGATGTATCCAGATGTCAAACTAGTACAACAACGACTATGGCAGGTGCACCACAAGAAAGCCACTGCCATCAAGGTAGAAGTTGAAAAGCTTCTCCATGCTGGTTTCATTTACCCGGTTCCTCTAACCGATTGGGTATCGAACATTGTTCCTGTTATGAAAAGACAAGGAACAATTAGAGTGTGCATCGATTATAGGGATGTAAATCAAGCTTGTCGAAAAGACAACTACCCTACACCCTTTATTGACCAGATAATTGATGAATGCGCCAGATGCGAAATCTTTTCATTCATGGATGGATTCTCTGGGTATAATCAAATAAATATTCGCCCACAGGACCAGTCAAAGACTGCATTTATTTGTCCGTGGGGCACATTCGCATATCGAAAATTACCCTTTTGTTTAAAGAACGCAGGGGCAACGTTTTAGAGGGAAATGAATTATGCCTTCCATGACATCAAAAGCATCGTTCAACCATATCTCGACGACCTTCCGACTCATTCGCGAAAGCGGACCGATCATCCGCAGCATTTGAGAGCGATATTTCTACATTTCCGACACTACAAGATACGACTCAATCCACACAAATGTGTGTTCTGTGTCAGTTCTGGTCATTTACTTGGCTTTGTAGTCTCAAAGGATGGGATTCATCTCGACCCATGTAAGGTTCAGGCAATCATAAATTTGCCTCCACCTTCAAATTTGCTTCAGATTCAGAAACTCCAAGGGAAAGCAAACTTTCTAAGGAGGTTCATTCCAAATTACGCCGAAATTGCTAAAGGTTATACACGTCTATTGAAAAAGGAAGTGCCCTTCATTTGGGATCAGGTCGCGCAAGCCTCCTTTGATGCCTTAAAAGAATCACTAATGAAAGCATCATTAATGTACGCTCCTGATTATCAAAAAGACTTTAACCTGTATCTGGCTGCAGCGGATACAACCATCGCAATGGTTTTAGTTCAAGAAGACAACGGAATTGAACATCCTATATATTATTTAAGTAGGAACTTAAATGATACAGAGAGAAAATATTCCTATGTTGAAAAGCTGGTGCTCGTAGCTGTTCAAGCGATACAGAGATTTCGACACTATGTCCTCTTTCGAAAAACTACCATTCTGTCAGAGTGCAACCCCGTGACTTATATATTGTCGCGACAGTTGCTGGGGGGAAAATATTCAAAATGGATAGCAATTCTACAAGAGTTTGATCTAGAATTTGTAAAATCCAAGTCAAAGAAAGCCCTGGTTTTCGCAGAATTATTATGCGATCTCCCATCGTCGTCCAACGATGAAACATCCGAAGAAACAATCGTGGATGAATCTTTGTTTCTGATATCTTCAAGCAATCTGTGGTATGGATATATAATCATCTATCTCCAAACCCAAAAATATAGGCCTAATACCTCCCGCTCTGAACAAAAACGTATTCAATACCAATCAAAAGACTACATGATTGTCACTGACACGCTTTACCGTCGTGGTGTCGATACAGTTCTGAGGAGGTGCCTCACCCATGAGGAAGCCGAAAAAGTCCTGAATGATTGCCATTCAGGTGCGTGTGGGGGGCATCAATCTGGTTACGCTACGGCGCAAATTTTTTACGAGCATGATACTTCTAGCCAACAATGTTCAAAGATTGCATAACCGCAGTCAGAAGTTGCCATGCCTGTCAAATTTTCGATAGCAAAACCAGAAGACCACCCACACCTCTGCAGCCGATAGTTGCTGTTGGGCCATTCGCCAAATGGGGCATCGATTTCATGACATGTAACCCCACCTCAACCGAGGGGCATGGGTATATCATAGTCGCAGTGGACTATTTTACCAAATGGGCCGAGGCGATGCCTACATTAGATAACACTGGTGAAACAGCTGCCCTTTTCTTTTTCAATCATGTAGTCGCCAGATTCGGCGTTCCACAGGCTATAGTCACAGATCATGGATCGCATTTTCGCAATCACATGATGGCCGAATTAGCTGCCAAATTAGGGTTGTCTCACGACAGCTCTACTCCATACTACCTGCAGGCCAACGGACAAGTTGAAGCAATCAACAAAGTCCTGAAGCGCATGCTGCAAAGGATGATTGGAGTCCACAAAAGGAGTTGGCACCTGATCCTGTACTCAGCCTTGTGGGCATACTGAACATCAGTAAGGAACGCAACCGGGTTTACACCCTTCCAACTGGTGTATGGCCTAGAAGCAATCTTACCAGTTCAGTGTGAAATCTTGTCCCTCAAACTCATAATCGACCTTCTCCCCGGAACTTCAGAAGAGGAGGCTCATTTCTTGGAACTAATCCAATTGGATGAAACCCGTCGTGATGCCGCTTTGGCTAACAAAGCCCATAAGAAACGAGTCAAGGCGCAGTTCGACAAGAATGTCAAACCCCATGTCTTCTCAGAAGGTTACCTGGTCTTACTTTACAACCAAGAATCCAATAAATTGGGAGCAGGTAAATTCAAGTCTTTATGGATGGGCCCCTATATTGTTAAACATGTATTAGCAAAAGGAGCCTACGAGTTAATGGATTACAATGGAATTCCACTGGCGCAACCCCGTAACAGGTTGTACCTTAAGCGTTACTATGCATGATTCAGTGTGGTAACCTATATGCTTTTGTTACATTTTTGTTTTCGCTAAGGGTAATCATTTTGGTCAAGTAAATCCACTTTTTTGCATTTGTCGCAGATGTCAAACCCATTGGAATCTTTTGTTGGATATGCCGACGGAGCAAGTCATAGTTCGCGGAACCTATCTTCTGCGGCCTGGGCCATTTTTGATCCAAGCGGCGAGTTAGTAAGTTTCAGAGGGGTATGTATTGGTCGATCAACGAATAACATCACTGAATATAGCACGTTGATAGAACTTCTCTCTAATGCCATCACACATGGCATACGCCGACTTGTCGTCAAGCTAGACTCACAGCTCGTCATACTACAACTCACTGGTATCTACTCCATCCGAAATCCAGCTATCTATCGCATGTTCCTAAGGGTCAAGATTTTGGAAAGGCAATTTGATTTTATTCAATATCAGCATATTTCCAGAAGCTTAAACACATTAACTGACTCATTGGAAAATTATGTGTTAGATAGACATTTGCAGCATTTATAAAAAGAAGCATTTCATCAATATTTGCATTAGGATCATGTAACTTAACCAAAATAAAACTCCGAAAATAAAAAATATATATATAACTGTTTATGGTTTACACATAATGTTCTGTAACCAAGACAAAATTGGTCAAATGACCCAAAACTCAAAATGCTAGGGGGCACCCTAGTCTAATGATGCTGGTGATAACAAGTCACCGCCTGTGCAATCATGCGTAAAAGCCTAGTCCATCGACTTGGCATGCCAGTGGTATGTCGCTGCAACCTCAGAGGCAGCTCGTCAATCCTCAAATCTAGAATACTGAGAGTGAGGCCCTTGACTTGATCCTATAATGCTAAAAGAGTCTCGGCCACATCGAGGTCGCGAAGGATAGCCCTTCCCACAGCCTCTCCTGCTGGAGCGGCGGCTGGCACTCTCAGGCGTACTACTGGCCGGACGGGACCAACATCTACATGAGCACATGAGTTCTGATTAGTCTTGACAGAATAAAGCATAAGGACATTATAAAGAGAAACGATAAACAGAAATATGGTCAAAGAATTTACCAATGGCACCCCACTGCTCGCCAGCCGGTAGTACCAAATCCGGGTCACCCCGGAAGTCCATACCAGCATATGGATACTCGGAAAAAACCACCTCCTTACGATCGAACCACCCAGAAAAGGAAATCTGAGACTGACCAGCATGTCTGGACATATGGTCGACCCATCTCTGCATCCGTGGTTCAGTCGGTGGAGGTAAACCAAGTGAAATATACTGCGGCTGCATCAGCGGGATCTTTTCCAAGGCGAAGGCGGTCAAAATAGAACCATATCCAAAGTTCTTCAATCTTCCGTTTTTCACCTTGGTCAACTGTTCTTTCATCACAAAGAGTACTGCATCACACCAGTTGAACACCTTCGGTTCGAGACATTCTAAGGCATACTGCATATAAGACTGGTTGGCCACATGAAGAGCCGCACCACCAGCCATCCTACCAAAGGTGAACAGAATGGTCCTCAAGGACCTGTCAGTGACATCTCAGATGATGATCTTGCCGTCTTTACTTGGCTGAGATCCCTCTCTGCAATACCTGCGAATGTAATCTCTCACAGATTCGCCCCCACGGGCCGAACCTGATAAAGCGATAGGGGCACCCCGCCACCCCGCCTCGATAAGCCGGTCAAAAAATAGATGTCCACGACAGTCAAGGGGATGGATTTGCCCCTAATCTGGAACACCTGGCTAGTAGGGTCCTAGGCATCGAGCAAATACTGCAACAAGTTGATTTGTTGCCTCATGCTAGAGATGCGGAAAAACTTCAGCAAGCCACAGTTCCGCAATGCATTTACTGTAACCGGATCATGTAAAGCAAGCATGTCCTCTTCTTCATGCTCACGTTCTCGCCATGTAATAGGCATTTTGCTCCAATAAATCTCTGAAAACAAACAAGAGAAGAGTTAGATCCTGATTTGGTGAGAAACATGCAAAAATTTCCATTGAAAACTGTGCACAAATTTCCCTCCTTGCTTCCATCGCACCCCCAACAGTGTTCTGGGTGCGTTGCATGCCAACTGTCCAGTGAGTAGGCCAACATGCAATGCACCTTTCGATATAGAAATGGGTGCGAAGGATCCAGAGCGAGTTTTCCAAACTCCAGAGGCTCAGAAAAACCAGAAATAAGGCTCAGAATGAAAAATGGAAAGGATGAAATGAAAGAGCTCAGGTTTAGCTCCTACCTGGTCCAGACGGCACCAAAAATTGTCCATAGAGTCTCCCAGAATCAGCAGGTGAAAATCAAGGGGGAAAGCACCCCCAAAGCTCCAACAAGCCAAAGTTCAAATGAAATGGTAAAATGAGGGGTAAAAGCACTTTTAAATTACTTTTTACGTAATTCAAGTAAAATATTAGTGTCTTAACTCATTTTCCAAACATGTATTGTTCAGTTCTAACTAGTTTGATGAAGCAATTGAGCATGCAGCGCAACCTTTGAAGGAACAAAGTCATTAATGGTAAAGTCAAGAAATGACCATTATATCGAGAAGTTTTAACGCGGAATTCAAGCTCGTTAAAAAATAAACATAAGCAATGAGCAAGTGTTTCCACCAACATTTAAGCTCATTAAAAAATGAACCAATTTATGGTAAATAACCATCGTGAATGTATTACTTTAGCCTTTGGAGCCTTGGTCGTGTTCTCATCATCACCTCTACTCTGTATTGGCCGATCATTCACCTCCACTTGATTGTTTTCCCCTTTTGAGGTACAGCTGCGAAGAGTGATCTTGTTAGCCATCCTTGTGACACTGCCATGATTGGAAAATTCCAAACCTTACCTGAAATCAGCTACTACCCGAATCTATCACTCGTTCCTCAGAAACGAGTCTCCTTTAAGCTCTTTCAAATGACTCGTAAAATATGAAAAGATTGGCGAGCCATTGGCCTCTCTAGCTCGTTAAAGCGACCGAAAGTGCTATCCCTCCTTTAGATTTTAATCTTTTTGGACCTGAGGGATTATTACACAAAAAGATCGAGCGCTTGTTTTGTTCGGCTCGTTAAAAGTACAAAAATTCATCCCTTTTGTATTATTTTATACTTTTTCGGACTTAAGGGATTAGATGACGAAAAAGGATTTTTTGGAGTTTCCTTTACGTCCCTTTTCAGACTCTCTAAAATTGAAAAGGACCGAGTTATCTTTGTCGTTAAACTCGTTAAAACCTAATAGCGACAAACTTGTCCATAACAGACAAGAACGAGTTTCACTATCGCTAGGCTCGTTAAAACATAAGATGGGTTTGCCCGAAGGGCAAATTATAGAACAGGCATATGTTATCCTCCTCAAGCTTGACAAAAATAAAGAGGTACTGGTTAGCAATGACTGGGGAAAAATTGGGAAGAAAACTTGAAGAAACTTTGTTGGTAGCAAGTCGCTCTTGAACATGACACTTTCACTCCGCATCCAAGTCAGGTTGGGTTGTTCCATTCACTGGTCACATCACCATGGTTCCATCACACCATCCACATTTGGGGTTAATGCTACCAATCCATCATGTCAGTGTCGCCGATATGTTCAAGAGAAGTCGCTCAGAGAATTCACCTGTGTCTCACCTACTATAATACATTTTCTCTCCATTCTTTCATGACCGCCACCCTGAACCGTATATCACTAGATCATTTTCACCTCCATTAAAATCATTTGCTCCATTCCGTGTCATTGATGTGGGATTCACTAAGGCCCTCCTATGACAGATCACTTCTTGTCGACATCAGCTCATTATCCAAGAAGTCGATCTAGGAACAACCCTTTCAGTACTTTGAAGCTTGCATGCCTCAATGGCAAGTTTCTCACTTCCAGCGACAGGTTTACATCAATGGCCTTCAACCGAAATATTTTGCGTGGTGTTCGACGCCAAGTCCCTTATTCACACCACGTGAATTGTATTGCAGTACCTTGAGGATCATTATCATTATCGGTGATTCCTCTCGCGCCTGTTAACAACTTACATCATTGGCTGGTAATCAGGCGATGTCTTTCCATGTTCGACTCCAAAACATCTCTCACATGGATCGACTTGTACTTTGAGTGAAGATTGAACGAGATTGAAGACCCCGGATCTAGTTTCATCCATCCGGGCTGCGATATATATTCAGGAAAATAAAGACATCAAATTTACATCATTGCTACACAGATAATCATCCAATCCAATGGATGATGGCTCTACCAGAGTCATCAGTCTACACTCAGACGATTGTCTGTCCTATGTACATAAAAATGAATTTATAAAGCTGAGCATGGGAATGCCTGCCTTAGCTAGATCATGAAAATAGTATGAAGATAATGTATTGTATTGTATCTTATTACAGGTCGCCTTCCAGCTCGAAAAAACTTCGGATCCTCATGATAAAGCATTTCACCCGACATCAAAAAGATTAACGACCTCATGCTTTAGGGGGCAAGTGTTATATACATTTTTGGGCACTGCAACTCCAAGCATAAATGTCCATAAACCAAGGGCTCCTAAGTCCCTAAAGGTGTTGTTCCAACCCTTAAAAGAACAAGGTCAACTGATTACAGCATCTCCCAGAAGTTCTCCACGAAAAACTACTCAGAACTGGTCAAAACTGGACCATTTCACCTGCTCCATAGGCAAAGTGCATTGCATCCCGCCTAAATACACAGTAGGTGTGATGCATGTCAAAAATCCCTTATATGGGGTGCTATGGGTGAGAAGGGACAAATGGCAGGGTCAATTCGCAAGGTGGAGGAGCATGGAATCTTCCAGAAACTTCTCCTGTGACACTTGCCTCTCTGAATTCGACCAGGGATGAGTAAGAGATCATCAATCTCCAAGTGGAATCAAGAACTATCAGAGGGAAGACACTAATCAAATCTCAAAAGCTGACTCACCTCCCTTGCAGACATCTATATATGGATCCCTCATCCTAGAGATCCAGAGGTTGGAATTTTGTATCTTGTAAGGAAGTGTTGTTGGTTTCTTGGTGCAATATCATAGTGTTGGGTGATCTAAGATTTTCATGAGGTGAAGAAGGGCTTTCTTGCTGAGAGGATGATGCTGGGTCAGAACAATTGGTTGTAATCCTCTTTGCTCTTTCTTGATTATCAATAAAGCTATTCAAGTTTTCCTCCACATTCTTGTATGATTGATGATTTATGCATTTGTGTGGTCATTGTACATCTGATCCTATATTGTTTATGATAATAGATCTATGTTCTTGGATAGTGTTATGCTGCTTTGATTCTACAGGTACTCTTTGAAGCTGGGTAGACAAGGAAGCGAGTGGCAAAGACCTACCAGAAGAGAGAGGAATCGAGCAAGGAACCAAGCGCAAGACAGAGGTTGGTCTCCTTATTCTTCTCTTATCTATTTCTCATAAAGGAAAACGAAAGTAGTTTTTAGTGTGTTTGTTTCTAAGGTAGCTACCAGCCTTAGTGGGATTAGTAGCTCTACATAGACACTATTCCCGATAACAGATGGTGATATAATTTAAGATGATGTCTGTTTACCAGGAACGAAGTATGGTTTTCATCTATTGTACTTAGTCTAACTGTTCCATTGTCGAACACTATGTCTACTTGATATGGACCCATCCAGCAAGTGCAGAGCTTGCCTTTGAAATCCTTAAATCTAGAGTCATACAATAACGCCTAGTCCCCCACCTGAAACACCTTAGTTTTGATAAATTTATCGTGCCATTTCATTCTCTGCTGTTGAACAACAATAGTTTTCTGGACAGCCACTGCTCAAATCTCATCCAACTCATTCAGCTATTCCAGTCGGTGTTTCTGGGCTTCTAATAAATCTAGGCCTACTTCCAAAGCTGTTTTGAGTGTACTAATCTCAAATTCCACCGGAAACAAGGGGGATTTTCCATAGACTAATTCATATGGAGAAAACCCTATTGTATTCCACCATGTTGTTCTGTATGCCCATAGAGCTTCTGGAAGTTTCTGTGCCCAGTCCCGGTGATGGCTTGCTACTGTCTTTGTCAAGATATTTTCCAATACCTTATTTGTGCTTTCTACCTGTCCATTCACTTGGGGATGATAGGGGGTTGTCACTCTATGTTTGACCCCATATTTCTGCATTAGCTTTTCTATCATATGAGATGTAAACTGTGATCCACCGTCTGATACAATTTCTCTTGGAGTCCCGTACCTGGCAAATATTTCTTCAAAAAGGAAGTTTGCCACCACTTGCTCAATTACTCTCGTGATCGCCCTAGCTTCCACCCATTTAGTTACATAGTCAGTACAGACCAAGATGTAAGCCTTTTGATGTGAAGGTGGGTTGAAGGGACCAACGAAATCGATGGCCCATTTCTCGAATGGTTCAAGGACTATCTAGGGCTGCAGGGGCATTTCATCTGCTTTCCCAAGTTGTCCCATCCATTGACAACTATCACACCTCCACATGTAATCCCGAGTGTCACGAAAGATGGAGGGTTAGTAATATCCTATTTGCAGCACTTTATGACCTGTTCTTTTGTCTGCAAAATGTCCCCCACAGGATCCGCCGTGTGTAGCTTTTAGTATCTCGAAAATATCATCTCTTGACACACAATGTTGAATCTATTGATCAACCCCTGTATGGAAGAAATATCCTAGCATCAATGAATATCGTGTACTCTAATGAATGATCTTCCTTTGCTCCTTATAGGACAGATGACGAGGCACTTTACCTGTAGCAAGATAATTAGCAATATTTGCATACCACAGAGTGTTAGCAGAAACTGCAAAAAGATGCTCATCCGGAAAATCATCTTCAATTGGTGTTTCCTTACCATCACGTTCTATCCTAGATAAAAATTCTACGACCACATTGTCTTTCCCTGGTTTATCTACTATAGTGATATCAAATTCCTGTAGTAGCAACAACCATCTTGTAATTCGACCAGGGGTAACAGGTTTATTCATTAAATACCTGATGGCCGCATGATCGGTGTGCACAAAAGTAGGATACCTGGTAATGTAGTGCCGGAACTTGTTGATGGCATAAACGACAGCAAGAAATTCTTTCTCAGTCACTGTGTAGTTTAATTCAGCAGGAGCCAAATTTTTACTAACATAGTAGACTACGTAAGGTACTTTATCCTCTTGCTATCCCAACACTACACCAATTGTTGTCTGAGAGGCATCCGTATGAATGTGGAAAGGTAATGCCTAGTTAGGTCCTCTAAGGATCGGAGCACTGCAAACTAACTCTTTAATTTTTGTAAACGCTGCATCACAGTCTTTTGTCCACACAAATTCTGAATCTTTCATTAGTAATTGAAACAGTGGGTGTGCTACTTTTGCAAAATTTTCTATGAAACATCTATAATAACCAGCACAACCAATGAAACTGTGTACCTGTGTGACCGTTTTAGGTGTTGGGAAGTGCAGAATTACTTGTATCTTTGCTGGATCCATCTCGATTCCTTCAGCTGAGAGCAAATGTCACAGAATGATTCCCTCTTCCATCATCATGTGAAATTTCACTGTACTTAGAGAGACACACGCTTGTATACACCTTGCGAGAACTTTTTCCATATTTTTCAATCCCGCCATGAATGAGTCCCCATATGGAGTAAATTCATCCATGTAGATCTAAACACTGTCATTTATCAAATTAGAGAAGAGTCCTAGAATTTCCCTCTGGAATGTTGTGGGAGCATTACACAGGCCAAAAGGAAGGACCCGATATGCAAATGTCCCCAAGGGGCATGTGAACGTGGTCTTGTCCTGGTCCTCAGGAGCAATCTGGATCTGGTTATATCCACTAAACCCATCTAGAAAAGAGAAATAATTCTTACTAGCCAATGTGTCCAACACTTGATCAATAAACAACAAGGGAAAGTGGTCTTTCTGCGTCGCCTTATTCAAATCTTGATAATCTATACAGATCCGCCATTCGCCATTCTTTTTGGGACCATTTCCAATGGTGAGACCCATTGGCTATTTGAGATTGGGTAGATGAAACCCACATCCAGTAATTTATGAAGTTCTTCTTTCACCACATTCTTCAATGTCGGGTTCATTCTCCTTTGAGGTTGTCTTATAGGACGACAATCTTCCTTGATGTATATGTATTGGGTGCATAAGTTAGCCAGTATTCTCTTCATATCTACATAATCCTAGGCGAAGGCCTCTTTATGTTTCCGTAGAACGTCTATAAGCTGCTCCTTCTGAGATTCTGACAGGTTCAGATTAATGTTCAAGGTTTTCCCAGGTTCCAATTCCACTTGTATACTTTCATGAGGTGCATCAGCAGGTGGTTCCTCTAATCCTTTCGTTGTTTCCATAGTTTCCTGAGTCTCACGACTTAGGATGGATTCTAGGATCTGCTGGTTTGATTATGAAATGGAACGGGGATCATCCATGTGTTATAGACATTTTTGGGCACTGCAACCCCAAGCATAAAATGTCCATAAACCAAGGGCTCCTAAGTCCCTAAAAGTGTTGTTCTAACCCCTAAAGGAACAAGGTCAACTGATTACAGCTTCTCCCAGAAGTTCTCCATGAAAAACTGCTCAGAACTGGTCAAAACAGGATCATTTCACCTGCTCCATAGGCAAAGTGCGTTGCATCTCACCTAAGTACACTCTGTGGGTGCGTTGCATTTCAAAAAGCCCTTCTATGGGGTGCGATGGGCGAGAAGTGAAAAATGGCAGTGTCAATCCGCGAGGTGGAGAGGCATGGAATCTTCCAGAAACTTCTCCTGTGACACTTGCCTCTCTGAATTCGACCAAGGATGAGTAAGAGATCATCAATCTCCAAGTGGAAGCAAGAAATATCAGAGGGAAGACACTAATCAAATCACAAGCTGACTCATCTCCCTTACAGATATCTATATATGGATCCCTCATCCCAGAGATCCAGGGGGCTGGAATTTTGCATCTTGTAAGGAATTGCTGTTGGTTTCTTGAGGCAACATCATAGTGTTGGGTGATCTAAGCTTTGCATGAGGTGAAGAAGGGCTTACATGCTGAGAGGATGATGCTGGGTTAGAACAACTGGTTGTAACTCTCTTGGCTCTTTCTTGATTATCAATAAAGCTATTCAAGTTTTCCTCCATACTCTTGTGTCATTTATGTTTCATGCATTTGTATGGTCAATTTACATCTGATCCTAGATTGTTTATGATTATAGATCCATGTTCTTGTATAGTGTTATGCTACTTTGATTCTACAGGTACTCTGTGAAGCTGGGCGTACAAGGAAGCAAGTAGCAAAGGACTATCAGAAGAGAGAGGAATCGAACTAGGAACCAAGCGCAAGATAGAGGTTGGTCTCCTTTATTCTTCTCTCATCTATATTTCATAAAGGAAAAACGAAAGTAGCTTTACTTTGTTTGTTTCTAAGGTAGCTACCACACCTTAGTGGGATTAGCAGTTCTGCATAGACACTTTTCCCTGTAACAAAATGGTGACTCCACTGGGGAGCGACTAGGTTGTTTGTTTATCTACCTTGTTGTTTATTTTATAAACTTACAGACGGAGCCTGAAGTTGAGCCAGGTAGCTTTCGAACTGCATTTGCTATGCGAATGCAAAGTAGATAAATGCCGCTTCAGTCAATCTCCGAGTTTTGTTTATGAATTAAACAACTGATTTACAAACTCTCTAATTGCCCTTGTGGTGGCTCTAGTAACCTCCTTAGATCTGCCCCTGTTGTTGATTTACTGATTTCCACTTGCTCGGAAAAAATCCCTGAACTGAACTACAAACAGTAACCCAGAACCCAAGCAAAGTCTCGTCTCTGGCCCAGCGCAGTCTCTGTTCTGTGAATCTGAAATTCAGTGCACTTCCTGAGTGTAGTAGGTGTGCTGCATTTCAAGTTCACTGTGTTACAGGTGCGCTGATCAGACTAGGCATTGTTCCTCAATTTTGGTTTCTGTGTTCATTCTTTTAAGTTCTATTAATCAATTTTGCTGCTTGTAGTCAGTATACCTCTGTTTGAAACCCCTTTCCTTGCTGATATTCCACCTCCATTGTGCAAAGAATTGTAAATGTTTTTGTGTATTTGTTGAGTCATTTTCAGTTCTCATTTGCAAAAAAGTAACGTAATTGTACTGTCGTTTCTTGATTTGAAAGTGTTGCAAGTGTCGCTTTCAGTCATAGAAGAGAGTCTGATTGCTCTTGATAGTCGATTACCCTGTTACTATTGTATTTGATCTGAATTTGTAGTTTTTCTAGTGTCGAAAGCAAGTATTCATTTCCAAATCCAAAGTGTTGTGGTTGTCTTCATTTTTTATTTTGAAAAGAAACTTGTTAGTAATTGTCGCTTGAAAAGTAATTCAGATTTGCGCATTAGCTTTCTTTTTATCATTCACATATTAAGAAGGCTGAAAACAAATACATTCATGTGCATTTGCATTTAGACTGTTTGATTGGTTTGATTTAAGATAGTGCATATAGTGTGTGCTCTTTGCTCTTTGTTGAAAGAATTTTGTCTTTCTTTCCTTAGTAGCTAGGATTTTCATTGCACAAAGAAGATAAAAGACTGTTTATCATCTTAGATTGCATTTTAGGAATTGTACATCTACATCACGTGGTGAACCTGAAAGGCAAATTTCTTAAGCAAGATCAACTATAAAATAAATTTAATGAATCTAACAACGCTTTGGAACCTAACACACAACATCTAGAAGTCTAGGCTAGAGACGTATTCCGGCGTCCTAAAGCCTGGTAACAGTTGTTCTCATTGATGGTTGGGTGATTCCTCCACTTTGAGACGATAAGTGCCAGTACGGACTTGTGCTCCCACGTACCGTCGAGTATATTTTGGGAGACCACAATAGGCTTAATCCTTTATCCATAGGAAGCCGTGTCTGTCGCCCTATCGATCGCAATGCACTGAACATAGCATTCGGGAAGATTGACTACCGTACCGTAAAAAGTATTCTGCAGTTTTGTGATTGGTTTGGTAATCCCTCTACCTAGATTTCCAGAGCAGTCCCTTTCGTTCCTTTTCAGACTCCTTAACGGAAAATGTCCATCTGATCACTTGTCACTTCAGGCTCATTAAAAATCGAAGGCGACTAGAGTCATCTTTTGTTTTTTCTCGACTCTTAAAAATTGAAAAAACAAGTTGTGTCAAAAGCGTCTAAAATTCATCTAATTCGGAAACATACTTCCCCTTGATTTTTAGTTGATCGAGTAATCCACAATCGTGGAAGAAAGTCAATTGAAACCCCGTCGTTCGCAGAGGCTTACGAGTCAACCGTCTTTGTCTCCGGAATCGAAACTATTACGGACAAAGCGAACTCGTTTAATCGGTTCCAAATCTCCTGGTAAAGTTAGAACAAGTGTTCCAACAACATCAGAGACTCTGGTTACTCCAAACATTTCTGGTATCCCTGCCTTTACAGAAGAAGTTCAGTAACCACCGAAGGACAATAGTACTGATCCTAGTCTAAGGGTAAACACTTGTATCACTGAACCAGTTCCATCTACAACTGGTTCGGAGAGTGTTGTTCCCCAAACATCTGTCGCTATAGATTCCATACCTTCTTCGGCACCAGAAATATTCTACGGACCTGATGGTCTACCTCTTCCACCTGGTCTGATTGCTATAGAAGAGATTGTGGAGGATCCTCCATCTAGTACTCCATCGCAATTTGGGGTCGGGATCACTTTGTATCCTTCTTCATCAGAAAATAGTCTACCGCCAGTGAATCTCCTGTAGAATCGCTAGGTAATCTCTTGGATAGACTAGAAATGTCTGAATAACCGTCAACATCTAGGACTGTGTCGTCTAACACAGCGACGACAGAACTTCCTACTATCACGCCAACAATGTTCGCCGGTATACCATCTGTCCCAACTAGTTCTCAATCGCTAGAAGGAGCCCACTCAGGGGCTATTTCGACGGTATGGTCCGTTCCTGTTTGTTCATCAGGAATAATATCCAGAAACTCTTATGTTGAGTCTCAACAAATTTATCCTTTGGGAGGTCAATTTGGGCAGTCTGGTCCTCAAGGGAAAATCATTCCCTTAAGTACCGGATTACCGCCATATGGGGGGCAATATACCCTTTCATTGTCCCCTCCGGGAGGACAACCATACGGGAGTTCACAACAAAATTCGGGTTATGCTGGAATTACGTCAAGCGGTTGGGTACCGATACTACCTCAACAACCAAGAGTTGTATATTCGATGCCAAGTATACCAACTACTCCAGCTATTGTGATGGTGTCGCAAGTACAAGCGCTGCCTATTGTATGCCAACCTCAGGTTTCTCAGGTTGTAATGCAACAGCCTCTTGACCCTGCAACTCAACCACAATCACCGACTGGTGGAATAACACAGGTTCAAACGGGTACAATTACCCCTCATCTTGGTCAAACAGTTAGTATCGGGAAACAACACATGGCTTCACAACATGGCTAGTGCAATACCAACAACCGCAGTTCCAACAAGTATACCAAGGTTCTGAGCAACAAATCTTTGCAAATAGTGGGCAGCCGTATATTCAAAACGGTCAAAATCAACCATTCTACAATGTTCATGCCCACCAACCTTACCAAAGTTACCAGCATCAAATGCATTATGCTGGTATGCAAAGACCAACTGCTCAGGCGATCCCATCTTATCCTGGGTATGCTTCACCTAACCTGAATCAACAGTTACCCTTCGTGGAAACTTTAGAGTTCCCTGATTTAAATCGGTTAACAAACAATCCAATCGCTTACGCCCCTTGGTGGCCAGCGATTCCGCATAAACTTCCATCAGATATTCCTAAATTTAATGGAAATCCGGGTGAAGATCCGTCGAATCATGTGATGACCTTTCATCTGTGGTGTTCATCAAACACCCTAAACGATGATTCGATTAGGCTTCGCCTTTTTCAGTGGACGTTAACTGGTCCGGCAGCAAAATGGTTGGTTCGAAACGCGTCGACAAATGATGTCTCATGTGATCTTTGCCGAAATTTTTTTGTAAGCAAAATGGTATATCGAATTGCCCTGAGCTTCGTTTGACAACTTCAGTACCCTAGCCACAACCTTTTTAACCCATTTTCAGTTACCGATAAGGTACGAAACGGGAACGAAACTTCTTACCAATTTCAAACAAACAACGGCCACTCACATATCTGATCATATACATGAGTGGCAACGTCATCGTAGAATGGTAAAAACGTATGTTCCTGACCAACTTTTAGCTGAATTGTTTATTAAGTCATTATTGCCTTCCATCACGGAACATGTGGCAAAATGGGGAGTCGTCACCGAAGAGCAGGTTATTGCTCGTGCGCAATATTTGGACTTGATTTACACTCAGTCTAGCATGCTCTACGATAAAATACCTGACGCTCCTAGACCAGAATTCTCGGTCCCTCCTCCTCCTAAATCAAACAATGACTCTCATGCCGACGATGGCGTGATTGGCGCAACAGACACGAAATCGACAAAGGCTACATCTAAAAGGCCCGTAAGATTTCCAGTCAAAATGCAAAAGAGGAACTTCTTGCCTCGGAAGTAAATGTCGTCTCCATAGATAAAGGCAAAGAAACCAAGCAACCAGGGGGCAAGAAGAAAAGCAAAGGGAAGAAGAAGAAACATGAAGAATCATCACCTGAAAAATCTTCTGCAAACCCTCCTGGAAATAGGAAACCAAGAAATCCATGCTTTATATGCGATGAGGATCATTGGACAACAGATTGTCCACACAGAGCTGAGCTTAAAAAATTCTTCAAGAATTCAAAAACCTCGGCAGTGTTAACTGATCCATTTCCAAATCCAGGAACAAATCTGGTTGACAGTGGAAATGCTTCCCCGTCTCAAGTGCTGATGTTGTCGGTTTCCAAACAACAAAATGATGCTTTGATATCGACAAGGAACAAAGATTACGGGAATCCACAGCTGTCGAACAACAAGGATAAAGATCAACCTAGTAGTTCGACAACAACTTCGACAGAAGTTACGCCGCCCATCATTCCTGAGTTGACAATAAAACTGCCAAAAGGAGTAGTACACAAGTCGACGTTTAATCCTCGTGCTAGAGCAGAAAAGCATTATAATATAGTGGAAGATTTGGCCCAATCGCCATCCGCTATGTCGACGCTTGAGGTACTACAAAATTGCCCATCCCAAAAGCAAGCTTTATTATCAGCCATCGGTGGGATAGACCCAAAGGATTCCAATCTTGTATCCTTTGATCATAAAGGATATGATCCTCAGTTGCCAGCTCAACTAGCTTTCCTCGTTCAAGTGAAAGCCCTCAACAAAACTGTTCATAGAACAATTATTGATGAGGGGGCATCTACATGTATTATGTCGATGAGTTGCTGGAAAACTTTAGGATCTCCAACCTTGGCACGATCTTCAACGACATTAAAAGCATTTGACAGACGAACATATACCCCATATGGTATTCTAAGTAACTTGAAGGTTGAACTAGGAGGGAAAACAATAGAAATAGATGTTGAAGTAATCGACGGAAACCTCGATTACAACATCCTACTGGGAAGACCATGGATATATGCTATGGCTGCTGTTGTGTCGACCTATTTTAGGAAGATTGCATTTCCCTTTCAAGGAGGAATTACAATCGTCGATCAACAAACCTTCCTCCCCAATGGTTCTCAAGTTACGGGAAGCATTCCAATGATCCATGGAAGCCCCCATTCGCTTCAAAATATCGGAGTAGGCCTACTAAAAGACCCTATATTAATGGGAACTTTTTCCCTTCCACCTCCAATCAATTTGGCGGAAGTAGCGTCGGTAGGAACCTGCAATATGATATCTTCAATCAAAAAGATCTCAGAAAACGATATCAACATGGATCATGTACAAGGATTGCCTCCAAGCCCAATAGAAATATTGTAGCAATCAATGTTACTAGCATGGGAGGCAAACCCAAATCAACGCTCATCAAGCGTTTGGATAGATAGGTCTAAGGAATATGGTACCCCTTCAGATCCTTGGTCGCGAGTGCATGTCACCAACGAAGGAATTGTTCAATCGATGGTAATTGAAGGGGCACCATGGGAAGATTACCACCATCGTTCCCTTCTTCCGGATTGTGAAGAAGATACTCCTGATGACCTTTATCATCCTTCAGTTTTTTATTTTCTATCAAATACTGTAAACACGGTGGATTCCGAGCGAAACTTGTCCAACATTGAAGAGACTATCGCCATAAATATCTCGACCAAAACAGATGTTGTAGAGAATATTTATGTTGGCAAATGTTGTTCTCCTTCAGAACTGGAAATATATAACGCTCTTTTTCATGAATTCAAAGATGTCTTTGCTTGGTCATATAATGAAATGCCAGGC
The DNA here is from genome assembly GCA_031772625.1 of Pinus tabuliformis. Classification (NCBI taxonomy): domain Eukaryota; kingdom Viridiplantae; phylum Streptophyta; class Pinopsida; order Pinales; family Pinaceae; genus Pinus; species Pinus tabuliformis. The sequence continues at coordinate 121,448,106 of CM062808.1, read as the reverse complement.
ATTGACTCGAGTATCGTTGAACATGAAATCAAGATGTATCCAGATGTCAAACTAGTACGACAACGGCTACGGCAGGTGCACCCCAAGAAAGCCGCTGCCATCAAGGCAGAAGTTGAAAAAATTCTCCATGCTGGTTTCATTTACCCGGTTCCTCTAACCGATTGGGTATCGAATATTGTCCCTGTTATGAAAAAAAAGGAACAATTAGAGTGTGCGTCGATTATAGGGATGTAAATCAAGCTTGTCCAAAAGACAACTACCCTACACCCTTCATTGACTAGATAATTGATGAATGCGTCGGATGTGAAATCTTTTCATTTATGGATGGATTCTCCGGGTATAATCAAATAAATATCCGCCCACAGGACCAGTCAAAGACTGCATTTATTTGTCCATGGGGCACATTCGCATATCGAAAATTACCCTTTGGTTTAAAGAACGCAGGGGAAAAATTTCAGAGGGCAATGAATTATGCCTTCCATGACATCAAAAACATCGTTCAACCGTACCTCGACGACCTTCCGGCTCATTCGCGAAAGCGGACTGATCATCCGCAGCATTTAAGAGCGATATTTCTACATTGCCGACACTACAAGATACGACTCAATCCACACAAATGTGTGTTCTGTGTCAGTTCTGGTCGTTTACTTGGCTTTGTAGTCTCGAAAGACGGGATTCGTCTCGACCCATGTAAGGTTCAGGCAATCATAAATTTGCCTCCACCTTCGAATTTGCTTCAGATTCAGAAACTCCAAGGGAAAGCAAACTTTCTGAGGAGGTTCATTCCAAATTACGCTGAACTTGCTAAAGGTTATACACGTCTTTTGAAAAAGGAAGTACCCTTCGTCTGGGATTAGGTTGCGCAAGCTTCCTTTGATGCTTTAAAAGAATCCCTAATGAAAGCATCATTAATGTACGCTCCTGATTATCAAAAAGACTTTAACCTGTATCTGGCTGCAGCGGATACAACCATCGCAATGGTTTTAGTTCAAGAAGACAACGGAATTGAACATCCTATATATTATGATACAGAAAGCAATTATTCTTATGTTGAAAAGCTAGCGCTCACAGCTGTTCAAGCGATACAGAGATTTCGACACTATGTCCTCTTTCGAAAAACTACCATTCTATCAGATTGCAACCCCATGACTTATATATTGTCGCGACAGTTGCTGGGGGTCAAATATTCAAAATGGATAGCAATTCTACAAGAGTTTGATCTAGAATTTGTAAAATCCAAGTCAAAGAAAGCTCTGGTTTTCGCAAAATTATTATGCGATCTCCCATCGTCGTTCAAAGATGAAACATCCAAAGAAACGATCGTGGACGAAAATTTGTTTCTGATATCTTCAAGCAATTTGTGGTATGGGGATATAATCATTTATCTCCAAACCCAAAAATATAGGCCTAATACTTCCCGCTTCGAACAAAAACGTATTCGATACCAATCAAAAGACTACATGATCGTCGGTGATACACTTTACCGTCGTGGTGTCGATACAGTTCTACGGAGGTGCCTCACCCATGAGGAGGCTGAAAAAGTCCTGAATGATTGCCATTCAGGCGCGTGTGGGGGGCATCAATCCGGTTACGCTATAGGGCAAAAATTTTACGAGCATGATACTTCTGGCCAACAATGTTCAAAGATTGCATAACAGTAGTCAGAAGTTGCCATGCCTGTCAAATTTTTGATAGCAAAACCAGAAGACCACCCGCACCTCTGCAGCCAATAGTTGTTGTTGGGCCATTCGCCAAATGGGGCATCGATTTCATGACATGTAACCCCACCTCGACCGGGGGGCATGGGTATATCATAGTCGCAGTTGACTATTTTACCAAATGGGCCGAGGCGATGCCTACATTAGATAATACTGGTGAAACAACTGCCCTCTTCTTTTTCAATCATGTAGTTGCCAGATTCGGCGTCCCACAAGCTATAGTCACAGATCATGGATCGCATTTTCGCAATCACATGATGGTCGAATTAGCTGCCAAATTAGGGTTGTCTCATGACAGCTCCACTCCATATTGCCCGCAAGCCAACGAACAAGTTGAAGCAATCAACAAGGTCCTGAAGCGCATGCTGCAAAGGATGATTGGAGTTCACAAAAGAAGTTGGCACCTAATCCTGTACTCAGCCTTGTGGGCTTACTGAACATCAGTAAGGAATGCAACCAGGTTTACACCTTTCCAACTGGTGTATGGCCTAGAAGTAGTCTTACCAATCCAGTGTGAAATCTCATCTCTCAAACTCGCAATCGACCTTCTCCTCGGGACTTCAGAAGAAGAGGCTCGTTTCTTGGAACTAATCCAATTGGATGAAACCCATCGTGATGCCGCTTTGGCTAACGAAGCCCATAAGAAACGAGTCAAGGTGCAGTTCGACAAGAATGTCAAACCCTGTGTCTTCTCAGAAGGTGACTTGGTCTTGCTTTATGACCAAGAATCCAATAAATTGGGGGCAGGTAAATTCAAGTCTTTATGGATGGGCCCCTATATTTTTAAGCGAGTGTTAGCAAAAGGAGCCTACGAGTTAATGGATTATGACAGGATTCCACTGGCACAACCTCATAACGTGTTGTACTTAAGCGTTACTATGTGTGATTCAGTATAGTAACCTATATTATTTTGTTATGTTTTTGTTTTCGCTAAAGTATTTGTTTTGGTCAAGTAATCCACTTTTTACATTTATTGCAGATGTCAAACCTATTGGAGTCATGTGTTGGATATGCCGACGGAGCGAGTCGTAGTTCGCGGAACCTATCTTCCGCGACCTGGGCCATTTTTGATCCAAGCGGCGAGTTAGTAAGTTTCAGAGGGGTATGTATTGGTCGATCAACGAATAACATCGCTGAATATAACGCGTTGATAGAACTTCTCTCTGATGCCATCACACATGGTATACGCCGACTGATTGTCAGGCTAGACTTACAACTCATCATACTACATGTTATAGACATTTTTGTGCCTCGCATCATGGAGCATGAAATGTCAATAATCACAGGGATCCTCAGTCCCTAAACATGTTGTTCTTACCCCTAAAAGAACAAGGTCATCAAACAACAACACTTCCAATCAGTTCTCCACCTGAAAACACTTCAAAACAGGCTTATTTTGGATCATGTCAGCTGCTCCACTGAGCTTCTGCGCTGGAATGCAACTGTCCCTCCTTGTACCTGCGCTGGAAGTCAAATTTAATGAAGGCTACCTGCGCTGGGCGAGATTGGCCAAGTGGCACAGTCATTCTGCAAGGTGTCAACTGCCCAGGAAGCTTCCAAACTGATACTTGGTTCATGAGATTCGCCCTGTGATGAGTAAGAGGTACTTGATCACCATGTGTAAGCAAGGATCTCCAAGTGGACTCAAGAACTGAAGATTAACTGAAGAGGGAGAGGACACTAGTCAGCTCTATGCCAGCCTCAAGCTGACTCATCCTCTCTTCTTCTCTCCTATATATAGAGCTCTTCTATGAGGTCTAAGGAGGCTGGAATTTTGTGTAAAGCAAGGAGGTGCTGTTGGTTTACAGTTAGAGCTATTGGGTGATTGTTTTACTAGAGGTGAAGAGGAGAGTTCTTGCTGCTGGGGAGGTGCTGCTGGATTGGAGCCATCATTGGTTGTAACCTTCTCAGAACCCTGTTACTTCTATCAATAAAGTTTTGCATGTTCTCCTATATACTTGTATTGCATTGATGTATTGTATTTACATGTATATTTGATTCACTCTAATCCATGTATCAGTTATGAGTACTTGTATCTTGTAGTTTCCTCTCTTGTTTGTGCAGGATCTGTGTGTAGCTGGACCGACAAAGAGAGCAAAGAGCTGGGAACAAGAGACAAAGAGAGAGGACAAGGATCGACTAAGCGAAAGACACCAGGTTGGTTAATCTTTCTTCATTCTCTCTGTACTTTCATAAAGGAAATCATCAAAACTTTACTTTCAGTTGTTGCTAAAGACTGTCACCTTTAGAGTAGGGATAGGGTCATCCGCATCGGATACTTTTCCCCACAACAAACTGGCGACTCCGCTGGGGAGCCTAGTATCTTGTTGGTGTTTGTAGTATTTTGCTATTCATTTCTTGAAGAAAAGAGTACCAAATCGAAAAGCTTTTGACTATATCAAAAGCGAAGTAGAGGGTCTGCTACTCTTGCTCATTTACTGAGAAAATTCAAGATTTGAAGAGCTTATCTACAAAAGACTCTTTACTCTTTGTGATAGATCTTCATCCTCTTGATCATCCCTTAGCCTGTACTTGACCTATAGCTTTTTATTTCAGCAAAAACAGTGCATTTTTGAGCTTTTTATGACCCGGAAAACTTTGTAGACGTAACTCTCGTGTCCCAGAGCAGGCTGTCCACAGGCAGTCTGCATTACAGCGCAGGTGCTCCCTTCGGGAACTGCGCTGAGAGTCAAACTGGCAGACTAGAACCTGCGCTGGTCCAGTTAGCCATTGTCTTGCTCAGTTTTCCCATTGTGTCTGAGCCCTGTTTTCACTGATTTTTTGCTGATTGCTTGCTGGTCATTGTACTTGCTGTAAACCACTTCTCCTTGACATTATTCCGCCTCAGTTGTGTGATGAAACTGTGAATGTTCTTTCAGTATTTCTTGTTTCAGTTACAGTTTCCCATTGTGAAAAGCGAACTAGTATAGTTGTGACCTCTTAGATCCTGAACTGTAAAAGTGTCTTTGTAATCTTATGAGCTAGTTTTATTACTGTTCATGGCTGTTTGAGTTTGTTTGTTTTTCACTTTATGGTTTGAATTCATATATTTTGAGTGTTGAAACAAGTACTTGTAAAGCGTCTTTTCATTTAGACAAAGCTTGTTTGTTTACGCTTCAAATTGAATTCGAAGGTCATACAACAGTTTTCCTTTTGTCTACATCAACATTAAAGGAAAAGAAAAGAAATACATGCATCTTGCATTTGCATTTTTGATAAGTTTGTGTGTCTGATCTAGGAGAAAGTGCATTAGTTTGTGCTTTGTGCTCTGTGTGGAAAGATATTGTTTTTCTCTCCCCTCAGTAGTTAGGATTTTCAAAGCTAAAAATATTGTGAAAGCTTGCTTATCATTTTAGCTGCATTTAGGAATTTGTACCAATACATCTCGTGGTGATCCAGAAAGGCAAACTGATAAACAAGATCAACTTAAAATATATTGAATGAATCTAAAAACGCATTGTAACATAACGCTCACAGTAGAGGTCTAGGTAGAGACGTGTTCCGGCGTCATTAAACGTAGTCACTGTCGATCTCTACGAAGGTGGGTGATTCCTCCTGAGGGACGATAGCACTAATACGGACTTGTGCTCCCGCGTACCGTCGCGTATATTGGGAGACCCCTATAGGCAATTATCCTTTATCCTTAGGAAGCCGTGTCGACCGCCCTACTGATCGCGATGCAGTGAACACAGCATTCACGAAGATCGACCACCCGTACCGTAAAACGTATTCTGTGGTTTCGCGAAAGGTTTGGCACACCCTCTGCCTAGATCTCCAGAGCAGTTTCTTTTGGCCCTTTTCAAACTCTATAACTGAAAAGGTCCAACCGAGCATTTGTCACTTCGGGCTCGTTAATACATCGAAGGCGACTAGAGTCATCTTTAGCTTTTTCTCGACTCTTAAAACATGAAAAAGCAAAGTTGTGTCTAAAAGCATCTAATAAAATTCATTCAATACGGAAACATAATTCCCCTTTTTGTATTTTAGTTGATCAAGTAATCCGCAACCGTGGAGGAAAGTCAATTAAAACCCCGTCGTTCAGGGAGGCTTGCGAGTCAACCGCCTTTGTCTCCGGAACCGAGAGTAGTACGGACGAAGCGAACTCGCTTGACCAGGTCAAAATCTCCTTTTAAAGTTAGAATGGAAGTTCCAACAACATCTGAGATTCTGGTCACTCCCAATATTTCTGGAATCCCTGCCTCTATTGAAGAAGTTCAACAGCAATAGAAGGACAGTGGTACTGATCCTAGTCTGAAGACAAGTACTTGCATAACTGAACCAGTTCCATCTGAAACCGGTCCACAGAGTCTTGTTGTTCAAACGACTGTCGCTGTCGAAGCAACCCCTTCTTCGGCACCAGAAATATTTTACGGACCTGACGGTCTTCCTCTTCCTCCTGGTCTGATTGCAATAGAGGAAATCGTAGAGGACCAGCAAGCAAATACTCCAATTCATTTTGGAGTAGGTACCACTCTTTTTCCTTCTGCATTAGAAGTTTGTCCATCGCCACAGGAAGTTCCTGAAGAATCGTTAGGAAGTTTATTGGATAGACTTAAAATGTCTGAACAACCGTCGACATCTAGGACTGTGCCAAATGACACAGCGATAGCAGAAGCTCCTGCTGCCACTCCAACGATGTTTGTCGGCATACCATCTGTCCCAACTAGTTCTCATCAACTAGAAGGAGTCCACCCAGGGACTATTATGACAACTTGGTCTGTTCCAGTTTGTTCTTCCGGTATAATACCCGGTAATTCTTATGTTGAAACGAGACAAATTGATCCCTTTGGGAATCAGTCCAGTCCTCAAAGGCCATCTATACCCTTGATCTCCAGATTGTTACCGTATGGGGGGCAATATGCCCTTTCACTTCCCCTTTCGGGGGGATACCCATACGGCAGTTTTCAACCACATTCAGGTTTGACTGAAGTAATGACGAGTGGTTGGGTACCTATGTTACCCCAACAAACAAGAGTTGTATATTCCATGCAACAATGTGTACCTATGTCTAGTATCCCGACGACGCCAGCAATTGTAACCGTGTCGCAAGTTCAATCGATGCCTGTTGTATGTCAACCCCAAGTTGTAATGCAACAGCCTATTGACCCTGCAACACAACCACAATCGCCAACTGCCGGGACGACACAGATACAAACGGGAACCATAACCCCGCATCTTGGTCCGTCGGTTAGTGTCGCACAACAAAACATGGCTTCACAACCATGGATGGTGCAATACCAACAACCTCAGTTTCAACAGGTGTACCAGGGGTCTGAGCATCAGATCTTTGCAAATAGTGGGCAACCCTATATTCAGAATGGGTTAAACCAACCACTTTACAGTGGCCAAGCCCACCAACCATATCAGTCATATCAACATCAGTTGCATTATACCGGTGTGCAAAGACCTACTGCTCAGGCGATTCCATCATATCCTGGGTACGCCTCGCCAAACCTGAATTAGCAGTTGCCATTCGTGGCGACCTTAGAATTACCAGATTTACATCGATTAACGAACGATCCAATCGCCTATGCCCATTGGTGGCCAGCGATTCCTCACAAACTTCCTTCGGACATTCCTAAATTCAATGGAAATCCGGGCGAAGACCCGTCGAATCATGTGATGACATTCCATCTGTGGTGTTCGTCGAATACCTTGAATGATGATTCGATAAGGCTTCGTCTTTTCCAGAGGACATTGACTGGTCCGGCGGCCAAATGGTATATTGAATTACCTAGAGCCTCTTTCGACAATTTTAGTTCCCTAGCCACGACTTTCTTAACACACTTTCAGTTACCTATAAGGTACGAAACTGGGACAGAGATCTTGACCAATTTCAAGCAGACAACAGCCACACATATATCTGATCATATACATGAGTGGCATCGTCGTCGCAGAATGGTAAAAACCTATGTTCCAGATCAGCTATTAGCTGAGTGGTTTATAAAGTCGCTTCTGCCGGCAATAACAGAAGATGTGGCCAAGGGAGGTGTCGTAACAGAAGAGCAATTGATTGCTCGTGCTCAATATTTGGACTTAGTGTATACTCAGTCGGGCACGCTCTATGATAAGATACCTGATGCCCCCAGACCGGAATTTTCAATCCCTCCTCCTCCCGGATCGAATAGTGACTCTCATGCCGGTGATGGCGTGATTGGAACTGCAAACGCTAAGTCGACAAGGGATTCAAATAAGAAAGCCCGTAAGACTTCGAATCAAAAAGCAAATCAAGAGATTCTTGCTTCGGAGGTAAATGCTGTATCTACGGATAAAGACAAAAACTCCAATCAACCAGGAAGCAAGAAAAAACAAAACAAAGGGAAGAAGAAGAAACAACGTGGGTCATCCCCTCAAAAAACTTCTTCAAACCCTCCTGGGCAAGGGAAACAATTTCCTCCATGTCAAATATGTGATGAAAATCATTCAACAAAGAACTGTCCGTTCAAAGCTGAGTTAAAGAGGTTCTTTAAAAGTTCCCAAACTTCAGCCGTGTTGACTGATCCATTTCCCACCCCAGGTCAAAATATGGTTGATAGTGGAAATGCTTCTCCGTCTCAAGTGCTTATGTTGTCGGTTTCTAAGCAAAATGATGCTTTGATCTCGACTAGGAATAAAGATTATGGGAATCCGCGGTGTCGAACGACAAAGGGAAAGATCAACCCAGTAGTTCGACAACAACTTCGGCAGAAGTTGTACCCCCCCTCACGCATGAATTAACAATAAAGCCGCCTAAGGGAGTAGTCCACAAGTCGACATTCAACCCTCGCGCCAGAGCGGCGCAACACTATAATATAGTGGAGGATTTGGCCCAATCGCCATCTGCTATGTCGACTCTTGAGGTACTACAAAATTGCCCATCCCAAAGACAGGCATTGTTATCAGCAATTGGTGGAGTGGATCCTAAAGATTCCAATCTTGTATCCTTTGATCACAAAGGATATGATCCTCAGTTACCAGTGCAATTAGCTTTCCTTATTCAAGTGAAAGCACTCAACAAAACTGTTCATAGAACGATTATTGATGAGGGCGCATCAACATGTATCATGTCGATGAGTTGCTGGAAAACTCTTGGATCTCCAACCTTGTCGCGATCTTCGACGACATTGAAAGCATTTGACGGTAGGTCGTACACTCCGTACGGTATCCTAAATAACTTTAAGGTTGAACTAGGAGGAAAAACAGTAGAGATTGATGTTGAAGTCATTGATGGCAATCTTGACTATAACATCCTACTGGGAAGACCATGGATATATGCCATGGCAGCTGTAGTGTCGACATATTTTAGGAAGATCGCATTCCCGTTTGAAGGAGGGATTACGATCGTCGACCAACAGAATTTCCTCCCTAATGGTTCACAAGTTACTGGAAGCATTCCCCTGATCCATGGGAGCGACCATTCAATAAAAGATATAGGAGTAGGCTTGCTAAAAGATCCCACAATGATGGGAACTTTCACGTTGCCACCTCCTTTCCATGAAGGGAATATCCCGTTTGTAGCAACATGCAACATGGTATCTTCATCGAAGGTCGCAGAAGACAAAGTCGTCATGGATCGTCAAGTGGTATTGCCACCTAGCCCTATTGAAATATTGTAGCAATCAATGTTTCAGGCATGGGAGGCGAGCCCAAATGAACGCTCGTCAAGCATTTGGGTAGATAGGTCCGAAGAATATGGTACCCCATTAGATCCATGGTCAAAAGTTCATGGGACTGACGAAGGAATCTTACAATCAATGATGATTGAGGGGGCACCATGGAATGATCACCACCATCGTTCCCTTCTTCCAGAGTGTGAAGAAGAAACTCATCACGACCTATACCACCCTTCAGTGTTTGAATTCCTAACAAATACTGTAAATACGGTGGATTCAGAGAGAAACCTATCCAATATTGAAGAAACCATAGCCATAAACATCTCGACAAAATCTGATGTTGTTGAGAATATTCATGTCGGCAAAAGTTGTTCCCCTCAGAACTGGAAATATATAGTGCTCTCTTTTGCGAATTTAGAGATGTCTTTGCATGGTCATATGATGAAATGCCAGGCATTGACTCGAGCATAGTTGAACATGAGATTAAAATGTATCCTGATGTCAAACCAGTAAGACAACGGCTTCGGCAGTTACATCCGAAGAAAGCCGCTGCCATTAAGGCAGAAGTTGAAAAACTTCTCCATGCTGGATTCATCTACCCGGTTCCTCTAACTGATTGGGTATCGAATATTGTCCCTGTTATGAAAAAACAAGGACGATAAGAGTGTGCGTCGACTATAGGGATGTAAACAAAGCTTGTCCAAAGGACAACTACCCTACACCCTTCATCGACCAGATAATTGATGAATGCGCCGGATGTGAAATATTTCCTTTATGGATGGATTTTCCGGGTATAATCAAATAAATATCCGCCCACAGGACCAGTCTAAGACTGCATTCATCTGTCCGTGGGCACATTCGCTTATCGAAAATTACCCTTTGGTTTAAAGAACGCAGGGCGACGTTTCAGAGGCAATGAATTATGCCTTCCATGACATCAAGAACATTGTTCAACCTTACCATCGACGATCTTCCGGCTCATTCGCGGAAGCGGACTGATCATCCACAGCATTTGAGAGAAATATTTCTACGTTGCCGACATTACAAGATAAGACTCAATCGCACAAGTGTGTGTTTTTGCGTCGGTTCTGGTCGTTTACTTGGCTTTGTTGTCTCTAAGGATGGGATTCGTCTCGACCCCCTGTAAGGTCAGGCAATCATTAATTTGCCTCCACCTTCAAATTTGCTTCAGATTCAGAAACTCCAAGGAAAGCAAACTTTCTGAGGAGGTTCATTCAAATTACGCAGAACTTGCCAAAGGTTATACTCCGTCTTTTGAAAAAGGATGTACCTTTTGTCTGGGACCAGGTTGCGCAAGCTTCTTTGACGCTCTGAAAGATTCTCTAGTAAGAGCATCATTAATGTACGCCCCGGACTATCAAAGAGATTTTAACCTGTATCTAGCTGCAGCAGATACGACCATTGCGATGGTCTTAGTGCAAGAAGTCGATGGAATTGAACATCCTATTTATTATTTAAGTAAAAACTTAAATGACAAGAAAAGTAAATATTCTTATGTTGAAAAACTAGCGCTTACTGCTGTTCAAGCGATTCAAAGGTTTCGACATTATGTCCTCTTTAGGGAAAACTACCATTCTGTCAGATTGCAATCCCATGACATATATACTGTTGCGACAGTTGCTTGGGCAAATATTCAAAATGGATAGCCATCCTTCAAGAGTTCGATTTTAGATTTTGTAAAATCCAATCGAAGAAAGCTCTAGTTTTCGCGGAATTATTATGCGATCTCCCATCGTCATCCAACGATGAAACATCAGAAGAGTCAATCGTGGATGAAATTGTTTGATATCAGTAAGCGATGAGTGGTATGGAGACATCATTGTTTATCTCCAAACCCAAAAATTTAGGCCTAATACCTCACACTCGAACGGAAACGTATACGATACCAATCTAAAGACTACATGATCATCGGTGATACACTTTACCGTCGTGGTGTCGATACGGTTCTAAGGAGGTGCCTTACCCATGAGGAGGCCGAAAAAGCCCTGAATGATTGTCATTCAGGCACGTGCGGGGGGCATCAATCTGGATATGCAACAGCACAAAGGATCTTACGAGCAGGATATTTCTGGCCAACTATGTTTAAAGATTGCATAATAGCTGTCAGAAGTTGCCATGCATGTCAGATCTTTGATAGCAAAACCAGAAGACCACCCGCGCCCTTACAACCGATAAGTTGCTGTTGGGCCCTTCGCCAAGTGGGGCATCGATTTCATGCAATGTAACCCCACCTCGACCGGGGGCATGGTATATTATAGTCGCTGTTGACTATTTTACCAAATGGGTCGAGGCGATGCCTACATTGGATAACACTGGTGAAACAGCTGCCCTTTTCTTTTTCAATCATGTAGTCGCCAGGTTCGGCGTTCCGCAAGCTATAGTGACAGATCATGGATCGCATTTTCGCAATCACATGATGGTTGAATTAGCTGCCAAACTAGGGCTATCGCACGACAGCTCTACCCCGTTTATTATCCACAAGCCAACGGACAAGTTGAGGCAATCAACAAGGTCCTGAAGCGAATGTTGCAAAGGATGATCAGGGTTCACAAAAGAATATGGCATCTAATCCTGTACTCAGCATTATGGGCTTACCGAACCTCGGTAAAGAAGCCACTGGGTTCACACCATTCCAATTGTGTATGGCCTGGAGGCAGTCTTACCGATCCAGTGCGAAATTTCGTCTCTTAAACTCGCAATTGACCTCCTCCTCGGAACCTCAGAAGAAGAGGCTCGTTTCCTGGAATTGATCCAGTTGGATGAAAACCGCCATGACGCCGCTTTGGCGAATGAGGCCCATAAGAAACGAGTCAAAGCACAGTTCGACAAAAATGTCAAACCTCGCAACTTCTCTGAGGGTGACTTGTTTTGCTTTACGACCAAGAATCCGACAAATTAGGAGCAGGAAAATTTCAGTCCTTATGGATGGGTCCCTATATTGTTAAAAGGGTGTTAGCAAAAGGAGCCTCGAGTTAATGGATTATGACGGAATACCACTGGCGCAACCCCGTAACGGGTTGTACCTCAAGCGTTACTGTGCCTAAATAGTAACCTGAGTGCTTTTGTTGTATTTTGTTTTCGCTAAAATGTTTTGTTTCGGTTAAGTAATCCACCTTTCTCGTTTGTTGCAGATGTCGAATTATTCTGATACATATGTGGGATATGCCGACGGAGCGAGTCGTAGTACGCGGAATTTGTCCTCCGCAGCCTGGCCATTTTTGATCCAAGCGGCGAGTTAGTGAGTTTCAGAGGTGTGTGTATTGGACGATCAACGAACAATATCGCTGAGTATATAGTGCGTTGATTGAACTCCTCTCTGATACCATCGCTCATGGTTATACGCCGACTAATTGTCAGGCTAGACTCACAACTTGTGATACTACAACTCACTGGTATATATTCAGTCCGCAATCCAGCAATTTATCGTATGTTTCTAAGAGTTAAGATTTTGGAAAGAGAGTTTGATTCAATTCAATACCAACATATTTCTAGAAACTTGAACACATTAACAGATTCATTAGCAAACTGGTATTAGATAGACATTTACAACATATATAAAAAAAAGAGATGCATCGGTGCTATGTAAGTGGATCACAAATAAACTGAAATAAACTCCGAAAATCAAAATATATAAAGTTGTTTATAGTTTGTACATAATGTGCTGTAATCAAAACAAAATTGGTCATATGACCTAGAACTCAAAAAGATGCTAGGGGGCACCCTAGCCTAGTGGTGCTCATGAAAGTACGTCACGGTCTGTGCGATCATGCGCAAGAGACGAGTCCATCGTCTAGGCACGCCAATAGTGTGCCGCTGCAACTGTAAAGGTAACTCGTCAATCTGTACATCCGGAAGACCACGAGTAAGGCTCTCAACCTGCTCCTGCACAGCTGCAAGTATCTCATATCACCAAGGTCGCGAATAACAACTCTCCTAGCAGGCTCTGCTGCTGGGGCAGCAACTGGCGATCATGGACGAGCTACTGGACGAACAGGACCAACATCTGCATGCACCCAAGAGTTTGATCAGTTTGAACAGTAACATCATGAATAAAAACAATAAACAGTGATATGGTCAGAGATTTTACCAATGGCCGCCCATTGCTCGCCATCCGGAAGCACCAAGTCCGGATCACCTCGGTAGTCCATACCCACGTATGGATACTCGGAAAATGCCATCTCTTGACGCGGAACCACCTAAAGAAGACTCAGTGAAAGTAATATGAGGTTGACCAGCATGCGGGACATATGGTCAACCCACCTCTGCATGCGTGGCTCGGTCGGAGATGGTAAATCGAGCAAGATGTACTGAGGTTGCATCAATGGGATTTTCTCCAAGACAAAGGCAGTCAGAATAGAACCAAAACCAAAGTTCTTCAGCCCCCCGTCCTTTACCTTGGTCAATTGACTTTTCATCTGAACAAGTACTGCATCACACCAGTTAAACACTTTCGGTTGGAGACACTCCAAGGCGTGTTGCATGTAAGATCTGTTGGCAACATGTAAAGCTGCGCTATCGGCCATCCTACCAATAGTTAACAGAATGGACTTGAGAGACCTGTCAGTGATGTCACGGATGTTGATCTTGCCGTCTTTGCTTGGCTGTGAACCTTCCCGGCAATACTGACGGATATAGTCTCTGGTGGAAGTAGTCCCTCGAGCCGTACCTGACAAAGAAATGGGAGCACCCCGCCTTGACAACCCAGTCAAGAAGTACATGTCCTCTATGGTCAAGGGGAAAGACTTCCCCTAATCTGGAATACTTGGTTAACAGGATCCCAAGCATCAAGCATATACTGCAGTAAAGAAATCTGTGCTCTCATGCTAGAGATACGGAAGAACTTCAGCAGGCCACAGTTCCGAAGCGCGTTCACCGTGACTGGGTCATGGAGTGCAACCATGTCCTCTGCTTCATGTTCTCGTTCTCGCCATGTAAGGGACATTTTCGTTCAAGTTCCCTGCAAGAAAACAAGAGAAGGAGTAAGTTCCTGATTTTGATGAAAATCTGGCGAAAAAATCATCAAAAAACACATGCAAGGTCAGCTTTTCTAGGCCAGCGCAGGCAGAGAGGCTTCCCCTTGCGCTGTAAGGCAGTCTGCCTTAAGGCTGCCTGAAATACAGCGCAATTTTCGAAAAGGGAACCTGCGCTGATGCCAGGGCGCCCAGATGAAACCCCTTGGGTCAGAAACCTGAAAAACATGCATGAAACTGAAAAGGAAACCATGAAAGTGAAGGGCTAAGGTTTAGCTCCTACCTGGTCCAAACAGCGCCGAAAATCGTCCACAGAATCTCCCGGAATCAGCTGTGTGAAAATCAGGAAAAAGAGGCACCTCCAGAGCTCCAACAAGCAAAATGCAAATGAAATGGTAAATGAGAGGTATAAAAACCCCTTTTATGACTTTTACACAGTTTAAAGTTAAATATTAGGGTTATAATCTCGTTTTCATGCAAATATTGTCCAATTCT